>JAECXF010000230.1:4080000-5280000 GCA_018151655.1 Drosophila bocqueti
GTAACCTCGTGTAACCCTAAGAATATATGAAAAACCTCCCAGTCAAAACAAATTTCTTCTTTTTTTTATTCTTTTTTGTGTCTTGCAATCCCTGCAAAAGTTTGCACAAATTAGAAATAAATTTTTATTCCTCCAGAAACAAAAAAGAAAACCTGGGAGAACATTTTAATCAAATTTGGCAAAAAAGTGTTTCTAAATTGGCAGACATATGCGAACAGACATGGCATCCCCGAGGCCTTTTCCTCCGAAATTTTTCGACTTCTCACCCTCACCCTTAATTTTCCCCTCATATTTTTTGCCCACTGCTCACATGTCGTAATTTGCACCAAGCCAATTTGCGTTTTGCCTTTGAACTTGGTTCCAAAAAAAATTGCTTAACCCCTACATGCCTGAAGATGCGCCCTCCCTGGGCGAAATTTTGGAGTGCTGTCTGTGAGAAAAATGATAAGATGACAGGGCCATGAAGAAGGCAAGTGCAGGACGTAAAAAAAATATGGCAGCTCATTTTTTAATATTTTTTTTTCATTTTTCGGGACACACAGACAGTTGGCAAACAGAAGCTGCATAGATAGAGCGATGGCGGAGAAGACGACGCGGCACCTGCCCAAGAGGACTAAATAAAAATTCGGTGACGTCCGGGAAAAGGAGGTGGACTAGGGGAATCCCACCTAGCTAGGTATATGTATGTATGTGTGAGTCTGCGACACGTAGCCTTTGACATTGGCCCCGCTAATGAGCGAGCACTTTGACAAACTGCCACCCGGCACTTGCCACTTGGCACTGAACTTGAGGCAATCGAAGGGCGGAAGGTTCAAAATTACTGTAGAAAAGTAAAGCAATTATAAAAAGCTTTTTACAGAAACTCGAAGAACATTTAAGCATAACAGCAGATCATAAATTTAAGCTCTCAAAAATGACATAAGACTTCCCTTTAGCCTTTTACAAATATACAAAAAACCAATCGTTACCAATTATTTCCCTTATTGATTCAGCTGAATAGCTAATAGAGACATATATATTTTTTACAATCAGCCCAGAGACACAATTAAAAAATTCAACACAAGCTGTCAGGAAATTCGGCAAAAAGTAAACGCAAAACCTATCCAAAACCGATTTCGCTCTGGAAATGCATAAATAATTACCAGACAGCTGTCTGCCGAATGAGAGAAATCAAACCGAAAATCGAGGCAAAACTTCAGACCCATAATGGTATATATAATTGAAGGGTTAACAGAGACCCGGAGACCCGGTCTTAACCCATTAGAGAGGTTTGCGGGATTTGCCGATGACGATGATGATGGCCAAAGTAATTCGGCGAGGGCATCAAAAATTAATGCAAAAATAAATAATAAAATAATACACCGTTAAATAATCCGAAAACCAACACCATTAATAAACCCAGCGACAGGACAGGCAGCGCAGGACGAAAATCGAGGCAAAAGGAATGAAGAACGAAGGACTCGCCGGAGCACAATGAAATATTGGCAAATAAAACGATTTTGACGCTGAATTTTAAAACAAGTGGCACGTAGCGGCGAGTCCTGCTTGGACCAGGACCCGGACTAGGACCAACCACCCCCCAAACGCCATCCCAGCATAGACTCAAATTCAAAATCGCATTTATTATACTTACATTCCAAGTTTTCCGCCCTGCCTGCGTACGTTTGTCAAATATTTATTCTCCGGATTGGATCGCTGGATTTACTTATTAGCATGCGCATGCCGCAGCCCCCAAAAAAGGTCCTTTCGGCCCGCCTGCTTCTGCTGCTCCTCCTCCTTTCGCTAACGAGAATGCCAACAACAGCGAGGCCACTCGGACTCCGGTTCGGCGCAGGAAACGGGAAATAGGCTAAAGAGCACGTGAAAGGCAGCCAGGACATACCTGAAGTGTCGCGCTCGAGTGTCCTCCAGGCAACTTGTCAATCGTCCTTGCCGCGAGACTCGAGACTCGCACACTAACCGAAATCAATTGCGGACGGACGGTTCTGAAGGAGCTGAAGCCGAAGCCAAAGCCAAAGCAGGGATATCTGCTGGAGGTGGAGGTGGAAAAATTACCAATTAGGTAAAATGGCAAAATGAGTGAGTGTCGGCGGGAAGGAGAAAGAAATGTGAGACCAGCAAATGTCTGGGAGGGAAAGTCCCAGAGCAAGAGCTGTGGCACAGCGAGGACCTGCAGGAAAAGTGGGAGGAACAAACCAGACCTGAGCACTGAAAGTAATGAATAATCACTTTGAAGATATTGTAGAGTTTATAATGTATTAAGCGTCTTGTCACAAACAGAATATGTATTTACTTTTATTTATAAGAATTAAAGGATTAAGGCTCTTTAAAAATAAACTGAAAAGCTAAATATTTTAATATTTTGCAACGAATTTTAAAACATCGGAGGTAAAGGTAATACGCTGAAAATACTGTTAACCGTATATATATTTAAAATATTTGGAATAGTTTCAGAGTTTTTAAAGTTAAAAGTCTAAGTTACATCATAAAAATTAAAGTTAATACGCTGGTAATACTTAAGATATTTTTAGAATATTTTAAATACTAAAGCTTTTAAATAATTTAAATACTTCAAATATTTTAAATGATTTAAATTCTTTAAATACTTAATATACCTTAAAATATTTTAGAATGCATTTAATAACTTAAAATACCTTGAAATATTTTAAAAAACCTTTTAACACTTAAAAGTACTTGAAAACTCTTAAAAATACTTTAAAAAAATATTAAATACCATAAAATACTAATACATACTTCAACAATTTGAAAAATTCTTCAAATCAGTAAGTCCTTAAATGCTTTTTAAATTTCACCATCAAGTGTAAAAAAAAAATATTTAATTAAATTATATAAATATTTAATAATAAATAGATTCTTCCATATTTAACACATTTTTTTCAGTGTCAAATAGGGAGTATCAGGAGCATTAGACCCGCAGCAGGATGACTTCAAAACTGGTGTCGGTATTGCCGCCATTTCAGCAGCATTCCCTCCCAGCATTCTCTCCCAGCCAACCCCCTTGGACCCGAGTTACAGCCAGTCGATGCTTATTTAATTATGGAACCATCTGTGCGCGTTTTCCAAGGGCGCTTTGATTTTACGCTTTTTTGAGCATTTTTTTGCTTTGTGCGACGCCTGCTCCTGCACGCGGTATCCTCCTGTCGGACTTGCTATATCTCCGCCTTTCTTTAGGGACAGAGTGAGAGGGGAAAAGCGAGTTTTGCATCGCGATTTTCTTATTCGTGTTTGGTTCGTTAATTTCATTGTTTTTCGCATAATGTGCGTTGGGAAATTATACTGAAGGAAGCGGGAGTAAGAAAAGGAAATATTGGAATACGAAAGTTTAAAATACAACTTTATAATTCTTTGAGAAGATTTAAAGATGCCACAGAAAAAGATGTAATCTTATTTTAAAGTTGTGACAATCTTAGTTAGATTAGTTTGGTTAGCTAATAAACTAAAATACTTTTTTATATTATTTTGCTTATTAGAAACTGAATCAATGATGTATTCCTTTTAAATTATATTTATTTAATTTTACTACATATTGATTTGCATTCCCAAACATTCCAAAAATTTTTTCAAGCTCGAACGTAATTTTATTTACATTTAATAATTTACAACTCCACAAAGATCTTGGTTACCTTTTCTGGTAACAACTTAATTAATCCTGATATCCCTTTTGCAGAAATTCCCTGTCTTCGCAACGAAGTCAGTTCGGAGCTCAATTAAAGCTGTAAGCCCGACCTAAACTCACTTTCAGATCCGTTCAATTACGCTTTGGCAAACACTCGGCAGACGCCAGCTTCTCTTTTATTTATACGGATACGGATAAGGGTACGGGTACCGGTACGGGTACTGGTGTGTATATAAATAGTACAAAATAACGTTAACGCAGCAACTTTTCAATTTATTTTCCAATCTGACCCCGCACCATCCGCAGCCACTGTCCATGTCCCATTCATCAATGTCCCCGAAAGAAAAACACACACAGTACGAAAAAAATACACACAAAAACTTCAGCGATTAACGTTTTAAAATTTACCAAAAGAGGAGGGGAGTGTAGTGAAGGAGGGGAGGGGAATGAAAATTCACAAAAAAAACGAGAGGCGACAGGCAAATTAAATTTACCAACTGACACCTCAATTGAATTTTGGTCTTAGGCATATTTTGATATGTGCCAAGACAAATTCGTTTTAGCCTTGATTGACACAATGGCTAAGGTAATTCTCAATCAAACGTCAATCAACGGCGCTTAAGTTGCTCGTGATTGCCAAAAAGGAATTCTGAAATAAGGCACACATCAAAAAAAAAAGGTAACCCAAAATTTAACTAACCAAAATGCCTGCCTGCTGCGGTAATTTGTTAAAGCGGTTTTCCAGCGGATATCACGTGCGCATCCACATCGTTTCAAGACGATTTGACACGTTGATTGATCCGCTCATTGACGCAAAAAATGGAAAGCCAACGTAGGTTCCTTCCTTCTCCTCCCCCTCCAGATTCCACCCACTTTTTTGCATGTGAGTACCCAGGAATTCCTTAGACATTAAACAAAGTAACAACTTCATGGGGCGACGGGCTGTCATTAGTAGGAAGGAAACGCCCTCCTCGGGGAGCGCCAAAGTGTCTGGGGAGGAGTTTTTTTTCCAGAAAATGATTATGAAAAATTCGCTGTAAAAAAGTCGCGTCATGTGCAAAATTATTGGGTAATTAACGTGACACAGACACAACGGCAGCGACAAAGCACAGCGGCGATGACTATAAAAACATTTTCAAGTCGAGGCAGATAAGCCACGATAAGTTGCTGGATGGATGGATGGATGGATGGGATGGATGGCTGGTCTGGGGGTATGAGATGCATGTCCGGATAATTTATAGATAAAGAAAATGGAAAACTTTGCATGGCAAATGGCCGTCTCCGCTTGAAAACCATAAATTCTTATAGAGCAACAAAAATGTAGCATGCTTTATGGGGCTTTTGATTTAAGCTTATCTTAAATAATAATAATAATTTAACGGTTTCACGTTCGAGATAGAAAGCAATGATATTTTAAGACAGGTAATAAAATTAAGATTTTATGACTTTGACCTATAAAATAATGTCTTCTGGCCTTACGGGAGTATTTTGTTTTTAATATTTGTTCGGTTTTAAATTTCTTTGTTGGGATAATTGAAGGTTTCGATACGATCTTAATTTAGTTTAAGTTTTAGATTTACATATTCATTTCCGAAACTCTTGTTAGTTTTACCTTAACTTTGCTTCCCTGCTAATAATTTAATTCAAATTATTAAAATTTAAAAATTTTATTGAGTTATTGTCTGCAAACAATTTAACTTACTGTGCTTTACATTAAAATTAGGTTCAAAATGCCTTTGTAATATTTGTAACCTTTATTAAAGATTAAAAATAAACCACACTTGCCCACAAAATGTGGAACAGAAAATACTTTATAGCATTCCAGAATAAAATGAAAATAAAAAGTAATCAAATTTAGTATTCATTGTTAGCAGCTTTTAAGGCTCCCACAATTTGCCCAATCCTCGAACAACATTTCCTGGCCCACAATAAATATTTATATATCAGGTGAATCCTGAACAAAAAAATGTAAAACAAATATATATATACATATATGTACATGTTTGCGTACTTACCCGTGCGGCTTTGGTGGCTCATTCAATCATTCAACAAATTTTTGGAACACATTTTAGTTGGCCATAGAACTTGGCTCTCCCCCAGCTCATTTCATATGCATGATATAACCGTCTAAAAACACAACAATAAACGCCTGAATAAATTAATACGCAAGCCAAATACACTGATGCAAAAATTGAGCAACCTTTTTGAAATGATTTTGACTTTTTGACGCAATTAAAGTAGGCGTAACACGGAAATTATATCTGTACCGGTAGTAGAGAGAGGAATAGCTGGCATTGTTTGTCACATTAAAACATCGCTTTACATCGTTTGAGCCGCGTGTGGCTTGCAGTTTACATTTCAATTAAAGTTACATAACCCCAACATCAAACAATGGCAACCTTTGTGGGCACGGAATGTGGATAGAGATGGGGTTGGGGTCGGGGTTGGGCTTGTAGATGGGGTTTGGGTTTGTGGAAGCGAATGCAGATTCGTTAAGGTGGATGAGGCTGCTCTGTTGTGATTTTGGCTTGGCACAAAAGTCAACTTCATGCATATTTCATCAATCGAGTGTGGGTGGGAGGGAGGAGGCGGGGGTGTGTGTGTGTGATATGCGTGACACGATGTATGTAGCTATCCTGCACTCCCGCCCTTAGCCTCCCCCTGCCTTGCCATTACTAGATCAGCCAAGTCCTTGTGATGGGCTCTTTTCAATATTTCATGAGTATTGGCCGCCATAATCAAGCAAAAACAGCCTCATTGGCATTTTAAACTAGACAACAGATGGGAAAGTATGTGGAATTGTATATGTCTATATTTATACATATATTTATAACTTTTTTAAAGGATAAATAAAATGTGTAAACTGCAATACATATAGAAAACATATTTTAAGTGACATGAGAAGCTAAAAAAATTGTATGGGATATACAATTTAATATATGGAATATTTACTTTAATAGATTAACATATACATACATATATAAATGTAAACGATATATCAAATATATTTTGAGGGATTTGCAAATTAAAAAGGAAATCTGTAGAATATATGGGAAATCTATTTTAAGGGCTTTAAAATTTATTAAAATTTTGAATATATATTATATAATAAATATATTTTAGAGATATGAAAATGTAGAACAAAACAATTCTACAATTCTAAATAGCTCTAGTTTTTAATAACGTTTTTTAATAAGTACACCTAATGCTCATGTTTTTCTTTTTATAAAGGTAAATGATCTCTTCAAACTTTATTTATTACGATTAGTTTTATTTTTGAATTTATTTTGTATTTAAAATTTTTATTTAGATTTATTTTATTATTCAAATATTATTATTCAACTAATTTCATGTTATTCTTATTAAAAAGTTGAAATTAAAACCATTAAAAAAACCTGCAGCTTAGTGTAGACGATGAGCCAGACACACATACACATATGCAAATGCACAACCACAAAGGCACACTGCACACACACAGACACAGACACACAACGAGCCGAAGTTATTTTTGCATATATGTATACATGATTCGGTTTATTAGATCCGTACAAAGGCACACAATATGTCTGTCTGTCTGTCTGTGTGTGTGTATATTTCTGTGCATGTGTGGAATGCGGGTAGTGCCCTTGGCCAACAAAGGTGGCCCCTTGCCCCACCACCCCCTCTCAATTCGTCCTTTATCCGCCCCTTTGCCAGAACTCCACTGGCTGTGGGTAAATTCAATTATTTGCCGCTGATATCGTCGTTTGTTTTTTGTTCGCCGCTCTTGCATTCATATTTATTGTACGGCATTTTAAATTGCTATATTTACATTGCTAATTTACACACACGAGCCCACAGACAATGCAATTGTGCACACAGAAATGTAGAAAACTTATAAAAGATTTTAATTTAAATAAAATATATGAGGCAACAAAATTAAATTCATTAAAATATTAATATCATTCCTATAACAAAACTAAAGAATATTGCTACATAAAAATATCTTTTTGAGAAAATTAAAAGCAAAAAGAACTCGAAACTTAAATTATAAAAAATGTATAGCTCTTTTATTTATATTTAATTTATTTTCTGTATGTATTCAAATATATTTCCTTAATTTTTCTTCCCTAAAATTTGTTCTTAGTGTTCATTTATTCCGAATTTTCCGAGGCAACATTTTGCAATCGACATTCGCAAAAATTTTCTGAGCAATTAATTGACAAAGTTCATTTTAGGTTCCCTTTTTATTTTGAAACAGACACGAGCCGAGAGTACGGTTGGGGATGGATAAATCATTTCTGGCTCTGCTAAACGCGAAAATGCAATATTTAAACATTGTTCCTGGGCCCCATTTCAAACTGGGCTTTGTTTGGTTTTCCACTGTGGTCAGTTGCGGGAGTTTGTCTCATTGCAATAGTTTGGCTAATGCGATCGCCTGCGAGTGTGTTATGGCTTGTATGTGGCATGTGACTGTCAATTGTAATGGTTTCTGCCAATTTAAATTGTCCACTACTCCAACCTCCCAAAAAATAAACAGAAATGAACGCATTTGGAATCAATTTCTGAAATTGTTTTGGCTGCAGAAATGTATTTGCCTGAAATGTGTCAATGATTTTATTCGAATGACAGCAGAAATTTAATAGGCACATTGATTAAAGCTAGATATGTTTGGTAAGTAACTATAATACAGCCAAATAAAGAAAGGCGTAAAAAGATTATTTACTAATACAAATAAGAATTTCTTAAGGGTTTAACTCTATATTACTCATAAAAAACAGTTTTTCAACATATTTTTCAACTTAAAAAAAAATTTTATTAAATTTATTTCACAACCATAAACAAACACCTTAATTTCCACAAACACCGAGCCACCAGGCAAAGCTAAACAACTCCAGAAAAAAATTGAATTCACTTTAAATCAACACACAAAAAATAAAACCAAAACAAATAGCATGAACTGGCCTGGCCTAAAAATATACAAAAAAATATATATTTCCAACACACACATAGATTTTTTTTGTTTTTTTGGGTCAAAGAAACAAACTCCATTCGTTTAACAAAAAGTATAGAATTTTCGAAATTGGTTGAAAATGGCAAACAATAACAGAAAATGGCAAACACAGGCCATTAGTAACTTTTCCAGTTAGCCAAAAAGAAACCTAACGAAGCACATAACGCATACGCAGTGTGGCACTGCATGTACAAAGTATACAAAGTGAAATTTACATAAGGCCAAAAGAGTGAAAAGAGTGAAAAGTTTCCCAGCACATGGACAATGAGATGTGGCCTTCCGTTCGCTGTCGTTGTTGCCCTTTTGTTGCCTTCGTCGTCGTCGTCGTCGTCGCCGCCGCTAGATAATAAATGACCGGCCATTAAATTGCAATTAAAAGCTCATATGTGCGCATAAACTTTACGCCAGAGCCATGCCTCCTCCTCGTCGTTCTGCCAAAAAATTTGCCTATGGCCAAACGCCCATTAATGGCGAGCAGACAGGGCCAAAAGCAAAAGCTGCCGAAGCAGGAGCCAGGAGCAGGAGCAGAAGCTATAGCAGCAGCAGCATCAGAAGCCGCTGCATCCGAAGGAGTAAGTGCCATGGCCAGGATAATAGCCCGTATAATAGTAAATTTAACAGTTGGTTGGACATTTTGCGAAGCGTCGAGCTCCAATAGTGGTCGCCTGGTAAACAAATTACGCGATTCACTCTCAGTGCAAAAAGCACTGCAAGAAATTAAGGGAATATATGTTTAAAAGCTAGTCTCTTTAATACAAGTAACTCATTATAAGTAACTGGGAAATCTAAATTAGTTAATAAATTTATTTTAAGAAAATAATATTCAAATAATAATCATATTCAGTTGTAATTTATAATTAGTAATAGTTAACTGGGAAATGCTAAAAAATTAACTACATCAATATACTTAAAGAATAATACTTAAAGAATAAATATATAAAATAAATAAATTATCCCATAATATTAACTATATAATAAGGTTTTTAACTATTTTCCAAATTTCAAAATTATAATATCAAAGGTAATTAATTTAAAATACATTTTTGATCATTTGTGACTTTAAAAAGCTAAAAAATGAAAATATAAATAAAATTCCTTAAAAAACACTTGGGGTTATAAATATTTTGCTATTCAAATTGAATACCTATATTTTTCTCTGTGTACGCTACGAAAAATTGGCGCACGGCCTCGCCTGCAGCGGTAACTTTTCTTACATAATTGACATTACGTATACGTAATATCCAACAGCCTAGGTACTGCCCCCGACCACATGCAAAGTGCACACAACTCTCTATCTGTCTGCACAGCAGCCGAGTGTCTGTGTGTGTGTGAGTATCTGTGTGCAGTCAATTAGAAAATGTGCATTGTACATAATTAAGATTTATATACACTCACACAGAGAAACGAGCGCGCACTCACAGAACAACAGTCAATATCGAATGGATTTTGCACACTGAAAGAGCGCCAGAGCAAAGCACTCGAACCGAGGCGAGGAATTATAGGTTTGACCTGATAGATCAGGGAATGCACTACTATATGTTATAGAAACAAAACAGCTAACAACAGAAAAACTTCAGGTATTTACCAAGCTTAAAAAGCGAAGCTTAATACTTATATTGAAACCCATTAAAAATTTTTTTACTAGCACTCGTATTAAAGACAACAAAAGTTATTTAAATGGCAAATATAATTATATATCCATTATAAAAATAAAATGCGCAAATATATAGCTTTTTGAATATATAACTTTACTCATCGATAGCTTATTTCTTAGCCGCTGCAACTTTGGGCCAAGTTTCATTAGAGACGCGTCTGTGTGTGTGCAAAAAAACGCTTAGCGCATTTTGTGGAAGCCGCCAACGGGATGCAAATTTCCATTAGCCATGCAAACGCAAAACTAGCCGCCATTTATCTGTCTAACAGGGGGCATGGAGATGGAGGTGGAGCGGGGGCTCTAAGGAGATTTCCCATCCTGGCGGTAGTTAAAATTTACTGCCCGTTACCAAACGCAACACAGTAGTAGTGGTAGTAGAAATAGTAGCCCCTGCAGTTGCAAGTTGGCAATATGCATACGCATTTTATGGGATGAAATGACGGAGGGGAAAATGCCGACGAAAAGGGGAACACAAGATGATGGCGGAGCGGAAAGTGGAAAAGCGGAAGCCATGGGGCGGCGGGTCA
Organism: Drosophila bocqueti; assembly: GCA_018151655.1. Classification (NCBI taxonomy): domain Eukaryota; kingdom Metazoa; phylum Arthropoda; class Insecta; order Diptera; family Drosophilidae; genus Drosophila; species Drosophila bocqueti. The sequence goes on from JAECXF010000230.1 coordinate 4,090,812, forward strand.
TTTTAATGGAAATTTTTATTGAAAGCCAACAAAGCGCTCAATGGGCCAGCTAATGGCGTTAGTTGGCCCAAATGGGCAAAGTCCCTAAAGGGAGGGGGCAGAACGGGGACTGTGAAGTAGCTTAAAAAGTTAAATGAAAACCAGCTGCACACTATCTATCTATCTCTATATATATATATCGTATCTCGTTTCTTCTCTCTGTATTTATTAATAACGCCTTTTGACTTTTCTGGAAAAAAGAGAAATGAAAAAACTGGCCCTGAGAGCAGGCTAAAATCCTTGGAAAAATGTCTTACAATATTTATGGTAAGTGCTTTAGTTTGAAACTAGCTTATGAATAATGAATCTATAATTCGATATGCAATCAGTTAAAAGTTTAATATTCTGTCGATGATCAAGACTTACAAGTCAAGCTGTTGGAAGCATTCCAATTAAAGGAATAATTTATAACAGCTATACATTATTAAATTTATAATAAATACAAAAACGTATTATATTAAATAAATGTGTTTTTAGTTGTTTTTTTCTTTTCTCTTATAAAAAATATATTTATATACTATTCACTAATTTTCAGCTTATATTTTAAATTATACAATTATCTTGAAGTTACTTTTAAATAAATTTAATTGGGGACTGAAATTTTATGTCCGACAGTAGCCAAATAAAAATGTTAAGCTAATAAAATAAGGGTAAAATATATTTTTCATTCAAAATATAACCAAATAATCTCTTATTTCCTTTAATAGTTTTTTTTTTATTTTACATTAGAACTTGGAGAAATAGAAAATGATATATCCTTGAAATTATTCAATTTAACTTTGGTTAAGCTCTCCGATTCTGTCTATATAAATTAAATTCAAAGATTTTCCGAGAATGCATTTTTCATTATATTTTTGTAGATCTTTTTTTTTTGTTCTTGTATGTTGTATAATCTCGTTTTAAATTCTCATTATTTTAATGCACATTCCCCGAGCGCTCTTTTTGCGATTATTTGGCCAGCATGGCGTATACTTAATAAGCTTTGCCAGCGCCTTTTTACTTTAACATCTCTCTTCCCGCTCTTTTTGCGCTTTGGTCATCTCTTTTTCCCGCTGCATTCAGTTTCAAATGCCGCTCATTGTTGCTGCAGTTTATTAAATATGCTTTTAGTTTTCCCAAACAGCCACGCCCACTTGGCCTGAGTGTGAAGGCGGCACGAGAAGGCGCTCTGCGGAGGCGGAAACGGAGGCGACCGTATGGCAAATACTGCCAAAGGCAGTTTAGTTATTAATTTTTAATGCGTCCGCATTTCGCATAATTACGCCATGGAGTGCACACAGAGAGAGAGAGAGAAAAAAAACGCTGAAAATATTCTTGTGCTGTAGCAAGTTATTTATTTGGCCTCAGGCGGCCAAAATTGTGCAAAAATTAAGAGCCAAGTTATTGGCTGCATTCCTTTTTCTGAACGGTTCCCCAGGTCCAGATCGCTTAGTCCTTTCTATCCACCCGCCATTATTTTTGCATAGCCAGCGGCATGGAGGCGAAAGAGGACTAAAAGCGTATTTTGTTTTTGGTACAAAGTCAAAGGTTTTTAATAATACAACGAGGGACAATTGTTTGGGGCAAAGGATTTGAGGGGAAATGGGAAAATAATGCGAAAATATTGGGGATTCTTGGTACAGTAAATACAAATAACTAAGTAAGTTTAATCGAGATTTTTAAGGCATTTTTAAATCAATTATTTATTATTTAACATTTTTTTTAATACATAAGAGGGTAATATTACAATTTCTAAAGTTTTTATAGCTTATTAGTGATTTCACAGAACTTTTACATCTTAAAAAAATATTAATACGAACTTTGGTACCTAAACAATTTTCTGCCAAATTTGAGCACGATTTTTAGGCGTTTTAAAAGGTCAACAGATTTCTGGACCACCCTGAATTATAAATATAAGTTTTTTTAAGTATTACCAATGGCTCTTGCTATCCTTCCTCAATTTCCTATTTTATACATTATTTTTCCAAGAAGTTTGCTTCTTAAGTCCATTTTTACACATATTTTTTTTAAATAAAAATTTCCAAAAATAAATTTTGGCTAAGCCTTAGAAACAAAACAAAAAAAAGAAACCCTTCAGAGAGCCCTTCTTTATGCAACAAAATATATATATCGTAGGCTTTCCGCCCAAAAAAAATATGGCACAATTTCCATAAATCGAGCAGCAGTTTCCAGCAGTTTTCCTGTAGCCAATTTTCCGCCCACCAAAAGGCGGAAAATACTGCAGCAGAAGCAGCGGCGGCAGAGAAAAGCGGAGAAGCGAAGGCAAAAGCCTCACCAACAACAAAAGGCTGGCAAACTGCTGTTAAACTGTTGTTTAAACGCATTGGCAGTGGGCGCAATAAGTGGGTGGTTGCATGGGGCTGGGGCTGGCTTGAGCGGCGGTTCCATTGTGCGAACCACAAACTGAACCACACCCACACAGAGCTCAGAAGCGTATATGTATGGGGATGCGATCTACTGCCGCATGAATGTATTGGTATTGAAAATCCCTTTGATTTTTTGCCGCACCGCTGCAAACAGCAATTTGGCAAATCCTTTCACAATCAAAATCAACCGCAGATGAAATTTTGCCCAGAGAAAATTCCACAGAAACGGCAAACGCCGAAGTCCAACAAAAAAAACTTTTTTTAACTTTTAGCTGAATTTTTCACGAACATGAGTGTGTGTGTGCGAGTGTGTGTTCGAGAATGTAACTTGCGTATGCTCGAAAATCATTCGACGGTAAAACGCCAAATTAGCGTTAAGTGTACACTTTGAAAAAATTGTGACAAGGAAATGTGTGAATTATGTTCTATTGTAGGGTATCATAAATTTAGTCAGAAATTTACTATGCATATTTTTCAACCTAATAAAAACCTGCACAGAAAAACTTTCGGAATGGAAATAAATGCCTTCCCGATCCACTTGCAAACTGCAAGGGTATGCAAACTTCGACTTGTATTTTGTTAAAATAATCCTTAAAATTAAAAAAAAAATCAGATATGGGATCAGATTATTACGTAAACGACATAGAAACATACTAAAAACTAGTCTTAATGCCAGAAATATATATCTTGTAAAAGAAAATACAGATTAAAAAAAAGAAATAAAAAAAATTTATTTTAATTTGTCTTTACCTTTTTCAATTAAATTGTAAGTCTATCTATTAGGTATCTCAATTGTACCTATAATAAGTATGCAAATACATTCAAAATATACCCCAAATATATGCAAAATACATATGTATATACAAAATATTTTAAAAATATATAGAAACTATTTACAAATAATACAAAATATTTAAAAACTCTTTATAAAATATAAACAAACCATTTACAAAATATAAACAAAATAAAATATATATGTACCTGTCCAAGTGTTACCCCATGAGGTAGAAAATACCACAATCTTTCATACTATAAACCCCTTTGTACATGTTAACAAAGCAATTTCAAGTTTATGATAATGTGCCACAGGATAGCGAATAATTTGTTTTTGCTTAAATGATTTTTATTCTCAGTGAGATCCCAGCTGAAGTCCTTGTGCTGTCCCCTTTTGCAGCTTCAGCCGCCGCTCCTGCTGCTGCTTCTGCTGCTGCCTGTGTAATTGTTGTTGCTGCTGCTCTGTGCAGGTGCTTAAGCATTTTACGAGCAACTGTATTCAATTTGACTGCCAGCCAGCCTCTCGCCGGCTCACTCACACTCGCATTACGCATACGCCGTGTGTTAAATGCGCTTAAAAGTCAGGCCAATAAGTTGTTGTTGCTGTTGCTGCTGGTGATGGTGTTGGTGTTGCCGGTAAATTGTAGTTGCTGCCACTGCTGCTGTTTGTGTAATGAAAACTTTTACAACGCCATATGCAGGCTATTAAAAAACAGAGCACACGCACAGACCCACACATGCATATGGGGAGAGAACACAGCAGCGCCTTGGAATATGCAATCAAGCTCATTTATACTCATTAAGCGCTTATGCGCAGAGGCATAAGGGGAGGGAACACGGGGGGAACAGTAAGGGGCAGATAGCAATGGAGACAGAGGGAGAGGAAGAGAGTGATGCTGCGGGTTCGGAGGCTTAATAAGGATCCCGGCTGCCGGAGCGGTTTATTTTGGGGCCACCGAAATTCACCCAGGATCCTTCAATTTGCTGCAATACAATGCAGCTAGTGAAAGGAGTGTAAAGCTTCATTACAAACTATAAAATATGCACAAAAAACTTTTAGTTTTTAAACAATTTGTTACAAATTGAATTTTTTAAAAGGTTTGTAACATTTGTAAATTGTAAAGAATAATTTCAAAAGTTCTTGTTTTTATTTTAACATTTTCAAGACTTCTTAACCTTTTTCCAAATTTCTTTATCCTTATTTTCCTATCTGAAATTATCCCTGATCTATCTTAGAACCGCTCCTGTTTCTTTATAACTATGCATGCGTCTGCATTTATTTTTTCTGGTTCCGGCTCTGGGCTGCTTCTTAGCTTCAGTGGCTGCTAATATGTTTCTGATGTCTTCGGTCTAGCCTGAGCCGTCTCCTTATGCCTTCCCCTTTTCCCTGAGTCTCATCTCTTTACCCAAAACTAGCAAAGGACGAAGCCACAGGCAGGCAACGCGTTTTAACAAAACGCATCTGCTGGCTAGGGCCGAGGGTCAGGAAGCGGCTCCTACCCGGCATCGTCTATATCTATGGCTATATGCTGATTACTTAGCCCGAGCTGCAGCCATTCGGTGTATGAATTAACGGCCTGCCTCGTGCTCTTGCACCAAGGAAGCCAGCTAAGTAATTAACAAATTAAAATATGTGAGTGGGTTTCGGTAGAAGGAGACTTTGGGGCAACTGCAGCTTGGACTTACAGAAAGACTATATATAATTTTGGGCTAATCAGAGAGTGGATAATAAATTATAAAGGATGCAATAAAAAGTAATTGTATTCCTCTGCAGATATTTGTAGGTAAACATAACATATTTATTATTATTTTAGATATCTTACAATAAAATTAAATCAATACTTGCAATGCTTTAAAGGATTTCACCGATCGAAGTCTCACTTCCTGAATATTTCCGCCTGGCCTTCACAGACCGGCGTGTTGGCCAAAAGCTGTCGCATCAAATGAGCATCATAAATAATTTCATTTTCATTTCGGTTTCAATCCAACCCCAAAAACGCCCCCTCTCCACTGTTACCCCAAGGGATTTTGGGTTTTAAAAGTGACACTCACCCCCTCTTAGCCAGGCGAAACCCTTAAACCTGTAATTTACGAGAGGCAACTGTTACACGCACAAAATTATACAAGGATATATAATATACACACTTATATACCCTCTATATGTAGGTACAATCGCAAACAAAAGGAAATTGCATTCAACAATAGTTACAATTGCCGAGCCATAAATCATACGCCCAGTTGTACACGATAGCATTTGCCGGGGCGTTAATTGTAAATAAATAACATATTAAAATTTCCACTCAATAGGTTTAAGCCGTAATTAAAAGTAATAATGCGAAGGCGAGTGTTTGTCCTTCCCCACTCTCGTCTTAAGCGTTTCCGTTGTCGTCCTGTTGCCAACAGCAGACGGTGCAAAAGTTTTGGCTTCGTCCTTGTTTGGCCCCCCTTGAAAAAGGTCAATTAAACTGCATTAAGTTTAATAACTTTCGGTGCCCGAAACAGTTTCGAAATGTCTGCCAGCCAGCCGGCAAAGGCAATGGCAAAGGCCCCCCAGGACATTCAATTGGAGGAACTGGGGACTGGGGACATGAGGCTGTGCTGGGCGAAGGACAAACCTGGTTTAGCCTTGGCGAACGGATTATGTAGAGAACCGACATGCGAGCACGAGCTGAACAGATTGTGCGGCAGGCCACATGCAGCGTCAACAACAAACAACACCTGTTTATGGTTTTTCGTTAGCAAAAATTTTACAACTGCCAGGACGAAGCCTGTGATAGAGCACACTCGCAACGCATTGCCTCGCTTGGGTTCGGTGCTATGTGTGCACCAAACAGCGGCGGGGCCAAAAGTTTTCGTAGCCAACTAATTTTTCCTGTCAAATGCACAGACGACAACAAGGAACCCCAAATAAAATAAAAAAATTGGACATGAGCGACTGGCTAACTGACGATGGCCGACATATTTAATATCCTATAAAGACTTTAAAAGGTTTTAAATGTAACACATATGAAATGGCTTAATCCATTTTTAAATGAATTAAATCACAGACCGTTCCAGAAAAATGTTTTTCGTTGCTTTGTAATGTATTAAGAATGCTACTAAAGGTATCTAAGTGATGTTTAAGAGCTTAAACCCGAATACGGTTGAATTTGTAATGGTTTAAACATAAAAAAAAATAGTAAGAAAAAAATTAAATGGTATAAATCAAAACTGAGTACATTATATCACTCAATTTACAGAAAACTAATTTCTCTAGAAATCAATATGGTCTTAAAATATATAAAACATTTAAACAATATATTTTGTATATACCAAATTCTGTGTAAATTTGTTTACTATTTTAATAGTTTGTAACATAAATTTGACAGTTATTTAAGTGTTTTAAAAGTCCCAGCAGTTTATTTACTATTGCCCAACCTTGACCTCAAGTTTTCCGACTTCAGTGTCTTAAAAACATTGCATATAAGATGTCACAAATTTCCTTTAGACCCTCTGCCATAGAGTATGTGCCAGCCAAAGGGAAAGGGAACATTATAAAGCAGCGGAAGAGCAGCCAGAATGGTCGGATGGATGATGGGAGAGATGGCGAGGAATGGCTGGCAGGCGACGCGACGTCTTGGCGGTGTGGCAGCTTCAGATTCGGTGGCTGAAGGTGAAATTAAATGTAAGCAGGATGGGGGATAAGGTACAGGGATAAAAGGATGCGTGCCACAGCCACAGCAGCAGCAACACTGGCGATATAAGGATGCGTGCCCGGGACCGACATCTTCACGCTTGATTATGCGTTTGCATGCACATAAAGGCAGAAGTCAAACACGGGACAAACCTCGACCTTTTTTATTATTATTTTGTATATATATATAATATGTATAAGTATACATATTTTTTTTATACACGGATATTTACCTGGCTGACTTTGACAGCAGGTGTCGCCGTTGCTGAAACATTTGATAGCATTTCAAGCTGCAGATCGCCGAGAATAAAAACTGCGTGCGTGCCATAAAAGTTACGGGTATCCTTTGGCATCCTGTGGTAAGGGGGGGGATATTTACAAGGATGGGGTCAGATTGCCATTAAAAACCACATTGTGTGTGTTGCTTATTTTTGTTACATTTATGCACAGCCAGTTTTCGCTTTTAATTGCTTAGCCGACCTTGCCAGCGAGTGGGTTAATGGGTTAGCCTCTGTGCGCCGGGGCTATCGCATTTAATTTATCGAATGGCCGATGTAGATAATGCATAATTGCAATTTCAATTTGCCAGTTTTAATATTCCAGCCAAAGATGCGGGCGCTTTAACGTTTTAATTGTATGTTTGCACTTCTTTGCTAATTAGTTGGTTGCGTATAAATGCAAGGTGCGCTTTTAATGGGGAAATTAAACGCGAATGGGAAATCGTTTACGGGTGAGGTAAGGAATTTCAGTTTTTTCAAAATTTCCAAAGGTTGGATTGGATATAAGGTTGTCCCGAGCAGGGAAAGTTCTGGGTGAGCGTAATCGGACAGGAAAGTTTCAGATCCAGAAGGATTTTTGGGATTTGTACAATTTTTAAAGTCATAAACACTGAATATTATGTCATATTAATTTTATGTTTTAGGTTATATGCACTTAATAATAGTATTATTCATCTATGTATTTATTGTAATTTGGATTTTTAGAGTTCGTTTTATGGTTTTTTTAAATGTTTCGTGGGCATTTTGATTTTTCTATAGACATTTTGGGATTTTTTGGTGGGCATTGTGTGGTTATTAGGATCCTTTGTGGTCGATATTTAATGTGGTAAGTTTGTGGTCATTCCGCCTTTTTTTTTGTGGATTTTGATTTATTTTTATAATTTTGGTGGCCTTAGTGATTTCTGTGCGGTAAATATATAATAATTTTGATGGTCATTGGATTTTTTTCTGGTCATTTTGTGGTCATCGGCGTTTTCAGAGGTCATTTTTAAAAGTTTTTTAATTATTACAATATTTTGTGGTTATTTTGTTATTTGCTATATTGTTTTCGTTGGGTTTTTCTGTTGTCATTCTATTTATTTTTTGTGGTCATATCGTGATCATTGATCAATTGCATTCCACTAGGTCTGTGGGATTTTTTGTATTCATTGGAATTTTTTGTAGTTGCATAATTCTGAGACTTTATGAACCCTATAAAAGGTGATTATGATATCAAGATTATATTCATATGTTCCCAATGTAGAGGTACACATTCTCAATGAAATCATATTGGGTTGACCTATAAATCTATAAAAAACGAAAATAATTGAAAGAAAATTGATAATTGAAACGTAGTTCACCTACGTTTAAATTGTCAAATTCTCCAAGTTTATCATCTAAAATAATAACTATTTTTTCCTCTCTGGGACCAATTAACGTCTCAATTTTTTTTGGCAGCTTGACCCCAGAAGCATTTAAGGTGAACCATATCAACAGGCTCTCCATGAGTGCAATCTCTTGCCAACGGCTGAGAGGCTCTTATTTTGCTATTATTCCTTTGTTTTCGCCTCGTCTTTCTTTAATTATAAAGCTACACGAAGTCCGGTCTCACACTCAATGCCATACATATAAATATATATAGGTTGTTATGGCACTACAGACCAAAAACAAAAAACCAAAAAATAACGACAGACAGACAAGGATGAAGCGGAGGGAAAACTCATATTCCCATTGGCATCAAATTGTCTGCACGACAAGGTAACAGAGTATTAAAAATTTCAGCACCAGCAGCAGCAGCACCGAGTTTTCTGACCAACATAGCCTCTGTCTTTCTTTCCTCTCTCTCTCGCCCGAGATACAATTTTCCCTGGCTACCGCCTTTCCAGAATTTCCCTAGCAACGCAAGCCGCTTAACGCAGCCAACTGCCAAATGTAAATATACTCCAACCCCAAACCGACAAAAAAATATAAAACTTTCTTAATAATACAACGAGCGCAAAAAAAAAAAAGAAGAAACACACAGCACACAAATGCCCCGAAGGAGAAGAGAACTCGGTCCAAGGCGACGCAGACCCGCGAGGAAAATGCGCATTGTTTTCAGCTTTTCAGCGCCCAAACAACAACCGAAAACGGAAAGCCTGGAGGGGGTGGGTGTGTGGGTATGGGCAGGGTTTTTGGGGTTTTCCAGGACAGGCATTGGGAACTTAAAAACTTTGGCCATATCCCGCAGCTATGAACAACAGCAATCAATTTTCACATGCCGGCGAACAAATGTGCCGCACCAGGATGTCCCACAGCCAAAAAGGGGGGTGTAGGGTGCAAAAGGGGGTTCAGAAGAGGAACAGTCGAAGGGGGGTTTGCCCAAAGAAGTAGTTTAAAATTATAATGCCGCATCGCGTGAAAGAGCCATCATCAGATGCCGGACCATCATCAGGCCGGAACAAACATCACAGAGGACACACAGAGAGCCTCTGGCAGAGATGGGGTTACGGAAATCACGACCACGCAAATTAAAGCCAAATACTAATTAACGCTTTCTTATGCAAATAAAGAAGACACCCTTCCCTCGACAGGAGTTAAAATAAGTTCAAAGTTCGTTAAGTCTTAATGGCATTCTTTTAGAAAGTTATTGAGTCGTGATCTTATTTTTAGATTTTTGTAGGAAACTCTTTAGGAAACAATTAATTCTTAGTAAGAATTTAATAATATATATAATAATAATATATATTAAGCAAGAAAGAAACCTAACCTTGCTAAGCCGAAGTTTGTATACCCTTGCAGTTTGCAAACAGATCATTAAAATGATAAATCGAAATTGGGATGAAATAAAAAGTGGCTATTTAGAGGGATTGGTTTGCGTAAAAGCGGACAGACTGATATGTATATATCGATTCGGCTGTTAATACTTTACTTCTGCCTAAAATTATAATACTCAGCAAGGGTGTAATATATATACAAAATATACAAACATTATTATTATCATAATTGATTAATTTCCTTACCTCTGAAACGACTGCAGCAGTGGTCGCAGTTGTGTTTATAAAGGAAAACATGAAATTATCATAGCACATATTCAAATATCCTGTGAAGTGTGTCTGCAGCGGCAGAAATCTCGCCGCGTCCATAGGAGCACCAGCAACAGCTGTCTCGCTCTTTCTTATTGGCCAAAGCGATCAGCGAACGCAAGGTGCCGCAGCCGAAAATGAAAACTCACAAAATCCGCGTTTATCTTTGCTGCCTCCATGAACTATTATAGCCCGCACTTTGTCGACACCTTCATCTACACTTTTCACTAGTTTTTGGCTTAATTCATTTAAGAATAACTTATTAAAACACGTTTTTTATTTTGGCAATGGAAATTACGCACTCGCGAAGGAAAAAGGGCGGGAGAACTATCGATATTTGCTAGAATGCAATTGGAATCGTTTGAGCATGGGACACCAATGAGTGTCTTCGCTCCCACGCACTAAATTACACTTTTTCGAATATCGATAGCTCTCTAGCCATTTTTCTCTGCGAGTGCGTAATTTTCATTGCCATTATAAAAAACGTGTTTTAAGTAGTAATTCTTAAATTAAATAAGCCAAAAAGTCGTAAAAAATCGAGTTTATACATTGTGATTATTATGATATTTTTAAATTTTCACGACTTTTTGGCTTATTTAATTTAATAGAACTATCGATATTAGAGAGAGTGCAATTGAGTGCGTGGGAGTGAATTTTTACAATTAAAAATTTATGTAAATTGGTTGTTTTTACGATTTTTAAAGCTTTTAAAAGCCATAAAAATTTATGAAACAAGGTATACATTTCAGTTCTCAGTATAAGCCACGAATTTTTTAGACTAATTTTAGGGGAAATGTACTTTTAGTTTAAATTTTGTTTATTAGCTTTCTTAAAATATTTTTAAAAAGGTTTTGGTTTTTTTAAGACAAGTAAACCCTTAATATTAACATATTTCGCCATTACCTATTTCAGATTAAGTTACTTTGGAAACCTTGTATTCCAGTTACCTAAGTAAAAAGAATTACCTAATTAAACCCTTTATATTTTAATTTAATTAAATCCCAGCTAAGTTCCGCCAAATTCACGCTCTCATCTCCATGTCCAAAAGTCCCGTTCTCCCTCCTCTTGTCCCTTTGCAGTAGTTTAGCGATGACGCTGATGCCCGGCTAGCTGCCATATTTGCCAAGCGCTTCACATCGCCATCGCCATCGAGATAGATAGATGGATGGTTGGACGGAATACGACTATATATGTATACCCCCTACTTTATCGAGGGGCGAACGTTGATTAATTTCTCGTTTTTACGCCATTTTCTATTTGTCTTGTGCGGTAATTACGACAAGTCCTTGGTGGAGGATACCCGAGATACTCTCGGCCAACTTCCTGCCGCGTGTCCAAGACAAACACGAAAATTCCACCAGTTCCCGTGCCGTTCCGTTCCGCTCCGCCGGACAGACTGCTTCCGGTAATTGAATCAAATGAAGCAGCATTAGTATTAGCTTCTTATGGCCGGTATCGTTCGGCGGATGGCTCCTCGCTCTGGCATAACTCTGTTTATTTTTGTAAATTAATTTTTAATTTAATGTACGTGTGGTGGGCGAGGCGACGCGACGCGACCCGCTAGTTTCACGCCACGAGGACTGGGAGCCACCGGAAGTGGGCGTGGCGAAGGACAAGGCGGGACACTGCCCACCGCCCACCCAAGGCAAACAGGGGCGAAAGCAAAGGAAAACAAAAGTGGAAAGCCAAGCCAGGGTTTGGGATATTTAATGGGAAATTTGTTATGCTCTAATATTGTATTTTTAATATTAAATATATTATATTAATTAATATTTTTTTATGGAATTTGTAAAAGAAATAATTTTGAATGTAAACCAAATGTGAATTATAAAATAAAGCATCTTAAGTCACCAGGTGTAATAATTTGTATAACTTAAGTAATGAAAAGAGGCTTAATAGTAATTGATAATTATACTTACATAAAACTGCTTAAATTTTATAAAGTAGTTATTTTTTTTTAATTATCTAGTTGGCATCTAATGTCTTTTTCTTAGCATAAGACAAAAAAGTCAACTACAATCTAAAGTTCTTATATCAAAAAACCAGGCTTTCCCTTTATATATATATAGTAGGTTTATGAATTTTGCCATAAATTCCTGTAATTGAAGTAATTGTTAATTAATAATAGCTTCATTTTATTTTACCATAAGAAATATGAATATTTAGATTATACATTTAATACATACATGTAAATAAAATTCCCCATTTCTTTGCCATATGTATCTAATCGCTTTAGCAACTCCAGATACCCTTAAAACCAAACAAGAGCAAGAAAGAAGCCGAAAAAAAATCTGCCCAGGACCCGTAGATGAAGTAAATAGTCCTGGGCTCATTCCCCGGCTCCACACTCAAATATAAAGTAGGAAAAGCAGTTTTCAGCTGGTCAGCAGGCTGTCGAAAAATAAAAGTAAAAACAAAGTGGTGGACCAGGAGCGGGAGCCGGGGCTCTCCTGAAATACAGTATAAAGCGAAAAGACGACGAAATACTTTTTCAAGATAAACGGAAACAAGCCAAGATGGAATTAATTTTCCGCTTTGAACAAACAAGCGGATGTAAATAAAAAAAAAGAAGCAACACAACAAAAAATGAACCAGGAACCAGCAGCAGCAACCTAGAGAAACGAGCGAAGACATCGCCGTCAAAGTCAAAGGCAGGGGGGGAGTCCCGTAGGAAGTGCTGGAAGCTTAGGCCAAACGAGGGGAGTTGCCTGGGCTGGGGGGAGGGTAGGCGGGAAGCTGGCCAGGAGCTGCGATGTCTGCCAAGTTTAGCAAGTTTAGTCTGGACACGGACTGGCCCAGCGTTATGTGCTGTTAATGACTGTACAAGAAGTTTAATTGTATGACTGCGTACACGGAGAGAAATTATGCCTAAGATCTTTGATTATTTCAATTATATTCATTGAAATATTTCAATATTTTTGTTCTTAAATTATTTACTAATTTTAAAAGCGGTTTTAAGTTCCCTTCTTGTTAGGAATTGTATTTAAGGCATTTTTCAAACAATCTATTAAAATCTTGAAGTTGTTTATCAATTATTTTTTCTTATTTTTACGAGCTAATAAATAAAATAGCTTCATAAATAAAAACTATTTAATTAATAATAATATGCAAAATAATTATGCAAATTCCTTTGATTTAACTAAGGTGTCAAAATGTGTTTTAAAGTATAGAATAAAATGTTTAATTAAAGTTGGTTTAATGTTTAATTAAAGTTGGTTTTACTTTTTATAATATAGAATAGTTTGGTAGAATAGTTTAAAAATATTTAAACAGCCAGAGATTTCTGTTGTCCTCCGATAGTTGATTATAGTTTAGCTATGAATTTATTTAGATAATAAACAAATATTCCAGTACAATACAATTCTTTTAATAATGCCATGCAATAATAATTATTTAATTGAATATGAAAAATATTTCAGGGAAGAATAATAAGAAAAATTACTAAGTAATTTTTTTTTTTATTTTCTAACACCAAAAAATACTTACGAATAGTGTCATGATGAGCAGCATTACATAACTAATCAATACCTTTTTCTAATAATTTTAGATCCCCAAAAAATGCTCATACTTAACCCTCTATTTCCTCTCGGTGTTCAGGGAAAACTATGAGGAAAAACATGGCAACGGTGTGTGCGTGTGTGGAATGGCATGGAGGTGGCTCCCCAGATGGGCGTGTGGTAATGCTACACACACGCGTATTGACAAATTGCAATTTAAATAGACAGCAATAAGTTAAACAGACGCACACATTCAACGCATTAACATTGGGCGGATAAAAGGGGGCGGTGGCCAAAAACACGCCATGTCTAATTAGTTTAGCTCGGCGCCTGGGGGGAAAAGTCGGGGGGCATCGGCATCAGCCGAGATGCTAGAGATGAGCAATAATTAGGCAAAAAGTTAATGCGATGGGGGAATTACATACAATGCATTTAGACGGAGCTAGGATGGCTGGCAAAAACAGGGGACATAAATTAGGGAGACCAATGTCCTGGCTAAGTGATAAATTGTGATTAGTTTTGGGTGCATAAATACCAATATTCACCCTGTAGCACTGCGTAATTATTATAATTTATTAATTTCAAATCTGGATTGCTAGTAGAAATGACTTTAATTATTATCAGAGTTGCGGGTGGAATTGAAATAAATTAAAATGATTAAAATTAAAAAGTATGGTATAAAAGGGTATAAACTATCTACACATAAATCAACTGCATTTTAGTTATAAAATATAACGCTGCATACATTTAGCCACTTTATTTAATGGATTTAAAACTATAATAATTTATTTTTGTTACTTCTCTTTGTACTATTTATTTAGAGACATGTATGTATTATATTTGAACATTTTAAAACAGTCTATTTTAACTAAACATTCCCTTTCAGCTTATTTCAACATTATCAATAATAGATCTTATCTCCTCTCTATACTAGAAAAAACCCCACATCCCAAACTAAATACATTAAGACGTTTTTACGCCTTGGCCCACCCACCACCCCCATGAGTGGCCTTCATTTCCATTTGTGCCTCCTTGCCAGAATTTGGCACAATAGTTACCATCTCGGCGAGCCGGGATGGGTTCCGAATCCGAATCCGAATCCTAGATGGTTTTCCTTCATGTTTGTGTGTGGCAAATATTGATGGAAACATTTACGCACACACGCACACAATTAAACACGTTTACACACGCTGATAAACACACACACACTGAAAATAGAGATGAATAGAGGGTAAGTAGTAATTGATGAGTTTCCTTTTATGGGAACATCAATCATACGCAATGTTCGCCAGCGATTTGCAGCCAGGTTAAATAAATAACTCCATGGTCACCAACTATATTCACGTCCGTCTTTATTTGCCAAATCATTTCGAAAATTCTATCTACGACTATATACACGACGGATATACGTATGGTATTTTGTATTTTCCAAATCTCATGTTTCGGTATTCTTGATGGCAGCAGAAGAAGGCACTGTGTTGTGAGGCGTTGTGGCCACCGGGAGACTCTGTCTCTTGATCCAGCACAGAATATTCACCCAAATCAGACCGCAAACGCCCATATAGATAACCCGAAATCGGGGCGCCACCAAAGTAAAGTTCAAGGCCTGCGCCGGCAGCCAGAAAATGCAGGAACGCACAAAAGTCGGCACAAACTTCTCGCGCAATTCCAGGAAAGTATCCTCCGAGCCCTCCATTAAGGACATGCCTGGGAAAGAATTCATTTTAAATTGAGTGTTGTATTTAGAAAAGTTTGTAAGACTAATTTGTTGTGGTTTATTATTAAAAAATTCAATTATTTAGGAAACTTTTATAAAAGGTTTATATAAAAATCTTGAAGGTATAATAATGAATAAATTTATACCTTTATTAAAATATACATATATTTATTTTAAACGTTGTATACAAATTTTTAATTTGTTAAAACCTTGCAGCTTATTATGATTTAAGTCAATAGCTTAAAACGTAGTGAACGAATCATTTCCCACCCTATAAATAATATATATTCTTGATCAGCATCATCAGCTGAGTCTAACTAGCCATATCAGGCAGAACAAAATATTTTATAAAAATTATCAACATTTTATAAGGGGTTACATCAATAAAATTATAAAAAATGAAAGAAATAATTTCAATTTTAAAAACTTTAAATTTAATATGCAGATTTATTAAACTTCATAAAAAGTAGCACAAAAAAGCCTTCCGAATTGAAGTTAATTCATTTTTGGCTTAGTTAATAACTTAGTTACAAACTTCAATTTCAGGAAGTTAGCTTAGCTTTCTTTCTTGTAGTATATTGAATTATATTTAAATTTTTTTTAAATCGTAATAATTATCAAAATATTTACTTTTAATATAAACTCACCTGCATAGAAGACAGTCAATAGATAAGGCGTTAAAACAAACTGATCTAGTACCAGTTTCTTAACAATAATCACCTTAGTAGTACCAGGAAATGTTCGATCTAACCATTTGTACCTAAGAAAAGTGTTAAAAATTTTAATTTAAATATATTTCTTAAATACTATATTTATTTTTTAAAATACGCAAAAGCAGGCAAGATGATTAAGATTTGGTGAAATATACATATATAATATGTTATAGTGTTTAAATAAATAAGAATTAGTTTATTTTGTCTTGTTGTTAAACATAAAATGGTGTGTATCCTGGTGTCTACAAATCCTTGTGTCTGTTGTGCTTAGTATATAATTTATCCTTGTGTCTTGGTGTTTAATATATAATTTCTGGTGTCTCGTGTCCTTTTGGGTTTGCTTTAATATAATTTCCGCCTACTTTCCATCATACTTCATCATTCTTCACTTACATTGCGTTTTACCCTGTATTAGACGTGCACAAATGCCCCAAACAAATTCTCAGTGCAGTTGGCGTGCTTTTCTCGATAGCTTTTCAGTGGCGGAAAAGCTTTGTGCTCTGGTGGCTGAGTTGGTGCTGCTAAAGAGAAACCGTGAAGAGAGAGTGTGGAGAAAGTGAGAGAGAGAGATGGACATGCTCTTGACTTTGCGACACGTGCTGGCGAAGCTTTTACGGGATTGTAAACAAATTGATAAAAGTCAAAAACAACAACAGAAGCGTACGTCGAAGCAATTGAGGAAATGCAAAGAATGGTTAAATGACGAGCATGTAAATATGTATATGTGTGTAAATTGACTGGTCCACCCATGTGTGCGGTTATGTATGTAAACACAGCTGCGGTCAAGACAATAGCTTTAGATAGACTTACAAACTAATGTTATCTTAATTTGGTAAATTGCAAGAGGTCAATTTGACGTTAAATTTTTAAGCTAAGCTTTCTAAATTGTTTTCTAATAAATGCAATTTATTTTAATTTGATTTAAATATCAAGTAATTAATTTTTGTTAATTATTCTAGAGCTAAAGTTCCTCTTCACAGATTTTTGAAACTATTTATTTCTTTTAAATTACCTTTTAAAACATTAAACATAAAACAATAATAATAATCGAATTATTTTTTAATAGAAATTCTAAATCTTATCCAACAAAATGTTATATTTAAGATTAAATGGATTTAAATAAATGGATTTAAATATATAAATATATAGATTTAAATATTTAAATATATAAAAAATAAAAGAATGCAACAAGTCATATGCAAAATAATAATCACAAATAATACTATTTTCCTGCAAATATTAAGAGCTATTAAGTTGACCCCAACTGTTTTCTTTTATAGGTACATTTATACAGATTCATTTAACTGGTGTTGGGCACAAACCAAAAGAAGAGTGTTGGGGCATAGGCCGCCGTGCCCATCACAGCGTATCTTCCTATTGTTGCATAATCGATATCCTCACGTTCGGCCGGGGACTGCAAGACACACAAATCGCTTTAGACACTGTACATATCCTTCAGATATATCCTTATCCAAAAGAAGAGTAAAAAAGAAAACTTACAGGCAGCCAGCGTTTTGAAACAAATTGCTGAGAATATTCGGCGCCCACGTACAGGCTCCCATAGATGGCGCTGTTGGTCACAAAAGGATAACGACGGAATAATGTTCGGACTCCAGATATTAGGCGAGACATTCTCTTCCTGTATTGGTCTTAAATTCGTTTTAATTAAGTTACTTTCTGTATATAAATAAACTATTTATTTCTTTGTTTGCGGCCCGCCGCCAGCGTTGTCAGAGCTTTACTGCGGGAATTTTCCAAAACTGTGGCTCAGCTGCGTTACAAAAGACAATCATTGACTAGCGGCTGCCCCGAAAGAGAGGTACAATATGCAGAGAAAGAGAGGGCAAGCGATAAAGAGAAGGACGGGAAGTTGTCTAAGAGAAAACCTGATTGTTTACGTTTTCAAAAGGCAGGCATAGTCAAAGATTTATGACTCGCGTTGATTAGGAAAAGCTTGAAAATTCAGTTAATTTGCGAGAGATATCTGTGGAGTGGCTTATCGGGTTATATAGATAAGATTTGTCTATATGCTAGGTATCAGTTGGCAACAGAAATATATAGAAAGCTATAGATAAAGATAAAGAGACAGTGCATTAAGAAAGCTTGGAAAATAGGAAGCAAATAAATGAAACTCTAATAAATGAACACTTTAAATATAAAATTGTTACAAAAAATATTTTATTTTCAGAATAACTAAGATTGAGGGTATTTTATTTATTTATTTTGTACACTGTATATACCTAATTATAAATTAAGCTACAGGATAAATATCAGCCATAGCTGACTGGGAAGATTAAGGTTAAAATTTATTTTAAAATATGAAGTTATCAAGTTTTCACAAAATACATTTTATTTTCGGTAAATGAGCTCATCGTTAACTTTTTTTTTTGCCTACAAAATAATATTCTTAAGAGTGAAAGCTAGTTATTTAACTTTTCTGGCCTATATATATATTATAGTAATATTTTTTCACTACTTTGGTTTAACTTTTAAAACCCCTAAAACAATATTAAAACCCAAAAGAAACATTTCGTCCACTCCCCGGTGAAATCAATATCGATAAACATTCATTGAGGCAAACTCGTAAAAGCCAGACCGCACAGTAACTTCCTACTTTTGAGCACCTTGGCTTGCCTTGCCTACGAAATTACCTCAATCAAGTTTAAAATACAAATCCACCCGCAGTCCTACCTTAATCAAGGACACATGCAGCTCAGTCTCCCGGCTCAGTCAGCATAAAAAGAAGCGGGGTAAAACAACAAAACTTTTGCCCATAAAAATGCAATAAGTGTATCAGGTCCTGGAAACCCTTTTTGGCTAAT
The DNA here is from genome assembly GCA_018151655.1 of Drosophila bocqueti. Lineage (NCBI taxonomy): Eukaryota > Metazoa > Arthropoda > Insecta > Diptera > Drosophilidae > Drosophila > Drosophila bocqueti. The sequence continues at coordinate 4,109,735 of JAECXF010000230.1, forward strand.
GGCAATTTACGCACGACTAACAAACACCAGAGGAAGCCAGGACTTGGAAACATATGCCAAAGGACGCTGCAAGAAGCTGGGAAGCAGGGAAAACGACAACTTTGATTGAGTGCCGTGCGAACTGAAGGCAAAGGTGTTAAAACTGAAACCAATTTAAAAAGTTCTGCAAAACCATATGGAAAGTGAGCCTGGGAGGAAGCAAGTTTCGCCTATGTGTGAGTGAACTGTGAAAATTGGTATGTCTTTGAAGAAATGTATGTTAAAAATAGAAAAAGTTTATAGAAAAATTTACTTAAATTAAGGAACATGATAAATACATGATTTTTAGGTCCCTTTAGAAAAGAAAATACTTGTTAAATAGTTGCCTTGACATACCTTTCGTTCCCAATATTTCTCCAAGTGCAGTGCCTAGTAGGCACAAACTGTCAAACAAGCCACGCACACGACGCAGCACACACCTGACTTTTTTGCAGGCAGAGCCAGGTGAGAGCAAGTGCTAAAGACAGAGACTGCGACAAAGAAGACGAAGACAAGGACGGAGACAGGACAAAGACGGCGGCAACGACTGGGAAAGGACCAAGGATGAAGATAACCGAAATCCTGAAGAGCGTGAGCAAGAGACTGCGTCTTGGGCAAACCACAAACTGTTCCACTCCAATCACGGATCCGAGCACCTCCTCCGGCATCACCAGCAGTGATTATCCCAGTTCCAGCCCACCTACCAATCCCAGTTACTTTACCCCGAACTCGGATTCCCCTTACCTGCTGATCTCATCGGACGACGACGAGGAGCCCACTCCAGCAGAGACTCTAATAGCTTCGGCCGCTGCACGGCTGACTAGGAAGGAGCTAAATCCCTATCAGCAGATCGTCGATCAGATTCTACGGAAGGTGAGCCAGTTGGAGCACACCCTTTTCGAGGATCATCAAAACGAATTCCGGCTGCGAATGGCCCTGGAACAGCAGACGGTTCGGGTGCATGAACTGGCCTTCTCGCTGGACACGGAGCAGCGGCGCAACGGTCGCCTGGTGGAGTTGCTCCACGGAATCGATACCTCGGGGGGTGAGGGAAGCGAGCCGGATGAGAGATTCGTCGGGCAGTGTCCAGTGAAGAATGTCGGGGGCCTGTACAATTCCATTAGTCCACTGCTCATGCAACAACGGTGAGTCCTTGGATATCGTATAATCCCCAGTTCTTCCACTGTTCCTTTCAGCTACGATGAGCTCTCGGTCTCCCATCGCCAGAGCTGCCGTCAGCTGGCGAAGAAGGAAAAGGCTCTGAAAATCCTCAAGTCCGAAACGGAGGAGCTGCAGTCCAAATACGAGCAACTCTTCGACGAGTATCGGGAGGAGCAGCGTCGCTTTGAGACGCTGTGCACCCGCTTCATGAAGACGCAGCTGAAAAAGAAACAGGAGATCTATAACCTAAAGAATACCCTGGGTCATGCCAGTGAGTGCATCTACCATGCCCAGGTGGCCATCGATGAGAGCTGCCAGCGGAGCAAACCCCATATCATTTCGCCGGAAAACCTGCAGAACTTTAACAGGAACGTGGATAACTTTATGAACGCCTTGCGAAACTGCTGTTGCCTGCAAAAGGTCCACGCACTGCAGCAGCAGGAAGAGCAGCTTCTCGAGAAAGAGTCTTCTCTGGAAGGGAAGGAGATCAAATATACCCCAATTCCATCCGATGATAAGTCCTCCAGAGGCACTCAGAAATCTTCGAAGCGAGGTAATCGCAGCCGCAGAAGACTCGGGCAATCAAATCGTTGATGATTCACTTTCGAGTTACTCCTTAGCGTTAGGTTACTTGTGAAATCTTCTTAAAATCCCTTGGAAATTATTTTTTAAGTCACAGATATTAAGAAAAAAATTAAAAATATGTTAAAAATATGGTAGATAATTAAAAAAAAGTATACAATAGACAGGGCTTTCTTTTTTATTAAAAGAATGAGTAATATTGGGGAAAATAATCATGGTTTTCCTGGTCATTAAACCTTTTATTTAGTCAAATAAAAATTACTTTATTTAACCTTCCTTAAGTAAAACTTAAAAGCAAATAGTAGCCTTGGAAACTTGACTCTGCTTCAACGTATATTCAGCAAACTGTCGCTCTCCGATTCATGGGAAGCAACATATAAGTATAGAAATATTATTTAAAAATTTAAAAGAAACTGAGTTATGAAAAAAGCCTACAAAAATGTCGGATATTAGACGAACTCAAGTATCCACGCACAGCGGAGACAGCAAGGATGACATTTTTATTCGTGTGTCTCCGGTAGAAGAAAACCCTACCGACACTGAGGAGCAGCCAGCTACAGATGTCACTATCTATAATGCCTACAGCATGGGCCCGGCGTTTGGAAGGAAATTCCCGGTGCCATATATTGTATTTATTCTAAAACAAACGACCAAAGATTTATTGGCCAACAAGGTCTACAATCAGGAGGAGGCTTCGAAGTGGACACGCGATCTCGCCGATACAATCAATCTCAGGTTTAAAGGTCGCGGCATCTTTCCGCGCTTCAAGAGCGTGGTAAACGTAATGCTCTATCAGCAGACCGGTGCGGGATGCTTCTATGGAGCCCGGGCCATCTGGGATCCGCTTTCCGATGACTATGGCAGCTATACCTATGACGGCGGCAGTTTCGTGTGCATTATCACAGTTTTTGGTTGCTATCAGTATTGAATTGCAGTGCAAAACGTTTCAATAAAGCTTCATTTTAGCAAAATAATTGGTTAATTTAGAAGGAAAGCTTGAATTTATTACCCAATAAAGCGAATTCGAATTCAAATTAAATTTTCTAAATGTAACGGCCAACTTTTGAATTTCAGTGTTGCCCCAGCTGCCGTTAGTCAACAGTGTGACCACACCGCATGCCTCTGTCGGTCAGCTGACGGCAACACAAGTTGGCAGCACTGTTAATCGCACATGTTGTTTATTTTCCAATATTTCATTCAAAACGCGAAATTTCAAAATAAATGCAAGCAGGATGAAGGTGAAGATGATTAGTCGCAATCCGGACAATTATGTCCGGGAAACCAAGCAACAGCAGCACAAAAGTAAGTGAGTTGCAAGCTGGGAAGCACAGAATTTTTATCAGTAATGCCTTTCAGTGCCCCGAAACTACGATCCCTCGCTGCATCCGCTGGAGGGTCCCCGGGAGTATGTGCGGGCGCTGAATGCCACCAAACTGGACCGGGTGTTTGCCAAGCCCTTTGTCGCCAACTTGAGTGGCCATCGGGATGGTGTGGCCTGCTTCGGCAAGCATCCCAAGCAACTCTCTAGCCTGGCCACCGGCGCCTACGACGGCGAGGTGCGTATCTGGGACCTGGCCAATCGCACTAGCATCCGCCACTTTGTGGCTCACGATGGCTTCGTGCGGGGCATTGCCTACACCCGCAACGGGGATCAGATCTTCACCGTGGGCGATGACAAGACCATCAAGGTTTGGAAAGCCCAAGCACCCGAAATTGGCGAGGATGAGGAGCCGGTGAACACAATACTCAGTAGGTACGCCCTGCATGGCATCTCGCACAATCGAAAGGACAATAAGTTCGCCACCTGCGGCGAGGTGTGCGCCATTTGGGATGAGGAGCACAACGATCCGTTGAAGACTCTGAAATGGGGCGTGGACACTCTGCATACCATCTCCTACAATCCGGTGGAAACGGACATCCTGGCCTGCTGTGCCAGTGATCGAAGCATTATCCTGTACGACCAGCGCGAGGCCCAGCCCCTGCGAAAGGTGGTGCTGACAATGAAGAGCAACAAGCTGGCCTGGAATCCCAGGGAGGCGTTCAACTTTACGGTGGCCAACGAGGACTGCAAGTGAGTTCAATATTTTATAAAACTGTAATATGACTAGTAAAGCTCCTTTTGTTTTTCTCATCCAGCCTCTACACCTTTGACACCCGCAAGCTGGAAACACCTTTGAAGGTTCACTTCGATCATGTTTCCGCCGTCACCGATGTGGACTACTCACCCACGGGCAAGGAGTTCGTTTCCGCCAGCTATGACAAGACTGTTCGCATTTACAATGCCCACCACAGCCACTCTCGGGATATTTACCACACCAAACGCATGCAGCATGTGGTCTGTGTGGCCTGGTCACTGGACAACCGATACATTTTCTCCGGCTCCGACGAGATGAACGTGCGCATGTGGAAGGCGAAGGCCTCCGAGAAGCTGGGCGTGATTCGTCCACGCGAACGTGTCAACTTCAATTACCAGGAGGCTCTCAAGCAAAAGTACGCGGCACATCCGCAGATCAAGCGCATTGCCCGGCATCGGCAGGTGCCGCGGCATGTGCTCAATGCCCAGAAGAAGATGCGTACGGTCAAGGAGAAGGAGCAGGTCAAGGAGGCCAATGTGCGCAAGCACTCCAAAAAGGGCAAGGTGCCCTATGTCAATGAAAAGAAGAAGCATGTCCTCAAGGAGGAGGTCTAAACACTGTAGTTTGTATAAGTTTTAAATAATAAATATATTGATTTTTGTAAGTAAAATTTACTTTATTGTTTCTCAAATGAATTATTCTTTATCTTTTAGCAATAATTTCGCCTTATTGGCATTTTATTTCGTTTGCCTGAAACAAGATAATAAATTAGTTATCTATTTGCATAATTTATTAGAGGATTACGATTCGATTACGGAAACTATTATTGTTAAACATATTCCGAAGTCCCACATTTTTTAGATTCTACCTTCCTTTAACGATAATTTCATTAAAATTATATTATATTAATTCATTAAAGATCATTCTTTTTTAGATTCTACCTCTTAGCGATAATTTCATTATGAAAAATTGTATTTTCTTGTTCATTTTAATATTCAGCACTTTAGAAATATATTTAAATATTTTTTGATTAACTAAAACACTAGCCAAGCATGTAAAATCATATCGGTCTTGTAATGTTACCCAAATATTCGAAATTTTCTGTTTTGGATCCCGATAAGCGCGATAACGATAACGCCGACGACGTGTCCATTTGTGGCGCTTTTCCGATTATAAAAGGTGGACAGCCCCACCGATTGGGGCTCACTTTGTTGTCACGGCAGTTGCCAGTCGGTCGTTAGTTTTTGTTTTTCGTTGTTCATTTGTTTATACTCGCACGCGGCACCGCCCCACCCCCCGAACCCCCAGCACGGAACTCGTTTGATTTGCCCCATCAAGACTCGGACACAATAACATCATGGAAGCTCTGGGAGATCTCTTGGCGCCTCACAGCGAACTTATTGCCAAGGTAGCCGGCACAATCACTACCCTGCAATTCCTGTCCGGTGTGGCGCTGATGAACGACATCCGAAAGAAGGGCAGCAGCGACGTTTATCCCGTGGGTCCATTTCTGGGCGGAGTGGTGCTGTAAGTATCTCAGTTCTCGACGACCTCCCGTAATGCTTCACTGCATCAGACACGCAAAAAAAAAAACAATGGCTAGGCAGGCGGCGCATCTGTGTGGAATTGATTAAATTTTTGAACTGTCGCCATGACGCCACAGAATCGGCTCTTTTTTCAAGGCCGCCCCCCACTGAATCGGTTTTGCACTCGATTCAATAAGAAAACAATGGGGGAAGGGGTTACATCACTTCGATGGCGACAATAACCGCCGTTCCGATCAGCTCCTTGGCCGTTACATTTTGGATTCGATATCTCTCTCTTAACCTTGTCGTCGTCAGTGGGAATCTTTTTGGGTTGCTTATCGACGCGCGGCCTATACTAACACGTACCCCTTATCTGGAGTGTGTAGGAATAATAGAATTTCTACATCATATGAATGCTGATCCGTAGGGGAGGGCCAACCAAGCTAATCGTTTATGAGACAGGACAGACAGATGATAGGCTGGCCGACAACGACGACGACGACTCGCCTCTGCCACGTGCTCGGCATAAGTCCGGGGACTCTGATTCTTTGGGGGTGGCTTTCAGTGATGAGTAGCCAAGTTGTACCTGGGAATTATCTTGCAGTAATTATATATCTAGTATAGCTGCTACTTGGGGCTATTAAACTAATACTATTATTACTATTAAGTGTAGGCAAAGAGGGATTTTGATGGGATCTTATTAAGAACATTATCTAATTATTTTACTTAATTATTAGATTTAAGGCACATGTTGTGATTTTATTTTTTTTAAGTTCTATCCAGGAATAGGAAAAAATGTATTCAAAGGTATTCAAACCTGCTTAATGTTTTTTACCTCAAATTTTCAAGAAGCTTATTTTTAGCATACAATTTTTATTTAGAAAAGCGAAAAGGAAACATATATTTCTTGATAATATTTTGATAAGGGAACACTAAATATTATTTAAACAAATTGTAGAGGTTATTACCTGCCTCTATTAATATTTATTTCCACAATATTTACCTTGACATAATAATGGACCCTGATAATTATTCATCTCGCGTATTTTGCTTTGAATATACCCCTTTAATAGTGATTAAAATTACTCCCCTAAATTCTATACTACAGAAAACACTTCTCAATCACCCAGAGTATTTTATTTTTAAAAGCCCAACTCATTTTTCTATTTTTAAAATGTATTAATTTTCTTGTTTACTAACAAAAACGAGAACACTTAATACGTATACCTTTAAAGACCCAATGTTTAAACAAACATATTTCTAATGTGAATAACAAAGTGTAAATTTCCTGCGGTACAATTAGTTTGCCTTGTCATGGTACCTATGGCATCACTATTGGCTATCCAGAGGGTGGGGTGGGTGGCCAACCGGAAGGTGTTAACTTGGACTGTGTCAAGTGTAAGGACCCACAGACATGCAAGCGAGCGAAGCAACAGTTTGTTTCGCTAAATGAATTCCATTTCGAAGGTGTGTGGGTCAAGGGCAATACAGTATTTTCCGGTAGGCCAGTTTTGTGTGTTAATTTCCCACGAATCACGGAATGTATTTCACCATTGCAATGGTTTTTACGATAAGTTGCTCGATGATATCGCTGATTGTGTTTGTTTTCCTGTATTTATATGCTTATCAATGGCTACGTGGGCGATGAGTGGCCAAAAAACATACAAACTTCTGGCTGGCCGGTGTATCCCAAAAACCCGTTTGACTCAGCATGTTTGTACTTAGAAAAATGTAGAACTGTAGATAACTTAATTAATTAATTGAAACGGGTTTTTTTCTATGACCCTGCAGGGTAAAATATTCAATGCAATGGTTGCCAAGTCTGTTGAGGTCAAAACTTGTTGCATTTCTCTTCTGACAAGTGTGTATCTATTTTGTAGAAGAAAAATAAACTTGTTCTGTTCTTAATATACTTGAAATGATTATGCTTTTCGTAAAGAAACGAGTTCTGTATTAGAAACTTTCGTTTTTTAAATGGGGAACTCTCTGTTTTGGGTGTTTATTTGTTACCAGCAAATATTTTTGCTAGTTTTCTTATAAGCAAACTTCTCTTAAACTATAAAAAGCAAACCAAAGACCTAATCAAATTTTTTGTTTACTTTCCAGGACCGTTCTCAGCTTAAAGCTGGCCTACATCATGAACGATGCCGCCATGATCAACACCAATCTAATTGGTTTGGTCATTAACTTTGTTTTCCTCTTCGGTTTCTATTACTACGCATCCAGTGGGAACAGGGGGAATATTTGGAAGCAAATCGGTTACTCCTCGGTCTTCCTGCTGGCCACCACGGCCTATGCCAACTTCGAGGACCCTGCCAAGATCGAATTCCGCCTGGGTATGCTGATCACCGGCATCTTGGTTTGGCTGGTGGGCTCTCCCCTTCTGCATCTGCCGAAAATCATTGAGAAGAAGAGCACCGAGGGCATGCCTTTCCCCATTATCCTGGCTGGTAACCTGGTGGCCACATCCTGGATGCTGTATGCCATCTCAATCAAGAATACTGTGATGGTGGTAAGTTGGAAGTCTAGTTAATTGAATTATTAATTATTTTCTAGAATAAAATTAATGAATCTCCTCTCCTTGCAGCTCCAGAATCTACTGCTCCTTGTCTTGGGCGGCATTCAGCTGTCCATGTTCGCCATTTACCCCAACAAGCCGGCTGCCAAGAAGCCCAAGAAGGACAGCAAGAAGGATAACTAAACGAAATCGATTGCTTCTATAATAACAATACACAAACAATGGACAAATAATGGGTTGCTGCAACCACATTACAAGTGAATAAGTTAGTTAGGCTCGAGGAATAATCAAATTATTGCTTGAATTTACACACTAAACAATCGCCACAAGAAACCTAAAGTTTGAGCTAATATATATAGACGAATTATGTATTTTTCTAAATAAGAAATATTTTCTTAGAACAAATCCAGCTAACTGCAAGTCGCTAGCTAACCTAGAAAATTGTTACTATATATGGAATATCGACTATTAATGTGTATATAACTCTACATACTTATGTACATACTTGCAATTTTTGACAATAATTCAAATCTTCCAAAATGCGTACGTATTTATAAAGTCAACATAATTAATTATTAATTAAAGACAACAAAACTGTTACAAAATCGAGAGAGAGTGAGTTTCATATTTTAGGCCACTGGCACCGTCGAGTTGTAATGGGCGCCCAGTTGATAAATGTGACGGTGATAGCAGATGACCAGCGGTGCTCCACCAAATTCCTCCTGCCCCAGGAGAGTGGGCGCACCCTCCGCTTGGATAACTTCAATGGGCACCTTGAGGAGCGAGGATATGGCCTTCAGTTCGATGTGTCCGCCCCAGGCGTGCGTTTTGGCTATGTCCTGGCAGTACTGCTCGAATTGCTCATCGTTGAGGAGGTCGCCCGTTTCCGGATGGGTCATGTAGCAGATGAGGCTGTCCTTGTGCGCCCGCACATAGTTGGCCGTCTCCTGCCGCAGCTCCTGGACACTGTGACCTGGAAGAGCGTTCACAATGAGCTGATGCTTGATGGATTGATACAGACAGTCGCCATCGGAGGCGATGTTGTGCAGCGACAGTTGACGGCTCGACAACTTCTCTGTTATCTGCTGGAGTTCAATCAGTTTGGGAGACGGCTGATTGGCAGCGTTCTGCAGCTCCACCTTGATTTCAGCCTCGCGTTCCCTCGCCTCCTTGGCCTTCTTATCCCTCCGCTTCTGAGCCTTGGACACGCGCTGATTGGAAGGATGATCCGGCTCTTCTTCTTGCTCTTCGGTTTCCTCCTCATTGTGAACAGCCTTTGCCGGCTTCTCCTCCACCTGCTGCTTGACTGCTGCTTCTGCTGGTGGCGGCGCACTGCCCTCTGCCGCTTGAAGTTCCGCCTTGTGGCGCTGCTCTAGTTCGCCTTCCAGGCGGGCCATCTCCTCCAGAAACTCCTTTCGTTTGTTCTTATTGTTTTTCGGGGCATTCTTCTTCATGGCCTGCAGCTTGGCCTGGAGGTCCTTCCGTTCGCGGCGATGGCGGGCGCCTATATCCTCCAGATTCACATCCTCCAGGCGAGCCTCTAGATCATGGATTCCCTCGTCTTCGCTGCCCATTTTATTTTATTTGATTATGTTAAAGAAAACGAAGTTTTTAGTTGATTTTGGACAAATTTCAGCAGCAGTAGAGCTGGCACAACGGCGATATCACTAACGATACATGGAGTCGAGAAAAATATCGATATTATCTGTAGTTGGCCGGCACTATCGATTGTTTTATGAAACTTATCCGTTATTTTTAAAAATAACGAAAAATAATTGATTAATAAAAAATACCCCTAAATTAAAAACAAGGAAATGTGTAGGTATAAATAAATGAACTAATTTTTAAAGGAGTTCACGTTATAAAATAATTTTTCCTCCCAATAATTACAAAAACACTCGATTTTAGTAACATGTTCTCTTTTTTTTATTATTTAGGCTAAACATACAAACGTTTTAGAGCGAGAAACTATCTATTATATGTGCTGCCAGTAGTGAGGAATCGGCTCAACCAATTCCTGCCTTGTATACAACTTAAAACTTATCTAATCGACAGAGAAGTAAATAAAATGTTGACTTTTTAATATATATACAGGGAAATCTTTAAAACAATTGATTTTTTACCCAAGACGTATGGCTAACTTGTATGTTAATTGAAATATTATTTTGGAGAGTGTATTTTTTTAAAAACTGGCAAGCAAGCAGGCAAACTACCAGATATTCTCTTCTTACAGCTCTTAACATTTTATAAATCGTACTATTTACAATGGGCCAGCCTTTGGGCGATGACTCTTAATTTAATCCATTTACACAATATTCTAACACAGAAAGCAACTATAAACATGGCTTGTTTGCCATTTCAGAGGCCTCCTAAACATCCTAACATCCAAAAGTGATATTTACTTAGCCCCTAAACGATATCTACGCACAATGCCTCCTTCTTCTCATCTGTATAGATGCATACATCTGTAGTGTTTTTAGGCGAAGGCTAGGAATCAGACACGCCTCATCCTTACAGGCTCTTTGTGATATTTTGGAACAGGCGGCGGCCCCACCACGACTCCAGGTCGAAGGGCTTAAAATCCTGCAGCGCAGGACTGGGAGGCTCAACCCAAACAGTCGCTGTGGGTTGTGTGTTGGCCATAATGCTGTCCACAGGACTGGCGGCGCTGTCGTTGTTGTTGGCATCCGCCACTATTTTCTCGGCGGGCTTAGCAGATGAGCTGGCATCGTAGGGATTCTGCGCCACCAGCATGTTCCAGGCTATTAAGATGAAGAATTTTGATTAGGAATTTTGCAATAATTTAAAGTTAACTCTTCACTATCCGAATCTTAAAGAAACTCAGACTTACAGTCATTTATGTAACGAATTATCTCCTCATGCTGCGGCGTTATCACCTCATCCTCGATCAGTTTGGTCGGTGCTATCCGCTTGGAGGCGAAGCTCTGCTGGAACACTGGTCGCGGTATGCTGCATTCATGAAAATTAAATAAAAGGAATTATAGTACATATTTTAATGACAATGCCCAACTGAATTTCAACGACGACGTCGCCGCACTTATGCAAAATACATACAACAGCGGACTACGAAAATAAATCAGTAGCGAAATGTGAGAAGGTGGGGGAAAACTGGGTTCGACAACTTCCTACACAGTTCTGGAAACGTTAAATATATTAAGATTCTGTCCTCGTGTGAATATTCATTAAACATTAATCTAATTCAGTTGTGAAATTATTTGTTCTTGTAACCAAATCTTACAAAGAAAAGAGTGGATATTATAGTTATACTATCCATTTACCCAGCTAACCAGTATCATTGCATTACAATGTCAGCCTGCAATAAATTCTAGTAAAAATAAAAGCCAAATTGCGATATTAATCTGGGGCTATAAGCCTTCAAGCTGATAGCGAAGCTAGCATTAGTGATAGCTGACTATCTATTGATTTGACGAGGTACTGAAATGTCGATAACCGAGTCATTGGTTGTATGATTTATAAAATTAACTAAGTTGGATATAAGAAAATGCGCATATTTTTGAAATAAAATAGTTAAAAATAGTATTTTTAAATAGTATTGTATTTTGTTTGGATGTTTGTTCAATATTTGTGTTGCTAAAATTAATATTGATGATAAGGAATCTAATGTGTTATCTTGATCGATCGACAATGATTTATTTTCTGTATTTCTATTAATATAAGAGTTAGATTACTAACGAATTATCATAATTTTATCATTGATTTAATATAAGAAAATATCAATATGTTTTTTCTATAATTATTTATAATTGTTATAATTAATTATTAAATCTTTTCTGTCCAACCAATGCGCTAATAGTTCCCAAAATGTTTTGTTTACTTTCTGTGGTAGGTGTGACATAACGTTCGCATCACTGAAATGTGTTGATTGATTTCATCATAAAAAATCTAAACACATCATTTTGGAAAAGATTTGAATATTTGTTGTTCCTCCAAATAGGTTTTGTTTTGTTTTTTCAACAATGATTAACATTAATTATGACGTATTAAAAACATGAGCAATCTAGAAGATTGTTGGCAATGTTTTTAAATAAATTTGATTATTAAGAAATGATTGAATTATGTATGCATTCTGCAATACATTTAAATGGGAATAAAAATGGCTTAATATCAGAAAAGGGTAAAAATCAAGAAATACAAGTGCATCTTATGCATCCATCCAACTACTACATACATTCATAGATCTACATACTTAGCTCTATAGCTCCCTTATAAGATCAATGCTAAGTGATCTGCTCCCAAGTTTCCTCTCCCTCAAAAGTCGTGACGCAACGGTCGGTCGTCAGGGGAAAAGTCAATGCCTTTCAGAGGCAGAATTTAAATGAAAATGGAGCCGATAACCGACGCGACGCCTGCCTGACCCACGTGTTCTCTCCTAGCTAGCGTCTCCTAGAGAGCAATTAGCATGGCGGTGCTAGGTCGCCGCGGATTCCTGCGATAAAATGTCAAAGATAAGACGAGGGTCGCCAGACCCACCCCACTTTCCCCCGCTCCACACTTTCCGCCACATGTGCTGCCGCCGCCTGGCTGTTTGCATAAGCGGCCAAAGATTCGGATTTGGACGATGCCCTTACTTGTTGTGCTCCTCGGGGCTGTTCAGATCGAAGCTGCCATTCTTCCGGCCGCTCTCCTTGATGCTCTCGAATTTTTCAAAGTTTTGCGCCAGGCCTGCAAAAGCGATGAAAAGTGATGATGAAAATTATTAGCGCGCAGTGGAAAATGCCGGCAAAACAAAAAGTTAACAGCGACAGAGAGCAAGAGCTGGGGAGACCGCCAGAGAGAGAGAGCGTTGGTGGAGCGCTCTGGCAAATGTTGTGACATAACAGCTGGGCCATGTTGCCTCTCTCTGCAAGGGTTTTATTTTGTGTGCCTTCTCGAATAATTAAATGTTACATGTGTTTGGCTGCTGGACTTACCTCGACGTGATTTAGCAACTATTTTGCTGGGTCCCTTGTTGATCGTGTACATTGTCGTTGTCCTTCCTTCTTCCTTTCGATTTGTCTGCTGCTGCTGCTGATGTTTTCCTTCTGGCAACGAAATACTATTTTGCTATTTTGGCGACTGCCGTGCTATGCTTTTAGCTATCCCCACTTTGTCACACCTGACGTATATATCTGAGAGCTTGTTGTTGTTGGTGTTGTCGTTGTTGCAGTTGTTCTTGGGCAATCATATGATCAGTAGTGGCTCCCGCCGTCTCCTCGCCTCCTTCTTCTCGTCAGCCCGCCGGTCATCGTTTTTAGCGGTTACACAATACACAGTTAGCTCTGCTTTAGTTCGTTTCCATCCGCCGAATCAATTGATTTCATTCACTGGCTAATGTCTCGAAAGCACAATCACAATCACACTCAATTGCTCCTGGATGGGTTGGCGTTTTATAACGTTCTGTGCGGCAACGGCCGGAGCTCCAATGCAAGTGCTCCATTCAAATCGAAATAACGAAACGTTAACAGGCGCCATATGTTAGAGCGTTTATGCGGCGAACTTTGCGATCTTCAGCAAGTAGAGATCTTAATTTCCCTAAAAATCTGTCCATTTATTTCGTGTCTATATAGGAATGCATATTTTAAGTTACTTGGTTTATTATACATTTGTTCAAGTTTCTTGAAGTTCGGTTTTATTGCTAATTTATATTCCACGAATCACAAATTAATTTTCCGCATAAACGAAACTAACCGATACACGTGCACAGAGACCATATGTTTCTGTAAGTGTATACACACTGCTCGAAGGCTCTTATTCTGCTTACTTGCGCGCGAAATTTTGAAATTTCAAAAACACTGTTAAATAGAGATTTACTGCTAAAGTATAAAATTTAAATTATGTATATTTTTGGATCCACACATAAAAAATGTGAATACAAAACTGGCACAGGGGTGATAAATATAATAGTTTATTGTATTGTTTAAACTACTTAGTCGAATATCGGTGTTATACCTTTTTCAGCTCTCCAAGAATAATAAAACTTGTATTTGTTTATACATTTCATTTGCTTAGTTCAAAAGTGGTTTCGCAAAATCCGAAAGTTATAATGTATACTTTCATTTCAGCCATTTATGACCGTTTTTCGAACATGCCGTTTTTCTACCTGCGCCCATAATTTTGAACGCATTAAAAACGGATTAGCAGGGCTTTTCGGTGAAAATTTTAATTACGAGCAGGTAACATCATAAAATGACAGATGCGGGAAAAGATTAGCAGAGTACTTTCCGCACAGAGTTTTATGTCAAAGTCCTCAAATTGCACACCCATCAACGGGATATAAATAGGGAGGAGGTGCAAATGTAAGTCAGTAGCAAACCGTCAACGTCAAGCAACGTAATAACTTCCTGATCAAACCAACAGAATTAAAAAAAAAAGAAAGATGTCGACTACCAACAACGAAACCAGCCAATTACTCCAGCGTCTGAGCAGCCTGCAAATTGTGGAAACTCCCAAGGACCAGAAGGAAGTCGGCGCTTTTCGCGAATGCTACTCACTGGACAGCAAGAAATTCCAACGGGTTCCCAACACCCCATGCAGCGGCGGACCCGGAAAGTTTGACACCGATTTGAAGAAGCAGCGCAAAATCAAGCGCAACAACCGCATTTACACCTACGAGGCTGACAAACACTTCATCAAGGCCCGCAAATCATTAAACTTCTGATCACAATGATGCTGTAACCAACTTAGTCATAGAAGCCTTTTGATTTTAAATCAAATACGTTTACTGCTTAAAACCTGTACAATAAATAATATTTCAAATATAAAATCGCTGTGCAAACCTTTTCTCGTTATCAATATGAAGACTATGATTTTGATTGTGGTCCAACTGCTTCTGCTGGTAAGTGTCCCAGCCGCAGGTCCTAAAAGTGCTGTATAATGGAAAATATTTCATAGCTTGCAGCTCTGGCTGATAGCTGTCCCTGTGTCAAAGAGACGAATTTGGAGTGCGGATGCTCAAAGCATCCATAAGAAAGCCAAACATAATCTAGCAATTTTAGAGTTTATTTTTGAGAACACAAAATGTCACGGAGAATTCACAAGTAAGATATTTTTTAAACTAAAATATCTCTTTCAACACAAATTTATTATAATTCCTGTGCAGAATTTCCCGATTATTTTAAATTCAAATTTGATTACAAGTCATAATCGATTTATCGTCCAATGTAAAAATAATCGATATTTTCTCAGCTGTAGCTCTGGCAACAGCTGTTTTGTGGAAGCGTCGAATTTGCAAATCCAAAAACAAATGTTTTAATATTTCACAAATTAATTAAAAGAAAACCCAAAATTAAATCATTATTAAAAGATGGCAGACACGGCGGCCACTAACGAGGGCAATTCCAACAGCAGTGAATCTGGTAAATGTCAAATATTAAAGAGCTAAACCTTAATCCTATAAAAACGTAGGTCCTGTGTTTTAGACATTTATTTAAATCTTTGAATACCATATTGATTAATTTGTGCTTTATCTTCTAGCCCCCTCAGAAATGCAACACCCGACGCCTGAATATATTCAACGTAAAATCTATTTTCTTGTGGATCACCTGCGAAAGTTTCACGCAGAATTGCCAGAGTAAGATATTTACATAAAACTATAATTTTAAACATAGTAATACCAATTATCTTACAGAAACCTTCAGACTCGTATCTCCTACGATTTACTCACCGAACTAGCCAATTGTGTGCTAAATGAAGGCATTTTCGTCATTGTCAAAGCTTTAATGGAATTGCAACACGAGACAGAAAGACATTTGATTAAAATGCGAATGCAGGTGGAGAACGAGTACGATATTGAGGTGGCCGGATGGAAGAGCAAGATCAAGGATCCCGAGGAGCTCCAGCATATTCTGGGTCTTATTAAGATCAAGCACACTAAGAAGCTACTTGAGTCGGACAAGAAGATTATTAATATTTTAGATCAGAAGGTGACATTTTACATTCTCAATTAAGATAATGCAGGTCTGGTTCTAGATAACGAATATTACTTATAAATGTACCTTCTGTCGCCACGCAGGTTAATGACCAACAATCTACTTTGCAAAAGGCCGGCGTACCGGGCTTCTATGTAACCGAAAATCCCAAAGAGATCAAAATACAAATGTTCCTGCTGGACTTTATTCTCCGACTGAGTAGCCTGAAATACGAGCCAAACAAATGACCATTAATGGTTAATCCAGAGACCACAAAAGACTGCACTTGACTTGTATAAATTAGAATATTTAACTCCAATTAAATTAAATTATTAACCCTGATCAAATCTCTTCCATCTGTGTGTTACGAAGAAACCTGTAGCGCTGCGCAGTTTTCAATCGCCGAAGAATTGCGAGTGGAAGAAAGAGCGACGGGGCCGGCCGCCCGAAAGAGAGAAGCGGGGGAGAATTGATAAAGATAGTGGCTCGGCTCTCTCTCTCGCGTAGAAAGCGGAGGGAGAGGCGGCGCTATAAATTGGAGCGATCCGTCTGCAGATGCATCAGTTCTGCTTTCAATTTCCAAAGCAACACATTAAAACTAAAAAATAAAAAGGAAACATGTCTCTGACTATTACCCAAAGTGTTTCGCAGCCTGAGCTCAAGGATCTGGTGAGTAAATGCTCGGGAAAAGTGTGATTAAATATAGGGTCCTGTAATGGTTTATTTATTTATTTATTTTTTTTTAAATTTGTATCCTTTAAAAGTGTTTAATACGTATATCCTTAAAAGTGCCTGAACAATAGCTACAATACATAATTTATATATCAAATATTTTATAACAACTTTCTGCATTAAATTCACATTACTTAATTGGCTACTTAAAGTTTCTTGAACTCTATACAAGGTCAAGTGTCCAATTTTGCTTTATGTGCGCTTACTCATAAAAGCCAGTTTCCGTCATTTAATGTTTGAGAATAATTTAGGCCCATCCATGCTCACCTTTGTTGGCTAGAAGCGAAATGTGTTTCGTTTTGGCCAGCTTTAGTTGCTTCCCAACCGCTGAGCCGTTTACACGAAATGTTTGCGCGATTGTTTCGTAACTTCAAGGCAAGTTTTAAAGCATAAAATCAGCATCATTAAAATATTTTTAAATAGTTAAAAAAGTGCCTTAGTTTGAGTTGAGATAAACAATTGAAACCGCATCCAGCAGCTACTTTTACTTTTCTTTCAATGGTTTTCGCTATTGACCTTGATTTTGAAATTGATTTTGCAATCGTGTCTGTGAGTAAGAGAGCAAAGTTGTTAAGTCAGCTGTTTAAAGAGAGCAGAGTGCATTAGGGCAATGCAAAGAGAGCTGCAGCTGCAGCAGCAGCGAGGAAGAGAGTAAAGGCCAGAGTGCGGGAGAGCTTGCTGGCGGCATTATATTTTTTTCACTCAACGAACAAAGCCTCCAAACAAAAAATATCTTTAAATATTTAAAAACTTCTCGTCTTGCAAAATATTTATTTGTTTAAAATGCGCTGCTTGCCTGGCTATGGTTATGGCCTCACATTTCTGTTTCTGGTGTGGTTTAAAATTACAAATAAATTGTCATAAAATCAGTTCGAAACGTTTATTCATACGTCATCGTCTGCTTCTTCTTCTTTCAGAGCACCGTTCGCAATGAACAAAAAGAGCTGAGCATTTCGCCGGTTCACGATGTTGTGAATGTGAGCAAGGCAACGGCCACCTTCGGCATGGGCTGCTTCTGGGGGGCAGAGTCCTTGTACGGAGCCACCCGGGGAGTCCTGCGCACCACCGTGGGATATGCCGGCGGTAGCTCCGATTTGCCAACGTACCGTAAAATGTAAGAGTCCGGAGCGAGGGCATTAATCATCCTAACACGAGCATTTCTTTTTCTTTCTCCCCCCCATCATCATCACCACCATTCCACCTCCTGCAAACCCCACACTTCGATCCGGTACTAATCCACGAATCTCAACAGGGGCGATCACACGGAGGTGCTGGAGATTGACTATGATCCCTCGGTTATTAGCTTCAAGGAGCTGCTGGATCTGTTCTGGAACAACCATGAGTACGGCCTAACCACGCCGATTAAGAGGCAGTATGCCTCTCTGATCCTGTACCACGACGAGGAGCAGAAGCAAGTGGCGGAGGCCTCCAAGCTGGAGGAGCAGGAGCGCCGTGCCCCAGAGGTTATCACCACTGACATTGCCTCCAAGGAGAACTTTTACCCAGCCGAGGCGTAAGTCTAAACTATTTTCTAATTAGTATATTCGTGATGTTAAGACTTCTCCCTCTTCCAGGTACCATCAAAAGTACCGGCTGCAGGGCCACAAGGACCTGGCCTCCTCGCTGAATCTCAATCCCAAGCTGCTGCAGACCAGCTATGTGGCCACCAAGCTTAATGGCTATCTGGCCGGCGTCGGAGGCCTTGAGCAGTTCAAGGCTGAGGTGGAGACCATGGGTCTGACGCCCACCCAGCGCCAGTACTGCAACTACCACGTGGAGCAGAACGAGGGCCAGGGTCTATACTGCTGACATGGTCGGATGTGCATAGATGTTAAGCGTAGATCGTACACCTAGGGGGGTAAATTCTTTTTAATATGTTTGCTTGTTCAGAACAAAGTGTGTATTATGTAGATTTTAAGAGGTTAAAACAAAATATATGATTGCTTATATTTTATTATAATAATAAAACATATCTCAAACTGATGCTTACGATCTTGTTTTCTTGCAAAATATATTTTATTTTCGTAGGAAAAGGATGATACTTTAAAGCATTGATTGGGCATGGAATGTCAAGCTTGAAGCCCTCGCCTCTCTTAAATTTATTTCGCGGACCAAAAATGCTAGAAAAAAAAACACTCAAATCCTTTTCCTTTTTATTATATGAAATTTTTAAATTAGAGCTATAAAGTGGATAATCTTGGACTTGCATCTGCCCGATAAAAGACTAAGCAAATACCCAGAATCTACGTGCTAAAACATTTACATAATTTAATTTGATCCATCTCACTCGCAAAAAAAATAACATGACCTTTTGATAAGTGACAGGCTAATCTCTGGGATGATAAACAGCTTGCAAGTCATATTAAGTTCCTGTCCCAGAAGGATCCTGCCTTATCGGTAGTAAACACAGACCCGATAATGATTTTGCTCGGTCATCTGTTTATTTAACTTTAATGAGTTTGCATTGCTGTCACAGAAATCTCATCAAAATTCTGGTGAAATGTGCACTATAACGATTTATTTTTTTTTATTAGAATAAATACTTATATGTATAGTTGATCAACTTTGCAGGAAATATGGAATTTATAAATTGGTTTACAAAATTAAAATAATTTTAAACCAAAAGAAAAGTGATTTAAAAACAAGACGTTTTCCAAACCTTGAAACCTGATCAGCTATTATATATTTATTTCAGCTTTAGTATTTCTTTTTGTGCTTTAAAATTTGGCAAATATTAAAATCTCTTTCATTCAAGGACGGAATCCATAAAGTGACTGACCTCTTTAGCACTATTTATTTTCGTATATTTAGCGATATTTGTGTGCTTAGTTGGAATAAAACGTTGAAGTTTATAAAACTGACAACCTATCAACAGCTTAGATCTAATCTTAAACGGTTCGTCGGTGGTTTCCAACTAATTTTAGGGTCTATAAATTAATTACGGGAGTGACTGGCTTAAATTGATCAGAAAATAGAAAGAAATGCACCTAGTCATAGTCAGGGATCTGATTAGGAGGGAAATGCCTCAAGTGGTTAATATATATTTAGTTAATTGCATTAGCTCAGCGGTGGAAATATAAATATAAATGAGTTATTACTGAGATCGTAGGATACTTAATATTAAAGAGAAATATTTATGCTTACTTAATATATCGAGATCAATATTTATTATAGGTCTTTTTAATATTATTAAATCATATTAAAGAAATTGTTTATTTATTATATAAAACTGGTATCAAGTGGTTTCATAATTTTAGTTTAAGCAAACAGTTAAATCATAACTTTTCCTCTTCCCCTGCATAAAGATATAGTATAAAGATATAGATACTATATATCCCAGGCCTTCAACCCAAAACTCTGTGGATTTGACCGCTCTTTATTATTTTTGATTAGGGGAGAGAGCGCGCGACCACTCTCTCTCTTTTCCTTTCTTTTCTTGTCTTTTCTATACATTCCGCCTGGCCACCTCTCTCTTAATCACCCACTAAGCACTCTCTCTCTCTCTTGCTGCCTCCCCTTTTGAAACCCCCCCCAGTCGCCTGGCCTCTCTCTCGCCCACTAAGGCAAGCCGGTTGGCCGCGTGTTTGGCGATAAGTCAAAGTGATCGAGCGAAAAAAGCAAGGCACTTTTTGTTTACAGCCAGCGGACGATTTAAAATGATCTTTGTTAAATCTTTTCTATATGAAAGGATGCTGGGAATAGGCTTAAGCCCGGTCCAGCTGTAGTCCTTGCAGTGAAGTATCTGATTCTGAAAGAATCATTAAAATCGGGGCATCCGCTGAGGAGTGACAGACTCGGTCGGTTTAAAGGGTTCCTAGAAGGGGTACTTACTAGATTTTTGGTCAGTATATAGCTTAGGGGTAGGCCTACCCACTGACCAAATTTGAGTTGGAAATATGAAGTCCTTTGGCTGTGGCGAATTTTA
Source organism: Drosophila bocqueti (assembly GCA_018151655.1). Classification (NCBI taxonomy): domain Eukaryota; kingdom Metazoa; phylum Arthropoda; class Insecta; order Diptera; family Drosophilidae; genus Drosophila; species Drosophila bocqueti. The sequence goes on from JAECXF010000230.1 coordinate 4,130,200, forward strand.
CAAGATTTTGCGTTATAAGCTAGCCCCGCTAAGAGGAAGAGACAGACGCGCGTAGACATAACAAACACTAGAGGCGAGGCGATCTCCCGCTTTCTTTGTATGGGTTGGCACGGGTTGATAGTGCCACTATAAAGGGGGGGAAACGGTAGGGGGAGTGGAAGGTGTACCCACTAATCGTATCAATGAGTCGAACATAGAGTCCGGGACGTTCGCGTGCACATGGATTGCACAAGATTTCGATCGATTTCGAGGGGAAAAGGGAAAGGTCATTGGGACTTCCTCTGACCTCTGTCCTCCTCTGTCCCACAATATGTAATCAGGGGAACAAACAGAGACAAGGGAGGAGGAGCCACCAGCATACAAATATTTGCAAATCATTTTGTTTTTAAAATTTATTCCAAATTCGAATTGTCATTTGCTTCCGATAAGGGTCGGTGGGTGTTTTATAAGCGATTCATCTAGGGGTATCTTTTAATATAGGGTTAAGAAGATTATTCATGGTTAAATTAATTAATGAAAATACAAATAAATAGCTTAACTTCTTCGCTTAAATACAATTTAAATGCTTCATGGTTAAATTAATTAATGAAAGTACAAATAAATAGCTTAACTTCTTCGCTTAAATACAATTTAAACGCTTTCTAAGGGCCTTTCATAATTCGGTATAATAAATTATAATCCTTTTGCAGATTAGTCACCAATTTCAAGTGGCTTGTGCTTCATCATTTAAGGCTAATCGTTGCTAAGCCAGGTTAAGCCTGCCAAGGGTAAAATGATTGCGTAGATAGATCCCGAAGGCTAGACACGCCTAATCTTCAAGTTGAAAGAAATCGTTAGCACTTAAATGGCAAAGAAAGCCCTAATCGGGGACAGGGAAAAGCGAGATCATTAACCTCCTTAAAAAAGGGTAATAAAAAACTGTAAAGATTAAGAAAAGTTCTTATCAACTTTACACAATTTGATGAAATTCCAAAACTTGTTTCGGAGCTAAAATTTTTAAATACAATTCTGAAATTTAAAAAGATCAATCTTACCTTTATATTTGCCCTAAAAACTTTGATATATAAATATCGAAATAATATACAATAAATGTGAAATATACAAATACTTAACGTATAATAATAATGTACTAAATTTTGGATTAATATATGAAAATGTTACATTTATTTACACGATAAAGGAACAAATTACAAATACCTAAAAAATTTGAAATTTTAAAAGATCTCTCATATATTGATCTTAAAAACTCTCATATAAAAAATTGTTATTAACATACGAGAAATGTAAATTTCACAAGAACTACTTATATATTTAAAGGTAGAAAATTGTTACATATTGTCTACATGATAGATGGGAAAGGTTTGAAACTGAGCTAATAAATTGATATTTAAAAAAATACACTTTAAATATAATAAATGCAGAAGTAATATTTTATTTAATAACAAATATTTTGTATAATTTAAATCTTCCAAATCAAAGCATACTTAGCGTAGATGACACTACTTTTTAATACAAGTTGCTTGATATTTTAGAATATTTTTTATTTAAAGAATTTCTGCCGCAGCTAAGTAGATAACAAAAATTTCTTATCTTTTTATGACATCTAAAAAGTTTAGAGAAATTTCTGCTGAGATTTATTTTAGCAGGAACTGCATTACTAGAAATATACAATTTTTATTTCTATATTTTTTTAATAACCAAAACACCTGCTTGCATTAACTAGGTTATAAATTATTTAGCATTGATTTACATAACCCTTTCAATCTATATTTAAATGGGTGACTTGGAGCTGTGAGGGTTTTATTTTGGAGACACATCTAGGAGAATACACTTGCCGTCAAGATGCGATGCCTCTGCTTCATCCTTCTTCTAAGTGGTGAGCTGAAAATTAAATAATATATGTATATCTGGAAATTTCTGTATATCCTGTCTGTATCTTCTCCCTGTAGCTCTCTTTATTTTGGTGAGCAGTGAAGACTGCGGGGATATCTGCCCAGATGAATTCGATATCCATTGTGCCACTGATGGCACTTGCTATTACCAAGCCTTGAGTGCTTGTGCCGCCCAGCAGCAGTCATGTTATCGCGAGAGAATGGGATTGCCAGGTAAATAATTTTGAAATTTTTTGGAATATGTGGTCTAATAAATTAATATTCATATTTATTAGGCTTCCATAACATCCACAGAGGATATTGCAACTGGGGCTTGCCTAGATGCAAGACTTACAGGAACTAGGACCTTGAGTTCAGTGAAATATTTTCGAATGAATTATTATTATTAAAATAATTGAATGAATAAAGTGATTTTTCGGATTTTTAACCCTCTATGTACATAATATGTATTCTCTAAGATCTTGTAAAAGATTTTTTCAACAATAAAATCTATAAAGCCTAAAGCAAACTATGCTTTTGTAATGTATTTTCCCCCTTTTAAAACACATTTTTCAATTAACGTAAGACTTTATTAATGGCACAGAAAATGGCGAAATAATCACAAAACCCTAAAACTGATCTCTGACAACCTGTCAGACATTCATACACAGCATACTTAGCAGAACTTAGTATAAATCTTAGAGTAAAGCATACAACAGGGGGAAGCACTGTGATCGGGGAACACACAGACGATGGTTCAGAACGCTTTAATTATATCCTCAGGGTAAGGCGTCTCTGGGGCGGCTTCTGGCGTTCCTTTGCCGCTCGATCCTTGCGGAGTTGGAGCAGCTCCTCAGCTCGCAGCTCACGTCGTCTGCCAGGTGACAAATGCAGCTCCAAATTGATTTTAGACTCCAGCTTGGGAGATCGGCGACTTATTACAAACGCCGTGGAGTCCTGGGCAAACAACTTTTGCTTTCGTAATTGCACACAGCGTTTCGGGGTCTCTGTGTCAGAGCCTGAACCCGATCCCGATCCCCCTTCATTCCCGGGAACCGAGTCGTCAACCTCTATTGTTAGCATTTCCGTGAAGATATCCTCGACGGCGGAGAAGTATAGCGTGGAATCGGAGGTCATTGTGAACCTGATGCTGGCTGGCGGGCAACTGAAGGCCAGAAAGTGATTGAAGCCAGTCAGGGGACGTTGCACAGACCACAGACAGGGTTTCAACCCTCGGACCAGCGATCCTGGCTACCTACCTGATCGAACCAAACAAATGGTATACACAAAAACTAGGAAAACAGCTGGATGAGACATTGGAAAATGTGGTAATGAGGGGTTTCCCTGCGGGCCGTCTCCCTCTCACGATTTCCTTTCTGTTTTTGTACCAAAAAAACCTGATATATGCGAACTTTTGTTAATTTTATATTTAATAGTAAGGGAATATATTATTGAGTAGCATAAGTAACAAGTTTCAAGTTAAACAGGCTGCACTGTAGCAGCTTATTTGTCACAACGGAAAAGCTAGCTGAAAAGCACAAAATGACTCACATTTTCCCCACTAATAATTATTATTATTATTATCAACAAATAACCGGCTAAAGACCCAACCTCTTTTTAAAGCGCATAAATAGCTCATTCATTTGAGTTCTATTAGATAAGAAAAAATCCCATTACGAGCCTTAGATTAGATTAAAACAACACTTTGGCCTGATTCAGTTTCGGTTTGGGTTTCCCGTTTCGGTTTCGGTTCGTTTTCGAATTATTATTATTAATTTAGCCTATAAATAGTATATAAATTCACGTCCACAGCTTTAGTATTCCTTATTAAAATAGTCGCGAATGCTGCGCTTCACAATTGGCGCCATCTTGGCCACTTGATTCCGCACCTCCTCGGTATCCTTATCCTTGTGGTAGAAGACAGTGAAATAGACGATCAATCCAATAACTACAACCATCAGGAGAGCGGAGAAGATGATGCTCATTAGCATTTTGCAGGCGCAATTGCAGCAGCTGAAAGGATATCAAGGGATTGGGTTAGATAGGTTTGTAAATAGATCATGTAAATATATATATATGTATATATACTAGCTGACCCGGTGAACTTCGTCCCACCTATCCGTGCTTCTTTTTTTTCAAGCTGTCAGAAAATGAGCAGTCAGTCTCAGGCTGACACGATTGAAAACTGTTTTGAAAAGACACTTTCTTTGCTCTTCTTTGCTCAACCAGTGGACAACCCTTATCGGTTAGGGGTACGAAAAATAGATGTTAGCCGATTTTCAGGCCTACAGAATATCCCCTCAAAATTTCATCCAAATCGGTCAAGTAGTTTCGGAGGAGTTTGGATACAAACACCGTGACAGCAGAATTTTATATATAAGAATATTAGAAAAGCTATCTTATTTCTCAAAATATTCACCAAATTTCTGTTCTTTGAAGTTTTCACTAATCCTTAGCTTAGGCTTTGTCCATGCGATACCGGAAATGATTCATAATAACTTCAAAACTTAAGGATCATTAAGGTAATGTTTATAAAAATAAGCAAGTTTTAAGTTTCTTATAATTTATAAGTTATAAATATATACTCTTCATTTTCTTCTTGACACCCAAAACTTTGTTAAACAAACACCTATTATAAAAAAAAAAATCCCCTTGCTGTATAGATTACCCAAAAATCCTTATCGCAAGTGCTCTCTTCCGGTGAAGAAGGTATCCCAAATCAAAAAGGGGATATAGATATCTGCCACACTGATCAATCATGAGTCACAGGATGGAAACTTACCAACAAACAACTTTGCCGGGGCATTTCAGGCATTCACAGAGAGCGTTGCACATGGTGAGATATTTCACGGATAATTGTTATATATGTAGATATACTCCAGTTGAGGTTTTCCGGGATCGCGTTGTGCTATTGACCAGCGCAAATTACCAACTGAAAGGGCTGTGAGTGCCATCGGAGCATTTCGGGGCGACAGGTGCTTAGTATCGAAAGCTTTAATCATATCGGCTGGGTAGAAAGAACAATAAACTGATAACGACCCTCGTTCGGTTATAATTAACGCCATGCCAGGCAGTGACGATAGCGCTCTGAGAGATATTGGAAAATAGAGCCTACACTCTTCAGTACTTAGTTCGACGCTTGAGAGGAGGGAAATAAGGCTTAATAACCCAATCGACAATATAATATTATACTACAAATGAATATACCTTTTTTTCGAGACGCGTATCGTAATACCAAACATATAAATACATCAAGAAAAGTAGTACAACTGCAGAACAGATGAGAACCACGGCAGCTAGTACCATGCGTGGATTCGTCATGACGTGTCTAAGTATAATAAATATAGTATATTAAAAAAAAAAATCAATTTTGAAATTTAGACCAAAAATTGTACTTTTAAAATTTTCATTATTTTGACTAAGATAGCAAAGACTTGTCTGGAAAAGCACAAGTGTACCGGGAGACAGTCCGTGACAAAGACAAATGGCCCAACAAATTCGGAAGCAGATAGGAGACCGTCGGTCTAGATTGATTAAAGACAAGCCACAACATTGTGGAAAGTAACTTCTATTTTTAAGTTATTATTAATCAGGAAAATATATGGTTCTTATCAATGATTAAGCCCTAGGTACTAGGTACTCGTAAACTATAAACTCAATAACGCTTCGGGGATTTACGCTTTCCATCCTTTTGGCAATTCCCAATGCTAAATTACTAAGCAATCTTTGAAACAATAAAGCTTCAAAGCTCCGATAACTACATTTTTATTAGCATGGCACTTTTGCCCAAAATAAAAGGCTTTTGGTAAAACACTTAAGGTAGGTTCAGTTAACAAGAATTTCATGCGAACTTAATCTTAGTCATTAAGTAGGAACACCATAAAGTTGATTATATTTTATGACTACTCTTTAAAATGGCAGGAGATTTTAAAGAAAAAATAAAAACTATAAATGTTATTGTTCGAAGCACACGTGTAAAGTTGTAAAAGCAAACAGAATGCAAGTTGTAAGAATATAATAAAGAATCTATATTTTACTTTATGCTTTTGTAAATAGCTACCTGATTTTTATAGAATTTATGAATTAACTTAGTATTGCCCTAATTTTCTTTAATACAATATTTTTAATGAAAATTCCAAATAATGATTTCTCCTGCTGACATTATAATTATAATACATACATACCCTTTGCAGGGGTACAAAAATTAATTAAATTTATTAAAGATTAACTTTATTCCAATGCCATGACTCATTGGTATTCGTAGTTAGTTTAAAACCTATATTATTTGAATTGAACTTCTTGGGAAGCCGGGCAAAACGTAAACATAGAAAAACTCACGAAAATGAGTCCCCATTAATGCAGGTCGCCGTCGATATTCGGGTTCTTTCACGATATCCGACACCAAATGCTGAGCTTGGCAATTCGATGCACTTCTTCGTGCCCTGGCTTACAACGTAAGCACACCTCTAGCTCCAGAGCTCTCTGGTGCCCAGCTCAGTGCGAAATCGCGTCCAAAGATGGCCACATCAGATGTCCTCATCGCCTGCCTGGTGTTCTCTACAGTTGTTACCTCGACATACGCCTGGCAGCTGGCTGAATCCGGCTTAAACGAGTCCAGCTACTATGTGCGCCATGTCTCCATGCACTACTCCCGGGTGTTCCTCAGCGTGAATGTGGAAAACAATGACTCGCCCACTTTGATTGAAGCCCAGTGGCCGGTTGCCTACTTTCCCATGCCCACCGTGGTCTTTCCTCGCCGGGATGTTCACGCGAATGGAGATCATTCCGATTGCTCGCGGCTGCAGCAGGCCCACTGGTCCCAGGTGGATGGCCTGAATCGTTTGTGGGTCATGGACACGGGATTCCCCGCCAGCAAGTGCTCGCCACGGCTATTTGTCTTCGATCTGATACGTAACAATGCGGAGCTCTTGAGGATCGACTGTGGACAGTATATTGGCGTGAACGACACTGAATCTCTGGTGGTGCAAATGGGACCCAAGCTGGGACAGGGCTGCGAGCAGGAGCGACACATCTACTTCGTCCTGGGCCATCATGTTCCCGAAATCCTGGCCTACGACATCCTAGAGCAGACCTGGCATCGCCGAACATTGACGAGCCACAAGTTCGAGAACATGAATCAGTCGTTTCCCATCCAGCCAGTGGACTTTACCTTTGGCCTCCAGGGAGAACTCATCCTAGCCGGCGAAGATGGTGAGCTCTACAGCTCTGTAGATAGACTGGAAATAGATGAGGAGGGTACAAGCGGTATTCGACTCAAACACTTGGGCAGTCTCCTGGGCAGCAGTCGCAGCATGATAATGGATACCTCCGGCACCTTGTTCTATGTAATCCCCAAGTTTGGAGCCGTGGTGCGCTGTGCTCAGCTGGCGAACATCACGGCCGAGGGCAATGAGATCATCTATCTGACATCCAAGAACATTCAGCAGATATTTTTCGGCTCCAATGCGGCATTATGGGTGCTCAGTGATAGGATCTTGAAGTCGCAGGACATGTGCTTTCCAAGCTTTTAGTTAATGCCAATATTTAAGTAGAATAAATATTTAAACATCTTCTCAATACAAAAAATACCTCCCACATATTATCGTTTTGTTTATTATTATTCGTTTCGTCTGGCTTGGTGATGTGTTGTAGTTCTCGTTCGTTTTGGTTTTGATAATAAGTTCTATGAATAATTTATGCTCCACATAAAAAAACAAATTAAACTAATGGCTAACAGTTTGCTTATTTAGATAACCCATTAAGGCCTGCAGCCGCTTCTTAATGTTCTTCTGATCGTCCAGGGTGCAGCCGAGGAGGGCGCTCTCGAACTTCTTGTCAATGGGACCCATATCCGCCTCAGGGACAGGGTCCATGTGTCCAGATTGATCCATTGAGCTGCTGCAGCAGGCATTCAAGTACAATTGGCAACGCTGGCGGGCAATTACGGGATCGCCCATTTTGATCATGGTATCGATTAAAGCATTAATCTGGCTAAGTGAATCCTCCTGGGAATTGTCGCGGACAGTGCGCACATTGAGCTCCACGGTGCCCAGTCGTGAGCTGACGCGCTGTATGTACAACATGATCTCCTCACGTTCAGCTGCAAGAATATGGAATTAGGAATAGGATTAGGTAAAGAACTTTAGAAGCTCTGAGCTTCTAGCAAAGATTATTATAAGATCTTATGCTCTCTCTCTCTCACCCTCGGTCATATTCTGCAGCATTTCATTGCTCTTGATCAGATCCATGGACATCAGTAGGTAGTCTTTCTTCTCTTGCAAGTTGAGTGCATCTTTGCGCAGCTTCTCCACTCGGGCATCCAGCTGATCCAGTATATTGACAAACCTGCACAAAGAGGCACCCAAAGATTAGTCACAGAACAGAGCTATATTATGATTATGATGATTATTACCTCTCGCTGGCGTTATATGGTCTGTTGTCACATCATGTCGGTTAAGTGTTCGTTTTTGTGGTTAAGAGTCATGAAACGAGAGACAAGCAATGTTAGATGGTTAGATTCGGCTCGACGACGACTGTCCACTTATAGAGGCTACGTAAAATTATAACGAGAATCGAGTTCTACGAAACGAGGCGCTCGCACAACGCTTTTTACATTTTTGCCGAGTGTTGTGTGGGCGCGTCCGTCAGCAGATACATAGTTTTTGGAAGCTATCACCATTATTGATTTGTTATTGGAACACAAAAAGAAATCGAATGAAGAAATAATAATAGCTAAGAAATTATAGGCTGTGCTCTCGCTACGTTGGTTGTTTTGTTTCATTTTGGTTTTATGTAGGATTGATTGGAAATAACAACCTGTCCAGAGCTCTACTGTCGTCGACCAGTCCATAGGAGCCGCTGTTGCTTCCGCCGCCGCCGCCGCCACCACCACCACCATTCCCACCAACCGATCCTGCTGCGGATGAGGAGGCGGCGGCCATGGCGCCAGCTCGGAGATCTTGCAAGTAATCAAAATTCATTGATGACTCCGAATGGTAGGCGCTGGGCGAGATCTGATGCTGATGATGGTGATGACTGTCGCTGTTGTGCTGCGCTAATGGCGCATCAACTTCCATATCCTGCGGCTCCAGGTCCTCCAGAGTGATTTGGCCAATTTCCGGCTGAGATGGTGGTGTGTTTATTGCCCGCCCTGAATCGACGGCTGCCTACTGCTTAATGTTTTTCGTTTTCGGTTTCTTTTTTTGTTTCTCTCTGCTGCTGGCTACCTTTTTTTTTTTTGGAATGTCTTTAAGCGATTTCTATGTGGGTGTCGGAGCGGAGCAGTGTGTGATATTTTTTTTTGACGTTTGTTTGTTGCCTTTATTTGTTTAACTCTTTTTTTCCGATTTTGTTTATTTGTTTCACATCGCGCACACACACAAGCACACACGTAGGCAAGCAGGCTGCAAGAAGATAGAGAGGGGGAGCGTGAATGCGGAGAATTCAATTACCTATCATCGGCCTGTGCGTCCGACCAGGAGACACAATAGCCATCGTTGGACTCTGGCGACTCCTCCTCCTCCTCCTCGTCAGGGAATCGGGGCAGCAGCACTGGTCCCGTGGGCGGCTGTGGCGGTGACTTCGGTGGCGGCGGCGTCGGAGGCTTGTCCTCCTCGGAACGACGCCGCTTGCGGAAAATACCGCGTAAATTCTCAAACATTTGGGCGGCCAATGGTCAACTGGAGGTTTCTCGAGAAGATTCCAGTCGCTTCTGATCTGGCCACCTGCTGTTTTTCCGGGCCTTTTGCCTCAATTGAAGTCTGGAAGAGATCGTTGGTTGGTTGCATAGATTACCTGCCGCCTTTGGACGTGGACCTTGGAGTTGAATTTGCCCAGAGACCGAAACACGAAAAAAAATTTATTGTTTTGAGTTTTTGGGGGTTTGAGTGGTGACAGAAAATTCGATATTCTTATATTATTCACTTTTTGGAGATGGACAATGAAAAAACATCGATAAGCGCGCCTTGGTAGCGGTACATTTGTTTTAAAAACCGTTAAAAACTGTTAAATGCCGAGGTTTGATTTTTAGTCCATAAAAATTTATAAATTATCTCAAAAAGAAAAAAAACAGAAATGACACATACTATTTTTACGTTGACAAAATATCAATTATTTTGAACACTTTCGCCTATAGTTACTTTACAGTCGCCTGGCTACACTGTTTTTGTTTTGAACCTGGAATTGTGAGACCTTGCTTCGCCACATATCGATACCGATAGACACCAGTGTGTACACATTTCAGTGTGGGAAATTCAAAGAATTCAAAAGGTGGCGCCAAATTGGAGACAAATATCTATTTTATTAACGGCGTCAAATTTAAATCGCGCACACACAACGCCGTTCGCGACCATTGGCAACTTTTCGTGGCAATGTCAAAGAAATAATAGAAGGGACACTGCTGCAGGCTTGCATGACCTTTCACGCAATAGATGAAGAACTCGCAGCGCTGCATGTGCGGATACAAGTGCTGACCGTAGGCCGGGCAATGGATGAGATCACTCGATATGACACCGCCCGGGTTGTAGTTGGAATTGCCATTGGGTGGCCGCTGTTCCTCCTGCTCCTCCTGGGCCCCCAACGTGCACTGAGCTCTCTCCGGAATATCGCATTTGCCGGTCATCGCATTCCAGTGCAACTGCAAGCTGCACTCCTGCAGTAAAGCCTGGCCGTAATAGCAAATGTAATACTTGCTGCAGCTGCTCGAGCTGCCGACATAAACAATCCGATCGCTGGACTGTTGCTGCTGGGTTTGTGTACCAGCACAATAGCTGGCGGCATCAGTGACCATGTTATTAAGATCACTGTCACCACCGTTGCCTCCGTCTGCGCCTCCGGACGGAGTGCCATTGTTTGTGCCATTCCGGCATCTCACGTTGCCAGCAGTGTCGCAAAGTCGGCTCTCGGAGTTAAACAGCATTGTGGGTGGGCAAGAGGCCAGGACAGCATCGCCATTCTCCACGCACAGGTAAAACATATGACAATCCTCCAGATGCTCCACAAATTCACCGACCAAATGATTGGCACAAAAGCTTCCACCGCTCTGGCGTATGGTCACCGAATTGGTGGGCTTCAGGAGCCGCCAGTTTCCTCTTTGTGCCAGTGTTGAGGCCAGAAGACAGCTCATTATCAAATGGAATGCTGCAAATAAAAAAAAAACTTTTTAGTTTTGCTACTTTTTGGAAGTTATTCAATATAAACCTTTATTATATAGCATCATCTTTGTTTATTCGTGTGTCAGACTCCTATAAAGCGCAGTTTTATTCTAATTTCGTAATGCCTGAAGAACTTGGCATATATGCCGTACAAACGTCGCCATTATCAGTATCAGAAAATTAACATTTTCAAATGCATGTAAACGGAGTTGATAACGCTTCTAGCCCATATCACTATTCTTATTTTGTTTTTGCAAAGAAAAGAACGTGGTTACCACGATAAAATATCTCATTTGGCACTAAACTACATCTCAGCCTACTACATCTTCAGCCTGGAGTTTTTAATTTGAAACTGTGGCGAAAAGAGAGCAGAGATTAGCCTAGGAAGATATTTCACATTGCGATAAGTATTGTCCTTGTAAGAAAAAAGTATATCATATCGGTCATAGGTTTTCATTTCCTTTTGAACTAGTTGAAGGTTCTAACAACTATTCTTTTGGCAGATGTTTTGGTTTCAAGGTCTCTATCATTTTGCACAAGATATGAACAAAATGTCATGAATCACATCATAATTTTGATAAAGTTCAGAGCAATTCAAGGTTGAATGCGTCTGGAAAAAGTTAGAAGGGAAATTTTGATTTATTACTTATTAAAGGATATTACAAGTTGAAGCCATTTCCAAGCAAGACTTTCATTTCTTATTTTCAAATTTCAAAATAAAACTCATTTCCGAATTTAGCAAGCCCCAAAATATACAATATTCCCCGAAAGTAAGCCCTATCTTTATGTCTACAGATCGGAAATTGCTGTTTTTAGCTTTATAATTTTCGGAAAAAGTCCGCATTTTTATTTTATGCAGCCAACATATAATTTAAACAATATTCTGTATACATTTAAATAGTTTATATAGTTTGAGTGATTATCTTTATTACAATTTCATTTGCATTTGCGCTTTGTTATAGCATTTAGCCTGACTTAGCGCTACGCAGGATCGCTTCTCGTAATCCCATCCATAGAAGAACGGGCACTGCTGCACTATCAAATACCCAAGACGACACTGATAGAAGTAATTACAATTGTCCGAGTGGGGGTAGACATCGATGGTGTTGCGTTTGCACTGCTCTCTGGGATTATAAGTCATCGTCTGAAAACATTCCATATTATATTTTGATTATAAATAGGTGTATAAATAACACAATGCTCTTTGTAACCCACCATGCATTTGACATTTTCCGGATGATCGCATTTTCCTGTGCGGGAATTAAAATGCAAACTGGCAGCACAGCTCATGGGCAGTGACTCGCCACGATAACAAATATAATAATCAGAGCAGGAGTTCTGATTTGGCAATAATACGATACGGCTTTGATTATCCAGTTGTGGACACATATTGGCTACAATAACTTCTATACTGGGCGATATTACTGTCGATGGAGTGGTGCCAGTCTCATTACTTGGTGGACGCACAGTAACAACTGCCGATGTGGGGGCCAATGTGGAGTTCACCACTGCAGAAGTTGAAGAAGAATCTCCCCCGGAAGCGTCAGGAGCTTCGGAATTAACCTCCGTAGAGTTATTGGCACTACTGTCTGTTAATGCCAGTCCCGTGCGGCAATCAATATCTCCCATTGGCTCACACATTTCCATATCGGGGCTGAAGTATTCGCCGTCCTCACATTCACCATCGTATGATTCATCGCCATTGCAGAAAATGTAATGGGCACAGCTCTTTGGTGAGGTAATGAATGATAAGTTAATCCCGTCATTGCATTCCTCGAATACATCCGCAAGGCATGACCCCAGGAATAGGAACGATATTAGGAAGGATCCAAAAGCTGCTAGCATCTTCTCTGGCTCGGTTCGAAAAGTGAACTGAATCGATGGGCTACGGAGCCTTTAGCATTTTCTTTCCATTCAACATCGGGTGGTAGCTTTTATCAGAAATTAATTTGCCTAAGAACACGGTTCATTATCGACTTTATTACAGAGATACAAAGATCAGAAATTGATTACAAATGTAAGCCCGATGAGCGATACGGTTTCGTTGAAATACACTGTCCCTGAGTCACATCAAAATGGAAATTCTGAGGGCATTGCTGTAGTAGCAGGTAACCGGAAAGGCACTGATAATAGTAATTGCTATTTGCCGGATACGGATAAACTCCGTTTTTGCCACTAGTCCTGCAGATCACGTGGACATCGTTGCTTGGTGTGGAAGTGGTGCTTGTAGTTGAAGTTGAAGTCGAAGATGTGGTACTTTTGGTGGTTGTGTTTTCAGGCTTAGGTACTGTGGTTGATTTTTCCGTGGATGTGCTAGGGGGTAACGGTCTTAAAGTCGTTACCTCCTTGGGAATTTCTGTAGTATTGTTTTCAACATAACACTCAACGGGCTCCCGACAGTCGCCGTTGCAGTAGTAGGAATCATCTCCATTACAATGAACGAATTCGCTGCAGTCCAGATTAGGGTTAGCCACTTTATTAATAATCACTCCTGAGCATTCTTCAAGAAAAACCGCCCGCACCTGGTGGTAGCCAGGTGACAGGCAGGCGAAGACAATCAATAGCTGCCACATATAGGCTTTCAACTGTCTCATCTTCCCGATCAGAGCCTTCTTTATAGGTGGTTCGTTACGCTTGTTTTTTTTTTGCGATAAGACTCTCTCTTAATTCAGTTTATTTTCTAGCTATAATGATTTTTATTTGACATGACACAAATGGCTTAATTAAAAGTTCTTCTTTTTGTTTGTCTCTGGTTTCCAGCTCTTTATTTCATTGTACAGTTGGCGCTGTTCCGTATAAGGCCACCACATGCTCCAGTTTCGGCATCAAATGCATATCCAAAGGGACATTGCTCCACAAGTAGAAAGCCGTCCACGCAGTAGTAGAAGTAGTTACAATTTTGTGGGTAGCTAAACCTTTTGGTTACACCTTGACGACACTGACGTCGCACATCCGAAGGTGAGGCGGTGGATGGCGGCGATGGTGTTACGGGTGTCGTTGTTATATTGGGTGAAACCGTGGAAGTGGAAATGTCCAAATCAGTGCAAGTGAAATTAGCACTACAAGTCCTGTTGTCCGAGCAAAACAATGAGTCCTGGCCAGAGCAATTTATGTAGGCATAGCTACAGTTGGGACGAGTATTGTTTATAAGTCCATCGCGATTGTTACATTCCGTAATGTTTAGACCATTAATACCGCAAATGACGACTGTAATGCCGTAAACGATCACGAGGTAGTCTAAGCGCAAAGATTTCTGCATTCTCGCTCTCTGTGTGGTGAGTGGAGTGGCGCGCTAAGCTTTTTATAGCTCAGCCCAAAAGGCAATCAAGGTTTTGTCTTATAAGTTATATTTAATTAAGACGTCTCATGTTGCTACAATCTTGTAACTTATCAATAAATAAAGTCTGCTTATCAGCTAAATGTAGACAACACCCCCAAAAGCTATGATGAGTTTGGGAGTTTCCGGCCCTAAGTTCGTCGGGAGTTTCCGTAGCATTTCGCCACATTTATCTGCACACAACTCCTTCGCTCAATATCCCATCCGTAGTAGAAGGGGCATTGTTGCAGTGTCAAAAAGCCCTTGATGCAATAGTAAAAATAATTGCATTTGTCCGGATGCGGAAAGAACTCGGTCATGTGGGGCAGGCACTTATGATCCCGCGGATCTTCCAGCTGCAAAAAGTATTCAGCATAATTACAAAGATTGATTACAAATCTTGAATCTTGAATCGAAAACCTACCGCACACTGAACGTTCTCCCGGCGATCGCACTGACCGGTTAAGGCATTGAAGAACAGCTGATTCGTACAGTGCATTTCCATGGCATGTCCGTGATAGCATAGATAATAGTTGGTGCATGATTCGTTGCTTGCCATCATTATAACCTGACTGGGATCATCGGTGATCGGACAATTTGGCTTTACAACCGGTGCGATATTAAGGAAATCCACTTCCGTAGGTGCCGGTACCGTTGGCTCTAAAATGACTGGAGTCACCACCTCCTCCTCCTCTTCCTCGGGCTCAGGCTCAGGCTCGGCTGGTTCATCGACTTCGTCCAGAAAGCACTGCACATTGGCAGCCACATCGCAGCCCCCAGTCTCGGAATCAAAGTATTCACCTTCATCGCAGTCGCCCTTCACTGAATCCTCACCCTGGCAGTACACATAGGACTGGCAGCTATCCCAGCTTTGGACAAATGACTCATCTTCTGCCCCGTCGCACTCATCGAAGTGATCGGCACTTGACTGCTGACTCCAAAGGAGCAGAATGCACAGGTAGATCGAATATTTGGACATTTCGTTGGTTACAGCTTGAATCTTCTACTGAGGCAACTCTATTGTTTCACCATTATATTTATGCCCGAAAAAATCACAGCCAACATGCATTTCTTTTTAGCCTAATTGAATATCATTTTATCAAACGGGGAGACCTTCAAGATAACTCTAGACCGAGCGAGGTTCATTGTATTACAAAATATTCTGGTCTGCGTGAATCACACGACAGACTCTCCAGCATGCCTCACAGCCTTTGAAGACTATCTTCCATTATGTCATCATCGTTTTCTTGCAGAATCGACATTACAGCGGTCGTCGATGGTTCCACTTATTATTTTGCTGAATGTGTTTACATAAGCCGCAAAACTTAAAAATTAATATTCAATATGCTCTCACACACACATTAAGAAAAAGCGTCAAAAGCGTGAAAAAAGAGACAACGCAACAGAAATCATTGACCTCAACAACAAACGCCGCATTGGCCGTATTTTGTTTATGGATAGCCAAAAGACGTAAGGGCCAGGCAAGAAAACGTGTGGTTGGATAAAAATAGACTCGACTTGAAGTTACCCTGATGTTATTTTCTATACACAGATTAATGGGAGGGATATGACAGGCGTCGAGGATGTAACGTTAGATAGTTTTTTGCCTTAAACACAAGACTACTTCTTTAAATAAAAGATGTCATTATTTGAATACCTATATTTGTACAAAGCCTGAAGGTAAGGTATTTTTTTGAGAGTATAGTACTCCCTTTATCCTTTAGCATTCCAAGATTTAATGCAAACTTTAAATAGTAATATTATTATTTAGTCCTCGATAGTATAGTGCTTAATGCCCCGTTTGCCTGTCGAGATAGAGTATTAAACCTTCGATCTGCCATTTCTTTTTTCGCTCTCCACCTTTTGTTATGATATAAATCACACGAACCTGCGATTTGCCCGGGGTGTATTTCTTCTTTGGTATTCGTATTCCTTTCCATTATTTGCACCATCATGGCGGACACCATTGAGTGGATCGATCCGATGGACGGACGGTAGAATTTGCACAAAATCTAATTTATTGTCAAGCATTTCCAATAAGACGATAAGACAGAAATAACCACTGGTCTCTGCCGGTCTATGTTGGTTAACTTTATCGTGCACCTGTAAGAGGAAAAAAAAATGAAAAAAAAAAGAATAATAAATATAAAAATAAAAATAAAATCAACAAAAAGCACAGGTAGTAAAGTTCTCTTTCTGAAATTGTGTTTAAACAAGTGCAAACGTAACCAATCTTTTGTTGTTGCCATACAGTCAGTATTCTTTCTTTATTATAGCCCATTTCTTATAAGCGATATTTGCTTTAAATGCAATTGACAGATGGGACCGAACGGATGACGGGGAAACATCGATCGAGCTAGAACAAAAGACTGGCTCAATGCACATGACGAGGCGATACGCGGACAAGTCGAGGCGCTGACGTTGTGGATTCAGTTGTAAAGACAACGACGGCGAAATGTCTGCGACGTTGCGTATGTTTACACACCGATATAAATGCTTCGATCGACGAATTGAATGTATTTAATTTACAATCCCCCACATGTACATACAGACATTTATTTACAATCGTGGTGTTAATATCACATTTGCCACCGTAAAAAAGATACATTTTCATGAAGCCCAAAACAAGTGACGATCGATGACACCATATTTCTTCCCCAAAAAAAAAAAAAAAACAAATGTCCTGAGGGAGACTGAGACGATAAATTCAACAATGAGATCATTTATTATTTTTAGAGAGACAAAAGTAAATGCGTATCTCGTATCTCTCAAGAGCAGGTACAGAGGTACGAGATACAACATGCTGCTGCTTTTGTCAAAAAAGTGATAATGATAAAACTAGGTCAGAAGAGTATTCTATAGCCTATTTTGCTGTCGCTTTCAGCTATTCAACAACTGGCAAATGACTAAGTGGGGAATGTCTAAATCCAATTAACAACTTCTGCGAGAGATCAATGTCCTGCTAAATATTTTGTTTTGCATTGGAAAGCCATCAATTCGTGTAAGCTAAGGCATGAGAGCATTCATATTTTTAGATGCCATGGCGGCATATGTTTTTTATGCATTTCGTATTTTTCCGAGGAACACACAGCTGCTTTTTCGTCGAGCTAATAATAGTCCATCATTAAACAAAAGAATTTCTGAATAAATAAAACATATCAACTAGTACTCGAAAAAATAAAACTCGAATAATACAACTACACACTCATTTTGTGGCAGATTTATGTATGGCCAAATTGCATTTTAATGCTTGAGTAAGAGTGCACGGGGGCATGGACGATTTATGCTAAAAATATTTAACGATAAGAAACCTCCGACCCCGCTGGGAATACGAAAAGGGACGGAGCCTAAACGCTGATATTGGCTGAGTCATTAATTTACCCATGTGATAAGCCGTCCTTTGTGTCCTGAAAAATGAAAATCCTTATCTGAATGTTGAACATGTGTATTTTGAGGAAAGAGACTTGCGTTCTAGGTTAAGATAGCATTTAAATTATCATTTCGGAGTGCGTTCAACCTCCTCGGGAATTAAGGTTTTTATAGATTTACAATTACGAAACGAAAACATGGTAGCCAAATATTTATGAAGCTCTGGCAAATCACAGAGGTGATAACAACAGGAATCCGCAATAACAAAAATTCATTCATGCGGGAGGGAAGTTATTAAATTATCTAATCAGAAGTTTCTCTGGCATAATGCTAAATTATATTTTAAAAGAAATCTCAAGTATCTCAGATTAAAATGTTAGTGCAGATAAACAGGAACCGGTCGCCGACGGGGAAGAGTGTTCAAGACTAACAGACACCTTTATAGTACGTCGTCTTGTCTCCGGCTTTCCGCTCAAAAACACCAACAACAACAACAGCAACTGAATTATATCTTTATTTTTCCAGTGAACACTCAACCCAGCCACAACTCACTCACTCACACAACTTATTTCGTTGTGATTCACAAATCAAATAAAATATACAAAATAATAATAAAAGAGAAAAACTGCACAAAAAAAGAAATGAAGGAAAAAAGATATACGAATAAGCGCGTCAGTGGCGAAAAATATTTGTGCCAGCCATAAGATACAAATGTATTTCTCTTTCTCTATATATACTATATAACTGTAAAAACCACTTGAGCAGAGCACCGGCAGCAGCACGATCTCCCGAAGAGAACCAAAGAGAGCCGCAAGAGCATTCAGTCATTCAGTCACTTCTGCCTCGCTAATTTAGGGGCGGTGTTTGGGGTACGTACGGAATATTGGGAATGGCCCAGCCGGGTTCGGCTTTACCCGGCACCAGCGGCTGAGGCTGAGGCTGCGGCTGCGGCGACTGAGGCAGCAGCAGCGGCTATGCGGGTTCAAATGCGGCCAGCATGACGAATTATTACACACAGTCTCGCGACTCGCAAATGAAATTTAATGTACAATCCAAACAGGCACTCAGACACACACACAGCTCGGCACTCACAATGCACATTGATGCTGTTGTTGATGGGATTGTGATTCAAGTAGGTACGAAATATATATAGATATATATATTGGAACAAGAGGCGAAAGGCTATTACGACTAGCCTTGCAAATTCACCAATCAATGATTTTGAGTCTTCAAATCGATCATATTTCGCCACAGAAGATCATCTTTATAATTTTACCTAATTAGAAAGTGTAACAAATTTGTTTATAGAGTATCAGTATCTTATTGAGCCGCACATAAGACAGGAATGTCAGGCTTAAAGAAATTTAGCTAGGCTTAATTAGCAAATTAACCCAAACGAAGCAATGTGTGTATTTTGGTTTTAATAACCTTTAAAATACGTTTTCTTTTAGCAACCAAACCTCTTGGAAAATCAATGTACCCTACCTCATGAAAAGGGTATTCATATAATGATCCCTCTATCGGAGCTCATTGATCTGTGAGTGGGGCCCAGTCCCGGTGATATGTCCAAGGGGATTTTCAATGCGATAATCAAACCGAAACCCGAAACCGAACCCGTTTACCAATTTTTACTATGTAAGCCATATTGGGGATTTTGGTTTTTTTTTATAAGTTTAAAATAAATACAATCAAATAAAAATCACAACAACAGAAACAGAAACAAAAACAAATAACAAATAACAATTTTTGTGGGCAAAAGCTCTTCTCTGCCTGTGTCTGTGGGATACATGACATGCAGGGGATCCGATCCGATCCGAGATCGGAGAGCTATGCCTCTCCATATGTATTACACAAGCGTTTTGTGAAAACATCGCCGTCGTCGTCGTCGTTGTCATCGTCTGACGCTGTATCTGTAGCTTTAAACCGGATCTTTGGTTTGAAAGTACATTCACTTTATGCCGTCGACGCTGACGCTGCGTTGCAGTAGCAACCTCAGCAGCAGCGGCATTGGAGTCCAGGCACCAGGCACCAGGTTCCAATCCCCCAACCCAACAAAAAACAAAAAGCAAGCCCGACTCCGGCAAACAGCCTTCAAATGACTGAGCAAAAGGCGGCTTAAGCTCTCTCTTGGTATGGACTGCACATGTGCATAGTTCAAATAACTTGGTCAAGTTGACAAGATCAACAGAGCGCGCAAGACCACATAGCCAGAGCCAGAGCCAGAGCCTAGAGCTAGAGCCGGAGCCGAGTGTTACCAAGCGGCAGCCGGAGTGGTTGGGTCTGGTTGCAGAGCGGGGATTCCGCTTGCCCCTTTCGGCCGTCCTCCTTCCAGCCAGGCCAAATCAAATACTCGTCGTACCCACAAAAAAATCTATAATAAAAAACAGGTTAACAAATGTGTTGCCGCAACGGCAGCAGCAGCAGCAGCAGCAGCGGCGTCGGAAGAAACTTGTTTTCCTTTCCTATGCGACTCCGGGTCTCGACGCGACGTCAAAGCCGGCTTACGACGCCCGCTTACATTCACTTTACACAGCCGCAAAGAGCGTGAAAGTTTCTCTAAGAGAGCGGGTTTTCGAATATTGAGATAGAGAGGGAGAGAGTTTGGATCCGAAGCCGGCAGCCCGCATATTACACAGTATCTCAGGGGTAGATTTGTGGTTAAGAACCATGGGAAAAAGATAAAAGAACCAGGTTTTTATTAGGGAAACTCTACAGGAGAGTTTAATTGAACTCCTTTTATTGATTAAAAAATAATATTACTCATTAAGATTCGTAAGAGATTGTAGATATTTCCAAACCCTAGCTTAGAAGTCATAAAGTATGCTATATTTTATTTAAGACATCCTGAATTAGGTTCAAATAGTCTCAAGTTTTTGACCTTGAGATTCTTTAAACAATTTATATTATATCTGAGTTCTTCAGAGGTTTAATGTTCTTCATAATCCGCCTTAGTATAGTTTCATCAAATAGCTTTCTTCCAGTGAAAGTATCTATAATTCGAGCTTTTTCCAAGCCAAAGTTCTGGCCGCTGTTGCCGGCGTTCAGACAGAGAGAGAGAGCGTAAGCAACAGTTGTGGGGGAGAGCGAGAGAGGCTGATAACTCAGACATTTTCTCTTAACCCTAGGTGGCCCCACCGTGTGTGCGGCAGAGTGGGACGGAGCAGCGCCTCGGAGAGAGATAGAGAGCTGAGCGGCGACGTCGGCAGCGGAGCGACGTTTCGAACTGCTCGTTCGTTCGCATCCACAAGAATTTCACCGACATTTAGTTTAGTACCGTTTTTGGCTGCAGTCGCACTACGGACAGTTTATTCTAATTGTGTGCTACCACCCATGCATATTGTTGTTAAACGCTAACGATATTAACTACACATTTTAAACGCTATTATCCACGGGCCACGAGCAAAGCCACATTTTGAAAGCGGTTCACTCTTCCATTCAACACAAACCCATACACACGAAACACACACACAAAACTCAATTAATACAATTGAAATCGCAATCAAGTCCAAAACTAAATTACTAAATGGTAAACGTTGAAATCCAAATAAATAATAACTATTTTCTATGAAAATCGAGTGTTTCCGAATCGGGAAAAAAAAGTTAAGTTAATAATTCAATTAATGTTAACGCCAAATATATAATCCGACAAGAAAGAGCGCATGCAACAAGTTAAATCCAGCCAACCAGCCAACCGGCCAACAGTTGTAAACCAAGTTAGATCCGTACACAGATACACCGCCCCAATACCATCACACGAACGAGCGCCCGGTATACACACACCAACAACACATACCGCACACACACACACACACAGACTATAACAATGTCAAGTGAAAACATTCTCTGGAAGCAACAGGTTTCCCCTTAATAAGTGTTATAAAGAAGCAACCAACAGTCATCACCCAGAACTGTTCGTTTGAAAAAAAAAATAAAATAAAGTAAAGTAAAGTAAAGAGAGAGAGGTAGAAAGAGAGCGCGAAAAGCAAGAAGATATAATACGAAAAAAGTAAAAAGCCAGAGGAAAAGAGAAAGAAAGAGAGAGAGGAGCCAGGCACAATAAAATCATACGAAAATAATAGAATAATAAGCAAAAAAATAAAAGAAAAGAAAAGCAAAGAAGACAGTTTTTAAGTGGGTTAAAATACATAGAAACAAAAACAACAACAAATTAGTGTGACTGCAAACCAAGTGGAACCGAGAATCAAACCAAAACCAAAAACCATCCCCAACCCAACCGCAAAAGAGAGTTCTTAGAGCGCAGAGATCCGCGTAGCGCGAAGAACACCTCCCAGAACCATGGAATTCTACGATGGCGACCTCAAAGATATATGGGACTCCGACTTAGATCCGGTAAGTGTTTCCTCCCCAGCAAAAAAAACTAAAAACTCGTAACCAAGGCAGGCGCATGCTTTTCTCTATCAGGCAAGAACTATACTTGATACTTGAGAGCTTTTATTACAGGAGGCAATGCCAGATATGGAACTACTGCAATATAGTATGTGAAAGTTTGAACCGACAACGATAAGAAAATGTTCGTTAACATTGGAGATAGGTAGCAGGTTGAAATGTGTGTGTGGAAATGTCTTAACCAAGTCAGGCTATTCGACTAACCTCTTTGTGAACTCTAGAAACCCCCCGATCTTTGACCAGACCCCACGATTATTAAGTCACATTTGTAATTTCTGTATGTGTGTGAACATCTCAGTCGCTTTGTGCTTCTAAGAAAACGAAATGGCATTTAAAAATCCAAAGAAAAACACTTTAATGACCCACATTAAGCTTATCAGTTTCGGGAGAAGACAAAACGTGAACTTACATATATTCATGAGCTGAATTCCAAGTATGATGATCGATGTGAAATACAACAAATTAAAGCTAAAAAGGGTCTCCAATCGTAGACTCTTTAGCTAGTTTTCTTTTCTTTCTCTGCATATTAAGTAGATCGGCAGTTTTATATGTATGCGATCACCCAAGAGAGCTGCCGCGATCACCAAAACTGGCCTACGATCAAACCTGTCCCAAGGCAGTCTCATAAAAATGTCCGCTCACCGAAAGGAAAAAAAAAAAGAATAATGAAAAAGAAACCAAAATCTAATCGAATTGCCCTGCTACCACCACCAGACTTGAGAGACACACCAGCGATATATAACACACCCAGAATCAGTCTTTTTTTTTTTTTGTTTGGTTTTCTTGTCTGTTGGAGGACGTTTCTAGAGCGCCGATCCCAAAAATGGCATTACCCAACCTTACCAAAAAACTTTGCCAAAATATGATATGAATGGAACTCTCAAGACGGTGTTACGTCTCCCCCTTTTCGAAGGAAAAGACAATTTTTAGTGTCTTTTTGTGTTCAAATATATCGATTTACATTGTTTTTCTTGTTTTGTGTGATAAGAGTCTCCTCCGGTTGGCATTCGGGAAGTATTCTCCGTTCGTAACTTAGAAGTTTCGCGCTGTCCCCACACACAGTTGTTTTCTGTTTAGCGATAATGATAATTGGAGTTTTCCAAGAAATTAAAAGAAATTTATCATTAGCGAACGATACTCTCAGTATCACCACCACCCCCGCACACTCATATGGGGGAGAGGGTACAACAAGCGTGAAATGTTTCAATATAATGAAATGTGTGCCCTGTTGAGCTTCGTTTTTGGAGTACTCCGCGTAGATGTAGATGTCGTCGTCTATTGCTTATCGCTGCGGAAACAGTAATGAATACATGTCGTTCGTCCGTTCGTCCGTCTGTCCGTCGGTCCCTGTCCGTCCGCATTCACTTGTTCTTGCTGTTGTAGAGGAAGCACTGCTGCTGCTGCTCTGGCCGAGCACAAAAGAAGAATCTATTACGGCATGGACGGAGGAGGAGGACACATGCGGAGTTGATAAGCGGCCGAGACCGAGTCGCCGCTATCAGCTGGTCTAAATGCAAAGTAATGACTTTCCTGCTGCTGCTGCAAGTCAACAGAGTGTGGGCCGTCAGTGTCATTACTATTAGGAGATAATACACGACTCGACTACTTGACTACTCGACTGACTACTCGACTACCCGAGTTGACAATGTAAACGTAGGGACGACAGAAATAGGCCCATTGCCCGGGAAAATGCGCGTGCAGTTTTTTGTTTTTTTGCTGCGTTTGGCGTTTTTCCCGTCGTAAGCGGTACAATGTACCCGTAGCTGTACCCGTACCCGGGGCGTGCGCTCAATTACCTCACAAGTATCTCAAGCGATTGCGTGTGTGTGTTTTTTTCTATTATAAATTATTGGTTTCTAGGGTCGCGTCGCTGATCGGATACTCTGCAATCCCTAGGAAGGAATATCATTCCATCCATAGGTACATATATCCCTGCTCAATGTTTATAAAGACCAATCCAATTAGTTTCTTGATTTTCGCATTATTTTTAATATATTAACTATCACATTCTAAAGCCTCTTCGGGGCGTATATCAACAATCTTATCTCAAAGTATTTTGTAACCAGAAAAAAACAAAGGAAAAAATAAACCTTCGCCCCAGATAAGACCTGAAATGCCCAATTTTGATTAGGCTTTCGTACCGTTTTTCCACTTAAACGGGGGGAAAAAAATAAATAAATAATAATTATGATGCCATGGGATTTTTTTGTTTGAAAATAAACCAAAGCAAAAAAACTAAAAATAATTTATAATAAATTTTAATAAAGGAGGAAGCAAGGCAGGCAAGCGCCATAATAAGGGTATGAAATTGGCCAGTCCCATAAGGGGTTAGCAGGTTTGAAGAGACCTCTGATAATGTCACGTGCTCTGCATTGCCGAGATTCCGATCATTCTTATCAAGGTAAAAAAAAAAGAAACCCCCTTCCCTTTCATTCAGAGATCTTGCCTGGAGTGGTTCCCCTATCAGTTGAGAGCAATGAAGAGTTGACATAGCAGAATCATCATTGCCGGGCCCCGCACAATCTTTAAAGCTTCGTACAAATACATACTATATAATATGTATGTACGTACGTCTATATGCTAGATCGGGGGAATTCTGTGGAAATCGATTCGCAGGGAAAAGCCAATAAGTACGATCGTCGGGTCATCTATTTAAGCTCTGATGGGTCTTTACCGAGAATAGCGATTCCATGCATTTTTCGTGGCAAACAAGCTGTTTCCAGTGCAAATATTAAATTTATATTTAACGACTTTCGATTCTGTGGTCCAGCCTTGATAAGGAAATACTACACATTTTCTGTCGAAAGTCTGAACTTTCTGTTTAAATTTTCATATACTAACGATAAGACTTGTGTGGAAGCACATGGAAACACAAAATGCTTAATTAGGCGGATTTAGAACTGAGCTAATCTTCTACAAATATAGCTGTAGGCAAACTAGACTTACTTATACATGTATTCACAGTTTTGTCTGAAAGGATTGACTTGGAGGAAAGGGAAACTCAGGAGGAAGTACTCACTGAAAAGATTAATTTAAAAGAAAGCCTTGAGATCGTCGCCAGTCTTACCTCGAAGCAGAAACTCTTGACGGAAGAGATTACCTTGGGCCAAGACGGAAAAGAAGGTAAACTGCATTTCGCCTTCACAAAAGAATGCTGACCAAAGTGGAAATATATGGCGACTTTCCTAAACATATATAAGTATGTGTATGTTATGGCCAAATCGGAGAGGGCGAGACAGTTCCGAATAGTGCAGCATTAACAATCAAGTGGCACAAGTGGAAGCCGAGAAGTCAGCAAAAGCTATTCTTCATATTCTTTATATTCTTCTTTATTTTTTTTACATTTCTAGAGCTCAGTTTTTTTTGTTTTTTGTGGGCTAACTTTCGCTTATATAAGCAGAAAAGGGCAGCACACAAGTTGGCAAGAACCCATAGGCCAAAGGGGGCGTTCATAATGGTATTAGCAATTTTCTTGCTGGCCAATTCGACTCACCGCATGGTCTGTGGCCCAGTGTGACCAGTGCAGCGTGCATTGAAATCTTTGAGGTTAGGTTGAAAGTATCTAACGGGCCCAATGCAAGACCCGCTACTTAAAATGCACACGAGAACAGCAACAACAAGAAGCGGACAAAAAAAACGTGCTTGGCAACAGGGTCTCGAGACTCTATGGCGGAGACCGAGACTACTGAGAGTTGTTGTTAAGA
Organism: Drosophila bocqueti; assembly: GCA_018151655.1. Classification (NCBI taxonomy): domain Eukaryota; kingdom Metazoa; phylum Arthropoda; class Insecta; order Diptera; family Drosophilidae; genus Drosophila; species Drosophila bocqueti. Next base: position 4,156,019 of record JAECXF010000230.1, read on the forward strand.
GAGCGGCGGCGGCGGCGGCAGCACATTTGAATAACTAGTTCGAGCTTATGCACGATACTTTCAATACGGTTTGGTCTATCAGCCGCCTTGGCGTATTGCTTAACTTTGACATTTCCAATCAGCGTTGCTTGCCGGAGGAGTTGCAATCCGCGAAACAGGTTAAAGCCCAAAGCGAATGCAAAGACCTAGAGAGACTCTACCTCTGCCTCTACCTCTACCTCTAGCCTATTGCAAATTTAGCGCGCTCCAGCGACACAATTTCTATGCCAAAAGTCCAAACATATGGCGGTGGCTCAGAGCAAAAGCGCGCATAATTAAATTTGTGCAAACGCAAACGCACACACACTCACACCTATACACTACACGCCCACCTACATAGTATTCGCTTACATGTGCTCCGGTTCGCTCCCCTTGCTCTCTCTGTATTTCGTCTATTTTGCCCATTCATTCGCCGTTCCATTCATGCGGACTTGCACGCGCTGCGCCATGCAGGATGCGCAGTGATGTCCACTCTCTCTCTCTTTTATTGGGGCTCCCTCTCTTTGGGGGGCTCTTTCTCTCTCTCTGTCTCTGTCTCTTAGGCAATAGTAGTGGGCGGGCGGCCAGCTGTTTGCGTTTTGTTTTTGACGTCAATGTCAGGGGACGACGACAGGACGTTGGCAGGCCAGACCAGAGTGTGAATTATTCATGGACTTGCACTGAATTTACAATATGTTACAGCTTCCAAGGATGAAGAGTAAGAGAGAGAGAGGAGAGCAGCAGACCGCCTTGGGGGACCTTCTTGGGGGCGGCGTAGTACTAGGGGGCGTGGGTGTAGCAACATATTGCGAACGCTAATGAAGTGTTATACGATAAGTGTAACAGCAGGCAGCAGGCAAGAAGCTACGACCAGGAAGCAACAGTTGGAGGGCTTAATAGAGCCAAAGGCGGTGGAGTAACAAGGCACCAGAAGACGACTTTAAGGAAGAGGAAACCAACTTGGAGTCGAATGTCTCAAAGCTGGGATATTCATGCTATGAGACCCTTTTCCTAACTGACGGTCTTTATTGCCACTTTTCCTTATAAAGAAAGAAGCTTTTAATCAATGCTTAAATAAAAAACTACTTTAATAAATTCTAAAATACGTTTTTAAAGATCATTATCCTTTTTGCAGTTCCCTTGAAAATAATGCCTTGGCACCAAATCGATCATTAGGAAACCTTTTAAGGGAATCCCCATCCCCATACCAGAATGTCATTCCAAAAACCATTTAAGAGTCATAACTTTAATGCCTAGAATTTCGTAATTACCCCCACTATCCATCCACTGACAGGCGAACATTTTTCAAGCATTATCTTTCCATTTCCAAAGAAACCTTGAAAGTGAATTCATTATGGATTCCGCCAATAAGGTCGCCCCAGTCAGCTCTCAGTGACTCATCGGAGCATTGCCAAATTGGGGGTTATGTCTGTTTTGCATATATGCAGATGTTCAAAGCAGCGCGTTTGTGAAAGGCAGCTAGACCAGCGTGGATCTGCACGATGAGCCCCCACAATCAAGCAACCGAAGAGCCTATCTCTGGCGGATTAGGATAACTGCAAATTGTGGGGGTATCAATGGAGGAGTCTTTGGGTCTCACCTCTTGCTTATTTTTTTTGTTTTTCTGTTGGTTTACTTTCACAACGATTTCCGTTTGGCAAATTGTTGGCGATGGCGATGACGACGACGACGTCAGGCGTCGTGCTACTGCTTACGTACTTTCCTCGCACAAACATATGTTGGCGATAAGCTTAAGCCCGCCCTCTGGACACACACACGCCCCCGCACAGCCTTCTCCCTCTGGCTTTTCGCTGTCTATTTTTATACATATTAGGTTATATTTATAACGAACGAGCCAACGAGGACGTCACTGAGCGTTCCTGTTGCTTTTCCTGTGCGGTGCAACGCTGCGTATACGTTATATTTGGCTTGTTCTCAATTAGCCAATTTGCATGGCATTCTGTTTCGGCAGATCGCGTTGGCCAATTCGCACTTTCTTTTCAAGGCAAAAGGCATTTGATGATGATGATGATGGCCATTTACATTGTAGCCTCATTTACCATTTACCACGCTCACGAAAAAAAAAAAAACGAAAAACGAAACCGAAGCGGGGCCAAAACCGTAGCAATTTTTCAAGTTAAAAGGCAGTTCAGTTTGGTTTCTGCTCTTTTTTTTTTTTGGTGAATTGTGGGAGCGCACCTTTCACTTTACCAACACCAACACCGGGCGGCGAATGATGCAGCCTGGGCATAAAAATTGAAAAGAAATAAAAGACTCTGCGGCTAAAAAATGCTGTGCACAACCGACACACAAAGAAAACGATACATACATAATGATCTGCACACGCACACAGCTGCAGTTTCAGTTTCAGTCATTTTTTCCTTTTTTTCCTTTTTTAAATGTGAAAGGTTTTCGCTTGCTGCAACATTATTTAATCAATCCAAAATTGTGGAGCAAGCAAAAAAAGCTTAAAAATCGACAAAAATGTATAGACAAAAAGTATGGAGTACAAAAAAAAATCAAAGCCAAAAGCAGGAGATAAAGAGGGAGAAAGAAAGAAGAAAGAGGAAAGAGGAGAAAAAAACTATAACCAGTTTAATTATTTTATGAAATTGTATGTTTGTGTAGCTCTTTTTCACCCTTTCCTGGTTGTTTTTTCGGGGGAGAATGAGAGAGAGACTGGAAATTTGAATAAAATTGTATAATGGGGACCCGGCTACACCAACACTTACACCAACACACACCACACACTCGACCGAACATGTGTATGTTAATTTTGTGCCGTAAGATAAAGAAAAACCCCTCCGGCGGCTATTTTTATTATTTCACCTTTATCGTTTTCAAAGTAGCTGGCTTGATTGGGTTCCCAAAAGTGACGTGCGACACCTGGCAGAGGAGAATTGAGAAGCGAATTGAGAAGCAGAAGAACCGTTCTCAGAGAACAATTCTTTGACTCTGCACGTGACAGTCCCGCAGCGCAACAGGTTTTTTTTGTTTTTGTGAATTGCCAGTCGAAACGGGGTCAAGCGATTGCATTTCCACAGGTTCAATCTCAGTCCCAGTGCCAGTCTCCATCTCCCTCTCCCTCGCCCGATCGTCTGTTAAGCAATCGATTGCCATCAAGTCGGAGTTAAGCCGCTCAAGCGGTTTTTGTGGCTCAAGAGGAAGGCAGGCAGGCCACTTCAGCGGCGACTCCAAACTCCAATGCTTTCCACTTGAGAAGGCGCCCTTAGCCATTTCTCCCGGTAAGCCGTTCCGCCGCGCTTTCATTGGAACCCAAACGCACACACACACACACAAAGAAGCAGAAGTGGCAAGGCAAAACCCACCTGAAAAACGTGCAACAAATAATGCTCCCAGGTACACAGGGAAAAAACATCATTAGAGCTTGCCATTTATAACTGTTAATAACATGGAACTCTGCCGGGGTTTTCTTCGGAAGAATCTGGCTTGTACTTGCCAGAGAATGGGTAGATAGATCAGGGATATAGAATATATATAAAAAGGAGTATTGATTATGTGTTTCTTTCTCTTGTAGATACTCGAAATAGAAGATTAGATACATTGAGATTAGCTTAGATACATCTTAACATCTCAATGTATCTCAGCTCAATCTCAATTTATAAAAGATACAACTCGAAGTATCAACAAGTACATCTCAATGTATCTAAGCTAATCTCAATCTATCTCAAAGTATTTCAATGTATCTAGGCTACAACTCCAAGTATTTACAAGTAAAAATTCAAGTATCGTAGGTAGTTTATATATTTTTTACCTAGGCTATGTAAGATCAGGAATTCATCAGCTATTTTTGGGGATTTAACTATGACTCTATTTAAAAGTCTTATAGTTATTATTTTCAGACTTTATAGAAGGTTATTTAGGATGATATCTAGATTTGTTACCCTATAATTTTTCATTGAATAAACTTACAAGACCAAGAGATCATGATTATGAGACACAAATTTACACCTAAATCGATTCTATAATATCCTAATTTGGAGGGTAGATTTAGAACTGGCATTCGGCTTTTCCCCAGGTGTACATGCCGCCTTTGGAGCACGCTGCCCCCACCTGATCCGCAGCAGCTAGTAACAACAAAAGAGGTAGCAAATGCCTGCAAGCATTTTTCGCTGTCTTTTTCTTCTGGCTTTCTTCTTTCTTTCTTTCATCATCATTAACTTTATCATCATCATTGTCATCATCATCATCATCATCATCGGCAGCAACATGCCAAGGCAGCATACATATTTGTATACAGCTCGATGAGTGTATATTTGTACGACTGCCTCTGGTGTAGCTGTATCTGTATATTTGTATCTGTGTTGTGTTGCCCGTTTTGGTAGCATTTTTCAAGAATTGCTAATTCTCAACAATTCCCCGAGGTTCGTTGAACTCATCATAAACACACACAACACAACACACACACAATTTATTTACGCTTCTCTCGGTGCGCGTATAAACTGCTTGCTGATTCTTGGCCCGATGTGTAGCGGTGACGGCTAAAATGCGGAGAAAGCACTTGTGTATTTGTGTGTTTTAATGCACTGGCCAAAAGGAAATACAAAAAAAAAACACATACAAAATAAAATAAAAATGCGAGGGCAGGCCCACCAGTATTAGCATAATGAGCAGCTCTCCTCGATTCTTTAAGCATTTCATACACTTTCGTTGGCTTTGAGAATTTCCAAATAATATAGTGTAGTCATCGGCAGGCAGCAGTCGCTTTTTGGTAGGTGAAACTGCAGCTTTCTTTAGCATATTGCCAATTTATTTTTTTTGGTAATTACACAAAGCTTTAATTGCTTTACCAGACATTTAAAGAAATACTTTGTTTAATGTCTTAATGCCATGACCACTGTCTGTGGTTTAACTTTCTAATTTAATTACTTAATATGTTGCCATAATTTGTATTATTTATTATGGCATTACATTAATTTTATTTGGTGCGTAATGAACTCTAATTCAAAGTGTAAATGTTTAAACAAAATTGCACAAACCCCTATTTATCCGAAATCGATGGGACTCGCCGAAGAACTGAATCACTACATATTTCATGGGTTAATCAACGCTATTGGGATTGGCATATATATGTTTATAGCTATATCTTTTAATAGGCTCACTCCACTGACACACTTTTCCACTTCCGATTGAATCATTTTCATTTTGCCAAAGCAAACAATAAAGCTTACTATAAACCGGCCAAGGCTTATAAGTCTGTCATCTTGCTGATAAAATACATTTTTGCTTGAGTTTATAATTCAAAATGTTAATTTTGCATGTTAATATTAAACCCATTGTTCATTTATTAACTCTTAAAAAGGGTTTAATACATGGGAATCGGATTTTAAAATGTTTAAACTGGAGTGAGAGTTGCCTAAAATGAAGATTTGGAAGTGTAAACTGTTTACTAGTCCCTCATTTACTATTTGTGAATTAGTTTTCTTAATGTTTTATGTACAAAAGAGTTTTAAATATTTGTTTTTTGCACAAATTAATTTTAAAAAATGTTATTCTAAACGTCCAGTTAACCAGTTAACAAAAAGAGTTCCCTAAAGTGCAAGTTAATTCATAAAACCAAATTGTGGCTGTTTTAAAGTAAAAAATAATGGTTTATATACCGGGTATTGAAAACCCCCAATTGCATTTACGACCATTTTAACTTGCTAGTAAATTTGACTGGCAGGTAAGGCACTTCAAATTTATTGTGCTTCCTGTTACGTCAAATTGCCTAATTTTTTCCTGTGTGCATAACCATCTCCCTACAAGTCTGCAGTGATTGGAACCGCCCTCGCACATATTCGTTGGTTTGTGGGGAGTACTCCCCATAAACATAGCATTGCTTACAAAAATGCACGCGTGCAAACGGTAATCAATGTTTAGAGGTTTACGGGTATATTATGTCTGGGAGCAAGAACCGGAGGAGAAGAGAAGACCCACCGAGAACCGGGAAGAATTGTACCTGCTTACAGAGCCACACAACATACTTACAAAGAGGCATACTCACACACACACACACACATTAGGCCGCTGTCGCTGGCGTCGACGTTCCCTTTTTTTTATGGCCAAAACTGGATTCCATTTGGCTCTTGGCTTAGAATGTGAACTTTGAAGAGTTGGGGCCGCGCCCGGCAAATTTTACATACAAATGTGTTTTTAAAGCGTAATTACATGCACTTCTTTATCGCAAACAGACAGCCTGACTGACTGACTGACGGACAGACAGACGCTCGAATATGTATAGTTATCCGCGTGCATATTTGCCACAGAATGTGCCGGGGCCGACTTTAAAATGGGTCAGCAATTTATTGCCGTAGATTGCCGGGCGGCGACAATTAAGCAGGAGAATCCAGTCCAAAAAATCTGGCACAGTCGGGATTACATCATCGTTCTCTGGAGCTCTTTATTTTAAATCTAAAAACAAATTTGGTTGTTTTGTTTATGTGCTGCTGTTGTTGTTGTTTTTTCCATCCATTTTGGCGGCAAATAGAGAACACCGAGAACTTGTTCCCCTCAGCGACTCCATTTGACTTATTTGTGCTGCACTCTGAGTGATTTTCAAGGTCTGCGCTCATCGCAGCATCAAAGCACTTCATTATAATTAATTACACTTTGCGCACTCCACTCCACGCGAGGTTTAATTAAAATTTGCGGCAACAATTTATCAAACACTTGGCCAAAATCACGATTAACAACTTTAGTGGGACCAGAGGGGGAGCGATGACTGCCTAGTGCTATCGATAGGTCCTGCCGGTCCTTTCGATATTTGTCGAGCATGGCGGCAGCCTTCAAAAGTAATTTATATAAAGTAACCATTATGGCTTACATTGATATAGTATAAATAATATAAACTGAATAATCGCAAACTGCTGGCTTAATCTACCCCACCTAGGTAAAAAATAGAAAATAAAAAATTCCCATCACTGATTTGCAAGTCTCCCCGAAATAATGACTTAACAGTTGATAACTTCTCTACTGATTGCCCGGCCCAACAACAATTATTTCAAGGGTACTGGATCGTGGTCGGACGGTCGGTAAAATGTCTTCTGATAAGATTGACAACAAAAATATATTGCATAGCCCTCGCTCGTCCCATGCATAGCAGTCCGATCTGCGCCATATATGTATTCCATTCCTCCAAACCAAAACCAAAGCCAAATCAAATCAAATCAAATCAGTATTTTATATATATACAATTTCTTATATAACTTTTGAGCTATCTGCATGGCTCGTGTACCTGTTGCGTTTTTGGGCGTACAATTCTCGTGTGATTTCGCCATAGGTCGTATATAGGTATATTTGCCAATTGTACTTTTGTTTTTCTATTTTTTGTTTAATTATATAAGCGTGCTATCGCTGTGCAACACGACTATGAGTATGAATAACTTTTGTACATTAACTAATTGCCAAACCATTTGTTTGTTTCCATTTTCTGTTCTGCTTTTACAGGAATCCTTGAAAATTAGCCCCGATCACGATATGCACGACTGGCTGTTCGATCGCGACGTCAAGGATGACACCGTCATACTCCACGACAAGCTCATCTCGGATGCCCTGCTCAATGGCACACAGCCGATCAAGACGGAGCACTCCTACAGTCTCAACAGCGACGTTGATTCCCTGCCCGATTCTCCAAAAAGCCTGCAGGCTAAGATCGAGGGTATGTATTTGAATACTATTATCCTTTCTCTATTTTTAAGAATTGTAATTTATTTATTTGTTTAAATGTAGTCATCTTTAAGACATGGCAAGGCATTAATTATTTTGGTTCAGGGTAAAATCTTGACCTTTTATTGCAAATTTAAAATTGCAGCGATTGTTATATGAAACGAGGCGATAACCAATAAATCGATTACTTGTAAATTAGTTGGGATTTTTTTTAAATGGAAAATCTTGAAATCCTTTAAATATAAAAGAAATGTATATTTACTTTTTCCTATATAGTTGAAGCTATTCTGTTCTGTGAATTTATATGTCATATTTCAAATACCAACGATTGTTATACGAAACGAGGCGATAACCAATTAATCGATTTTATAGGATTATTGTCATTTTTAATTAGAACTTGTTTTAAATCGTTGTATCTGTTTTTTCGGTGTAGCTTCTCTGTCCTGTAAATTTTACAATTCCAAAAGATTTTTCGATTTTAGCGAGGCTTATCGATAACTTCGCCAAAGTTTTAAGGCCCCGCCGAAAGGCAATTCAAACACAGTTGGCAGTTGGTTTAATTTAGGCCATGTACATAGTGAAAACAACCGCTGACAAGAATAAAAAACAGAAAAAAAACAGTTTCTGGTCCGCTCTGTGCTCTGCTCTGTTCTGTTTTTTAGTGTCGCGGTAGCATTTAGCAATTTAACGCAGTACTCGTGCATGAAGTTCTGTACTTTGACGCGATATCAGTTGTTCATATGTATGAGAGCGCAAACTGTGTATAATTGCTTCTCCCATTTTGGTTTTGTTGTATTTTTCGAGCTGTTATTATTTGTAATTTTATGGAAACTGTACGACAACTGTGTAAATAAAATTAAAACGAATTTTTTTCGTATAGTGGGTGTCGTACCTACGTGGGGGTGCCGGTGCCAGTGCCAGTTGGTGGTGGTGAGGTGGGCAAAGTTTAGCCAGAAAACAAAAAATTGTATATAAAACTGAAACAACAGAATATGAAAGGCAAACACAAGTGCAGCCCGGGACACTGACGCGTGCGCCTAGGAAAAAGTGATCCACAGACTGTGTGTGTTTGCACAGTTACAGACGAAGACTACTTAGAACTCGGATTCTTGCATAATAACATACATAATCATAATGTGGGTTAGGCGCAATAATATTTACCCAGCATATTTGCGCACATTCTGTGCCATTTGATACCAAAAACCAAAAGGAATTAAAAACAAAAAAAAGGTGGAAGCAAATACACACTCGTGAGCTAATTATTTTATTTTCGGAAAAAACCGCTATTAACCAAGACCAAATTAAACAGCTTCTAACTGCCTTTAACCAAATGTGATTACAATTAAGGCCAACGAACGCTCTTAGGATAATCCCTTTTAATGGAGAGCCAGCTAAAGATCTAATGAATAATTATACTAATTGGAGAGTGGAAAATATTGTGATAAAATATTATGGAAAGATCAAAATAATTTAATTTAACTAATTTGAGCTTTAGAAACCATAAGCTGCCTTCATTGTTTTCTTTTTAAAAAAGTCCAACGTTTTTTATCATTTATTCTGCTAGTAAATTTTCAAGAGTGACGTCGATATATAAATAAATATTTTATCGCTGCAATTCCTGTGCGATAAATCGATATGACTTATAAAAATTATAATCGAAGAACAAATAATCAACTTTTAACCACTCCGATATTTTTCGATATTTAAAAATTCGATACACAAAATGTATATACTGGAACTGATGACGATCCTAGTCATAAGAGAAACAATACCCTTGCTTACTCTTCGTCTTTGGAATAGATTTTTACATATACACACGTTTTTGACATAAGGTAGTTTTTTGATTTATTATTTTGTCTAGTCCTCAGAAATTAAAAAAAAATGTTGTTTTAAAATTAAAAACCTTCCTAAAGCCATAAAAACATATTATATTGTTTTGAAGCCTTGCTCACCTTTTACTTATCTTTTTTAAAGCCCATACATTCTTGTATGAGCTATTTTTAAGCTTAATAATCACTTGTCCTAGTAGCATCAATATCACAAAAAATTCCACTGGCGTCTGTTAACTACGAAAATAGAGTAAACAGCTATTAAAAAGCAATTTCATAGTTATTACACATTAAATACGAAGAAATTGAATAAAAAATGGTACCTAAGTATTAAATGACCATTTTTAACTGTCAAATTTAAGGTAAATGAGATATTGTCCATTTGAGACAATATTTCAATTTTAAAACTAGATAATCAAGTTTTTAATATATTAATTTGGTTAATTTGGATCTTTTGACTCTCCACAGACATGGACGACGAGTGCTATCCCGCCATTTCACTGAAGACGGCCACCAGCGGGCGTGCGACCATCGACCCCAAGTGCCTCACCCTCCACGTCCCGCCCACACATGCCACGCCCAGCAGCCTGAGCCGGCTGAGCAGCAATCCCGCCCTGAACGCCTCCGTCTCCGTCGCCGAGTTGACGCGATCTGGACTGCAGAGCCTGCAGGCGCAACAGTCGCACGGACACGGCTCCAGTTCCGGCCACGTGGTGGTGGCCTCCCTGGAGCACTTTCAACTACCTCAGCATCTGTACCACAACGACTGCAGCTCCTCGGTGTCGTCGGTGCGGGACGGCAGCATGTCGCCGGACATCTGCTCGGACATAGAGATCGACGAGTCGGCCATCAAGGATGAGCCCATGTCGCCGGATTCCAGCTGCCCCGCCAGTCCCACATCGCAAGCGAGCAGCTCGCAGCACCAGCACCAGCTCAGCCTTAACCTGGCCCACCTGCAGACGGAAATGCTATTCGAGCAGAAGGTGAGACGAAGGTCCTTCTTAGGGGAAACTCTTCAAATACTAAAGAATATTTGTTTTTTTTTTTTTTTTTGTTTAAAGCACGGTGGCCTCCTGCTGACCGCCAGCAGCAGCAGCAATAACAGCAACAGCCTCATCAAGTCCCAGCAGCGTCAGCAGCAGCATCTCCTCGGCCAGGGCGACCTGCTGATGACCAAAATGGAGATCAAGAGCGAGAAACAAAATGCCAGCAATAGCAACAGAAACAGCAGCAACAGCAGCAGCAGCAGCAGCAGTGCCAGCAGCAGCTCGGGAAAGTCCCATGGCCATGGCTATGGCATCCCACTGACGCCACCCTCCTCCCTGCCCAGCGACGACTCCGAAGGTAACTTGACACCGGAACACTTGTTTTCGCCACTGTCGCCCAACGCTTCCGTTTCTATATCCGTGGCCAATGCAGCCGGCGGCGAGTCATCCGTGCGAGTCAGCCGCAACGCTGCCGGCATCACGCGCTCCGCCAGCGCATCCGGATCCGGATCCAGCTCCAGCGCCACAACGACAACGACACGGCAGCCGATCCACACGCCGTTGATTAGCTCACAGCCGGTAAGTTGGATCAATAAGCTCAGGGCAACAGATGTGGAAAGTAAATAATATTGCACTAAACGTGTTTCTTGGAAAGTCGAAATATATAATTAAAGAAATGATATATAGAATTATTAAAATTTTAAAACTTTTAAAGATAAATAACTTTATATTTAAAGGACCACATAAAAAAAATTATTGTTCAGTTTAGAAAGCATTAGATATATTATAAAAGAAAATGTACAAGTTTTAAGTAAAAAGTTAAACTTTTTTATGAATTCAAAAAGATTTTCAAGTAAATAGTTACTTGTTATTTTGTTTAAAAAATATAATAAGTCAAAGGGAGTAAATGACAGCAGTAAGTCACTGTCTTTTTAAGCTATAAATATTGCAAAATACTATATACAAATTTAAGACTTTTAAATAAAATGAAAGTAAACTTTGTTGTAGTAAAAATATCATTAAAAAGATACATATACCTATACATTTTTTTTTTATAAAAAAACATAACTAATCAATAGGAGTAAATGACAGCAATCTTTTACGGTCGCCGATGTTTATTTTTTTCATCATTAAAGTGGATTAGCACTAAAATATTATCAAAATTAGTGTATTCATATTTACGACCAATTAAAAAAAAAGAAATTCAACGAAGAAATATAATTAACTATAATAATAAATTCCCAGAAAATGGGTTTCTTATGAAATAAAATAGGAATAACCTCATTACAAAGCGTTTCCATAAACTGTTTTCTATTTGTATTTATTTTAGAACCCATTAATCATATTTTATTAATAAATATTCATGAATATATTTTGCAGAAGGGCTCCACGGGCACACTTTTGCTGACGGAGGAGGAGAAACGCACTTTGCTGGCCGAAGGCTATCCAATACCGCAGAAGCTTCCACTAACCAAAGCCGAGGAGAAATCGCTCAAGAAGATTCGGCGTAAAATCAAGAATAAAGTGAGTCCTTAGAACTGAAAATCAATCCAAGGAAATTGAGGCATAACAAATGGAAATATTTTTTAGATCTCTGCTCAGGAAAGCCGGCGCAAGAAGAAGGAGTACATGGACCAGCTGGAGAGGCGTGTCGAGATCCTGGTCACCGAAAACCATGACTACAAGAAGCGCCTCGAGGGGCTGGAGGAGACCAATGCCAATCTACTTAGTCAGCTGCACAAACTGCAGGCCCTAGTTAGCAAGCACAATGTGAAAAAGTCCTAAGGCCCCAAGGATTCTGGTTTCCGGAACTTGAGGTTCAACATTGCCCCCCGCCTTCCCGAGATATTTGTAGATTTTAACATCAGTTTTTCGTTCGATTTGAGAGATCATCAAGTGTGTGGGGGGGAGTCTTTGTTTTGTAAGAATTTATGCAACGATGAGGAAATTTTAAACGAGAATTTTTTTATGATCGGCTTTTTGGTTAGCACAAAGCGGTAAACATTCCCCTCGCCCCGGCCCCTCCACTAAAACTTTATATATCTATATATATATATATATACATATATATATATTCCGCAAGATTTAGCTCGTATATTTAATGTGTATGTATGTCCTAGCTACTACTTGTAGAACCTCTATATTATATACTATAGCTCTATATATATATATGTATATTAGTCATGCATTCCTGTTATATAAACTTTGATCTAGGCTGCAACTACAACAACAATTACAATTACAACTACAATTAAAATCGAGAAGCTCAAAACAGCAGCAGCAGCCCATATCCAGAGAAAGAAGCGTCTAAAGAGAAGCTAAAATAACAATAATTGTAATGCAAAAAAAAAAAAAGCGAAAACAACAGACCAAAAAACGAAAAACACATAAAAAAAACAGCAAACAGTAGTAACGAAAAGTTAAAAAAAAAATATATAGAAGATGCTGTGAAGCTCTAATTAAATATCATCCAAGAGCACAGCCACAATGATGTGTGTACATTATGTTTTAATAATGATTGAATGATTGATTGATTTGAACGATGGAAAGACGACTCTCGGAGCCCCAATCTCTGTGCTTTGTCTTTGGCATATGACTCTTGTTCCTTTAAACGATATTTCTCAACGAAAATGAAAACGAAAACGAGCTGAAAGTGAATGAAAAAGCAAATAAATACCTAAACAATTCCATATTGTAGCTCTATTTAGGAATGATTTTACATAACGAACTCTATATATGTCAGCATTTAAGTTTCACTTCGTTTGTGTTTACTACCAGCAGGCCTCAGATCGAAATGCACGAATTTATTAACCAGAATTCGCTTCCGTTTCTCCACCTGTTGCCGAATTATTTCAACAATTTCCGAGCCAATTATTAAAATCAATTATATATTGTTTGTTAAGTTTTATATTATAAGGGCACACGACGCAACAACCACAAAATAGGGAATGGAAGAAAGCTGAGCAGAAACCCAATAATTCAATCAACGATTTCCTGTTTCGTTATATATTTTTATCCCATTTGAGCTTTACGTTTTTTAGTGCAATCTTCTTTTCGGGCAATAAACAATCATATTTTCTCGCAGCGTTCTGAATGAGTCAATCTAGTTTAAATTTTAGTTGAATTTATTATAAACAAAATTACTTAAACGAAATTTGTAAGCGAAACACGATGATTTCTTATCCATAAAATACACTCTAGTTTAGCTATGTTTATTATGTGTGTCTGTATGTGTGTATAAATCAAGCGGACGAAGTTGTGCAATTGTTAGTAAAATTATTAAAAAAGCAAATGGAAACTTTAGAGAAAATGGAAATGAGTAAGAGAAAACGCTTGTGTGCAATGACAAACAAACATTTTTATTATAAAGTGCGTTACAAAAATTTGACAACTCTAAACATGGAAAGTAAATAAAAACATTATTATATATTTATATGTATATGTATATACAAGTATAAATAATGTATATGACGACTATATACTATTTTTTGGCTATAGCATTTTTAACGCAAGTATGCATACGCATCTATACATATATTGTATGTTAAAAGTTGAAATTGAAAAAAAAAAAAATCAGAAAATGCATCAAAAAAATTGTAAAACTTTTGACAATTGGTTGCTGTAATTTTTGGCAAAGGTAAAAGTGCAATTCCAAATAAAATTCATACGAACCATAAAAACAGCAGCAAAATGCAATTTGTTTTCTTTCCTTCTGTATCGTAAATTTTAATTTCATTTCAGGAATATTATATTATTTTGCTTATATTATTTTCCAAGCTAAAATTAAGGAAGCGACAATGCAAATACAAATTTGTTAAAGACATATTATTGCTATTTTTTTTTTTTATATTTGCATTCTTTCAGTAATGTTAGAAAGCAAAATTCAACGCTTAAAGTCTCTGTTTTAGAATCAAAACCTAATCTTTTAATGCAGTTTTTTCATCATAGTAATGAAAAATCGCAATTGCGAGATTCGAATATTTCATAGTTTGATGGTTTCAGAAATTGCTATTCTTTAAAACTTAATTAATTGGAAAAGTTGTTCATGTAACAATTTTAAAAAAATTAATTTTCGAAAACTTTTAATATTTGGCCGTAGTGGACCTTTCTGTGGAAATGCCCGTATACATTTCCTGCGACTGGGTTTTGGTTTAAATTTTATTACGTACTTTTATTTAATAAAAATATGCTTTTTATTAACGTTTTTTTCTAGCTTGTTTTACTTTGAAAACATGGCATCACTGCCCATCGATAGTCCGTCTAGAAAATATTAAACAACAAAATATATTTTAAAATTGCAAAGATCTAAGAATCGCATTTTCGTGTGAATCTATTATGAATTTTATGCTTTTAAATATAAAAATATTGAGAAATTGTTTTGCAGAAGTTGAATAATTCTGAATAATATTCTACGAAATATTTCGTTATTTAATTGATTCCAGATTACAGATTACAGAGAACTAACCGTATATTCTTGTCAATCTATTACGATTTTTAAAATTTAAAATATAAAAATATCGTGAAATTTTTTCGCAGAAGCTGTCACGATACTTGAATTCTAAGAAACTTCTTAATAATTAAATATGTTAATATATTTAGTGATTCTCTTCTAGGCATGACTATAAAAGAGAAGCGTTTCAAGCCTTCAGTAGCACTTGGTTGAGAACCTTCCAAGGGAAATTGAAAAACATGGAATTCACAATTCGCCTAAGGTATTATTGGAATAATTAAATTTAAAATAAAATAAGTTGAATTCGAGTCAAAGATTGAACTCGTAGAAGAAGTGCCAGAGCAAGGATTTGGACCGAAAAGGCACAAAAAAATGGGGAAAAATACCAACATTACCAGCATTCTGGACAAAATATTTTTAAAAATTTTAAGAAAAAGAAAATAAGAAAGAAAGAACACCAAATAAAATTCATTTTGAGATTATATTACAGATAATATATTTTGTTAAATTTTGATTTCAGCAAATTTAAATTGGGAAAATTTTCATAAGTTCGTTAGTTGGTCTTAATTTGATATATGGATTGTTGATCTCTGTTTTCATTAGGTTTTGAAATATATTAAAGAATTTTTTTGTATTTTTTTTTTTTGCAGTCCAACTTGTTTATATTATTTTCAAAGCTACAACTTAAATTTGAACACGCGCCCAGCCACTGTGGTAGTCCGAAAGCATTGCCATCGATAACAGATATCGCACTGATTTTTGCAGCCCTGGTAGACACAGAAAATCGATTTTTATTAAATCGACATTCTGCCATCACTACAACGCCATCGGTATAACGCAATTTATTTCAGTAAAACTTGAAGAAAACTAAAATTTACCGCGGTAATCCAAATTTAAAATGGGAAAGAAAAACAGTAAGTGGCGAAGGTCAAGTGCTATGCATTTAAGGAATGTAAATACTTTATTGCAACTTCAGAATTTAAGCCAGAGGAGCCTAAGCCTGCGGCTGCTGCACCTCCGCCTGCACAACAACAGCAACAACAACAGCAACAGCGACCACAAGGTAAGTGCACACCACAGTGAAAAAAATAAATATGTATGTACACATGTATATAGATGTACATATTTGTACACTGATTATTATGCATGTATGGGCAAGTCGTAAGTTTTGTTCCAGAAGTTTCATCTTTAAGGGGGAATCACCACATTCGATGCAACTCTGATGAAATCACCAACACTTGTGTATTTGTGCGAAAAACCTGTTGGAAAATGCATTTGGTACACATCATCATTCATTCTATATATATACATTTATATATACATATGTACATGTTTTCCACACACAAAAACAAAAAGCAAATTAAGAGGAGCTTTAGTTTCTTATCAGTGGAAACTGAATCCCCGGAGAAGACCTTGGAAAAGCTGTTTTCTTTATTGTGAAGCTCGCCATTATATATATGTAACTCCTCCACATAGGCCCCAGCTCTAGTACTTCTGCTTCTTCTGGTGGATGGTCAGGCGGGCAGCAGCAGCAAAGGCCCCAAGGCAGCCAAGGATGGGGCGGGCAGCAGGGAGGACAGCAACAGCGACAGCAACGTCCGCAGGGACAGCAAGGACAGCAAGGTGGATACCAACAAAGGGGACCACCACAGCAGCAGCAACAGCAAGGTGGATACCAACAAAGGGGACCACAGCAGCAGCAAGGACAGCAAGGTGGATACCAACAAAGGGGACCACCACAGCAGCAGCAGCAACAGCAAGGTGGATACCAACAAAGGGGACCACCACAGCAGCAGCAACAGCAAGGTGGATACCAACAAAGGGGACCACAGCAGCAGCAAGGACAGCAAGGTGGATACCAACAAAGAGGACCACCACAGCAGCAGCAACAGCAAGGCGGCTACCAACAAAGGGGACCACCACAACAGCAGCAAGGTGGCCACCAGCAACGTCAATATGGTCAGCAGGGACAGGGTCAGGGTTCATACCAATCCCGTGCACCGCCTCAACAACAAGTTGCATTGCCGCCGCAGCCTGCCGGAAGCATCTTGCGTGGTACCATCGGCAAACCCGGCCAGGTGGCCGTTAATTATCTGGACATAAACATGGAGAAAATGCCGGCTAAGGCCTACCACTACGATGTGAAGATCGAACCAGAGCGGCCCAAGAAGTTCTACAGACAGGCCTTCGAGCAGTTCCGCGTCAATCAACTGGGCGGAGCCATTGCTGCCTTTGATGGGAGAGCCTCTTGCTATTCGGTGGACAAGTTGAACACTAAGACGCCTAATGGTGAAGTGACTGTAAGTAGAAAGCGCAATCTTTATAGATTTAGCGAGTGAATATTATCCCTAGTAAACACATGTTTACTTCATTGAGAAAGTGACTTATTCACTGTTTATTAAGCGAAGTGAACAAGCTGTTGTTCACCTTCTTTAAAATGAACAAGCTGTTGTTCACCTCCCTTAAAATGAACAAGCTGTTGTTCACCTCCCTTAAAATGAACAAGCTGTTGTTCACCTTCCTTAAAATGAACACTATTCACTCAACATTTCAAAAATCAGGAAACGCATTCTTTATAGATTTAGCGAGTGATTATTATGCCTAGTAAAGGAGTGAACACATGTTTACTTCATTCATGTTCACTTAAAATGAACCCTATTCACTCAACATCTCAGCTAAATCTATATCAAAGACATTACTTCGAAACTATTCCAAGTGCTCTGCTTGAATGCATTTCAGGTGACAGATAGCCAGGGTCGCACCCTGAAGTATACGGTGGAAATCAAGCCGACGAATGAATTGGAAATCGATCTGAACTCGCTGAGAAAGTTAGTAAATGATGCTTAACTGCCACCGCACAATATTAAAACCCAATCGATTCACAGCTATATGTCCGAGAGGATCTTTGACAAGCCAATGCGGGCCATGCAGTGCCTCGAGGTAGTGATGGCTACGCCATGCCACAGCAAGGCCATTCGGGCGGGACGCTCCTTCTTCAAGATGTCCGAGCCGGGACAGCGTCGGGAGCTAGACGATGGATATGAGGCGCTCGTTGGTCTCTATCAGGCCTTCATGCTGGGCGATCGTCCGTATTTGAACGTCGACATATCGCACAAGTCCTTCCCGATAGCCATGCCGGTGCTGGAGTATTTGGAGAAGTATGGCCTGAAGGCGAACATTAACAGGGACACCAATTTGGGTAATTCGCGTCGCTTCATCGAGCCGTTCTTGAAGGGACTCAATATAGTTTACACGCCGCCACCGGCGTTTGCCTCGGCACCGCGAGTCTACAAAATAAACGGACTCTCGATGAATCCGGCCAGCAGCCAGATGTTCGAGGTGGACGGCAAGAAAATCTCGATTGCGGATTATTTCAAGCAGCGCAACTACGTGCTGAAGTTTCCGCAGCTCCACTGCCTGCACGTTGGACCGCCCATGAAGAATATAATGGTGCCCATCGAGCTCTGCCGCATTGAGGCCGGTCAGGCATTGAATGTAAGTTTGTTTGTTTAAAGTGCTTCTCTACTTGCATATTAATATGTGTATTTACTTGTGTCGTCACAGCGCAAGGATGGCGCCACGCAGGTGTCGCACATGATCAAGTTCGCCGCCACTTCGACCAATGAGCGCAAGTCCAAGATTATGAACCTTCTCAGGTTCTTTGAGCACAACCTGGACCCGACCATCAGCCGTTTTGGCATTCGCATCGCCAACGATTTCATCGTTGTGTCCACCCGCACCCTCAATCCCCCGCAGGTGGAGTATCAGGGCAACCGGTTCTGCTCTGTAAGGAACGGATCGTGGCGCGCGGATGGTATGCGGTTCCTGGAGCCCAAGCCCAAGGCGCACAAGTGGGCCATTTTGTATTTCGATCCGCCGTACGGTCGCAAGATGCACTACAATCAGGTGAGCGACTTTGAGCGCCAGGTGCTGGTCCAATCCAAAACGGTGAGCGTGAGCCTGGAGGACAAGGCCGTGATTAGGGCCTTCAAGGACGAGCGTAATCTGGACGATTGCTTTAGGGATCTCAAGAAGGACCAGTGCGATCTGGCCTTTGTGATCATACCGCAGAGCGGTGCCTCCTACGATGTGATCAAGCAGAAGGCCGAACTGCAGCACGGCATTCTGACGCAGTGCATCAAACAGTTCACCGTGGAGCGCAAACTCAATCCGCAAACCATTGGCAACATTCTGCTGAAGGTCAACTCGAAGTTAAATGGCATCAATCACAAGATTAAGGACGATCCACGACTGCCAATGCTCAAGAATGCCATGTTCTTGGGCGCCGACGTGACCCATCCGTCGCCCGATCAACGCGAAATACCCAGCGTGGTGGGCGTGGCTGCGTCGCACGATAAATACGGCGCCGCCTACAACATGCAATATCGCTTGCAGCGTTCGGCCCTCGAGGAGATCGAAGACATGGAGTCCATAACCCTGGAGCATCTGCGTGTCTACCACCAGTACTGCAAGACGTATCCGGAGCACATTCTCTACTATCGTGACGGTGTCAGCGATGGTCAATTTCCGAAAATTAAAAACGAGGAGCTGAGGGGCGTTAAGGCAGCTTGCGCCAGGGTGAGTTTGGAGAGGGAGGCTTCGACAGGACAATCTACGAGATCGATAATTCATTTCGTTTTCGTTTCTCGTTTGTCACAGATGAAAATCAATCCAAAAATCTGCTGCGTTATTGTGGTTAAGCGCCATCACACTCGCTTCTTTCCGAACGGCGAGCCATCGCAATACAACAAGTTCAACAATGTGGATCCCGGCACCGTGGTGGATCGCACCATTGTGCATCCCAACGAGATGCAGTTCTTCATGGTCAGCCACCAGTCCATTCAGGGCACGGCCAAGCCAACGCGCTATAATGTCATCGAGAATTCGGGCAATTTGGATATTGATTTGCTGCAGCAGTTGACATACAACCTGTGCCACATGTTTCCACGCTGCAATCGCTCCGTTTCGTATCCGGCACCGGCCTACTTGGCCCACTTGGTGGCTGCCCGTGGTCGCGTCTATCTCACGGGGTAGGTTTACTTTCAGTTCTAGTTTCTAGTTTTTTTAAATAATCTTTATTATTTCGTATGCAGCACCAGCAGGTTCCTGGATCTGAAGAAGGAGTATGAGAAGCGAAAGATTGTGCCCGAATTTATGAAGACGAATCCCATGTACTTTGTCTAGGCAGCCACAAAGCCTTCTCTCGATTCGTTTATTCTTTTTCTTTATTTTGTTTTATCACATTTCTTAAACAATATACACATTATATTATATCCGCTGGAAGGGACATACTCTGTGGCTTCAATTAGGAGTTTTGGAGTCTTTTGGTGGCCTCAAATTTAAAGATTTTATATTTTTAATTGCATTTCTCGTCTTTGAGGCCACTTAAGTGAGATAGAAATGCTCTTAAAGGAGTCAGCAGAGTGTGGAGCTTCCTTTAAATAATCATTGAATAATAATAAAACATAAAACTCAACTGAAACAGAAAGGATTACGTTTACATTCTACTTAAGAGTTTATATTTATGGTTTACATCGCATCGAAATGGAATCTGTGGGACTCTTGCAGGCGCTCCTGCTTATCCTCGCGCTTCTCCTTGATGTACAGCACCAGGATGATGAACACGATGACGAGACAGGTGCCCCCCAGTGCCACGACGCTCATCAGGATGAGTTTGCTGGGCGTGACAAATAGCTGAGCCTTCCAGTGCGTCGGCTCATTCAGTGGCTTCGGCACCACAATGATCTGCGAGTTGGGTATAAGCTGCGTCCAGTTTCGCCACTTGCCGCCCAGGCCAACGGCCAGCTGATCCACAAAGTTCGGCGTTCGCCCGAGGCCAAAGCACGTGTACGGCAGCTGGAGGGCGAAGTAGGAGGCCTGCGGCAGCTGGACACTGCTTCCGCACTGCTGATCACCGTCCTGGGTGGTGGTGCTGTAGGTGATGCGCGGTCCCGGCAAATTGGTGCCATATGTGCGCTTCTTCCTGCCCAGGGCGGTGCGTCGCTCCGGATTCTGCTTGTTGTCCAGCCCCGTCAGCACAATCACCTTCACGAAGTTGGCATCGTAGTCGAGGGTGTTGCGGAACGCCAGCGGCTGGTATTTGCCCTGCTCGTTCTTCCGGGTGAGTATCACGTCGAGAACGCCGTCCTGGTAGAAATCATAGAAGGCGCCAGCCACCGTATTGTTGCCCATCGGCGACAGAGCGTTCCAACGCACCTCAAATGTCCGCTTCAGGGGCTTGTTGCACGACGTGCAGGGAACGTTTTCCAGCAGGAACGTCTGCATCACCGGCTTGTCCACGTTCAGGGGCTGCAGGGTGACCAGCAGATCCGGATAGCCGTCCAGATTGAAATCGCCACTCCGGGCCGTAATGGTCCTCAGATAAACATCGTCCGGCACGGGCGGCACAAATGACCAGGTAATGCCATTCGGATCGCGGAAGGTGACGTGAAGATTGCGGAAATCGGTGCCGTCGTGCACCATAATGGAGGAGTTCCGGCAGCCGGAATGGATGCAAAACGGCACCACAATATTCTGCACACCCTTCAGCTCAAAGTCCATGAAGACAGCCTGGCCGAGCTGGTAGTCATCGCCGCCGATTGGCTTGAACTTTATCTGGTGGTCGTAGCTGAAGTTCTCCTGATTGTCGCGCTCATTGATGCCGTACCAGATCTCGTACGAGTCCTGCGTCTGCAGGAACAAATCGGCCAGGAAGTCCTCGTTGAGGTCCAGATAGGCGTTCGCATTGGGAATGCTCAGCGAGTTGCCTTTTATCACCGTGGGCTCCGCCTGATGCACGACCTGGGGCGGCTGTCGACTGCTGCTGAATATCCAGAAAGTGCGAACGCCATTCTCGTCCAACCCGTATAGGTCGATGATCATGTCGCGATTGAAGTCGAGGGCCATAACCTCGCCCTTGCTCCTGAAGAGCGGCTCCTGCGAGCACTTAAGTTCGGTGGTGTTGCCCCAGTTGATGAGCACTTCGTAAGTGTCGCCTTTGCTTCCTTTAGGCTTCAAGTTCACCATCACATCCATCAGCGCGTCACCATCAAAGTCTCCGGGAATGACGCTAACAATGGTCTTATCGGCGTAGTGGCAGAAGGGTCCAACGTTGAGCAGGGGCTCCGTGTCGTGGCCTAATAAGTGATGGAAACGATGCTATAGCAGGCGCCTAATCAACTAACTTTATCTCTACCTACCGTAGAGAATCTCCAGCGTCTTCATTTCATCGCCAATGATGAAAACGTCCGTGAGTTCGTCCGAATTAAAGTCCCCAAAGGCAGCCACAATGCCTTCCTTGTGGGTGCCGAATACCTTGTCCGTGATGTCGCTAGCGTTACAGGCCATGCAGCCCAGCCCCAGCACGAGCACCAGCAGCAGCGTGCTGTGATTCGCCATGACGATATTTTGTGATTTTTTTTACACAGACGATTTGCGTTTCTTTTGTTATTTGTACGAAAATCAATAGTGAATCAGATGTTGGGCTGCCAACTCGACGACCAAGGAGAAATCGTGGTATCGATAACCACTTGCGATAACCCACATGCGGTCTCAGCCATGAATATTACAAACAGACAAGTATGAATTTTAGTTTTTCTTTTCTTTCTTGCAATAAGCTAATTTGCAAGGGGAAACCAACAATTAAAAATAAATAGAGACGACTTCGTAAAAGTATGCACTATCGATACATATATCAGTGGGACATTCGATTGATGCCTAGTAAGAATCGAGTACTCATCTAGGCATCGATGAGTTCAGTTTGCATCGAAAAGTCATAAAATAAAATAAAATGAATATCGTATAAACTGGATTTCCACTGCGCCAAGAACCTGCAATTGGAAGAAACAAGTCTAATTTAAATCGCGTGAATTAAGCGTTTACTTAAGAGAAATTAAGCCACGCAGCGTTTTCCAACACCTGCGTCCCGCAGTTGGAACGTTTTCCAACAAAGTTTTTGTGACCCGTAAAATAAACAAATAATAACAAATTACTACCACAATGGTGAGTACCGTTGCAAATTGTTGCTAAATACACTCTCCAATCATTAATTAGTTGCGAGAGCGCGAGAGAAAGTGGCGGTTGCCGCTTTGTTTTGTCGACGGCGCAGCCTCTTCTTCACCCAGCAGCGCCAGCTTGGGCAGAATAGTTGTTGTTGTTGCTGCTGTCGTTCGTTGTATTTATGCAATTCGTTTTTTTGACAGCTCCCACATCTCCGCTTTCGTGGACAACTAATTAATCACAATTATCCATGTATCTTCCTGCAGAACAAACTCAAGTCCAGCCAGCACCGCGAGAAGGTGAAGAAGTTCATATCGCTGACACACACGGGCGAACAGACGGCGATCTTCTGCCTGCAACAGAACGACTGGAAGCTAGACCTGGCCAGCGACAACTACTTCCAGAATCCCGAGTACTATTACCGGGAGCTCGACCGCAAGCGCATCGAGCAGCTCTTCGTGCGCTATCGCGACCCCAGCGATCCGCTCAAGATCGGTTCACAGGGCGTGATCCACTTTTTGGAGGACCTAGACCTGAAGCCGGACTCCCAGCTGGTGCTGATCATTGCGTGGAAGTTCCACGCCGAGGTGCAGTGCGAGTTCTCCCGGGATGAGTTCATTAACGGGATGTGCGAACTGGGAATCGACAGCATCGATAAGCTGAAGGCCAAGTTGCCGATACTGGAGCAAGAGCTGAACGATGCCGGAAAGTTCAAGGACTTCTATCACTTCACCTTCAACTATGCGAAGGATCCGGGCCAGAAGGGCATTGACCTGGACATGGCCATTGCCTACTGGTGCATTGTGCTCAGCGGGCGCTTCAAGTTCTTGGACATCTGGTGCCAGTTCCTCGAGGAGAAGCACAAGCGTGCCATTTCGCGGGACACCTGGAACCTGCTGCTGGACTTTGCCACCAACATCGACGACCGTATGAGCAACTATGACTCGGAGGGCGCCTGGCCGGTGCTCATAGACGACTTTGTCGAATGGTGCCAGGAGAATAACCATCTGAAGGAGGACTCCGGATCGCCGGGATCCGGTTTTCAGCAGCAGTCCAGCTCCCAGAAGAACATATCCAGCGCGTACCAGACCTCGCATAGTACAAACATGAATTATGGCTAACGAATTGTTACAACCTATTGTATTCTCATTACTAATAGATTTGCTATTATCTTGATTATTATAAATAACGGAGATACGAAGCAAGGCCGATAAATTTACATTTTCTCTATAAAAGCGTCGTAATAAATAAATAAAGTTAGTAAATGTAAATGTTTCAATGTGCTTACGAACATGGCGGCTAAGCAAATGGAATCTTTTAACAAATGTGGTATACTTATTTATTATATCGTACCCTTACAGGGTATTAATCTTCGACTTTCAGAAGATTGCTTTCATTCTGGTTTATGTTATTGTTCAATTCTTGTTCATTGACTGTCTTAAAGTCTACCCCAATTTGGAATAAATCAGTTTATATAGGGAAATATTTAATTAGATAATATTTTATTGGCATTGCATTCCCAAAACTGCAACATTAATTTTATTTAGATCATTTTTATTATACCTTTAGGAAGTCAGTGCAAAAGTTGGCAGTTCTGCTCACGAGCTCCAAACTATTAGAGTTGTCGGATATTTTAATAAATATCGTATCGATAACACTTTTTAAACAAAACAAAAAATAATAATATATATAAAATATCACTTTCTTTGTTTAGATTTTAGCCAGGAAAACTAGCTAAATTAACCCCGCCTGTAACGTTCCCATAGGAAATTCTACATCATTGCAACAAAAAATATCAAATAAAAATTTAGCAATTTCGATATTTGGGGCCCAAAATTTGGGCAAACGAAAAATCGTGACATCTTTGGGAAAAATATCGATATATTGATATTTTGATATATTATCAACAATCTTACAAACTATGGAAAATCTATCGCACAAGAGTGTCATCTCTGATTGATATTGTTGCAACGATTTTTTCGCTGTTAAAAATATTTAATAATATCCAACGTAGGCGTGCTAGGCACACGTGTGTGTGTGTGTGTTAGCCACAGCGCCCCATACTGCGTATAAAATGTAAGGTGCCAATTCGAGTGTCCCGGAGGATTAAAGTGAAAAATCGACTTCTTATTCGACACTTATTCGTCGTAATCGGTGTACTCGTATGTGTGTGCCTGCCTTTGTGGGTCTGTGTGTGTGTGTGGGTGGCGGTGTTTTTGTTGTCGTTGTTGTTGTACTTTCTGCCCGTAATTAATTTGGACTCGAAAATCCTTTGCCCTTGGTGCTGGTGCTGGGGTTCTGTGCAATATACATATAATCAAATCTGAGCAAATAGCGGACGTTGTGTTTGCGAATCCAATTATCATGTGAATAACTCGCGCGTCTCGCCCTCGAGTGGGCGAAATTTAAACAAATACCCCCCCAGACGTGTCTCTGCTATAGTGTGTGTGTGTGTGTATTAGTGTGTAAATAAAAATGCCACTAAATACAAATAAATAAATAAACGAAAACAAACGCGAGCTGATAACCGCACAAGTCGGACTACGACAACGTCGAGACAACCTCGGAACACCATTTGCGACCGCTAGCAGAACAGCAGCTATAATACCCCCATATAGCCCCGACCCGTTTCCAGCGGCGTGATACATCCCGATCCCCACCAGCAGTTGCTAATCCGGCAGATAATTTAGGAGCCCCTTTCTTGAACTGGCAAAGGGTAAACAAGGGGACATAAACCCACTTAGGGAATCGGGTAACGAAGCTCTAAAGACAAACATTCTATATATATATATACGAAAAAGAAACCTTTTTAAATTGATAAACTACTAAATTTTTAAATACTAAATCAAAACAATAATTATTAATTTCTATGCTTCTTTCCTGTAATTTAATTAAGAAATAGTTTCCACCTAACATTTTTAGTTCACTTTTTCAAATCTTTTTAAACTTTTAACTAAATTTGTAGTCACTAAATCCAAACATGGCCTTTGTATTTAATTTAAAAAATACAATAATTATCAATTTCTATGTTTCTTTCTTGTAATTTAATTAGGAAATAATTCAGGAAAAGTATTTACATATTTTCTTAATCAGTTTTAACTAGAAAATTTTAATTAACCAAACACAAATAAAGTACAAAAAAATGTCCTATAACTTTTCTACATATTAAACACAAATAAAGATTATTTTAAAGTTTTAAAACGCTTTTAACCAATTTAAAATGTTTTAGAAACAATTTTCTGATTATTCAACAAGAATATAATAAATTGATAGTTAATAATTAATAATTATTCAACCACTGATACAGTTTTAAAAATATATATTTGAATCTTAGAGATATCTAAATATTTCAAAATTAATATTTAAATAAAGTTGGAAAATTAAGAACACAAATAAACTAATCGAAATTAAATTCAGTATATTATATTTATTTTTTCCTTCAACGATACAAAAATTATTTCAACAAAAAGTTGTAAACCTTTAATTTTGTAAACATTTCTCTGTATTAAACCTTTCATTACTGAATTTCTCACAATTTATATAATTTATTAATGCAATCCAAATCTTTAAAAAATAATTTATATAAAATTAAACTGGAAACTAACACAAATACTATAATACGTAAATATTTCCTACAAAAGAAAACGTGAATACTGTGTTTGAAAAAGTGTACAGCTGATTGAATAATTTATTGATACCGCCACGCCCCTGCTTATACAAAGGCCTTTCTCCCCGGGTATAATCACAAAACACTCACGACATTCGTTGGCTGAAAGCTCCCTTTCTGCTCGAGTCATTGTTCAGCCTCCGCGGGCACCTGTTCATTGTGGAAATTCTGGGCTACCTCCTCACCCCACAGCCCAGCCAAGTGGGCGAAGGCTTCCGATATATACGAACATATATGATGTATATGTAGATGTAATACACATCAATTTATTTCCATTCCACTTTTAACAGATTTATTTATTTATATTGAATCTTTTTTTTTTTGCTGTTCGACTCGTGCAAAGTGACAACTCAAAGAGATTAATTAGCTGGGGGGTTGGTTTGTGTGTGGAAGCAATTGCCAAGTGTCTGGGCATCATCGTCAGCGTCGGGGCAGGAACTGGACTGGGAAACGGTTTGCCATTCGTATGCTAATTAATTTTTCCTTATTGCAGCAGCAACCGCCGCCGCCGCCACCGCCGACAACAAAGCCATGTCCAAGACCTGTAGCAGCGACAACGCTCGGGAGATTACGAACAACAACATGCTGCGGGTGGTAGTCGCCTGCTAAAAGATCCCAGATCCCAGATCCCAGATCCCAGAGAGAACGAAGCCCAAGCCCCCGAGATCATGAGCCAGCGCCAGGAGGCAGCTGCCGCTGCCGCTGCGTCAGCAGCAACAACATCGTCATCCTCAGCATCAGCATCATCGTCATCATCCCAATCAGTCAGCGCCGTCGTCCTGGGCAGCAAGATATCCACCTCAACGCCGCAGAAGGGCGATGAGCAGCCGGAGCAGGAGTTCATCAACCGGAGCGTGGCCAGCGAGATAGACGCCATGTCCATCTCTGCAGACAGTAGCACCACCAGTGCCAATGCCACTGCTGCTGGTGCTGGTGCTGGTGCAGCTTCGGGCAGTCCGGTGGCCAAGCGGCATTTGAGCACCGCCAATTTGTCGCGCATACGTCCGCAGTCGAGCTACTCGGCCCGCGTTCTTATCTTCGACGATTCCGACCAGGAGGCAGCCGTGGCCGCTGCCGCTTTGGCAGCAGCCGCCTCATCCTCCTGCAACAGCAGCGTCAAGTCCTGCAGCGGCCTCGAGCTGCTGCCCATGTCACCCGCTAAGCTGTCCATTGACAGCTCGGCGAATGGCAGCTCGTTGATGATGCGCAATCTGAATCTAACCAAGAGCTCATCGGGCGGCCTGTCTGGAAGTTCCACATCGCTGCACTCGCGAGGATATACCGCCTTGCTGCGCAAGATTTCCTATCAGCAGCACACCAACTCGCTGCGAGCAGTGAGCAGCGGTAAGAAGAGAAGATTATGTACTTGCTAGAACTAGATAGTTGTCGTAGTAATTGGTAGAGTACTCACAGAGACTCTTAGCTTTCCTTTTGTTGAAATCATTCAATATTATTACGCCAGAAGCGTGAACAACGCATGTTTGGCGGGCTATTTTTAACGCTGTTACAGATAAAGGCGTGACAGGCGGCCTGTATTATGTGCACTTCCAATTAGCATCTGTCTCCGATATATATATCTATATCTATAGGGGTGTTGCGATCATCCATCCTTCATCTAAATACTAGAGATATGTTAGGAATATAATTTATTAGTGAATAAATATTTATGACACAATAATTTCCATAATTTCCCCTTACAGAAGCCTCCAATTTGCTGCGCATGCGCCACTCCTCGCTGGGCAAGTCAGCGCCTTGTCTCACCGGCAACTATTTCCGCCACGAGCTGTCTGCCCCGCCACAGCAGCAGATACCGATTCAGGCTCCTGCTGGCCAGCACAACATCTCGCGATCGGGCAGCTGTGCGGGCATCGGTCTGGCGGCCGGTGGCAAGCATCATCATCATCATCATTTGCACGGCGTCGTGATGCGGGGCTCTGGTGGAGGTGGAGGTGGTGGTGCCAATGCTGGCAACACCTCGTCATCCAGCGGGGTGGCTCATCATCGCCTCAGCCTGGTAACGAATGCTGCGGCCGTGGCTGCGGCAGCGGTCGGCGGTTCGAGAGCCCATTCCCCATACTCGGCCAGTCCCATGGACAGTCCGCGCCTCAACTCGCCCATGCCATTTGCATTTGCTCCGATCAAAAGGATCGCCTCGTGCCGGGGCGTTGTGGACGGACGCCGATGGTCGGTGGCCTCGCTGCCCTCCTCGGGCTATGGCACCACGCCGGGTAGCTCCAATTTATCGGTGAGTTTCGGTGGGATTTCTTCGTAGAATAAATAATATCTCTCTGTCTCTCTGGGAAACAGTCTCAGTGCTCCAGTCAGGAGGGTCTCAACCAGTTGCCGTCGCACAACCACATTCCGCCCGGCGTTCAGGAGGCGGATGCCGCTGCCGTGGCCGCCGGTGCCTGCTGTGCCGAGCACCTCAAGCAGCACTGTCCCAAGCACTGTGCTCTGCTGCTTGCAGTGTCGCAGAAGCAGCAGCCATCGAAGCAGCCACAGAAACTAATTCCAGCGGCGGCTTGTGTCAATTGCTGTGCCGAACTGAGCCTCGCCTGCGGTGGTCAACAACAGGCGGCTGGTGGAGGAGGATCTGCCAACAGCTCCGCCTCGCTTAGTGCAATGCCCGGCGGCGGGCGGATGTCGCCATACTTTCGCCCACGCTCTCGATCGCTGTCCAGCCCATCACGCTCGCCGATCGTGGACAATGAGATTGCCGTGATGAACACACTGTACAAGGAGCGCTTTCCGAAGGCCACCCAGCAGATGGAGGAGCGGCTGAAGCACTTTATCAACGAGAACAAGAGTGCGGCATGCAATAGCTTTCGGGACTCGCAGCCGATAGTTCGGTGGGTTTTTATTTTTCGCTTTTTAATTTGAAACCCACTTACACCCCCTCCTTTCAGGTTCGTGCACCACCAAGTGCTGGAAATGGCCAGGGACTGTTTGCACAAATCGGAGGCCAAGCTGATAACCTCGCAGTATTTCTACGAGCTGAGCGAGAATCTGGAGCGTTTGCTGGTGGAGACCAAGGAGAAGTCGCCGGAGGCAGCCGCCGAGCTGAGCGGTGTGATCAAGAAGCTACTATTGATTATTTCGCGACCGGCACGGCTGCTCGAGTGCCTGGAATTCGATCCGCAGGAGTTCTACGAGCTGCTGGAAGCAGCCGAGGGTCAGGCCAAAGCCATGCCGGTGATTAAGGCGGACATACCGCAGTACATCATCCATAAGCTGGGCCTCAACCGGGATCCCATTGCCGAGCTGCAGCAGGAGTTGCGGGAGACGCAGCAGATGTGCTCGGAACAGGTCACCGTAATGGCGGATCCCACGCAGCCAGGCGGCAGTTGTTTGCTCCTCAATTCGCCCCTCACAAGTGCAGCCAAACAGTTGAGTAGCCTGGCCCTGGATTCGATTGTTTTGGATGCGGGCAGCAGCGGCACAGCAACGCCCCAACAGCCGCCCCAGACGCCAGTGGCCACGGGTGACACGGCTCCCTCCTTTGCCGTTTCCGTTGGTCAACTGAGTGAGGAAAAGGCAGGAGGAACAAGCGTTAGTAGCAGTGGAACTGCAACAGCCGCCAGTGCTGGAGGATTAACTGGAGGTGGAGCCACCCAAAGCAGCCGCAGCAGCAGCAACCTTCACCCCACGAAACCGACTTTGACATCGTCAAGCTGATCTCAAATGGTGCCTACGGAGCCGTCTACCTGGTGAAGCACAAGACCACCCGTCAGCGCTTCGCCATGAAGAAAATCAACAAGAACAATCTCATCCTGCGCAACCAGGTGGAACAGGTGTTCGCAGAGCGCGACATCCTCTCGTTCGCGGACAATCCCTTTGTGGTCAGCATGTACTGCTCGTTCGAGACGAAGAAGCACCTCTGCCTGGTGATGGAGTACGTCGAGGGCGGCGACTGTGGCACGCTGCTCAAGAACATTGGGCCGCTGCCCGCGGACATGGCGCGCTTCTATTTTGCCGAAACAGTATTAGCCGTGGAATATCTGCACAGCTACGGCATTGTCCACCGCGACCTCAAGCCGGACAATCTGCTAATCACGGCCCTGGGTCACATTAAGCTCACCGATTTTGGCCTCTCGAAGATGGGTCTCATGTCGCTGGCCACCAATCTGTACGAGGGATACATAGACTCGGAGACGAGGCAGTTCTCCGACAAGCAGGTGAGGCTAAGAACTCTTTATTTTGTAATTCTCCAGGTTTTTATTTGAAATATTTTAACGTCGGATTGCTTTTATTTTAAATAATTTGGTTCAAAGTGACCGTCTTCCCTTATTCTTATAATCTAGTTTAATTCTATACAATCGATCGATAACATTCTTTATCGATATCCAGGATTTTATTTGAAATATTTTAACGTCGAATTGCTGTTATTTTAAATGATTTGGTTCAGAGTGACCGTCTTCTATTATTCTTATAATCTAGCTTAATTCTATACAATCGATCGATAACATTCTATATCGATATCCTAACATCGGTAAAATTGGTTAAATACGATTACACTAAGGCGCGCAGCTCAAAATGGGATTCAGAATGTTTTTATGGAATCTAACTGAAATATTCCCTTTTGCAGGTTTATGGCACTCCCGAGTACATTGCTCCCGAGGTGATCCTGCGCCAGGGCTATGGCAAGCCAGTCGATTGGTGGTCCATGGGCATCATCCTGTACGAGTTCCTCATCGGTTGTGTGCCCTTTTTCGGGGAGACAACCGAGGAGCTATTTGCGCACACCGTCAACGATGACATCGAGTGGCCGGATAGCGAGGATTGGCCCGTGCAAACGGAGGCGAAGGACATCATTTCGCAGCTGTTGCAGCAGAATCCACGCGATCGTTTGGGCACCCAAACGGGTGCCCTGGAAATGAAGGAGCACGAGTACTTTCTGGGCATGGACTGGAACTCGCTGTTGCGCCAGAAGGCGGAGTTTGTGCCGCAGTTGTCGCACGAGGATGATACCAGTTACTTTGATAGTGAGTAATTTTCATTTATCTTCTACTTAACTACAATTTATTCGCTTTAACAGCTCGCATGGATCGCTATAATCATGATCTTGGTGGTGGTGAGGACACTGACGATACGGATGACACGCCCGTCTTCGGCAGCTTCAACTCGTACACGCCGCAATATAGAAAGCAGCATTACAGCTGGTCGCGTCATGCCACAACGGCCACTGATGGGGCCAGGCCACCACCACCCCTTACCTCTCTGCCATCGCGTGCGCAGGAGAATCCCTTGCCCATACCTGCAGGAGTCTCATCAACTGGAGCCATGCCCAAGCTGAAAACGGGACTGGGAACGGCAGGAAGCAGCGGCAGCGGCAGAGGTTCAGGTTCTGGTTCCCAGGAGGGAGTGGTCAACAAATTCCTGAATACGCCGCAATTGCGTAAGCTGGATGTGAGTATTGTCTTTGTTTTCTCTTCTCTACTTTATACTCACAACCCCCTTTTTGTGTCCAGCTCTCGTCCAGCTGCCTGAAAGTGCCCTCTACCCCGGATGCCGACTACTTGCCCGAGCTCCTGCATAATGTCACCATTGGCAATGACGCGGAGCTGCGCATGCTGAAGCATTATCTGCAGCAGCCACCGCAGGGCGCCACGCAGCGTCTGCAGCAGCGTCACAGCATGCCGCCGAATACCACCACGATTATAAGCACGCCGGCTACGCCGCCACCATTTCAAACACAGGCGACGACCATGGTGGCCACTCCGCCGCCGCCAACAGTCAGCAGCTTCTCGCGCAGCACGCCGGAGAGCTCGCAAACGGACAGCGATGACTTCTCGCCGCAGATTAACCGAAAGCGAAAGGGTGTCTGCGCCCGGGACATTTTGCCACGCTTCTCCATCTCCATTGAGGATGAAACCATTTCCGCCGGCAGCTCCTCCACGGAGAACATGAACTTGCCGCGGGAACAATCGCCGCTGGCGCTGCAGCATCAGCCCAAGTCCATGGATGGCACCAGTAGCGGCGGCAGCATGAAGCACCATCGCTCCCGTTCGATCGTCAAGTCCGCCTCCGCCTTGGGGCTCTCGCTGATGACATCGCTGGACAACAGTCAATTGGCCGCTCAACTGTGCGGCATCCAATCGCCGGGCGGCGGCGGCAACGGCTCCAGCACGGCCAGCTCGAGGGATACCTCGCCGTGCCGCGAGCTCTCCCCCCTGGTGACGAATCTGAAGCCACCGATCATCATACGACGCGGACCACGCGGCTTTGGCTTCACGGTGCACACCATAAGGGTGTATTACGGCGACACGGACTTCTACACGATGCACCATCTGGTGATGGCCGTGGATGAGGGAAGTCCAGCCTTCGAGGCCGGTTTGCGGCCGGCGGATCTCATTACGCATGTGAACGGGGAGGCGGTGCAGGGTCTGTTCCACACGCAGGTGCTGCAGCTGCTGCTGAGTGGCGGGGAGCATGTCACCCTGCGGGCCACGCCCCTCGAGCACACCAGCATCCAGAGCGGTGGCCGGAAGCGGGATCTCATGCAGAGCAAGCTGGCGAAGAAGGGTCTGAATAGGCAGAAGAAGCAAACGAAGCGGGAGCATGACAAGAAGCGCAAGACCTCGCTGTTCCGCCGGATCAGTAGCAAGCGTGCCAATGCGGAGATGCAGCAGGTAGGTCTTAGTTAGTATTAAGTCTTGGTTGTAATTTGGTAAAACTTTTATTTTCTCTCTTGATTAATATTCACTTTTGTTCGTCTGGCGCCTTATCGATCGTGCGCGGTCGATAATAATCTATCGAGTGCCCTCCTTATCGATAGTTACAGTGTAACCTTATCTTTAATTTATATTTACAATATTTACATTATTTACAAATTACAAATTATAAATAATATGTAATTCCCTTTCGCAGTTCTCCGCGGGCACCAGCTCACCCACCACTCCCTCGGCCAGGAATCTGTCGCCGCTGGACTCTTCGTACCACAGCAGCAGCTGCTGCCAGTCGGCAGCCAATTCGACCTCCTCCCAATCCACCTCGCCCTCATCGTCATCGCCCAACACACCCACCGGTTCGAGTGCAGGACCAGCAGCAGCTCCGGCTCCCTCGGCTCCCTCATCTCTCATTGTGGCTGCTGCCCCGCCAGCAACGCAGGTGGTGCTCCTGCCCCATGTGGGAGCCGTCGTTGGGAGCAGTCCCACCTCAGTGGGTAATGTGCCAGGTAAGTGGAACCTTTTCCTGTTCCAAATTTGTATATAAAACAATCTCCCTTGCGCCTCTTAGTGTCACCCACTGGCGTCGTGCCGCAGCTGTATCAGCGTCCATCGACCCTCCATGGTCTCAAGCACAAACTCCACGCGGCCACCGCTGTGATTGCCGGCGGTGGCGGTGGCAATGCCAGCAATCCCGCCGGAGGGCTGAAGACCCTCCACACCACGAGTAACAATTCGCTGCCGAATCGTCGCAAGTCAGTGGGTCACATCCCGCTGTCGCCGTTGGCACGAACTCCGTCACCATCGCCGCTGCCGTCGTCGCCCACACGATCTCCGTCGCCCCTGGCCTTTCCCTTGGTTGGACATCAGCCGGGCGCCTCAAACACCACGCAGTCCTACAGTCCGGGCAGCACCACACTGCCCACGCTGCAGACGGCGGGAGTGGTGGGCGGTGCGAACAGCAAGAAGGGCGGCTTCGCGCGGACCAAGTCGGCGGAACCCAGTTCGCCGTTGCTGAGGCGCGCCTTGTCACCGGATCGACTGCATCCGCGCAGTGCGGAGACCAAAATATCGCCACTCTGCTGCTCGCCGCCCATTAAGCAGCCGACGCACACACAGCGCGTGGTGGCCACCACTTGGCGGTCAACACCAGGCTCCTCCAATGGAGGAGGAGCAGGGAGCACAGCTCAGCAGCAGCAGCAGCAGCAACTAATGACGGCGTCAGCTCTGCCTGAGGAATCTCAGCGGCAAACGCAGGGGGAGGCGGCAGCAACAGCAACTGCCACAGAGGTCACCCTGGCCAACTGTGAGCCATTGCCGCGCATTGCCGAGGAAAAGGATTCGCCCACCAGCAGCACTCAGGACAGCAGCAGCTGCTGCATGTCCGAGGGCTTCATGCCCGCCATCGAGGAGTATGCCGAGGGTGAGTCCACATCGTCGTCGCCCACGCAAACCCTGGAGAAGCCGACCAAAGTGAAGGCCACCGAGCAGCCAGAGATGGAGCCAGCAGGCAAGGCCAAGAAGATAGATCTAGGTGGGAGTTGGAACACTTAAAAATCTAAGGAAATTTCTAAGTAATTTATTGTTTTGCTTCACAGGAAAACCCACGGCCAAAGCCAAGCCCCCAAACAGCTGCAAGACTTCGATGACAACGACAAAGCCCGCCAGTCCCAGCGTGACCATTACCACGGGACCACGCAGGGACTCGGCGGGTGCAACAGCAGCAGCATCAGCAGCCCCAACAGCAGCCACTTCTGCTGCCAAGCAGAGGAAGTAGCGCCAGAGCAGCAGCCGCCGTGGTGGATACGGATGCTTGTGCTTTAAGTTTCGCGTTTAAATGTTGAATATTTGGATGTTCTTTGGATAAAGAAGGAAGGAAGGAAGGAAGGAGGCAGCCGCAGGAATTCAATATATTTATATATTTACATATAACAAGGAAGGGATTGCGTTTTAAACTCCTTTTTCGTCGATGTAAGCTTGCTTTTACATAAACTCTAGCAATGCAAATTAATTAGAGAATTCTTGAAACCCAGTAGCTTGTAGCATGTCAAAACTTAAACCTAAAAACATAAACGAAAATTGCTTAAAAACATCAATTCTTAGTGTAAATTATAAACGAACACACGAATATTCCAGTTTGAAGCAAAAGCAAACCGAAGAGGCACCCACGCAATTATGTACTGTATATAAATGTGAAACATTGATAGAATATTTAACGAATTGTGCGGACTACAAATGATAAACGGAGTCTGTCTTAAGGAGGAGGAGGAGCATGAGGAGAGGAGAGTCATTTGGAGCGGAATGCGCGCCCAGCCGTGTGTCTCGTTTATAACATTTTTTGCGAATCTATACACTATGCCGAGAATGCAATATAAAATCTATATTAAATAAATGTGTTATATATGTGTGTGTATTAAAAACGAGATTTTTTGTAATTTTTGGGGTTAAGGATGTGGGTGGAGGGTATATTTTTCATCATCATCATCATATCCTTTATTTATATACGATAATATAAATATAAAAATGTATATAAAACATGCCAAATGAACATAGGGCGTCATAAAAAATATATAAGGGTATATTTTTTAGTTTTACAAAACCCTCTTACTATATATTTACTATATTCTCTGATTTGTTTAGCATTATTTCTGAATTTGTAGGTCGCTTTACTTATTTATTAGTGTAAAATCCTTGACTAGCATTATAATTTAATTAGCCATGTTTTTAGAGGATTGAGAATCATTAGAAATGTGCAGAAAGTTAAAAAGAAGTCTTATAATTTATTTATAATTTAAAATGCTTATTTTTTAAAAAGAAAAGTATTTCTATTGGAAATTTATTCATTGAAGACTTAGGAGTGCAATTTTAAAAACCTTTGTTGGCCTAAAAAAATGGTCATATAAAATTATATACAAAATAATTCAGAGCAACAAAAATGTGTACTAAATTTTGCAACATTTTAAAAAAAGTTACATCAATTAAATTATAAAAAATGCATTAACAAATTAAGTTTTTTAAATTTTAAACTCCAATCTCTGGCTTGTTAACCTCAGAAACGCAGAAATAATTTACGAATTAAATATAATGCATTTTAGGCTTAGTTATGAGCCATTTCCAATTCGTTATAATGATTTAATTAATACTTTAATTCCTTATATAATATGTACTTAAAATGGAATTTTCAAAGAATTAATCTACGCTTATTGATCCCCCTTCGGGCGAGCCCCTGACGATAGGTCCAAGGCCACAGTGTTATCGCTGTTATCGATATTTTGCCAGCTGTGCAATTGCGCTTGTGGCCGCCGCATTTACTTCATCTTCAAATTTGTTTATTTTACGCAAATATGCTGCCCAAACTGAAGATTTCCGCTTTCCTGCTCAAGGTGAGGCCTCCATAATACCTCACATCCAGGATTCCTAATCTCGAGCTGTCCGATTTCAGCGATTGGAGCGAACAAAGCAGCAGTGCAGCGGTTGTTTGTATGGAGTTTTCTATGGCGACGGGACACTACTCCTTTTGAGTTTCAACATTGAGTCCAGTCTCGGCCAGTTAAACTACGAGCAGATCCAGCACAGATTTCCCGCAGAGCTAGATCTCTGCGGTTTGGTCAAATTCGGCGATTGCAGCGATGGCGAGGCGCACCTTAATGAGGTCATCAAATCAGTGGACATCACCGACAATCCCATCCTGCTGCAGTGCGAGCTGGGCACCTTGGTGGGCATGAGGGCCTCTTTCTTTGTGCACGGCAAGCTGGAAGAGGTGCCCTACGAGGTGATGGAGGCCGAGCAGCTGTACAGCGACTTCTGCTTCACGCGGCTGCAGTGCGGCTTCTACCTGCAAACAGCCGCCACGCCGGAGTCCGTGGCGCGGGAGATGCATGTGCTGCGCAAGCGTGTGGCCGATGGCACGCTGGTCTTTAATGTCCCACAGACCAAGATCTTTATCAGCAGCTGCGGTCCGCTGGACTCGCGATTCAGCAGCGGTGAATCGCAGATCCAGGATCTAATTGACGCCATTCCCCCCAGCCCCCAGCCGGAGAATGAGAATGAGAAAAAGAAGCCCTCGAAGGCTAAGCCAGCGAAACACTTGTCCCCCACTGGCTGCGACTACGAAGTGATTCCCATCGATGTGATGCGCTGTCGCAGCCGTGAGCCCGTGGCTCGAAATTCCCCTCCGCATCCGGCTCTTAGCATTGCTGTGACCACCGAAGAGCAGACCCGAGTTCAGGTTCCCCTAGAGATGGAAGCCATGGCCATTCTGTGCCGAAAGACCAAGCTCCAGCGGCTGTACGATGTGCTCATCGAGAGCATCTGCCGGGCCCTGCGGCTGTTCGAGCTGAGTCTCATCGAGCACCTCACCGAAACGGAGAGCGGCAAGCTGCTGGTGCCGGTGAGCTACCACTTCTATCCCCAGGAGTTCGGGCACTTTGTGAGCTGCGCATATCTGGAGGAACTGGGAGACGACGATCCGAACATGCAGGAGAGGCGCAAGCGTCTCCACCGGCAGTTCGCTCTGCCCGTCAGCCGTCCCTACTTCCGCAGGGCCAACCAGGTGCGATTCCTGGTCGAAGCGGAGGATGTGCCATGGGCCCCGCTGATGAACACTCACCTTGGCGTCCGCCCGAGTGGCGTGAGCGATGGCAAGGAGTACTTGGTAAATGGGAACTATCACTACTACCACTACCTGCAGCAACAGGTGCAGGATAAGGGCTGGGGCTGCGCCTATCGCTCTCTGCAAACGATCTGCTCCTGGTTTGTGCTGCAGGGCTATACGAACGCACCGATACCGACGCACTTGGAGGTGCAGGAATATCTGCACAAAATAAACGACAAGCCAGCCGCCTTTGTGGGCTCCTCGCAGTGGATTGGCTCGACGGAGATTAGCATGTGCCTGCAGGGATTCCTCAACGTTGACTCCAAGATCCTGCATGTGGCCTCGGGCGCGGAATTGGCCACCGTTGCCTCCGAGCTGGCCATGCACTTCCAGACGCAGGGCACGCCCGTGATGATTGGCGGCGGTGTGCTGGCCCACACCATTATCGGCGTCGACTATTGCGTGCAGACGGGTCAGGTGAAGTTCTTAATATTGGATCCCCATTACACAGGCGCCGATGACTTGGCCACCATTCAGATCAAGGGCTGGTGCGGCTGGAAGGGCATGGATTTCTGGACAAAGGGCAGCTACTACAATCTGTGCATGCCCCAAAGGCCGATCTTGTATTAAGTCGGAGGAGGGTTATACGTTTCCAAGTTGCACTCTTAGGCGTAGAATGATGAGGATGAGGTCGTTGTATTTATACGTTTTTTAAGAAATATCCCAAGGACTTCTCAGTTGAGCGCTTCTTTTTACGCTCTTTAATAGAAAGTTATACAGAGCTTTTGAGCCCCTGACTTATTAAATCTTTAATTTTTCAATGTGTAAAACTTATATTTTCTCTTTATTAATATTCAATTCTGTTCGTTTGGCGCCTTCTCGAGAGAGTGATCGCACTTCCTCGATCGTGCACGGTCGATAATAATATATCGAGTTCCCTCTTTATCGATAGTTACAGTGTAACTTTATCTTTAACTTGTATTATATTTGCATTATTGAGAGAAGCTTAAGTTTAAAAGCAAAAAAAAGGTCAGCTGTCGTTTGTACATAGAAATTATTTGAGCGAAATATTTATTTTTGCATTTACTTTCATTTTTGCTTAAGGGGAATTTTTGGTGGGAAAAGGAAAATGCTTTGGAGCATAAATTTATTGTTTATCAATAAATACAAAATTATTTTTTTTTTTCAATATTCAAAATGTCGGCTTCAAAATGGCGGATCTCGCGGGCGAAAGAACGTCACCTTTTGTCAAGGCTACGGCTTCTCGTGGTTAACTGAACTGAGAAATTGTTTTAAATTATTAAAGAACAGGAAATTTCGTATGGCATGAACCTAATTTGAATGAAATTTAATGAAGAAAAAATACATAATTTCATAGAAATACAAAAAAGTCAAATTTTTTCGCTTTTTTTTACTTTTAACTTCATTAAAAATTAGAAATAAACAATTTTTTATGCCTAAGATAGGTTCATGTCATAAAAAAAAGTAACCCCTTTAATTATTTTTTTGAATTGGATTAATATAACTAGAAATACGATTGAAAAAGAGTTCTGGAAACATAGATTTGCAAAAAATCCACCATTTTGAATCCGCCATTTTGAATATTGAAAAAAAATCATTTTATATTCATTGATAAACAATAAATTGATGTTCCAAAGCACAACTTTGTAGGTCTTTTCATTTCATCCCACAACAAATTCTCAAAGTTTAGCATTTATTTCGGCGAAATCTAAAAGAAACTCCCCTTAAATGAACTTAAACCCTCTTTTACCTCTTTTACAAGGCAAAAGTTGTGAGTTTTGCATGAAGCCCAGTTAGAGGTGCTCCTTTTCGGCTCCTGAGTTATTCCTAACCACAACTTATCCACACAAATCGAACCCAACTCAAAACTACTCGCTTTAATGTGGTCTCTTTGCGTGTAATTACCTTCCATATTCCTCTCTCGCAATAAATTAAATGCTAGCTTAAATATTATACCAAAAACTACGAACTCTGTTCCTTCTTCCTTCCCGGGTTTAGACACCGCTCTTTGAGTACTTCTTCCAGTACCGCTTGACATCGTCGTGGCCATTCTTCTGCACGACCATGGTGCGCGTTCGTTCGTTCTGCCACACCAGCATGTGGATCGACTGGGCGTAGTCTCGCAGCGTTACAAAGTCGGTTTGGGATAGGAACTGATTGTAGACAACGCCCTCCGTGTAGGTGAATCGATTGCGCTCCATTTCCCACAGCTTGATCTGATCGACGACCGTCGGGGGCAGGCAGGATTTCGACTGAATGGCCGACTCGACCAGCCGCATGTTGGGATGCGCATACTGCTCCAGATACGAGACAATCTGCTCCGCTGTGATGCCGCCGCGCAACGCCTGACGCACCGAATCGCGAGTGAGCACGCCCACCACGAGATTGGGGAAGCGGTAGAGGAGCTGCGTAAACAACCCAAGGACGGCCACCTGGAGTGGGGAATCTGTGTAGGCGTACACACGGTAATTGGTCTCCACCACAATGTAGCCAGAGTCCTGTACGCCGCCCTCATCCTCATTGGTGGCCACTGTAGTGGTGGCCGCTGCCTCCTTGCTGGTCACATTCAGGGCCAGGCGGGTGGGATAGAAGCGCCCCTCCTTGCGTTTGCGCTGGAAGACCAATCCGAATTCTCGCAGATGCTGCAGGAAGGTCAGCATCTGATTGTTCATGCCCTCCGAGCTATAATCGCGGCCCAGAGTGGAGAAGCTCAACTGGAACAGCATGGAGAGGCATTCCGGCAGGGAGATGCCTCGCTCCTCGCACGTGTCCAGGTACTGGAGCATAAAGTGCCACACCTGCGCCCGTGTGTCCAGCAGCAGGAACTGAAAGCCCTGCCTGGTAATGGTGATTCCATCCCGGTCATCGCGCTTCATCAGGTTGGCGTGCAGCAGAATCCGCACGGCATCCGGACTAATGGCCTCGGCATCGGTGCCATTGCGATTTCCCGTGCCCACCATGTAGTGGAGGACGCAGCGCCACCGGGACATGGCATAGGTGTCCAGGAAGGCAATGTCCCTGGGTTTGGAGTCCTTCTCCAGCGTATTGGTCATGGGCCAGGGCTTGCCGCCGCCCAGCAGCACTTGGCGCACGCTCTTCTTAAACGTGGGCGAAAGTTCCCAGGCTGTGAGGCCGCCAGGAATAGCGGTAACCCGCCAGACGTTCAACGCCGTCAAACAGCTTGTGGCCTCCGATTGATCTCTGTGGAAGAGCGGGTTTAGTAGAATTCCTAAACGCATTGCGAGCGATCGTTCTCACTTGGCGAAACGTTGTGCTCCCCAGGATGTGACCACCGCCTGCGGCACTGGTTGATCCACGAACAGAATGCGTATGATAAACTGCCTCGCCAGCTCGGGCAGCTCCCGGAAAACAGCCAAGCAAATTGGCGGATAGTTGTACAGCTTCTCCAGAGTCTCCGGCGTTTGCCGGGTGCGCAGATACTCCTGAAAGTCCTTGCACTCCAGGTTCTCCGGTCCCTGCACCAGGGGGGTGAGCCCGCTGGTGCCACTGCCACTGGCCGCTGCATGCCGTCCAGATTTCGTGTCGGCCATGGCGCACACACCGTCCACAAAATGAATTTGTAAACAAAAGTGGAGTCGATAGTCGGCATTTCTCGTGTGCCGGTCACCTATCGATAGTTTTGAGAAGGCCTAAATGTGTGCGATTTTTTATATTATATCGAAAGTGAAAAGTTAACTCAAAGCAAGTAAAACACCGTTTACAAATCAATTAGATGCACCAAATTAAAATATATAGTTTTATATTTAGTCGATATTGTGCCTTGAAAATTATATTGACAAACAATAGTTTTACCTTGAAACTATCGATAACAACCAGCTCTTGCCTTGCACACGTGCGCTGTGAAATCAATCTTTTATTATTGTTGAATTTGGCGAATATTCTAATCCAAACATGAGTGACGATGAGGAGCAATACGATCCGAGGGCACACAAGAAGCTGCTGCAGGCCATCGGCAGTCTGGGCAACGTGCAGCACATCCAGAAATCAACGCGCGACGAGCGGCAGACTCGCCAGGATGAGTTCCAGCTGGTGAAGAGCGTGTCGTCGTCGACGGCCACTGATCGGACGCCCAGGGCGGTGGGTCTCAACGACTTGGTGCAGATCCTTCGCACCTCCACCAAGCACAGTCAGACGGGCAAAAAGCTTAAGAATGTGCAGAGCAGCAAGAAGGTGCTGGAGAAGCCCCTCGAGAAGCCGGCAGCGGATCGCATTAAGCGAACCATTGGGTACGAGGGAGTGACCAAGAGGCTGGGCCGCTGGGACGCTGTGGTGGCCCAACAGCGATCGGCGGAAACTCAGGTATTTCCCATGAAAACGGATACGATTTACGTAAACACCGCGGCGAATGCGCGTCCGCTAAAAACAAGCCTCAAGTCTGAACTGGCCAAGGAGCTGGAGGCCAGCAACCTCAAGCTGCGTGAGCTGCGCAAAGCGCAAATTGGTGACACCACCGATGAGAAGGAGCAGGCCAAAAAGGAGCGCCAGCTACTGCAAAAGAAGCTCACCCGCGATGAGCTCTTCGCTCGCCGCAAGGAGTTGGCCTATCTGAAGATGCGCGAGTCCCAGAAGTCGGCCAAAGAGCGCATGCAGAACAAAATCAAGTCCAAGAAGTACCACAAGCTGCAGAAGCGCCAAAAGATGCTGGAGCAGATGAAGGAGTTTGAGCTTCTGCAGAAAACAAACCCCGAAGCGGCCCTCGAAAAGCTCAATGCCCTGGAGAAGAGTCGAGTGCAGGAGCGAGCCAGCTTGCGACACAAGAACACTGGCACCTGGGCCAAGAATCTCCAGGTGCGGGCGAAATACGACAAGGATGTCCGCAAGGATCTGGCCGAGCAATTGGCGGTTAGCAGGGAGTTAACTCAGAAGAAGCAGGAATCAGACAGCGAGGATGAGACGAGCAGGAAGCGGGTGGCTCTGCAAGAGGAGAACCAGGAGGACTACGATCCCTTCAACCCCTGGACCAAGCGAAAGGCTGCGGATAAAGCGGAAAGCAACGGCAATGATGATGACGAAGGCGGCAATTGGCGGCAGTATTGGTCAAACCGGAATCACAATGAAAAGTTGTTAGAAGAACATCGCAGGGACATGGAAGAGGAGGAGGAAAGTCAAGAAGATAAAGAAAAAGAGGAGGTAAAGTCTAAAGCCAAGCCTCTTAGGAAAATCCTGAAAAAATCAAAGGTTAAAATCGAAAATGGCTGGACAGTCGAAGAAGCAGTTGAAACCCAAAGCATTGATGACATTTTCGAGAAACACGACGAACAGCTGAGAGCCAAGCTAACCAAGAAGCTGGAGAAGCTAAAGCAGCGGGCAGAAAAGCTAAAAGCAGCTCCCGCCAAGGGCAAAAAGGCGAAAAAGAAAAAGGATGCGCTGCAGAACCTGAAAGAGCTGGAACTGAAAAAGACCAATCAGCGGGTGGAGATCGATGAGCCTTTGAATTATGATGGGGAGGAGGCGAAGGAAGAGCAGTCTCAGGATATACCTCCCCCCGTTGAGGAGACCCCCCACCACCAGCAATAGTAGACACCGTGGATCCCAACAAGGTGACCACTCTGGTGTTTACCCAAAAGATGACCGGCCGGTCGGCAGGTGGTGGCATTGGCGATGCTCTAATGGACGATGATGCGGCGGACTACGATGATGAAGATGAAGCGGCGGCGGCAGCCGAACACCAACTAACCGTCAGTCAGGCCTTCGAGGACGATGACATTGTGGCAGACTTTAATCGAGACAAAACCAAGGACTCGGAGCTGAAGAACACCGAGCTGCAGCTCTTCATGCCTGGCTGGGGCTCCTGGGCTGGTGCTGGCATTTCCAAGGAGGTGATAGAGCGCCGCAACAAGCGACTCCTGCTGAAGCTAGCCGCACCGGAAAAGCGACGCGATGACAACAAGGACAACCTCTACGTGAACGAGGGAAGCTGCAGCAAGAAGGCGCGCGAGCACAAGGTCTCCAGTCTACCGTTTCCCTTCCGATCCCTGGCCGACTACGAAGCCAGTATCCGGGCACCCATTGGCCGCAACTTTGTGCCGGAAACGGCCTTCCGGATGCTAACCCGACCATCAATCATAACCCGCAAGGGCCAGGTCATCGAGCCGATGGACGAGAGCGAGCTGGTCAAGCCGAACAGACGGTTGCGCCACATTGTGGACAAGAGGATACAGCGCATACCCGTGGTTCCGCCCAAGGAGCGGAAAGCTAAGAACTAAGAACTAGAATGTAAATATGGAAATAAATTTCTTTAAACTTTAAAACTGACTAAAGGGTCTTTATGTTTTCTAATTAAAAGATA
Organism: Drosophila bocqueti; assembly: GCA_018151655.1. NCBI lineage: Eukaryota > Metazoa > Arthropoda > Insecta > Diptera > Drosophilidae > Drosophila > Drosophila bocqueti. The sequence continues at coordinate 4,200,225 of JAECXF010000230.1, forward strand.
AGAAAAATCAATAATATTGTTTTTTTTTATGATATTGAAGATTATATTCTTAGATTTTTTAAATTAAAGAAATTACATTTAAATTAAAAAATCTCTGGGTTTGGCCCGCTTTCGAAGTTCGAAATTCGAATTCGAAACCCTGCTGTCGCTATCGAGTGTAATTATCGATATATCGATAAATTTATCGACTCGTCGCTATCGCAAGCACATTTTGCAAAAATAAATTTCCATCAACTTGTTAAATTCTTGGATAAGCTTTCGCTGGGGAAATGTACGAACTGAAGACCTTGCTGCCCCAATTCGACATTAAGCTGCCCACCTGCATGTACGCCCTGAAGAACGTGAGCCTGGCGGCAGATGCCCTGTCAGCACCACCTGCGTCCTCCACATCATCATCATGCGTAAGTTGTGAACTTGGAATTGCCGCCTGGCCTGTGGGGAATCGCTGGCTAATTGAAGAGAGTAAACATCGAATATCAACAACAACGCCATACCATTCCATTCCCCCGCATGTGTGATCTTTGCCAGAGATGGGAGGAGAGCAGCAGCAGGAGCCACAAAACAAGCGGAAAGGCAGCCGCCACATGCGCACTCGATTTGGACACTTTAGGCCGACAAATACAACAACTGCTAAAGGTTAAGACCACCACCAACAACAACAACAACAAGAACCCACTACTAAATACGAAATTCTATTTATAAAAACATCGACTAACCAAGAAAAAAAATAACACGCTCCGTTTTGTGTGTTGCTTGCTCTGTTCTCGAGTGGTCCAGGTGACCTTGGACACCCCTGGACGCCGTTTGCCAGCTAAAAACAACTCCTTTTCCTTTTTAACTTGCAGGATGACACGGCAACGGTGGCCGCCCGCCAGGAGAAGGTGCTAAAGCAGCTGGAGGAGCTGAAGGCGCAGCTGGGACAGATCAGGGCCGGTCTGGGAGTGTGTGGCAAGACCTATCAGCATACGACGGCCTTCCAGAATGGTGGACTAAAGGAGGTAAGTAGGGTGTTAGTTTCTGTTTAATTTGAGGGGTTACTTAAACCATTTCAATTATAGATACCCACTGCAGGACGTTGTGATCAATGGACATCCCAATTTCATACCCTACGCCCTGTTGGCGCTAAAGAATGCCTGGCGGGATCTGTACACAATTGATGTCAAGACCTTCACGCACTCCACGATGGCCGATATTGGCCCAGCAGCCCGCGAGTTCGAGGCGAATTTGGCCAAAGTCTCAGTGAACCCAGCGCTGCCCAAGATTAATGTGACGCTTATCTGGAAAAATTGTAAGTGAAATTTGTTCGTATGATCTTTAAGGCTTTAAAGTACAAGTTTACATTTTTATAGGCGAACACACGGAGATGATTAGCTCGCCGACGATGTATGTGCCCATTTATGGCGAGGTGAACATCATCCGCTACTTGGGTCGCGTTGGTCCTGCCGAATACCGCTACGAAGGCTCTGCCCTGTGCAATGAGATCGATCTGGTTCTGGACATTTGCTATCAGCTCTTGCGCTGCAACACGCACAAAACGCAGGTGGCGATGGTGCGGCTGCTGGACAAGCGACTGCAGCAGCAGCAGTATTTCGGAGGCAGCCAAATGTCCGTGGCCGATATCGGAGTCTATAGCTCGCTGATACGAATGCCGGCCATCACGGACAAGGATTTGACGCCGGCGCTGCTGGCCTGGCGCAAGCGGGCAAAGCTCGTGGCGCAAATTTAAGTTACAAAACAAAAAATTCGAACAAAATAAATTAAAGAAATGTTTAAAGAGGGAGAATGTTTATTTTTGGAGTAATAAGTAAGCACTTATTTATTGCTATTAATTTTGTAATGTTTCTCTCACATTTACCCCCGAATACATGTTAAAAAGATCCTCGTGTTTTTTCCGTAATTTTATTTGGCTTATTTATTCTTTTTTTTGCAAACTGTTTATACAATGCGCGGTTCTCTCGTAACTATTATTGGTAATTATTGGTTTCTCTTTAACTTACACTCTTTGTGGTTTTTTTGCACTTAAAAATGGCTTAATTGCTAGGTTTTTCATATATTTGCTTTTATTCTTGAAATCCATCGATTGTTCGATTAATGATCGATTGATGCATGAACTTCTCTCTCAGCACGAACGATAGGATGTTGTCGTGTTTTTTTCTCTCATATAAATGGGTGTCTAAATATTTAATATATTCTTTAAATCTTAATTTATACCTAGTACATATGCGCATATATATATATATATATATCATGTATATTATGTTCCTTCTGTGTCATAATTAGCTGCGTAAAAAGGGGAAACGGACAAGTCCCTGAACTCTATTAATTGCTTATAGGCTTTTATACGACATAAAATTGATAAAAATTGCGATTAAAATCAGATTGTAACCATATCTACCCGCCAGAAAAACAAAGAAAACGTTTGCCGTAGAAACTACATTGGTAAATAATTCGATTTCTCTCAGTTGTTGTTCGGTTTTTAGTTGTTTAAACATGTATAATTAGCATTAATCATTAATCATTAATCATAATAATAATAATAATGTTGGAGAAATGAAAAGGCAGGATTGCGGGAGGAGGAGGAGGAGGAGGAGGAAGAAATGATGAGCGCATCTCGCCTTGGCCTTGGCATTGGCATTGGCTGCATTATGTGGTCTCGCCCTTGCCGCTATCATCTGCAGACTCGGCATCGGCCGCATCTCTGCCCAGCAGCAGACCACCGTTGTTATTCTTGTTCTTGCACTTGCTGCCACTGCCACTGCCATTATTTTTGCTTATTGAGGCCGTGGCACTATCCTCCTCCTCGTCGTCTTCCTCCTCATCATCATCATCATCGTCATCCTCATCATCGAAGTCATCATCATCGTCATCATCTGTGGGCAGATCGTCCTCCGTCTCCAGATCGAAATCATCATCGTAAAAGTTGGCATCCAGGCCAGAGTCTGTTGCAGGCTTGCGTGTGGGCTTCAGGCAATAGTCCTCCAGGGTCATGGGCACCACAATGCCCTCACGCTTGGCCTCGGCATTGGCTGCCAGGGCCTGTTTGCGTATGATGTTCGGATACTCATTGTCCTTGCCCTGAAATTAGTAAATCCTTATTTAAAAAGCCAACCGAGGGGGGTGTAAATGTCTAGTATGCCGACTTCTGGTCTCAGGGGTTTTATACAAATTACAAAGAAAGTAATTAAAGCTTTTAGTTTGAACGTTCAATGTTCAATTCTATATTCCGATTCCAGTGGCTCAAGCCCGCATACTAGACACTTACAAACAGCCAGAAGATCCAGTCTCACCTGTGAGTCTCGCCACCGACGATACATGACCGACGCGTCCACATTGGCCGGCGAGAATGTGTTGGGCTCGTTGAGCAGCGATATGACCGACAGCAGGATGGTGCGCACATTCTGCGTGGGATTCCAGCGCTCGCAGGGCAGCTCACCGCTCTGCGGATCATCGACCGGCGGATGCAGTATGGATATGCACAGATCGCCGTTCTCGTAGACATTCGGATGCCAGACCTTCGTCAGGAAGCGGATGGATGGCGGTGAGTAGGGATAGTCGTGCGGGAACTTCATGTGTGCCTTGAAGTAGCCGCCCTGGTAGAGGGTGTCTGGGGGGCCAAATATGGCCACCTCCCACTCGAATAGGTTGTCGTCGTTGATTAACTTGACGCGGAAACCTTCGACGGGCTCCTCCTGGAGCGACTTGTACTCCATGGCCAGGGCACGCACCGCCGAGCTGCTTGGCGTGCTGCTGGGGGCGGCGGACGACGAGGTGGAAGAGGAGCCGGTTACCGCTCCAGAGCCGGCCATCATCGTTGCGGTGGACGCATGCTGCGATGTGGAGGCGGCGGTGGCCATTTGTTCAACCAATTGCAGTCGTCCACGCGATCTGTCGAAGCAAAACATAATGTTTAAGGGATTAAAACGGAACTATGTGCGATGTGCGGCGGCTATATGGCATTTGGTGTGCGGTTCGGCCTGCATGCGTGTGTGTGTGTGCGCGCGAGCAGGGTCAATATCTTGCTGCTGCTGGTGAATTCAAGGTGAGCACGTCGTCGTCGTCGTTGTCGCAACACTTCACACGACGCGGCGATGACTATGTATCAACTCGAAAGGAAAAATTGCAGAAAATTTCGTCTCGAAAAACTGGCCAAGTTTGGGGAAAATACAACACATACATCAAAGTGTATTTGTTGATGGAAAAGGAAAACTATTTCGGCTCTCTTGACGTTACTATTGTTGTTGTTGCTGTTGTTCCTGTTCTTGTTATTACTGTCACGACAGACGAGCACGGAGAGGGGAAATATGTGTGGAAAACCGATGGCAGACCACCACCACCGCATGTCGCGCGTATACGTACTTGTTTGCAGATTATTTTGCGATTTAATAGGCCTTTTTAATGCTTTTTGTTATTGTTGTCTTTGACTTGCAACAATTTCACTCTTAATAAAAAAAAACAAAGACCAGGGTTGTGAACACTAGTGTGACCAGGGCTGGCGGTGCTGTTGTCTTGTCAAATGTGAAGAAGGTGGAGAATTAAGAAACTTAAATTGTTTGAATTTAAGAGGAATTTCTTTTTCTGGTGTTTGTTCGGTGGTTTTGGTCAACTTTTCTTTTTGAAATAGTTGTGCTACGATCAAAATGGTCATTAAACGAATTTCGATAAGATATCGATAGAAGCAGTACACCAGGCCAGTTGGTTCGAGTACGTGCTAAATACCATTAGTTGACAAACAATCGATAGGTTCCTGAATACATCGGCATCCTCTCCCAGAAAAACGAAAATAGAGGCCATGAATGAAACCAAATAACATTCTAAATGATTAGTAAGAGTAATACAAATTAAATAAGATCGTTCTTGCTTACGTTTCTCGAATCAGTTCTTCTGCTTCCAGTGTGACCAGTTGTCGCAGAGGAGAAAATCCAACCCTTTTTTGAAAGTAAAAACAAGAAATCGAATCGGAACCGATGTTGTTTTTTGAGGTTTTTCGATGTTTTTGTTGATATCAATGTTAAGCGATGCATCGATATTTGACCACATTGAGTCGGTATGGGATTTACAAAAGACAAAAAATATCAATTAAAAATATCGCAGTTCCGATATTTGGGAAATCATAAAATCGTGAGAAAATATATCGTCTTTAGGAAAATATCGATATATTGATATTTTGATATATTATCAACAACCCTAAATAACACAACTAAAACTAAACTTAAAAGCAAACCGACCGACAGCGAACGCGAGCGCCGCGGACTCAGTGAAACCGGGCAAGATGTAAGAGTGTCGCGTTTTAATTGAAAGCAACCCACAGAATCGAGAGGCGTTGGCCAAAGAAGAAGCCGAGAAACGGAAGACGGAAAAAGCGAATAGCGAGAAGAGAGACAACGGCAAAGAAAAAATGCATACAGGAGTGGTCGCGACTCGCGAGTAGCAATCGAGTTAAATCGCCTAAGTTTGATTGCAGCGCAGCAGGCCAAAACAAGTGTTTCGTTTCCGTTCAGAGTGTAAAAGCTAAGCTAGCAAGCAAAACTCAAACAACGCCCAAGGAGCCAGATAGAAAAAAAATACAAGCGAACAAGAAGAAGCAGCAACAGACGCGAAGCTGCGTTTTGTTGATTTTAATTCCCCCGTGTGTGTGGTGTTGAGGTGTGTTTGTGTGGCGAAAAAAGCATTTTCGAGAGAGCGAGTGGGAGAACGGGAGAGTGGACAACTATCATTCCAGGCAAAGTGAACATGCTTTTGGCCAGCATAAAACCATAAATCTGTTGAGCCGAGCACATTTTTCCCGTGAAAAACTCGCATACATACACACGCGCGCACGCACGCACGCACTCGCTCACGCAGGCACGAAGGCAGGCAGCCAGCCAGGAAAAACCAAGCAAACGCCAACACACACACATCGAGAGGAGAGAGAGCGAGAGAAGCGTACGCGAAAATCATGTCCAGCTGGGCTGAACGCGTCCACAGGCGTGCCGCCGATCTGGGCAACGTGGTCACATCCTGCGGCCATCCCGCCACCGCCCCCGCCTATCCGTACCGCCTGGAGAAGGTCAAGTTCGGGGTGCCGCTGGAGGAGGTGTGCAAGCACAACAACAACATTCCAGGACCCTTGCTCGTCCTCATCCTCAAGCTGAACAAGGAGTCGCCAAATCGGCGCGATGTATTCCGCGCCCCCGGCCACCAGGGCACCATGAAGAAGCTCATACACTTTCTGCAGGCGGGTCGCCTGGTGAACGTCGACAACTACTCGGTCTTTACCATCGCCAGCGTCCTGAAGAAGTTCCTGCGCAAAATACCCAACGGAATTTTCGGGCGCAGCGGCGAAATGGAGCTGTTCGCCATCAACGATCTGCAGAATGAATCCGAGCAAACGGAGCGCCTGCACAGGTGAGTGGCAATCGAGGGATTGAGGTGGGAGTGGCCCACGGCGCACTAAGCGACAGTCCAGGCTAGGGATATAGCATTGAGTTTGGAGTTGAGGAAAATCTTATTATAGGGGAAATACCAACTATTGTGTTGATATTGCGATCTTCTCGCTTTTAAAAAATATATTTCTTCTATCATTTATTTATTTTATTGACGCATTTATTGGCCATAAAGTTTCCATAGAAATCTTAATATATTTTCACCAAAATCATAAATTAGATGTTAACAACTTACAGACTGTGTCACTCCCTATTTGGTGCGGGACATTAGTATTCCAGTCCACGGTCAAAGACACTCAATTAAACCGGGGATTACATGAAATTCATTCATTTTAACTACTATTATTTCAACCGCAACTGTGGGGCGGTATATAAGTTTGTGTGTTTGCTGTGTTTGCTAGTGTAACTAGCTTGCGGTAAACTTGCTGAACCGGATCTATAGATGTAGATTCGGTAGATGCAGCACAGCAGTCTCAAGAATCTTCAGGGGGAGTTAATTCACTGGAAAGCCTGCCTCTTACACGTATATGTTGTTTTCATAGTTCGCGCTCTTCTGGTTTTTTTTTTTCTGCTGTTATTGTTGTTTGCCTCTTCGCGTAAATGTTGTTGTTTTTGTTGCCTGGCACTTGTTGACACATTTGTGTGGATTTTCACCAATTTTCACTTGAGCGTTAAGCGTTCGCTTAACCCTTAGATGTGCCTGCCAATTTACATAATTTGTACGCTCAGCGAAAGAAAAAAAAAGAAGCGGCAAATGTTTGGTTTTATAATAAACAGTAAAGCGTACAAATATTGAACTAGCAGGTGAAAATTATCTGTGGGATTTTCTTAAATACTAAGAGGAACTAAAGGTTGATTGTATTGTTGAGAAACAAGGGATTTGTTATTAAAATTTCGGTATGTACAGGGAATTATTTGAATTGAACATTTGATAGTTGAAAATGAGTTAATCGATCAAGTTAAGAGAATTAAACTTAAAACTTGAGACTTTAAAATTTTATAGAAATGTTGTTTTACGAATTTGGATAGTAAAACTTTTGAAATACCTTTAGCATTTCATTAAATATTGATTTAAATAATGCTTAATACCGGAAGAGGTCCATCTCTGAATCGATTGTAATTGCTTGATGAAATTTTAATAGTTTCGCTTGTATTGTATTAAGACTGTATTCAATTTATTCTGATTTTCGCTGATTCACTGCTCAGCCTTGTATGGGTTTTAAGAAGAAACTCGTCGGCAAGTGTAAACAGAGACCGTTGAAAGGGTTAAGCTTGGATTTTCGGTTCGCTTTCGGTTAGCTGTAGTCTTCGCCTTTGCTGTTGTTGCCTGTAGTTGGGGCAATCGATTTCTAACCATCTGAATTAGAGCATAAAGCGTGGGCTAACACACATAGCTCACAGCACACAGACATGGGCAAAGACAAAGACCAGCCAACGCAGGTCCAATTAAAAGTAAACGAAATATTCGCTGCTGCAATTCGCAATTGTTTCTTCTTCTCTCTTTTTTGTACGAAAAGTGAGCGGGCTTGCGAATAATTAACAAATCGGACATTTAATGCCGATGATCAATTGCGATTGACAGCCAGAAATGATTTGTCGGTTCTGTTTCTGGGGGCTGGGGCTGGGGCTGCTCCTTCCTTCTGGCGTTTAATTTGCTTAATTTGTTAAACATTCGACTGATTGAGATGGATGCGGCACCGGAGATTGGTTTGCGATGCTGCTACTGCGTCAGCAGATCCGATCCGATCCGATCGGTACGATCAGTACAAGTCCATTGGTTACATTAAATGCCGAACATCGCCTGCTAAATGCTAAATGTGCGTGTAAACAAATAACGTCAGCAATAAAACATAAATTTAAAACTTCTGCATGCGTAGAAATCGACCGCCAAATTATTTTCATTTCGCGGGGAGGTTGAAGCACTGAGGCACTGAGGCTCTTCGCTTTTCAGTTTGGCAACCTGTGCGTATGTGTACAAAGGAGGTGAGAATAATAGTGCTTTCTTCAAAATATCATAATAATTATTATACATAAAATTTATAATCCTTATTCATCTCCATTTTAAACGAGATTTGAAAGAAAATATGTTAATGCGAACCTCCGAATTAGTCTCAAAAAGCAAAAGTTTCTGCAGGCATTGCACCTATAATTCTCAAGTCAAGTTTCAGCGTCAAGTTGCTGCTATACAACTAAGCAAAAAAACTAAGTAAGGATCTCAGTGGGAAAAACTATCACTAATAAAGGATTCTTGACTGGAAACTAAATCTATTTTTTTTACATTTATATACCTTATCTTTACATACTCCAAATACCCTCTAGTTTATTTTTCAAAATCTGCTAACATGTTGATCGCGACTGTAAGTGTGTGTAAACATTTTCAAACTTGTACAATTATATACACACATTTGTTGTAATTGTTGCTCCCGTTGGCTCCTCTTTTGTTTATTTACCTTTCGGGGCAGGCACAACAACAACAACAAGAACAACAACAACAACAACTACGGCCACAGCTACAACTACAAGCACATTGGGCAATCACAATCGAATCAAACCAAAATGCGCGAAAATAGCGCCACAGCCGCCACACGGAGCCAGCTCCAAGCAAGCAACACACAACACACACACGCACACACCTTTATAAATAGACACGCGTTGGAAACTTTGTATCAATTAAAACGTAAACGCTGAAAAGAGAAAGGTGGCGGAGAGGGGGCTGGCTGGCTGTATATCGTATCTCTCTTCCCCTCTCTGTGTCGCTCACATCAGTTGGCACATCGTTTGTGTGTTTTTTTTTCCAGCTGTTTTTTTTTTCTCTCTGTTTCTTTCCCATTTCTTGTTGTTATTGCAGCGCATCGACGTCATTGTTGCACGTTTTTGCAATAGACCAAAAATACAAATGAATTGTATATTGTTTTTATCGCCGTTTGCTTTTGTCTTGTGTAAATTACAAGCACACCAGCAAGAAAGCGAAAAAAGTGGCAAAGGCAAAGGAAAAGGCAAGCAAGAAAGCAAAGCAAAGCAGCTGCCAAAAGAGAGTGTGAATAGCGCTTTCTCTCACACTTCAACTCTACCTTGCACTCTCTCTCTCTCGTCTCTCTGTTTGGCTTCGTCCTGTTATTCGCAACTTGTTGCCTGGCTAAGAGGAAAGCTTTCGCAAGCTTTTTCCAACGCCTGTTGCTCTCTTTTTCGGTGTGACTTTGTTGATTGTTTCATCCTTCTATTTGCACAGATGAAAATCTTTAGTTTAAGCTATCATTATAATGGGGATAACCAAAATATAATAGCTTTTGCCACCTGTAGGACTTTTTTCACATTTTAAGTAACTGTTTCTTCTAGACCAGTTAAGTTTCGAGCTCCTTAACTGCAAGTGTCTGTAAACCAGCAGTTAAAGTAAAGGTTAAAGTACAAAAGGCTGTTAAACAGAGTGCGCAGTAAAGATAAATATAGTTTTTTTTTTCGATATAATCAATAAAAAGTGCTAAAGTTAATGAGAAAACCAATCAATTACAAAACCGGCTCTAGATTATTATTGTTTTTCTCTGAAAAATTATAATCTTTATTAGTTCCAATTTTCTCTAGAAGGAACTCCTTTCGTTATCAAAAAGTTGGGAATAGTTTCTTTTAAGATTCTGATTAATTCTTGGAAATATCTTGAAATTTAGAACTAAAAAGGGCTAAAACAAACATTTAGACGTGAGTCACCACAATCACTTGTGGTTTCTTTTAGTTGTTTACATGTTTTGCCTCCTTGTACGTCATCAATACTTACCGATAAGGATTTAGTACTCCCAATGGAGTAATTCTTTTTGGCTATTATCTTGAAATATTTGGAAGGGTACCCCTGGGGAGAAATATGAAGTTTATAATTTGTTTCGATATATAATAATCTTTTTTTTTTTTTTAAGAATTTCGTTTAAAGGGCAAACGCAAGCCTCGATCTGACATCACATTTTCTGATGCTGTTGTGATCAGCTGCCTTTTACCAGCTGCTCTCTCCCGATCTCAATCGAAATCTCCCTCTTCCTATACTTTCTTCGCTTGCCCTTTTGCCTAGTCTTCATCAATTATGCACACTTCTTCCTTATATTCTCCATCGTTGGCCATAGTTAATAGGCTATTTACACAATTGCCTGCTGGCTGGACAATTGTTAATGGCAGCGGCGAATACTGATAAGTGCAAAAACAGACAGGGACGGGGAAAGAGACGAGGAAAAGCAGGGAAATCTGCCCGCTTTTGTTGTTGCTGTTGGTCTAGACAAACAAATGGCAAAAATTGCACTGCAACAACACTAAGAAATACTAAGGGAGACACAACGATAAAGCCGCATTGTCCCAAATGGCATTAACAAAAGACAACGTTCTTGTCTATATGCCCATAAGTCCATAAGCCGTCATCGTCATCCGACGTCTGGAAGGGCACCACCACCTTCTGCTGCTCTGCTCCCCTGCCTCTGTTCCGACTGAGGTTCGCTTCCTGATTATTGTAATACATTGTTATTCCGATGAAAAGCATTGTTTTCCCTTAGTTTGTGGGGTTTTCTGTTCGATTTACCTATATATTTACTTAACTGAGACCATGAAATGATGTATCATTAAGTTGCAGTTTTTTAAGTTTTTAGTTTTAAACGGTTCCGAAGAACAAGTTAGAGGAACAATTGTATTTGAACATATTTAACGTTTGCCTTAATGGCAACCTTGATGAGGTTTGTTAATAGCATTTATTTTAACGGCTGCCACCTCATCAGGAGTTTGAGTTTCCCATTCGACTTCTGACTGCATAAATATAAACTCGAAACTGCCGCCGCCGTGTGTGTATATAAACAACAATGCCAAACAAAACCAATAAATGTTAAATAAAGCGAGCGAGCAAAAAATGTACTTATAAACATACGAAAAGCGTGGAAATTTGCGTCAGTGGAGCTTCTTGTTTTCTTCCCCCCTCTCGAGGGTTTAACAATTTTCCTTAAAAAAAAAAATACAACAATAAAATAAAAGAAAACCCTGAACGTTGGACCATTGAACGATGAGCAACTGGACTGCAGAGAGTCAGTCACTAAAAACATATGGCGGATATACACTGGCCACCAGGGAATCAGTTCTCTTTTCGTTGGGGTCAAGCAACTTTATTTTATTTTATTTATTTTTATTTATTTAGCTTTTACCTGAAAAAGATATATACACGAATGCATCAAGGGTTTAAAGGGAACCAAACAAATTAAAAATATATATAAAAAACGTAAATAAAGCTTATTAATATTTTATTATTTATTATTTATTCTTCTGTATGAAGTTTCTTTCTTGTAACCTTAAAACTTAACGAATATCACAGTTCTTGGTTCGGAAAATCAGCCTTTTATTATCTGATTTTCATGATTGATGGCCTAGTAGATAGAAAACAAACAGCAATCGGTTGTGGAGTGTAATCAGGGCATTGTCGTCGTCGTCGTCGTTGGCTTTGGCTTTGGTTTGGTGGCTTGGTTGGTGGGTCATTTAGTCGTCATCCATCCAGCACATATCGTGATGTCTGCACTTAGTATACGTATGCTGAAAACGGCTTTTTATTATCGTGCATTCGTATTGCTTTTGCTGGGTTCATTATTATGACGTATTGTCTTTTGTATTGTGCCGACGTCCAACTACAACAATTGTCAGAATAAAAAAAACTTGCTGCTGCTGTGGTTATGTATTTTTTTCGCATCTGTTGAACGGAACACAAAGGCTGTGGCTTCCACTTCTTCCCCAGCGATCTTCCAACAGAATCTCTGTCATCTTTAATTTGTACACAGAGCATTTTTTAAATGAAATATATACAAATTAAATAAATAATTAATAAACTCAGTTAAATAACTTTCCAGAATGATTCCGCTTAATCAGTTAAATAATTTTAAAGTAATTTTATAATATAAAATGGAGAATAATGAACTTCTTACAAGGGTTATACAACTTTAGAAGCCAAAATTCCCAAAGGAATCATTATAAAAAAGTCCCAAAGATAGGTTACTATAAAAAAAAATAATCATTTTTATCAATTTCAAGGGTTATACAACTTTGGAAGCCAAAATTCCCAAAGGAATCATTATAAAAAAAGTCCCAAAGATAGGTTACTATAAAAAAAATAATCATTTTTATCAATTTCAATTTTTTCTACATAAAAAATATTTACTCATCATAAAATCATAATTTTTCACGTGCATCTGAGTATCCGTTCTCCAAACTTGGGCGTGGATGCGAACGGATGATGCAGATTGAGTTTGCCGCATTGAATATTGATGCTGATTTTGCAGTGCTGAGAAAAATAACAACAGAAGCTTGAAGATATAAGAGATATGAGCAGCGGGCATAATTATAAAAAAAAAAACTGATCCATCCGGCAGCAACTGCTTAGTAGGCAAAAAATGTGCTCAAAGCGATAAGAGCCCCTCAGAGATGATGCACAAAACTCGACATTCCTCAGGCACGCACACACAACCCACACACTGTCCTAGGCCCAAGTGAGGCGTAATTTTCTCTATCATTAAGTTATTTGCTTATGACCTAATGTAAATGAATCATTTAGAGCGGAGACGACCGACCACATCAATTCAAGCCCCACACACCATATGTATTGTTAATTTTATTGGCATTCAACCGATTGCATTGCACATTATACATCTTTTTACATATATGACCGACATTCATTATGTCTTGTCTGGTCTGTTATCTGAAATGATGTGTAGAGTGTTTCCTTATTCAGAAGCAGTGTGTTCTCTGTCAGAAAATAAATATTCCAGGCTTTAATAGAGAAATTAGAGAAATGAGAGATAATTAAAAGGTGTAAATACTATAAAATATTCTCAGTTACGAATTTAGGTTTTCATTAAAAAGAACAAAAATATTTTAGTATACTTCAAAGAATTTTAACTAAACTTTACTTAGATTTCACAGAAAATCATTTGCCTCAAGTCTGATTATAACCATTCCGGAACCTTTCTATATTCCACTGTAAAGTCTTTGAATAATATAGTATTTATATCCGTATCAGTCAGTTGGATTCCATAAAATATATTATGCAGCCACATAGCTTTTCCTGAATATATTTATATACTTACATATGTACATATATCTCAAATGCTCGCGGCTCTTGTAACGCAAGGAAACTCAATTATCTCTGGTGTATGATATTTCACTTATCACTTGCACAGACCTCGCCATAATTCACTCACTTGACTTGACTCACACCCAGACCCAAGACCCAAGAGGAAGAAAGACGCTCTTGAAGCCGGGGAGGGAGATCAGATCTCCTCCTCGAAAGTGTCACAGAAGAGTTGTGTTTGATGGGAATATCGGGGGAACTGGTTTCTCTGTAGGGCAGAGAGCTTTATTATTGTCCGCATCTTGCGAGACGACGAGACCTACACACATCTTCTTCTGCTTCTCCATACGTAACGCACTGAAAAAATATTGTGATAAAATCCTGTTACAAAAGCAAATCAAATGCGGTGAAAAACAAACAAACAAAACGGCAGTGGAGATGCGAATAAAAAACTGTCCGACATTATTCATTTTTATGAATGAAAATAAACCAAGTTAACAATAAATGAAAATGATTCATCCGAATAAAATGACGCGTTGTCTGTCTGTCTCAATGAACAAATACGCAGAAGCTACGCATGGCAAATATTAAAATCGGAAACTATTTAGCACTGATTCGAGGAAATGTCTATATATATGTACATACTATATATGCTAATGCCTTTGCCGGCCTTTTATTGTCTTTTTTGTTTGTGGCTCTTTTATTTGGCCTATTGATTATGTAAATGAGAGTGCCGAATAAAATAGGACTGATACTGCGACGCATGCGCATCGGGGGGTTACATAAGGCGAGGAGATCCACAGACCCTAATGGTGCCCATCAATCACAGAGGTAAAGGTAAAAAGGTAAAAATCATCAAATGATAAAGTAAACAATAAGCCACAATTACTCATGCCATTAGGAGAGGGATCGTAGGGTTCGGAAACTCGCTTGATATAGTGTGTTATATTGAGCTTATCTCTCCAATATCAACAGACGTAAACACTTGTTCCGCTTTCAGTTATTGTTGCTGCCTGTGGTTGCTGCGGTCGTTATATATATATTTTTTTTTTTTTAACAGCATTCCGCGTAATTAATGCAATTAATAAACGATTTGTACGCATTCCACTTTATGGGGCGTCGACGACAACAATATTCCCAGCAAAAACAAGGCAATCTAAGTGAATGATAATCGTTATCAGACAAAACTCTTTGGGCGAGAGTTCGAGGTGATCATATTAGCTTTTCCCCGCTATCACTATCACCGATTATGCTGGCCTCCAGGAAGTTCAAACATTTGGCCTGAAGAAGCCGCAACATGTGTAGTTAAAAATTGGTATCGATAAGATAAAAGAAATCATCCTTAAAAACTGCCAGGCGGCACGTTTTTTCAGGGGTTTTTTTTTTATTTACCATGCAATGCTTGGCTGATTAGGGTTTACTATGGTATAGTTTACTATATAGTATTTGTTTGGCTTGGGTTGGGTCTGGGTCTGAGCCAGGAACTGGTGGCATTGCTTAGGTTGTTCACATTAATACCTTATTGACTCGCTCGCGGGGTTGAGCAAACAAATTGAGAAATATCAATGAACTAATGAACCTGGGAACCTGGGAACTCTGGACAAAAACCTTGAGCAATGATAACCCAACGTGGTTTATGGATGTGACTTTAAACATGGGAGTGTCTTTGATACAAAAGGAATTAATGTGGGAGGAGCATTGAATAAATATTCAAGCAATTAATTATTCAAATAAATGATTCTTAGGAAATATAAAGTGTAGCCTCATAAAGCATTTCGAAACTAGCTTTCTTAAACATTGGTTTTATTCTTTGTTAATTTTTGAAGAGAGTGATTTTAGACTATTTTAATTAGAAGCATCATTAGCTATTCCAAGAAGAGCTTTAACATCTCAGCTCTTGGTTTTCTCCAACATATTGAAGACCCAAGTCTCTTGTGTCTGGGTAATTTAAAGCATTTAAGTTTCCCACCTCTCACTTGGCCAGTTTTGGATTTCTCCATTTGTGACAGTTCATGCGGGTTCCATCGTCGTAAAGTTTTTCTGTTGGCTTTCAATTAACTGGAATCCATCATTCCATACATACACTTGGGATTTCCCAATATTTTCCCCACATCTATATATATTTTATCTGTTGTAAACCTTATTGTGTGCACTCCCTTTTTAACCCCCCCACAGACAGATATTCCTTCTAAATGCAACAATTATCAGTGTCTGGCGGGCTAAGCCGACATCGTTTCACTCGTTAGTCTGTTTGCCTTTCTTCTCGGGCAGTTCACACCACCAGCAGATCGGTGGTCGCTCGCTCCATGTATTATAGTATAGTTCATTGTCAAGCGATTTGAGACCCCCGCCAACTTCTCCGCGTCGCCTCCTCCATTTATTGTTTGGATCTTGAAGTTTTCACTTTTAAAGCGCCAGCTTTGGGAGAGATGCCGAGGAGGAGGGAGGAGGGAGGAGAGTGTGGTGTTGCTTTTAAAGCATTAATTGATTGAGTCGAGTTTTTATTTTTCTTTTTCTTTTGGATAGCTCCTCGCCTGGCTTGGCTTTGGTTTTTGGTTTTGGTTTTTGGTTTGCTACCTCTATCAAGTTGTGTAATGTGTGGACGCTTAGGAGGAGGTTGCCGCCAACCAGTTTTTCTTCTTCCCCGGCCAAAGTCACCAGCACCGGGCATCGGGCATTGGGCATCGGGCAGCTGCAGCTGGGGCCCCGGCTAAACCATTTGTTTCGAAAAATCATTAGGCACGCCAAAATGAAAGTGTGAACAGACCCCAGACATACACTATATATATAGAGGCATCGCCTCCGAGGAGCTTCAGCTGGAGCTCCCAGGGTCTGACTTTCTTTGCCAGGCACTGATTTTGATGGCTAACAAACGGCAGCAGTTCAGTCGAGAATGAGTCAGTGCACTTCTGTAATAATAGGTAACACGGAGAGTGTAGTTATGACTAACAATTTGCCCTGCCAGCTCAACGCGTTCATGGCCATTCATTTCTATGATAACAGATCTACAATCAGACTTGGATTATGCCGGGTGGACTTAAGGAAATTCTAAGGTTGTTATTAATTTTAAAAGAAACAGAATACAGAATATAAGTTCCATAAAAAATAAGTCAGTAAATATAAATAAAATTAGGAAAAGTTGCTGGAAACTTCTACTTTTGATATTTTTGAACTTTTCATTAAAGAAATAACTTTTCTCTCTTTGCAGACTCTTTGGTTCTCTGCCAAAATACACACAGCATCTATTAGTTTTACTGTTCGGCACATTCCGGGTTATCGCCAGCAATGCGGCTCATGCCTCCACCGGAATGACCAGCGAGGCACTGGGCGTGTCCGTGGCCCCCAGTTTCTTTCAATCCTGCGTTAGTGATGGCAAAACCGCTCGCATGGAGGATGTGCTCAAATTCAAGGTGAGAGTAATCCTTTAGATTTGTCTTAATTTCATTTTTAATATTTGATTTTCTTTGTCCTTTCAGGTTGCTACCAAAATCATGCAGAATATAATTGACAAGTTTGCCACCCACGACATCTTTGGGCGTGATAACTACGAGTATTATGCCCGCGTCACAGGACGCATTCTCAAGGTGCAGGATGAGTGGATATGCAGCTTTCAGTATCCACCACCGCCGCGTGGCAAATTGGCTCAACAAAAATATGCATGTGAGTAGGGAGGAAATCAAGGAATTCAATTTAAAAATTAACGATTTGTTTAAAGGAAAGGAAACTAGCTGAACAAAAGTTCTAAAAAGATATAGTAATAGCTTTTATAGACAACAAATTGGAGTTTGAAATGTCAAAAAATAATTAAGTAAAGCTAAAAAATAATGTTTATAATGAAATTTATTAGTTAGCCCAATTTTCCGGCTTTATATTGAAAATTAACGATACCTTTAAGCACTTGTAGCACATAAACACATCGCTTTTTTACTTTTAATGCCGATTTACAAGGACACAGGGAACTGAATCTAAAGAATATGAAGCAAAAAACATTAGAGAAAATCAGCGGATGAAACTTTCTAATTTTTGTAGTGAAAAAGGTTTCAAATTCTGCAAATATTTTAGATTAAAAAGAAGTTAAAGTCATCAAAACAAATATTGGTATAATTCATCCAATAATTGATTCCATATTTCCATATATTTTAGATTAAATAGAAGAATCAATCAATCAATTATTATAAGCAGGCTGTTTCTCAAATATTTAAAGGGAAATTACCTTTTTGTATGTTCAAATTTAAGAGATAAATATTATTTATAGAGTTCTTTAAGAAAATCAAACTCAAGAGTTTGGTGACTCACACGCTGAGTCACTTTTTGTAAAGTTTACCAAAACAATGACTTTAATTCCTGGCTAATACGTTCTTATCGTTTTCCCCCCAAAAAACAGTGCAACATTCGTTGGAGGCGGAGAAGACCTGGCTGCAGTGCCAATGCGAGCGTTGGGGCTTACGTGAGTACCCTCCTCTTATACGAGTATCTTAAGACCTATACGTAGATCTAGTTAGATATAAAGATAGATATATCTTTGTGCTTTGCTTCCGGACTTCTACCTCCTCTCTTCACACTCTTCACACTCTTCACACTGTCCGATCTAACTCTTCTGTCTCTCTGTCTGTGTGATAAGCTCATCCTTGGTCATTTTGGTGTACCCGAAACAAGATAAGCTTCTCTCAGCCCCATCTATACAGCTTTGCATGCTTTAGTAGAACTGTTGTGTTTGTCTTTGTCTTCTTCCCCCCCTCATTCATATGCAATGTTAACCATGACCCCATGTGACCTGATTTAGTGGCCCAGGAGGAGTCCCGCTCGACGCCCGCCCTGCTGACCAGCTCAAGTTCTGCGCTGGAGAACAGCGTCCTCTCGCTGGGCGTCTCACCGGAACACTCGTTCATCGAGAGCTGTGCCCGTCTCTCCGTTTCGCTGGAGGGTCCCGGCATCTTTGCCATGACCTCGTCCCCACTCCCGCCCAAGCGAAATGGTAATGGCAACGGCAATGGCAATGCTACGGACTACGATTACGATGACTATGCCGATGATGACGAGGACAACGATGAGCTCGATGGCGTTCATGACTTTGGGGCCGAGCTGGAAATAAGCAGCATAGCGCCGCCCCATGGAAGTCGAGGAATCTATCGCCACAAACAGCGAACCCAGCAGCCACTTCACTACCAAGAGCAAGCGCAGCAGCAGCAACAGCAGCCACACCACCGCCAGCGAGACTACGACGATGATGACGATGACGACGAGGATGACATGACCGTTGTGAAGCGACGCTATCGCCAGAACAAGAAGAAGCCGGTGCCCACGAGCAGCAGCCATCACCAGCGTCGGTTGCGTACGGGAACCAAGAGCCTAGATGGCGGAGGAGTTGGCGTTGGCGGTGGTGGTGGAGCTGAAAGGCGTCCTTCAGCAGGATCGAATGCTGGAGGCAATCCCACACCACCCAAGCCCAAGCAGCGCACTTGCAGCCGCTGCAATCGCGGCATACGTCACAGCAGCTCCTGCAGCTCCAACTCGGCCGGTGCCACCGGCTCCAACGGGGGATCGGGAGCGGCGGGCAACGGTGGAGCGGAGGGCGGCATGACCATGGATGAGCTGAGGGCCGTCAATCGCTATGCGGAGAGCACCAAGAGCCTCTCGTATCTGCCACAGGTGAGGGATGAGTTCCTGCTGGGCTCGCGCATTTCCGTCTGAGATCTAGCGACTGTTGTTGTGTAGAACGTACATCTATACATCTATATATGTATATAGATCCTAGATCCTAGATCCTAGATCCTAGATCCTAGGTCTAATATTAACCCCTTTGCAAAATGCTCGAATTTCTTTTACAAGTTTTCGTTTCTTTTTTCCAGCGAAAGATATAGAATCAAGAAACAAGAATATCCTAGCTATTAAGTTTGACTTTCTTCATTTTATTTTTCTTTATTTTCCACCTTTACTTTACCATTTTATGTTGCGAATTTTGATTTTGATTTTGAATTTTCTATTGTATTAAATTTTTGATATGTATAACTTGCTGCCGCCTTTCTTTCTTGTCAAGTGGAAATGTTTTTCCTCCTTCTAATCACTATTTTTCACACTCTATCTTAACTCTGCTCACCATGCAAATTGTTAAACAAACTTTTGTGTTTCATTTTTGGAAATGTGTTTGCCTTTTGCATAGAGTTTCTCTTTCTTTATTTTTTTGTTCTTTCATTTGTATGATTTTTTCTATAATCTAACTAAAAACAAAATTTGTGCGCCTGCCAACGAAATCAACTACTACTCACAACAACAACAATTACAACAATCAACAACACATTTAATATTATTGTAAAACATAAGAAACCAACCCCCCCATCACCACAAAAACGGTACAAAAAGTACACAAATCAAAACATTCTGTACAAAAAATGGACTAAAAAACGGAACTAGAAATTTTTATTTCCTATTCTCCATTTCATGTTTCAAATTTACTCATATTTAGTTTGTTTAAAAAAGACAAAAAGCACTTAAAACACACACATTAAAAACTAAAACTTAACAAAATCAAAAAATAAGAAAATGTGAACCATTCCAACGAGAAACATAGAAAACATTTTATAAATACACCAGCTCCTACTTATAGACACTTACCATATTTTCACTAAATAAAAAACAAGTGCTAAACGAAATTGCGTATTTAATAATACAAAATTAATTGGGAATTATTTAAGAGACATTTTCCACGAATTTTCTTAGTGAGGAGGCCTTAGCTGAGATTGTAAATAAACATGAAAAGTTTGTAGGTTTCATTAATCAAGTCTTTAGGCTTTACGGGAATTTTTCGTATGGATCTGTGGATTTTCTGGAGCTAACAGAGAACTTGGATCAAGCAGCAGAAGTATACAACATCTTTTCCACAAACTCAATCTTTTGTACACAAAAATTATAAATGTAGATGTTATTTTCTAGATACTACACTTAGTTATTATTTACTTGTAATTATTATCGGTCATTCACTCTGTATTATAAGCTGAACTACTGCGTTCCTTTCCCCTTTGATTTGGTTGTAATCATTATTATGTAATATATATATTTATTTTTAGACACCTAAGTTCCATTCCAAATATAATAATTGTTATCTCTGCACAATAGCTTAATTTTTGTGTTATCATTTCATATACATTTATATATTATTTACTGGTAATTCTTATACTTTCGTCTTTGCCTTGTCTATGTAGCTTAGAAAAGCCTGCCTTTGTTTGCTGTGCACCCTGCATAAATGCATGTAGCCAAAATGTTTAACAAAATAACATTTAATTGATAAGCAAAAAAAAAGAGCAAAACCAAAACACAGACATAATCATGCGAAACATACTACAAAAAAACACGATCCCCAAGTTATATAAATTGCATTTGTAATTAATTTCTTCTTTGTTCCTAAACGTTGTTGTGTTTTTTCACCTCTAAAGATAAGCAATCAAAGCGCGCTGCTTGTTGGCGGTTTCTTCACTTAAATGTTGTTTCCATAATTAATTATATTTCTAATTTTATGCTTGTTCAGTATGTTTGGGGGTATTCCATGGTAAAATGTATCCTTTTATTCCTTGACACTTCGAATACCCCTTAGGTACTTGCATCATTTTGTATAATTTTTGCACCACTTTTTTCACTCTGCGCTGAATTCTGCTACTAAAACTAAATATTTTGTTAACAATTTATTTGTTTTTTTTTTTGTTTAATTTTAGTTTTTGAGTTTACTTTCGATACGTTTTTTTTCTGTTTTGCCTTTTTAAAGTTTTTTAACCATAAGTGAAGAAGAAAACGAAAAAAAAAAACCAAATCGTTACTGCTAGCAAAATCAACAATAATTTCAATTAATGCCAAACAAAAACTCTAATGCGATAATTTTGAATCCCCCTCCGTCTTCCCCACCAACTACAACAACAACAACAACATCAACAACAACAACTCAACAACATCAACAACCCAACTCAACAACAACAACATCAACAACAACAAACTCAACAACATCAACAACAACCCAACTCAACAACAAATGAAAAAAAAAAATACAAAACAAAAACATATTTGAAACGCTGTTAGGTCCATGAACGCCAAACCGCACGCATGCGCACCCGCTCCGAGTGGTTCCTGGGTCCCCGGGATGCTGTGGTCACTCTACAACTGCCGGCGGACACCTGCAGCAATTGCTGCCTGGCCGCTGCCGCTGGATACTTGGGCGGCGGCAGCACCCGGGATATGCGACAGGCCCAAACGGAGGGCGAGCGTAACCAGGCGGCGCTGCTTTATCACTTTTATCGCCGGCAGCAGCAGCAGCAACAACAGGACCAGGAGCAGCAGCAGCAGCATCACTTTGACGATATGATGGACACCGAGGATAGCTACGGACACCAGAAGGAGCAACTGCAGCAGCAGCAGCAACAGCAACAGATACATTCCAAGGGCCTCCTGAGGCCACCGCCCATGCAACACCAACACCAGCAGCAACAGCAGCAGCGTCGCCTGCTGCTGGACGTGAATACGGGTACTTATAACGACGGACTAACTGCTTTCACCAACAACCACAACAACAACAACAACAACAACAACAACAACACTAACAGCGGCGACCATAACCTGGCATCTAGCATCTATCTACACGAACCGCCACTCGCCGCCACCACATGCTACTTTTCCACACCATGCTTGAGCCGCTGCCGGCTGGTGCAGCCTGCCACTGAGGCTGCTGCTGCTGCTGTTGTTGTTGTTGTTGAAGCGGAGGAGGAGGAGTCGGCGGATAGCGACGAAGGCAGCGATTCACTGGACAACGGCGGACCACACACGCTGCTGGCTCACGAGCTGCAGCAGCATGTGGAGCCCATGTTGCTGATGCGACACTCGACGCCGCAACCCAATGCCGCCGCCGCCTCCGCGCTTTATCAATCCTTTGAGATGGCTGGCTCCTCCCTCGGCAACAACAACAACAACAACCACAGCAGGAGCAGTGGCAGCATCAATAACCACAACAACAACAACAGCAACAGCAACTTTGCCACAGTCATTTTCAATGTTTTGGATTTTTTGTTTTGATAGAAAAAGAAAAAAAAAAGGACGAGACGATAAAAGCTAAAAAGATGAACTACTAAAACATCAATTTGGAATGAGAAATGTCTTGTGTTTTGCATCCAATCATGATTTTTTTTTGCTTATGTCCCACCTAAATGCTAAACATTATTATTTATTTGTATGTTTTCTTTTTGTTGTTAAAAAAAATAAAAGGATTCAAGGTGTGGTGTTTATCATGCTTTCTAGTTTAAGAAGTTGGATTAAACGTCGAAAATCCATTGAAATGTTGCTAAAATCTAATGAGATTTCCCTAACCAGGCGTGCATGGTAAACAAGCAAAGATTTCTTTGTTTAAGTTATATTTTCTTCATTATATATATTTAATTTGTATTAGTTTTGATTTAGTTAATGATTACCATTAATTTGTGTGCGTGTAATTTGCTCTAATTTATGATTTATGCTTTATTTTATCCACAATAAACTTTATTATTTATTTATACTGTGTATAAAATGAAAACCAGACACAAGAGAAAAGAAAAAAGATGTGTAAAGTTTTTTTGTGTTTTTGTCTTTTATGTGTTACATGCATAATTATATGTGTGTGTGTGTTGTACTTGTTGTTGTTTACTAACCCCTCCCACCCCGCAGAATTTTGTGTTCCCACCTATTTGTACATTTATTTTGTAAACTGTGTTCACAGTCAGCAGTTGCGACCAGGTAGTAAGCCATAACACCCATCAACAACAGCCACAAATGACAACCAAAACACCCAACATTTATGTGCTACTCCGCCAGGAGAAGAAGCCACCCACCACCACCACCACCCATCAACGAACGAAAGTTAACTCTTCCAGTCTATAATTTATTTCTCCTGCTTTTTTTTCTTTGTCCCCCGAATTATTCCCGATCCCCTCGATGATGATGATGATGACGACGATGCAGTTGGCAACATCCGTTTGAGTAACAGCGCCGAGTCCATTCAGTATGCTGCAGCCCGGCGTCCAGTCGCCAGTCTCGCCCTCAATCCCAGCCTTGGAGGAGCCATTAACCCCAACACCACCACCAGCAGCCACAATCCCACCACCACCCGCCGGCTACTCATCAATGTGCCGCGCCAGTATCGATCTTCGCTGCGGCGGAACAAGGAGAAGCAGATTGGCGGCAGCGGCGGCGGCGGCAATAGTCAGAGCAACAGTAGCAATAGCCTGGGCAGTGATCAGTTGACCGGCAATAATGCGGGTTCAGCTGGAGCTGCTGGAGTTTCGGTGCTTAATAAACCCCTGCTCATGGTGGGTCTCCTGCCCGGTGCCGAGCAGCCGCCGTCGGTGAGGAACTCGATAGCTGAATGCGGCATCTCGACGATGTCCCAGGATGAGATGGATGGCAGCGATCATCGGATGGACGTGGGTGTGGAGTGCACGACGACGCTGAGCTTCAAGCCGCCGCGACTGTAACAGGGACAACGTCGGCCAACGGATAGCGGCACGGATGACTGAGATCAGCCAGGAGTCTTGCGACAGCTACATCTAACTATAAGATCTAACCAAGAAAGGATAAACTTGTTTTTAATACGTACATACATACTATATACTTCCAACAGGCGCGATTCTTTGAAATCTCTAGAGATTTCATCGAGATTTGGTGTGAAATTATATTACTCCCAGGATAGATTCACACCGAAATTCGTTTTATAATCTCTAGAGATTTCCTAGATAACCCCTAAATGCATTATATATTAGATTATTGTAATAATATATATTTGTATTTAATGTGTATAGGCAAGAAAAGGCTGATTTTCTTTAGTTAAACAAACAAAACAAAACAAAACAAAAGAAGATAACAAAAATTTACAACTGAAACTAAACTGTAAAATGCAACTAATTGCCAAATTTTATTCAGCATTCATTTCGCGTTGTTTTTACGGTTTTACGGTTTTATTTTTAAAACACTTTTATTTAGAAGAATCTCTGGAAACTTGAAACATTGTCAAGGTAGGAAATAAACAAAGTTCTTCACCAGAAACAACGACACGAAAAGAAGAAGAAAGCAAACTCAAATCTGAACAATCTAGTAAATAACCAATCACACATTTCATATGGATATTTGGACCTAGTAATTCAAATCAAATCGAACGAGAACCGAAAAGGGTCTTTAAATGCAATCAAGAACCAAGAATAAAAAGAATAAAGAATTAAGAGTTACAGATTTACAGATCTACAGACACAAGTACAAAAAAGCAACAAACAAAACACGAAACCAATCGAAAATCTTATCTATATATAATATATGGGGTATATATAGAAATTCTACATTGTTCTTACGAAAATTTAGCATTTAATAACTTATAGTTAAGCGTTTTTCAAATTATACCTACTTGTAACTGCGAAATGGAAATCAATTTGTGTAAAATGCTGCGGATGTTTATTGTTAATGTTAATAGCGTTATGTGTGTGTACATATAGTCGATATATGTGTCCCAAGATATATATCTTATATGTATATTCCAGAACACATACCCTTCAGGGGGGAATCAGAACTATCACAACGAAAGATTAAAGAGAGGAAAACAACCACACAATCAAGATAATTCCATTTAGAAACTGACTTTTAGATAGTCACATATTCAAGATTCAGATCGCAGATCGAATTTCCACTGCCCCCACACACAGTAGTTCTGTTTCCCCCCACTCAGACTTGGAGATTTTTCAGCTGGAGTTGAAAAATACTTTGCAAAGTTCCGAAAACAACCGATATATATATACGAGTATACATACATTTTCCCTCGCTGTTCAGTGTGTGTTTGTTACAAATTGAATTTACATAATTACATCTAAATGTTGGATAAATAAAGGAAGAGAGAACCATTTCATACCTAGTATGAAGGACCCTATAATATAATATATATATTATAAAGCTCTGAATGTTGCCCACAAGGGAGAGAAGAAAACACCAATTTGTTGAAATACTTTATATATTGTATCGATCGACATCATTTTTATTGCTGTATATTTATGGTAGGCTATAAGCTATAAAATATATATAATATAATTGTATAAACCTTACAGAGTACGTCGAGTTCGAGTGAAGTACATTCATTAGCCACTAAAAATACTATTACATAATTATAAATCATAAATCATAAATCGTAAAATTGTAAACTGTAAATGATGACGGAAAGGTATATATAGATTATACGACGCTATGTTTAGTGAGCAGGATATCTGTTGTTTCAAGTGCAAAATGCATTTCGAATACATTTTTCAAAATATTTTTTAAACAATTTTTATTATTTCTCCACATTTTCTGAGACATTTTCCAGTTTTTCTTACTATATTTTTTTTTCGTGTGTGTGAAAGTTGCACTTTAAGAAAATTCTGTATAAAAACCAAAAAGAGAAAAGAATCATACATATAATGTAAATCTAATTACTGAATGGAAGAAAAATAAATAATTAAATTGGAAACAAATCATTGAGGGCGGGGGCACCTGGCTTACGTTTTCTCACTTAAATGCTAATGCGCTTACGAACACATTTTTGGTCAGAAGTTTTTTTCTTTTGGGTTTAGCTTAAAAGTCCTCAAGTAAACTGACAAGTAACGAAGGGTCTTGAGAATTTCAGGTAAAAATGTAGGAAAATGGATCTGTAAAAGACACTTTTCAATATTTAAAATCATTACTAAAACATATTTTAACACAAAATCTTAGAAGCTTTTCTTAAGGTTACAAAACCTTTCTGTTAGATTTTAGTTTTATTTGATTTTAGAGCCTGAGATTCACATGATTTTTAGAATTTTATACAAAACGTGAGTGCGCATCATATTTTAAATGACTTTTTTTTCACATTTTGCTTGAAAATAATTGTTTTCCTTGGAATTCCATGACTGAATTTTTACTAAAATTGTTCCAGAAGCGGTTTAATATCTGCATTAACTAATTTTGATTTGTGTTCTTAAGTTTTTAAGCCGCGTTCGAATTTAGAGAACTCGTTTTGCCTGCCTGGTTTCGACTTACTTCCAAACCTTTATATACAAATTTTTAGAAAACCCTTTCGTTACTTGTCAGCTTGGAGGACTTTGCTTAGCTAGCTTAATTGTACAAAGCTCTATCCACTATGATGCCGTGCTCGATGAGGAAGCTCTCCACATCGGAGGCGAAGAAGTCATCGCTCAGATCATCGGTTAGCCGCACAAAGTTGCCAATGAGAGCCTGGGCCTTGTAGACCAGCAGGGCGGGCAGGCCTTTGGTGCGGAAATCGCGGCTCATGCCGGCCACCGAACTACAGATCTTGGCGAATTTAATGGACGGATAGTCGCTGGCCAGGCTGTCCAGGCATTGGTTTAACGTGCTGCAGGCGGACAGGTTGCGCTCGTAGATGTGTATGATGACGGTGGTGTGCTTGTTCTCCTGCTCGACGCAGGCGAGGAATTCGCTGTGCGAAGTGAGCTGCTGCACCTTACCGAACTGCTGGTGGTGGCCGCCCGACTGCCGCAGCATCTCGGCCATGCGCTGCTTCTGGTACTGTTGCAGAAAGTCCTCGCTCATCAGCTCGTCCAATTCGGCGTCCAGCTCCTCCTGCCGCTTGCGCTCCTCATCCTCGGCCGCCGTGGCCGTGGTCATTGTGAGCTTCTTGGCCAGTGCCAGTCGTTGGCGTTCCGTCTCGTCGCGACGCTCGGCCTCCAGCTGCTTGAACCTCTGCCAGTCCTTGACCACGCCCTTGGGTCCCGTATTTGTGGATCCCTGCTGGCGGAAACCGCCCGCCGGAGTGGCATTCGGATCTGTGTCAATGGTGAGTCCAGAGGATCCGGATTTCCCCGCTCCCTTGCTGCGGCCACCCTCGTCGCCGTTGTCCTCGCCCTCGCTGCTGCTGCAGTAGTACTCCAGTTTCTCGCCCAGTAGCTTGTCCTCCAAGGTAGCCATGATCGATAATTAACGT
The DNA here is from genome assembly GCA_018151655.1 of Drosophila bocqueti. Classification (NCBI taxonomy): domain Eukaryota; kingdom Metazoa; phylum Arthropoda; class Insecta; order Diptera; family Drosophilidae; genus Drosophila; species Drosophila bocqueti. Next base: position 4,227,679 of record JAECXF010000230.1, read on the forward strand.
GTTTTTTACAAGTACAAATAATTTACAATTTAATTAGTGTTAGAGCCGATAACGATACCGATATACTTTTCTCTTTCAAAGCAGTTGGTCACACATAAATCGATAGTAGCTCTTGACTTTGGCGTTGCCATACATATTGAACTGTTAAAATGCAGTGTTGGTTAACTTCTATATTCAAATACAGGTTTTAAAATATTGCGCGGTTTATATTGCCCTAACTTTTAAAAAGCTCTTAAAACAGATAAATATGCTCAATTTAAAACCATTTTTATTGTGATTTACTTTATTATTTGAAAATTTGTATCTTTTAAATCATATTCCTATTTTAATATTTAATTTTATGCGTTTTGCGTATGATATCGAAAATATCCTTGAGATTCTCGGGCACCGCATAATCCGGCATTATCTGCTCCATGCTATTAAAGTCCGCCTTTTCCAGTTCATCGCAAGAATCATCCGATCCGGACTCATCGGCCAATGCCAGTCTTTCGGCAAACGAAACGATTCCACACCAGGCCCTAAAGTCTATGTCCCCCGATTTGTGGGCATCGTAGCCCAACATATTTAGGGTACCGCGGACATTCTTCTCGGTGCCATGGAACTCAAGGACATCCTCCAGAGCCTGCGGCAAACTCTGCCAGACGAGGGTTCGTTCCTTGTATTTGTATTCCGGCAGCTCATCGTTGCCCATGGCTGCTAGCTCACTCTCCGGCTCTTCGATGCGACTCAGATACTTGAGGAAGACCCGCTTATAGAGCTGCTTTCGCTGCTGGGAAACCCAGACGTACTTGCTCAGGTAGTCCCAAGGGGTCATAGCTATTTCATGAAAATTATATTACTTTTAAAAGGTTAATAATAATATTAAATAGTATACTAACTTTTAAGCATGGACAGATCCATGGGAACATCAAATCTGGTGGCAGATTTTGAAAATTTGCGCGGCATTTTTGAAGTGGTCTCTGGGGGAACCTTTTCTTCGGGGGCCTTTGACATGATCTTGGGTTTGGGTGGCATATACTTAATAGCTTCCCTCAGAGCTCTATTAAGCTGAGGATATATTTATTATAATTTAGAGCAACATGATTTAATATCTACTTACATATCTCCCAAAAGTGTTCTCTATTAGGTCCACATCCAGGTCTGTTTTCAGCGCCTGAAAGGCATCATCGGTGAGGAAGCTGCCCTTCAGGAGAATCGGCTCCCTTTCACTTTCCCGCTTGTCCTTGGGCAGCAAGGTCAGCGAATTGGGAATCAGGCTGGGCCGGGTGCTAGGATTGAGGGAGTCGGGTCCCAGAGCGGCCACCTGGGTCTCGGGATCCTCACTCAAATGGAAAGTGGTGGTAGCTAAAACAAAAAGGATATTTACTTTCACAGCGCTCTAAGCATCTCCTTCTTCATTTTTACCCTGAGTTGGCTTCAATTTCTTGCGCTTCTTGCCCCTGCGCACATCCTCGTCACTCAGCTCGTGCTCGTTGATGCAAGGGTTCGGCTTGGCCTCCAGATCTCCAGCAGCCTCTCCTCCTACTGGCAGATTAGCCGTAGCCAGCGATGACTTGGGTCTCTGCTCGTTGGACGTCTGTCTTTTGGGCTTCTTGTCCTCGTTGGCTCCCGCACTCTTGGGCTTCTTGTCCTCCTCCAGGCCGCTCTGGGTTAGCTCTGAACTGGGCTTCCAGTAAAGCGTCTCCTGAGAGTGGGATCGCCTTAGATCCAGTATAATCTTCTTCCTCTTGATATTCTCGTGTTTGCCCCACTCGGGCGTTATGCAGCGGCGATAGAAGGAGCCGGCACTGGTCCTGGTGTGAATGCTGGTCACCGTGGGAGTTGGGGTCATGGGACGTGAGTCCGTTTCCGCGTATCGCCGGAACAGATCCTCCGGTATGTTATCCGCCTCATGTGGCTGAAGATGCTCCTCCTCGGCAGCCGGCTTCTCCTGCTTTCCATGCTGCTGGTTTTTCCCCTCGATGGCCAGCGATGTCTTCAGCTGATTGATCACATCCTTGACACCCGAAGGAGCCGGATGGTTGCACAGCACAGAGCAGCCCTTGGCGAAGGGATTGAAGAGTCCACCGAAAGGGCGTAGTGAGAGCGGCATGGGCGTGGCCTCGAACTTGAGCGGCATTCGCATAACATCGCCGTGCAGATTTTTACGCTGATAAATGGGGGTTTTTAATTAAAATACAGCGATATTGGTTCACGTTTCACATTGAAATGAGAAGGTCTTTGAAATCAATTAAAGCTATACAATACAAAATGTTTAATTTAAATTTATTTTAATATTTTCTGTTTAATATTTTTGGAGACTGTTTCCAGAGGTTTAAGAAATTAAAAGGGGTATCGAAATCAATTTTAAAAGAGTCCTCAAGCTATAATTTTGTATATGATAAATGTAGTATTTCTTATTACTGAGTTAAAATTAAGATTTAAAATTATTTGTAACACTTTTGTAGCTTATAAAGTTGTAGCTACAAATTTGTGGAATTTCAAATCTATGCGAAATCAATATTTTATCAATATTTAATGAATAATGAATGCACACAAAATAATTCTTTAAATATGACATTTTTAGATGTTTCTTGTTTTGGACCTAAACAAGGTTGTTTTCACGGATTTTCTGGATATTTTTGGTTTCCAAGCAGTTGTTTAAATTGTTTTTAAAATTATTTCTTTTCTAGAGATGTAATTAAATCATGGTAATTAAATTTGTGTGTTAAGCATTTATCTTTTTAAGCTTCAATCTCACTTGTTAAGGCACAAAATCTCTTATAATTTTCTTACTGTTCGGACCATTACCTTTTTCAGATACTTCACATGCCTCTTGGGCGTGGGCACCAATCCCGTACGTGTTGTGGCACTCATTGCTGTTTGTTAAATAAACTCCAAGGAATCGAAACTGTCGGCAAAAGTCAGAACTCAGGCCGGCGTCCATAAACAATGCGTCTGGTTACCATGGCTATCAACCTTTTATCGATTTTATTTCAATTGACAAATAAACTTTTTAAGAATAAATTAATTTGTTTTGAACAGGCAAAGCATAAAACATCTTTCCAAGTAAATTATTCAGAGGGATTTATGATATTAAATCAGCATTTATCGTCATTATTAAAAGGTATTTTGTATATTTTTTTAAATTGACCCGAATTGAAGTACAAAACAAACCTTCTTCATAATATAACAATTGTTTATTGTTGTGCGTGTGTCTTAAAAACTAACAAAACTCTTGGGATATTAATTACACAAGGAATACACTTGAGAAAGAAGGAATTATCAGGCAGTTTGAATGCTCGATCGCGGTGCTCAGTACAGGGATCCGCGATGATGCAGATGCCTGAGGCGTTGATCCAGCAACTGGCGTTCGTTGGACAGCGAAAGTGTCGACGAGGAGCGATGCAGGGGTGCGGGCAGAATGATGGCACTGCCGGCTCCTGACCCAGACCCGTGACCAGTGGAAACTGTGACCACGCCACCGGGCGATGCTCCCTCAATGGGACCCATTCCGGCCGTGTTGCCCACCGCCCGAGAGCGCAGGAGATGATTCCGGAGCGGCGACTGGCGACGCACCGAGTTATTGAATGAGATCTGCAGCGAGAGGCGCTTCTGGGAGAGCGAGGCCAGGTGCTCCGGCGACAGCTCGATCACCTGGGGCGGAGCAGCCGCCGCCACCGCCATGGCAGCCGCTGTGGCAGCACTATAGCTGGGCAGTGAGCCTGTGGAGATGGGCGAGATGTTGCCACAGTTGCAGGCAGCAGCGGCGGATCCTATCGACACACTATCACCACCATCCCCGGCGGATATGTTCGTCTCCACCAGGCTATAGCCCACCGCCTGCTCCTTGCCATTGTCATTGCACTCGAATATCTTGATGATGGGCACCACGGCGGGGGTAAGGATGATGCCTGCCTTTCGGAACTCCTCCAGGGCATCGTCGTAGGTCGGCAGTCCGGACACAATGGTGTACGAGGGAAGAGATTCCGCCTCGTAGTCTGGCGGGCAGCGGCGGCAAATCTCAATCGTGGGATCACTGTGATTGGCACGGTCTGTAAGCAAAGAGAGAGGAGGTAAAAGAGTAAAGTAAGGATTTTACTGCATGGACAGAAAATGTTTCACTTTATTATTAAATATTTTATTATACTAAATTATAATGATAATAATTGAATTTATGAAGGTTAAAGTTAAGCCCCAAAACAATTATTTGTAAGGCCTTTAAATAATTATTGGTTAATACAAAGTCCTTTAAGTAAGAAGATGATACGATTTTTTGAAATAGAATATTAAATATTCAGGCTACAGGATTGTCTTTATACATCTTATTATGTATGCAAAAATGTTCATAAAACTCAAACGATTAAAATTCGAATTTAATGTGCTTTAAAAACTATCTGTAGGTATTTTCATTAAATTAATTTAATGAAATTTAGCTTCAAACTTGACAGAAATTTTACAGAGCCAAATTCGAATCACCGAAATTTTTTGTTCGATTTTTTCCCCATTAATAATACAACTATTAAGTGTTTTCTCCGTATTTTCTCTATTATTTCATTTCCCCTTTGTTTTATATTCCCAAATTCCTGCTCGCTACTTCCGGAAGGTATCCAGAAACAAATAAAACGAAAAGAACAATCAGAATTATCAAATCAATTCCCCTTTTGCTACCTTTGGGATTTGCTACAGCCGGCAAATAGCACTTAAACCATTCCCATTTCAGTTCCCTTCTAGTTTTCTGGTATTCTGGGGGATGCTGCTTGCGGATCTAAATGAAATTTTTATGCCGAACAACGCTTGTTCGCTTAAAAGCTAGTAAAAAGCCCTGAAGGTGGCCAAGTGCAAGCAGCTGCGGCGACGCAACCCTTGAAGGTAGGCAACAAAAACGAAGTTATTGCAATTGTCCAGCGGAAAAGCGATGGAGAGGAAATGAATGTGGCTCCCGGGATGGTTGGGAAAACCCCGAACAGGGAATGGCATATATCTCTACGAAAAGGTGAGTCAGCATCCCAAAGATGGAGTGTGCTAAGATCTCCCGGTGACGTGGTACAAGATTTTTAAGATTAGCTTCGGCAAATATTGAAAATGGCACACGCTTCGCTTCACACCCTTTTTTCCCTTCTCTCCTTGAATTTAAAGCCTGCGGGTCGGCATTTTCCGACATTTTCCCCGTAACATTTTCACACCCACATGGAACGAACGGACGTTCATTTTTTATGCAACGCTTTTGTGAGCTTACGAAATTAAATTGATGATGCACAAGAAAGCGGGCGGAATGAAAGTGAAAACTCATCGGCAGGGGGTTGTACTCGGTCTAGGGTTGGGGCTGGGAGCCTGAGCTTTGGCCTGGGCTTGGAGCAGAGCCAGGACCAGAGCCATATGGCACCCTGGGGGCCCTGTCAACCCCTTCGCTTCACTCTGCCACTGCCGCTGACAACAGCTCAACGTGCTTAAGCCTTTTTGTAATTTTCAATTGACTTTAGTTAATTATGGGCCGGCTTACATCAGGCTTAACGTATGTGCGCCTCTCCAAAGGGGAGCTAAGTCTCTGGGTTTTTAAGTCTACTGGGATACACTTTTGATTTGGCGACAGGTTGTGCTTTTACATTAAATATTTAAGTTTCTGTTAAGCACTGTAATGGGGAGAGTAGTAAAATTAAAAAATATTAAACAGAAAATAGGATAGAAATATACAAAATCAATGACATATTTTAATAAAAAGGATAATGCAAGGATAAAAAAAATATATATCAAATATAGAACAACTTCCTATATTTTAACTTTGATTTATGTAAATTTGTTTCTTTTTTAATATATTCTGTGCTAAAGTTTCTTTTAATATTTGTAAACAAATAACTTTCTTTGGTCTCATAAACCCGGGAATTATAGTTTTGCTTTTAAGGCGGATTTTCTTTAGTACAAGCCACCGCCCCCCACATAATCCCCCCGAAATACTGGCCATTCCCCAGCCGAGGGAAACGTGGCTTTTGCCATGGCCACAACTACTTGGCTTGATGATGAACTGTTGTCTGGGCCCATAAGCCCTGGGACATACGCATTCAATTCCCCAAACGCAGCTTAGCACGACAATAAAATGAAGTGCAGCGCATAAAAAAACGAGAGGGAGCCGCTTGCTGGGCAGATGAAGCGAAAATAAAGAAGGCCCAAAGTGTAAGTGCGTTGTGCATAAAATATTCGCCGCAAGTTATAAGCCGGCAACAAAAATGGACACCGAAATATCCACTAGTCAATATGGCAAAGGTCATGAAACCGTCCTCCCAGCGTTCACAACAACGAAAACTTGAGTGGCACAGAGGTTAAGAACCACAAGTGCACAGAGAGAAATTATTATTATTATTTAAAATAATTATAAACTTCCTAGAATATAATAAAAAAAAGGTAAAGTCTTCATTTAAATCTTATAAATGAAACACTAAATATTAATCTTCAAATCAATTAAATATTGTTCTGTTTTTACATAACCCATAATAAATTTAAACAAATTGAAGCATTAAAAGAAAACTCTAAAATTTAATTCAGTATTTTCTGTCAGTGCAAGTTCAAAGGACCACAACCTTAGGCAGCCTAACAGATATTTGGGCGTTCTCACAATAAGAACAACATCAACAAAAAAAGTTAAACACACTTTATGTTGGGGCTCTCCCCCCCGCTTTCTAGTTTTTGGGGAATCTCTAAGGAAGTGGCATGTGGCGGAGCCAGTGGGCGGCATCCTGGGCGTTGTGCGTTCTGTGGATTTGTGCGCCAAGCCACCGGGGCAGAAAAAAAGAAAACAAACGACACACAGCTCAAGCAACCAAAAGTGACGTGCCCAGGATGAGGACGATGGAAATGGCGACATGCCTGCCAGCAGACTGGGGAAAAAAATGGGGAATATTGGGTGGAAAAGGGACGTTTTTTGGGGTAAGAATGCACTCAGAGAAAATATAGAAAATAAGTTGAAATGTTTATTTTGAAGAGAATATAATAAGTTGATTTTTGATGATATATCATTACATATTTGCAGCTTTCGTTTCGAAGATAAATGTTATTTCATTATTGACTTTATTATTATTTTTTAAAATACATGTTTTAACCTTCCTGATAGCTTTTCACTTAATTTTTCCCAGTGTAAATGGCTACCAGACAGGCTTGCCAGGAACGTAAGCAGTTTATGCCACGTCGCCTCCCCCAAAAGGAGGAGAGAAAGAGAGACAAAAATAAAAGTTCAGCCCACATTTTTGGATGCTGCTGCTGCCATCGTCCTTTTGCCACCGTATCCCCCACGTCCTTGTCCTTGGGGTTGGTAAACACGGCACCAAATTGCCGTTTAAATTTCTCCCCAATGTCTACGCCTGGGGCCAAAGCGGCCTTGAAACATTATTATGACTGTTTCGCTTCCCCCTTTGCCACCTGTTAGGCAGGCAGGGCAGAGCCTGCCCCAAGGCTCGAAGCCCCAGGCACATCCCCAATCCCCCCAAGAACTTTATATTTGAAGTTGTGGCTGCCAGACAAGGCCGGGGGAATCGTGAAGACAGGCGTTAAATGCTACCTATGCCTCCCACTGGAATCCGGAGATTCGGGCATCCAACAATGGGGTCTGATCCGTGTCAAGGGTCAGAGCCAGGTGGTTTGCCCGGCTAACTTATGGCTCTGTCTGCTGTGCAGCCTCTGCTCTTTGTTTAACTAATTAAACTCTTGTAGCACCGAGCATGCAAAATACCATTCTGCGTTCTTGGCAAAAAACACGTGTCAGTTTGGGGGGGAAAAAATAAGAGAAAAATATTTGTATAGAAAGAATGAATGTTTTAGGCCCCACAACTAAACGCATGTCAGAATTGCATTGTTTTCTTTGGGCCGGACACAAGAAAAATGATGTTGCCCAGGGCCAGGATCTGGCCAAGATGTGGCTTTAACTCGATCTTAGAGACTTACGAGTATCCTACCACTTAAGGGGATTTATTATGAAGCTAAATTTATTATTTGGTGAAATTTTGGTGGGGTAAATTTATATAATTTTAGATTAATGTTTTATTTAGAATAAAAAATGAAATTAGTTCTTGACAATTATTATTAATAAATAGCTTTTTAAAATACATTATGGCTTAATGAACTTTGGGTTTTTAGAAATATTTTTTGCTTTATATATTCAATATATAGTTAAAAATATTAATCTTAGTTCGATAAATACAAATATTAAATTTATTTTTTAACCTAGTTTTCGGTATTTCAAAATATCTATTAATCTCTATAAACTCTAGCAGAACTTTATTTTTTTCCTATTTTAGGTAAAGAAAAAAACAATTTTAAATCATTGTAATTTCTAAACATTTTTTTAACTCAAAATTTCCCTAAATTCATTTACCAAAGATAGTTGCTTCGATCCTATAGGCTCGTCATGAAATTTGTCGCTTTATTTCGTTGAAATGTTCTTGGGACAAATGTCCTATCATCAGCAACTGTAGCGCATTAAAACTAACTGCTAAATTATTAGCAAGACAACCCATCCATCTCATGGGTAGGTCCGGCCTCGTCCCTCGTCTTTACGCCCCCCTACGTTTCTCGGTGGGGTCTTTGCACACGAAAAACCGAAATGAAGAAAAATTGCGGCATGTCAGTGGAAGGCAGGAACAACAATAAAAAGGACAAAACCGACAACATGAAGACATCTTCAGCATCTTTTAGCCAGAGTAAACGAAACACGCGCCAGGAGCATCCAACATCCAGCAGCAGCAGGACGAAAAAGTAATAAGTGTGTCTATTTGTTTGCGAATATTTCATTTCCCGTGCCGTTTACATTCCATCTCGCTTCCACAACTCGATTGGGTTGGAGGAGGAAGGAGCGAGGCAGTGGGACTGACTGTCACGAAAGTCGCATTTCCCCCGAAAAAAAAACTAAATTATATAACCGTATATCAAATTTAGTCTCTGTTTATGTTGGTTTACCCCACAGCAAATTCAATTTGAATTTGCAAAATATTACTTTGAGTTGTGCTTAAGACATAAAGCCCTGAGAAGGGAAGGCATAAGTTGTAGCAGTACAAATGTTATACCTATATACTTATATAGAGGTTTGTCTTTAAAATATTATGGTGACTTTTTCGAATTAAAATAAAATATAAGTGGTACAGATTTGGTTAATATTTGGAATAGATTTTACTCTTCAAGTAAGAAAAAGGTCTCTCAGAAGAGTATGATTTTATTTATAGAAAAACAAGTAGGAAAGCTTTGCGAATAAGAAAACAATGAAACAACGATCAATCGAATTCTATAAATGGGAATACATAATTATATTAGGTAAAGGTTTTATTATTGTGGTGAAAATAGTAGGTACTATTTTGAATATTCTCAGGATATAAAGTCCTTGAAACTTACGTATATTATTCAGTCAGTTCCCTGTTATATTCCATACAAGAATCAAAGCAACCTTAATACCACAACTTCGAAAACACATAATTTTAGTTAGTTTCAGTTCAGCTCATTTCATTTTGTCAGTTCCGGCCGTCAACATATACCAAACTCTTACATCGAGGTCCCTGCTCCAAGTGTTGCATGGAGAACGGAGGAGGCAGCTTGTCGTCGGCCCAGCCGAGGGCCAGACGGCGCGACAAGAGATGTCCATTGACCGTTTCCTCTGTTCTTGGCAAAGGTGTCGATAGAATTTCCCGCATGAAGGGTCCTCCTCCAAGACTCCGAATCGTTCCCAATGACACGGACGATGCCGAGGGCCCCGATAATAATAATGTAGGATCGAATGGCCAGCGACTTGTCAGCGAGGAGTCCTCTAATAGCGCCGACAAGGACAAGACCACCACTAATGTCCCGAAATCAGGAGGCTTGCGTTTCGGTGGTGAAAGTAGCAAGACTCCGACCACCACGTTTCAAGAAAGGCACAGCAGCGCAGTGTCTAATGCCACAACAGAATCTGAAATCACGGACGATTCCCCGGACACTGGCTGCTGTAATCGTCCTCAGGGACGAACAAAGGCCAGGAACACTATGGGCTTTAATTCCTACATGAACTCAGTCGCTCGCTGCTCTCAAGACGTGTTGTGCTCCGAGGACTGTGGCTATGGTACTGGCTGTCAAAAGGAATGCAGGGAGGCGCACGGCATTGCACCGGAAAGCTTAACATCGTCGTTAACTCTTCCAAGCTTTAGCTTACCTGGACCCGGTGGGCCAGTTCCTTATCCAGCTCTGCAAGCTCGACCAGGGGGGCCACCGGTGAGTTCCGCTGAAAAGCAAGGTGGGTACCCTGATCCTCCTGATGGACCCTACAGACACATGGATTGTCCAGAGAGCTGTCCCGGACCCAGTGACAACAGCGGACAGCTGAATTTCTATATTATGCTGCTACTAGAAATCTTCGGCGTGCTAATGTGAGTATATTTATATGTGTATTTACCTAAGGAAATCAACCTAAGATCATGTCCTCTCTCTCTCCTCTAGCTTCTTTGCTATCTGCACCATCACCTTCTGGATAACGTTGGCCTATCACTTTGTGAAGCTGCTGGTGGAACTCAAGAACGCCGACCGCAACACCCAGGTGGCCGTGGCCATTGTATTCGGTATGCTGTTCCTTGCCTTCGCTATTTGTCATGTGACCAGCGGGAGCAAATCTTCTGGCTGTTCGTCGAATAGATCCCGGCACTTTTGGAGCAAGGGTGGCAGCTGTGGCCGCTGTAGCAGCTGTAGCAAGGGCCAAGCCCAAGCCTAAGACCTCAATGTTAGTCAATTTACTATCTCCGATCAGAAAGGTACTTTTCCGTAGCTGTAGTTCCTGCAAATCCCAGCCGCAGAGCACTCCGTGCGCGGCTAAGAGCCCACTGTTCTCGGCTAAGAGCCCACTGCTCTCGGCCAAGAAGGAGGTGGCGCAATGCCATAGGAAAACACGATACAGCGACTGTGAAGGTCGGGCCATTTTCATCAACTCCAGGCGCTATGCCATTCCAACGGAGATGAAACAGCCGCCCACCGTACTGGTCTGGCTGCTGGAAATGCTGGGTCGCTATGTGTAGAAGTATTAACAAAATAGAACCCAAAACTATTTCACCAGTCTAAATTCTGCCAGATCAACCAATGAATTGGAAAAATGAGGAGTAACTGAAGCCGGCACAAAATTTCATGTCTTTTAATAAATAATCTTTTCATAAAAATACTTAGGTAAATACATCGGTTTCAGGAGGGCGTAGCCCATTATTTTATTTGCAAAGTTCCCAGTTGGGAAATGAAGAGTTATTTTGTTCCGTTCGCATACTTAAAAGTCAGTCAATAAAAAATTGTATCATTACGAAATTATTGAAATTCGTAAGAAAACATAAAAAAGGATTTTATTTTTAACTACCACCTCGATACATTTTTTATTATTCGTTTTCTTTTCATCTTAAAATTCAATATTTTTTCCTCACTGTATCTATATTTTTATTTAACATATTTTTAAATTAAAAAACATCCGACTTATGCCATTTAATTTGAGTAACTGCTGCTCAGGCATTTGATTTATGGACATTGAACCTGCTGAAAGTTCAACTAATACATAAAATGCAAACGGCGTGCGTAGACAAAAAGAGAGGAAAAAACTTAGTGTAATTTATAAAATGCAAGCCACACATGGTGCCTGTGTGCGCCTGAGCGCTGAATGTTATTAAAAACAATATAAACAACTTCCAGGCGGGTTGTGGGGTCGCTTGTTTATGGACGAAAGTGTGTGAGGCAACTGGGGAGCCGGGCCTTAAACCACAAAGTACCACTTTCCTGCCTATTGGGCGGTTGTGCGGCAGTTGCGGCAATTTTCAAATTGACTTTTGCACATGTTGCCGCCGTTACGAAAATGCGGGCAAACAATGTAGTCGAAGTGGGTTTTACTAAAAAACAAAGGGCGAAAAATATTGCACAAAGAGTGCTGCCAAGTTACGAACAAGAAAATATGGTTGAATCAACTATCAAAAGAATTTAAATTTGAAGAAAAAACCTATAGAGAAATTTCGGAAGCATTACAAATTAATATTAATATAACAAAAAAAATGTAGATGAATAAAAATAAAAACCTATTGACCAAAGTGGGCAGCACTGGCGTTGGCTGAACCGTTAGATAGCCCACGAAGTAGTGCAAACGGAAGCAAAGAGGAAAATACGAAAAAAAAAATTGAGAAAAAGAAGTGCGCAGCCAAAAACGTGCCAATTGAGCGCGTGAACGGAATAAACAAATAGTTCACAGACGCCGCTTCGTCCAAAAGCCGAATATTCATCAAAACGACATTAGAGGAGGCGGCAGATGCTCTTTTATCTAAACATTTTACATAGCTTCCCCCCATTTCCTTTATATTTCAAACCACCCCGACCTGCAACACTACCCTGAGGGAGAAACACTTTCCAGCACTACATTCCAGAGAGAAAACAGTGTTGCAAGCGATCACGCTCACACACACTTATGCACGAGATTTTGCACGCACACGAACACAAACAAGGGTAAAACGCGCAGCCAGATGAAAGAGAGGGAGAGAAGAGCAAGAGCATTGTTTCTGTCGAGAGAGTGCCGCCGGTCAGTGCTGCTAACATTCTCTAAGCTAAAAACGCCAGATTTCGAAATAAATAATACAAAAAGATAATAATAATTACAATAAATCAAACCATGAGTTACAAATAAAATTTCCATTATTAAATAATAAAAATGCAAAAGTGCCCATGAAAAATTTAAAATATTGAGATTTCGGCTTATAGCTATTTAAAAAAAAAGGTTAAATATACATAGAATTATTAGAATATTTGAAGTTCCCAGATCTAGCAATTCACTAGCCAAAGTGGCAGCACTGGTTGAGAGAGCGGCGTCGGTGGATTTGTTCTCAACGCTGCGCCGCAGTTTTTGTATTTTCGAGTTTTTGTAATTTCAGTTGCCTTTTATTCTCTCTCCGGCTTTATTTCGATTTACTCCGATTTGTTAAAAGAAAACTAAGCGTTCGCGATTCGCCAGGCATGCTGAAAATGACAAATGTTGCTGGGCCGCTGCAAACAATGAAGAAAAACGCAAACGGCAACGACAACGACGACTCCGACGAGTCCGACATGGACATAGATGAAGAGGAGGAGGAAGAGGAAGAGGAGGACGATCTGCCCGACGATGTGGTGCTACAGATCGACAGCGAGGACGAGGCGGAGCTGGAGGCGCAGCGCATTCGCTTGGTGCGCGAGGAAGAGGAAGAGGCCAAGGCCAAGACCAAGATAACAACAACAACAAAGCAGGAGGAGAGAGAAGCGCAGGTCAGTAACGGTAAAGCGAACGGCGTGGTGAAGAAGGAGACGGAGGAGAAGTCGGTGACCGAAACAACGAAATCCGGAAAGGTGGCCAACAAACGCAAGGCACGCGGCAAATCCGGACGCCGGGCCTCTGTGAGTTCGCAGGCCTCCAGCATCGGCTCCGTTGCGTCCAGCGCAAGCGTAGCCTCTTTGGTGGCCGCCCAGGTTCTGGCCGATGAGAAGGCGCGCGGCTTCATCTACAGCTGTACGCAGTGCAGCCATCACTACGCCGACCGTGTGATCCTCTCGCGGCACTTCCAGAAGGAGCATGCCGAGAAGCCCAAGCGGAAGCGTGGCCGAAGCAAGCTCGTCACCCCCGAAGAGGATACATTGGCGGTTTCTAGTCCTCTAAACCTTCGGCCAGAGGATCTGAGCCAACTCAAGCCCTGCGCCCAGTTGCTCATGCAGGGCGAGTCCCTGCTGCAGCTGTGCCTCGCCTGCAACTCACAGTTTGTGGACCAGCAGCACTTTCAGACGCATCTTAGCCGGCAGCATGGTTACTTCAAGCTGCTGCTGGTGCCCAAGGAGGAGCCCAGCGATCTGCCACCGTTGGCCATGGTCACCATTCCGGGGGCTCTGGCCGTAGGCAGCAAGTCCAACCAGCAGCTTCAGCTTCCCATTCCGGCACCAGAGACCCCGCCGCCCGAGCAGGATATCAAGGAGCCGCCAACGAATACACCCTCCAATGGCAGTGTGGTGGCGTCTAATGATAAGGAAGGTCTCCATATGATAAGCGCCATGGTGGCGGAGATTGCGGCCGAGAGGGTCAAGAAGACCAGCAGTCCCAAAGGTCAGCAAGATGATCATCAAGCTGCCAACGGCGTCCACCAAAAGGAGCAGAAAACGCGCCAAGCCCGAGAAGACAAAGAATCGGAATATAGCTGAAATGCTGCAGCTGCAGCCGGTGAAACCTGAGAGCAATCTACCTAAGTTGGAGCAACCACAGCCGATGGAAATAGCTGATGGACCGGAGGAGACAAAGAAACCCGAACAAAATGAGAAACAGCCGGAGCAATCGAAGAAGAAGAAAGCAGCAAAGGATCAGGGAGATGTTGAGATTCTTCAGCAGGACAAATCGGAGAAAATTGAAGAGGAGCCTCAGCAGCCAAAGAAAATAGAAGGAGAGCCAAAGCTGCCAGAACTCAAGGAGCCGGTACCTGAAAAAGTTGAGGAAACTCAGCAGCCAAAGGAAGTTAAGGAGCTGCCGGAAAATAAGTCTCAGCAGCCAGAGAAATCAAATACGGATGAGCAGCCAAAAGCACCGGGAACACTAGAGAAGGAGCAGCAACCATTACCAGTAAGTTAAAGACCATGACACATCCATGACAAACTTCTTAAGAACTAATGTTTCTTTCAGGAGCCAACTCTTAATCCATCCAAGCGCAAGCGCGGCCGCAAAGAACAAAAGTCGCCAACGCCCAAACCCGTCCCGTTGGAAGACAAAGAAATTAAGGAGGAGTCTGAGACCACAGAGCGACGCATGCGCAAAAGCCGCAACGTTGTGGACTACGTAGTGGACATTAAGGATGAAGAGGAGGATGATGAAGGGGCGGAGCCAGCGATGGATGCGGATTCCTCCTCGGCCACAGTTTCACCAAACACCAGCTCCACGGACGATAGTTTCACCTCGATCAAGCGTGAATCATCCGAGGAGTCGCAACATAATGAAACCGGAGGCGGCATACACACCTGTAATTTCTGTGGCAAGACGTTCAAACGCTTCTCCCGAATGCAGGATCACCTGCGTCTCCATACCGGCGAGAAGCCCTACGTTTGCGGACAGTGCGGCAAGTCATTCCGCTTGAAGATGCGCCTAGTTGAGCATCAACTGCGCCATCGTACAGAAAAAGCCTTCAAGTGCGAGATCTGTTCAATGCCGCTGTCCACCAAGCAGGATCTGTCGCTGCACATGCGTCACCACAAGAACGACAAGCGCTACAAGTGCGACAAGTGCAACAAGGCATTTGTGCGCAGCTCCGATTTGTCCATCCACGTTCGAATTCACACGGGCGAGAAGCCCTACAGCTGTGACATCTGCAGCAAGGCATTCCGGGCGAATCAGAATCTGGTGGTCCACCGACGCACGCATCTCGGCGACAAGCCCATTCAGTGTGAGTTGTGCGACAAGCGCTTTTCCCGCAAGATCGATATGCGGGTGCACATGCGCAGGCATACTGGGGAAAAGCCCTACAGCTGTGATGCTTGCCAGCGGGGCTACTCCTCCCGAGTGAATCTGGCGTATCATCAGGAGCGTGAGCACGGCAAGAAGGAGGCAAAGACCTCTGGATCTGGCTCTGCCAAGGCGGTGAAGAAAAAATCGGAAAAGGAGCCGGGGAAGGAGCAAGAGAAGCAACCGCAACCCAAAGCCAAAGCGGCGCCACGACGTCCGCGACGTGAGAAGCTACAGCAGAAGATCGCGGTCCAGGAGAAACTACTGGACGATCTGAAGCGCAGCTTGAGCGCATTGCCGGGAATACCCGAGGAAGAGTCATCCTCTCAGGTCAAGTTAAATGCCGGGAATTTGCCAGCAGATGCTGGAGCAGGGCTTGCCCAAGTTCAAGTCACGGTGTCCATGCAGGTAGAGCCCGCTCCCAGCCACGAAGACGATGAGGAGATTACGCCGGAGAAGGAGAACGCACTGTCCAGCTCAACTGCGTCGGCGGGCGACAAGACAAAGACGAATCGCAAGATCACCAGCTACTTCACAGTCGTGGGTCAGCAGGCGGAAATCTAAAGACTTAAGTTTCAGGATTAGGAGCAACACTTCTTCTACTACTCATTACCTTTTAAGACATGCCACTCCGTACTTGGAAATGATGGTGGAGACATCATGGCCTCTAGAATAGCGTAAACCTCGCAATTTTGATCTTATTTTGGAGTTTCAATGCAAATCTTGCAGCAGGGATCAAGTATTTTTTATATAAACTATATTTATAACATTTATTTACCATAATGAAGTAAAGAACCAGAAAAGACTACTTTTTAAAAGAAAGAAATTGATATTTTGAATACGAATCAAGCAAGAGACTGCAAATATATATATAAATATATTTTTCTACATAGACAGAGCAACTTTTGCGAACAAAATAAGTTAATCTACTTATGTAAAAAAGAAAAAATACAATACCAATAGCTAGCTAGGTAACTTAACAATTTAGGAAAAATATTTGTGTGAAATTCAATCAGTGAAGCTCAAATTTCCTCTGAAGTCTCTCCCAATCAATGGGTTTCCCATGAATGATTCGTAAACAAACCCTTATCGGGGCTTCAATGTCAGCGAAATATATTTGTATTTGTAAACAAAAAGTGCACAACGATTAAAAGTGTTATTTGCACACATTTCCTCTCCCATTCCCTGAAGAATATTTCACAATTTCAATTTCATTTCAATTGCAAGTCATTTTATAATGCAATTTATATATGAAAAACTTCAACATTTATACTCGAAATTCCAAAACTATGTAATTTAATTTTAATTCAATAATTTTAAGCAAAACTAATTGCTCTCTATCTCAGCACTAGCTACTATAATTTATATTGTATTTACATTTACTTTAACATATGATTACTTAATTATTTTCTCGACTAGGAAAGGACAATGCGAAATGTCAAAGAAAGCGAATTTTTTGTAAATTGAATTTTTGTGGCAGCTTCTTCTCATACTGTGTAGCATCTAAGAGATTTTTATGAATATATATATTTACTTTATATTTTAACTTAATTGATGTTAATTTGATGCCGAATTTAATGCGAATTGTTGCGCCTTGTAAGTACTTCAACCCCCGAAATTGCAATTACCTGAATGGGGTGTGTGTGTGTGTGTGTGTGTTGCGACTTTTATGCTTTATGTTTATGGGCCAGAACAACAAAAGGCAGCTGCTGCTACTGCTCCTGGCTACTGCTGCGCTGCAGCCCTTGTCAATTTTTCAGCACTTTCAACTATGCCTCGAGAGGATTGGGGTGGACGCTGCCGGAGAGTAAATGTCGGGCGGCCGAGGCAGTTTGTCATTTGTAATGGGGTTGTACTCGGGTTCATTTCATAGTGCCAAGGGGTTGATATGTGAGAGAGAGATAAATAAAGGCAGAGGACAAATGGCCAAGTAGGAGAGCGAAGCGGAGCGAGAGTGATTTATGCAGAAAGATCCAGGTGGAACACAGGCTATCCCCTAAACGATCGTTGAACTCTGCATCTCGTAGGGATTAGGAATATCTAACTAAATAAATCAACCCTACTGCATAATTAATTCCGGGGTTCCTCTACTCGAATCCATGCAAATAGTTTGTGTATACAAAGTTTGGATTGGCATAATGTAGAATATTATTTTTTGGTTTTAAGAGGCCAAATACTGGATACTTATTTACATATCCTTGCCTTGGATCTATAGAATATAGTGTCCAATCCAATTTAATATGATAAATATAGTACTATTTACCACTTTACAAGTGTAATTTAAAATATTTCTAGTTTTAAAGGGAGTTGATATCTGATATCAGTGTGTTTTCCCACTTTTTATGACTGACATTTTCATTTTTCATTTAAATTCTTATCCGAACGAAAACCAATTTCTTTGGTCTCCCACTATTGTGGCATTTTTGGCCATATGCTTATCATCTGCACCGCTGCAATGACAATTTATTTTGTTTTGGTTTTCAAACAAAAGCGCAGTCCAACAAAAAAATGCTAAAATCAGCGAATAAAAGAAAAAAACAGCATGAGCTTGAAATGCAATATTACGCATACGACGCGTGGTACCGCGTGCTTTGTTTGGGAGATTGTGCAAAAATAAAAAAGCCAACAAGCTGAAACAAAAAGAAAGAAAGCAAACCGAAAAGATAGTCAACGTGACAGAGAACACACACTCACACACACATATGAACGGAAGTGGTTCATGCTGGTGTGCGAAAATATGCAAATTAAGTGTGGCGACTTTTGTTGTCGCCGTTTTTTGGTGTAGAAAGCGTGTACAAAAAGCGAGCAAAAAACTGTACGTATACACATTATTTGGGGCTGGCGATTGAGGAAAGCGAAGCGCTGAAAAAAAGCGAGTATACGCCCCGTTGTACAGTCAGCAGCCAGTAAACGTGTGTGTGTGTGTGTGTCTGAGCTTGCTTGTCTGTGGCTGTGTGTGTGGCGATCAAGCCTGCTCTTTTTGTTTTGTTTTGTTTTTGGCTTGTCTTGTCAGCATTTTTACACTATTATGTTGCTGGCTTTTAATTGAATTTCGCTCCATTCTCTTGTCTCAGCCCCAGACTTTGGTTTCTTCTGTTCTTATTCCGCTCTTTCCTTCTTTTTGCTGTTTCTTTTTGGTGTGGTTAATTTTAAAACTACCCATAAAAGCCACACGATGCGATGTCGACTCCGGCAGCGGCAGAGGCAGCGACTTTTGCCACTAATACAATTACGCACTGACATCGAGTTTCTGGATGTGTTCTGGATGTGCACTGAGAGAAATTGAATTCACAGAAAGTCTTTATTTGTCATGCTTATAATTAAAATAAATTAGTGTTCTACATTTGCACAGTGCGAGGTCGTACTTAATTCTAGTATGAAATTAAAATTAAAATAGTCTTAGAACCTTATCCAACGATTTCTCTCTGTGCACACTCTCTTCTTTCTTCATTTTTTTTCTCTGTCCGTCTGCCTCTCTCTCGCTGGCTTGTGTTTTTGTTTGCCAAGTCTCTCTGCTGCTGCGTTTCTTCTGCATTCTTGTTGCGGTCGTTAACTTGCAACTGAACATGTTATGTTGTTGTTGGCTAGCCGCTCCGCTCCGCTCTTTTGCTCTTTCTCTCTGCCGCTCTGCGTTCTAAGGAGCGTGTGTTTTTGTTTGTGTTGCTTGGCTTGTGTTGATTTGTTTGCGCAGCGTCTCATCTGTTTGTGTGTGAGCCGCTTTGCCATCACCGCCTGCGTTTGTATGCGTAAATACGATGGGAGAGCGCCGATGAGCGGTTTTCCAACACTTAAGAAAGCGCGCGGCATTTAAAGTTTTTAAATCTGCCAACGGTGCGTATGCATGATAAATTAAAAAGTTGATTTAATCGAAGTTTTTTGTAATTATTTATTTGTTTTATGTAAAATACAATACGATTCGTTGAACTTTTAATTATATTTCGTTATTTAAAAATGTACGACAATTTAATATAGTTTTTTTAAATCCATACGTAAAAAGACATAACATATATTTATTAAACTAATAATTTATATTAATAAATTATCACAAAAACCATAATAGTGATGGTTAGATGTCAATCTTCGTTCTCCGCATGAATAACTCATTGATATCAGCAGAATTTTAATTAATTGAACTGAATTAATGTGATTAAAATGTAGAGAACCGCAAAATCAAATTAACAGTAAATTAATTCTTGACAAACGCGCATTATAATTGACTGATTAAATATTTCGCAATGCCAGGAATTCCACTTTCTTGGATCGCATCAATTGATTTACGTATTTACCAGGGTTATTACACCGGCGTTAGCGATAATTTTTATTCATAAGTCCTGCTGACAGCCCTCACAGACCATCCACACGAAATGCATTAAAAATTATTTATCCATAAATCATGCAATCGTTAATAAATAAAAAATGCATTCGAGTTCATTTTCCGTCGACAGTGAAATGGCACATAAACAAATAAACAAAGAAGGAATGGAAAAAATGGATATTAAGGCAAACAAAAAAATATATAGCCAAATGCATAAATAAATCAGAGCAGCGACGAAACAACAACAGTGCGGCCTGTCGTGCCTGTCGAACAAACAAATATTCATAATTGTAAAAAAAAAACGCTTAAAGTCAGCTCCCGCAGGGCTCAAAGGGTAGTGGGAGGGCGATATTGTATACACATTCACGAGAGCGATGTGAGCAAGAAGGAGAGCCTGCAACTAACCGCTGAATGTGCATAATTTATAAAGCTAATTAAACGCGCATTTAACTAATTAAAAATATAGCGCGCTTCAATTATTAAAATATGCTGCCCAATTATGATGCAGTCCAGTCCGAGGAAATTTGCAATTAAAATAGATGCGCAATCTGGGAGTGGCATCGATTCGATATATTCCCTAGCCGCATATCGCCGAATCGCATGCTCAACGCAGCGTATACGTAACGCTAATCAAAATGTATATTACGTATACGACAGCATGACATGTGTAAGAGAGGGTTCAAGCTAATTTTGGCATTCGCTGTTATTGCTGCTGCTGCTTCTGCTGCCTTTTTGGCTTTTAGCAACCAAATACTAATTGACATTTCGCTATGCCGACAAGTGAGCGCAGGGTCGATACGGGGGCATAATAAATGTAGCTGGGGAATGACGGGGGGCGGCTCGAACACATGTCTATAGCTTTACAGTTAGTCCAATACTACTGCTTGCCAATGCAAAAACAGTTTCAATTAAGCAATTAGCGCCATTGAAACAAATCCAACACGTTTTGTGGCTTATAAAGTGAAGCATCATGTCGATTGGTTCGGGCCCTGCGGTCGATAAAATGGAGTCAAAGCATAGGCCATTGGCGATAGGAGATTTTGTTTTCTGCGGCCATTCATTTAAGGCAATTAAAGGGTAATTGGGGTATGTGTATTTGTCCGGGAACATGATTGATACGGTGAGTAATTTGCCATCTGCTGTGCCTACTGAATGTGTTTGAAATGAATGTGTGCATCCTTCATTCTTAAAGGAAGTTTGAATGGGAATGAAAGGAAATAATTATAACAAGAAACATGTTATTTTTAAGTTCTGTTGATATTTCTTGTGAGATTTTCTGAATGTTTTGTAGTTTTGGTTTTCTTTATTTTAAATCCACAGTATCTTTGTAGTCTTCCTCAGCTTAACGATTACTGATTGGTGCTTGGCTTATTACGCTCATTACTAATACAAATGCAAAATGCCATTTTAGTTACTGCTGCTAATTTGCGCAACATTTTTGGGCC
Organism: Drosophila bocqueti; assembly: GCA_018151655.1. Lineage (NCBI taxonomy): Eukaryota > Metazoa > Arthropoda > Insecta > Diptera > Drosophilidae > Drosophila > Drosophila bocqueti. The sequence continues at coordinate 4,248,878 of JAECXF010000230.1, forward strand.
CCGCTCAGTTAGCATATTTATGCGAATTTCGCGCTTCGATTCAATTTTAGCCACAAAATGAAAACAACAAATAGCATTTGCATGTCTACATTTGTATGCGCACTTAAAGTCTTGATCCTGAAGGGAAATATATATACATATGTATATGTGTACATTCATAAGCAGCTTACGGCTTTGTTGTCTGCCGTGAAAAGCGTTCTGAATTGACGTCAGCGATGGCCCCAACTGCTGCATTATATAAATCAGCTTATTGCGAATCCGTCGCAGGTTTAGAGGAATCGAAGAGAAAGTCGGAGCCGAATCGGAGAGCCAAGTGGACATTGGCCCTGATGGGGGATGATGCATCGCCATTGCCAATGCAATTTGCACTTTAATAAACCCCGCTGGAGCGCGGCCAATGTTAATTACATTTGCAAATTCAATCACACTCGGAGTGCCTAATTTAATTAACGGATCGCCAAGTTTTATATTTTGCGGCGCAGTCAAGTTGATTAAAACGGTAGCAGCAGGCGTTTTTGTTTGCTTTAATTAATCTTTGTTAAATGCGGCTTTGCTCTCAAAAAGTTTATTTGCAAAGTTTGCACTCGATTGGAAATTGATTTCGATTAGGGATTAGAGGTGTGTGTGCCTGCCGATAAAGCATTCTATTTATATATATTTTACGAGCCTATTTAGGGCGGTTAATTAACAGGGGTTTAAGGCATACTATGTTGAGCACCTTGGATGTTTTATCTTTATGGGGTAGTTTGGCACTTCAGGTAATTGGTATTTGAATTTATGGTTGCTAAGAACTTAATTTTATAGCATCTTAAAGCAATAAGGGTTTCTTACGGTTGTAAATAAAATAAATAAATACATTTTATGCCAAAATACTATAAATAAATATAATTTTAATACTTTTAAACCTTTCCTCAGAATAATAACCCAATTTTCACAAAACTTTGGATTCTACGAATACCTTAACTGCTCTCATATCTTAGCCTATCCATCAACATAAAGCCACCGAAGCTTCAACTCATGATATATGGCCCAAAGGTCTTGGCCGCAGTCAAATATTAAACATACATTTATTTACTATTTAAAGCCTTTAACCAAGCAAAGCCCAGTCAAGGGTGTCAGCTTAAAACAATAAGTGGCGCAGGCCAGAGCAAATTGGAAGGCAAATCAGTTAAAATAATAACAATGCGATGCCCGCAACAATGACGTTGGCGGTAGCCAGTACGTCCAACAACAAACACAAAGATAAACAACTCATTAAAAGGAAATTAAACAGCCGTGAACTGAAACGAACGCCATGTCACGACCCGTCACTCATACGCACCGTTGTCTGTGCGTACATGAGTGACGTTTCGCGGCTTGATAAAGACTCTTTCTCTTTATTTCACCCAAAAGAAAACGAAATTTAATGAACTTTACACAAGTGCAGAACACACATTGATATTTAAATCAATTGATGCGGCAGTTAAATTCCATATAAATATAAATAAAAATAAACATTGTTCAAGCAGCTTTCTCAAAAACGTGTCTGAGCATTAGATAACTACCAAAAATAAAAAAATAAACGAGTGGCATAGGTAAAAAGTATCACAAAAAGTTATTGTCAATAGAGGAGGGGTGTGGCTTGGGCCGCAAAATATTTAGCATCCGACTGTTGACATTGCCTGGTTGCCAAGTCAAATATTTTTCGTAGTTTCTATGGTAGGGATTATAAAAAAGTATCGGTAATATAGAAAAAAAAAAAAATAACAATTTTAATCAATTCTGTTAAATATTAATAATATTTTATTGAATTGTTTGATTCCGAAAACAATATATATATGATTTATAGGGTCGGAAATGGCTCTTTACTTTTTACTAAAATTATAATATCCCTGAAAGGTACAAACTACACTGAGAGTGCGGCTTCATATCCTAATAAGATTAAATATACAATTCTGTTGATTCATATCTTATAATTTAAAAAATTCACATTTAAGAGATCCCTCATTAGGTATTCTGTATAATAAATGTTTCAAATATATAAAATTAATCAATAACTCTTCCACTTGCTTATTAATTTTTATACCACTAAGAATCACATCCTGATGGCAACGCATGGCTTATTGCGCTAGGCCTTATCACTGAAGAGTTCACTTAAATATTTATTTTAGCCACGCCAAATGTTTGCTTGAACCCATTAGTACTCGAGGTCTTTGACTGCCTGCACTTGACTTACATTCGCCCCTTATCGAGGCAATTGTCTTGGGCTCAATTGAAGCCGAACGAACGAAAGAAATTAGCCAACAGCCATTTTGACCGTAAGCAAACAATTGACAGCAGCAGGGAATGGGCTGGACAGGACAGGAGAACTTTAATTAATTAACACAAATTTGCAGTGTAATAGAGCGACAGAGCGCCGCTGGAGCTGTTGGAAAATGTAAACAACAGCGATGGCAAGTGCTCGAGAATCTCTCTCCTCCAAGTGGGCCACTTGACTGCAACTTTAATTAACTGGAAACGTTATGTTTGTTTTTGAAGGCGGCCAACGGCAAAGACAATGGCACAAAGGGTGCCTCCACAGATAAGGACCGAAACGCATTGTCTGGATGAATGTTTCCACCTCCCTGTTTAATCAATGTATAGTTGGCAATTTATTGGCCTAATTGCGGTATAATTTATAGCAAAGCTAAAACCGGACTAAATATGATTAGGATTCTGGTTTTACACTGGTGTAAAAAATATACAAAGCTGTAATTTAATTTTAAGAATCCGAAAAAGTTTAATACAATTTATTAAATTAGGCAATTAAAAGTTATAAAATTGGTTTCTTTACTTAATTGAAAACTTCATGACTTACTAAATAAGTCGTCAATCAAAGTAATGTATTTTAATTTTTTTGTTTTATTTACATATAATTAATGGTCGTATTAAAATAGTAGGTACTTGATAAATTACATTAAATAAATATAACCCAATAGCAAAATAAATCTAAATAAATATTCCTAAGGACGTTTATTTCTAGTTTTCTCGCAGTGCTTTGACTCCCGTTCTGCGGCTTCTAATTATTATTTTGGGCAAATTGTTGGGGCGAACAGACAGCTCATAGAATATACTCATGCATTGTTTATTAGCCTGAGTTGAAGCTGAGAAATGTCTTGTGCTTTTCGCCCCTGTTTCCAAGTCACAAGATCTCCGACTGTGCGGAATGTGCTAAAACAAATACAAGCTGAAATTTCGATTCCCTCTTTTTGGAGAAGGTGAATCATTCCCGACTTTATTGTTTTGTTTTTGTTTTATGCTGCTGCTGTCTTTTTTTCTCGTTTTACGTTTTTTTGTTTTGGAAAAGTTGGTTCCTGCGGCAGACTTTGCTTTTCGGTACTTTTGTTTATTTGCTTTTATCGGCTTCTATGTACTTTTGTTACGTTATTTGCTTTGCTCTCGCCACTCACCGTCGCTCGTCGCACTAAAGTCCAAGTCTAAACGGGTTTCCAACTGACGTTTAATTCAGCCCCAATGATTCTGCAATTTGATTTATGGATTACCGCGAATTTTGAATTTGAATTTACAATAGCAATAGATGGGTTTTGTGTGAGCAATTGTTTATGTTTGATTTGTCAGGTATGTAAATATGGAAAGCACAGATTAAATGTAAACTGTGCTAGATCATCGGAAACGTATTCATTTATTGTTGATCCATTGATGTTGACGTAATTTAAAGCTTACAAATATATAGCCAAGTTAGTTAAGATTTTTAAAATTGGCCTGGAAATTGGGGATTTAATAAATATAAATATAATCGGTAGAGGCACTTTCCCGGCTTTCTTCTAATCCACATTACGTATACGCCTCATAAGCCGAACTTACATTAATTCCTATACAAAGTAATTGGCTTATTATTATATATTTTATGTTTCTAAAACCCCCTTACTTAGCTTAAACTTAATCGCTTATCACGTATACGCCCCATTATTTCCAAAACTTACATGAATTCTTCCACTGCTGAAATTTGTGGTAAACAAAGCATGCACAAATGAAGAATATCACAAAAACGATGAGAAGCGTTAGGATAACACCAATCCAGATATCGCTGACCACATGGGCAAAGTCCTGCTGATCGTCGCCCGTATATATCCTGGATCCATGGGCTATATGAGGCGGTGGAGCCCTGGCCGCTGGCAGTACATCCAATAAATCGTCGGCCACATCAGCCACATCGTTGGCCGTGGCACCACTCAAATTGATCTCGACCTCCTGGCGATCGATGGTGAAATTTCCCAGGGCCGAGTCTAAGCCCAAGGCCAGTTGCTCAAGTTTGTTAATGAGTATAGAGTAGTTGCCCGGCAGATCGAAGCCGCCAAGATCGAGTTTTTCGCCACTATTCGCTGATGTCGTGGTGGTGGTATTCAAGGCCGTTGCGGTGGCATTGAGGCCTTCAACGATGGATGTGGCAGTGGCAGACGTGAGATTACTGTCGCTGCTGCTGTTGTTGTCTTCGAGGCCTGCCAGCAGGTTGCCCGTGAAGTTGAGAGCTTTCAACAAATCAGCCATGACTTAGAATGCTTTGTTTTCTATATTATATTCTTATCACTTTTGAAATTTATGTATTTTCTAAGCTATACACAGTTGTATTTTTAGTTTTCTTCCAGTCAGCCGCGGGGCTGGAGCTTCATTTCGCGACTGAAAACGCCCGACGAGTGTAAAGTTGCAAATTTGCTGGGCCGTTTTTTGTCGGCACTCCCAGAGCCTGGCATATAGATTTTATTTTGTATTTAATCTCTCGCCTCCCTACTTTATGTCGTTTTTCGCTTTTCAACTAATTGTGTTAACGCATCGGTGTTAATTCATTCGCCTTACGCATCGCGCATCGCATTTCTGGCCAGTAGAAAATTGTATTTCACAGATACAGCCGCTCTCATTGCTGATTTGTTGTTCAAATATTGATCGTTGGTATTAAAACGCTTCTTTTTTCACTTTTTTTTTGTTGTATATTCATATTTGTTGTATGTTTTTATTATTTTTTTTTTTCAGTTTTATTTGCTGTTTTTGCTGTGCTGTAGGGGAATTTATCTTAGCAATCTCCTTCGGCTGTCTATCTGTATGAGTTCAGTTTATTGATTTGCCAAGTGGAAATGAGGGAAAACATTCCTGGCTTTGCTCTGTTTCGTTTAATCTCTGCCACTTTCGAGGCTGTAAAATCTTTGCATATTTGCCCTGCTAATTCTCGATTACACGTGAAGTGCATATAGATAGGAGTGTATATAGGGTATATCTATATATATGTATGTATATATAGAGTACGATCCAAGGCAGCAACACGTGTGATCTGACGACACACATCTTAAATCGACAGAATTACTTAATGAGGGCTTAAGATTAACACATTGCTGAACAACAAGAAATATTTATATAAAGGGTGAGCATACAAATGATATAAATATTTTAGGAAATTATTATTTTTCTTTAGGAATTCTTAAATTTATTTTTAAGAGTTTTCTATGTTTTTTAAAGCTCAAAATATTATTTAAGAAGAGCTTAACTCTAAAGAAAATGTCAATATAAATCAAAAATATCTTGCAAGCTCTGTAATTCTGTTTTATTATAATTATATGCATTATTCCAATATTTATCAGATTTAATTTGTTTTTCTAAAATATTTTTACCCTAGAACACTCTACATTTTTAATAATTTCTATAAAAATATTATTATTTGACTGTTCCATATTTAGTTAGTTAGAACTCAGTTCTGTTCAAATTTTCTTTATTTAATAATAGTAAATAATAACTGAGCTTAACCCTTATATTATATGCATTTTCCGCGTCCCTAAGAGACACACACCCCATTTCTTTTTGTGACGAACGACTGTTCTATTTTCGGAACAGCTTCAACAACAGTCAATTAGGCCGCTTGTTGTCAGTATCTATAAACATTAATTAAAACTGGGGAGACCCCTACTGAATTTCACTACCAATACCAATATCATTTATATATACATTTATATATAAGTATATAGAAATCTATATATATTTAAGTAAACCAGATGAACACTGTATGCGGTTAATGAATAAATCAAGTGGAAAAATTGACGTTCTCAACGCCTTTGCATACAAAACAAATTGTTGCTGAATTGAAATACTAGAACAGACAGGAACTGATAATATTGATAATATTTATATATGCGGCGCAAGTTTTTAACAAATCAATTTGATTTTAAAATGAATCAAGCATACAGATGAAGAAAAAATTCATTTAAAATGCCGAAAGAGTAAATTAAATATTAAAAAAAAAGAAAAATTATATATCTTAGAACTTGTACACTTTATTTATTTTATTATGATACTGGTTTTAGCTAATTCAATTAAAAAACTCTAAGATTCATAATACATTTATTCAAAATAAATGTAATGTTTATTTAAATTGTTTTAGTAATCTTTTCAAATGGAATTCTTTGCTAGAAAATCTTCTAACGATGAGACAGCAAAAAGAGCAAAACATTCTATAATAAAAAGCAGGAAGTGTATTCCTTAGCTTTTTATTAGTTCTTACTTATGAAAAACACAGTTCATAGGTTAATTTAAGGCCTCACTTTCAGTCTTGTTTATGTTTTCACAGTTTACTAATTAAGCAATTTAACACTAGTTCATTTACACTTGACGCCAACTGGGTAGTAACTTTTAAACTTTTTTGTTCCCAACAAAATTCACGACCTCTATCAACAATAGTAACAAATGATGATTGAACAACTCGCGGAGAACTTCTGGTCGTTTTTGTTTTTTTTTATTTTATGGCCAACTGAACCGAACTCGCGCGCTTGTTTACAACAATTAAAACTGCTTTCTTGCGTCTTGCAATTATAGCCACGTTAACAGCGAGAAGTTAACTGCGGACGACGCTCCGCTACGCCGACAGTGACTGCGACGGCGACCGAAAAGCGGCGACTGCGACGTCTATCTAGACGGCAACTCAAACAAACTCAAACCGAATGAATGAACTGCCAACGGACTAACTAACTGGCTAACTGCCCAGCTGACTGACAGACTGACAAAGCCTAGGCTGAGGCAGAGACGGAGGCTGGGGCTGAGATTGAGACACAGTTTGAACTGCGTCTGGCCTGAACCGCTTCTGACGTGAAGATGCCGCAAAAAATTAAATCAGCTGAGACAATGCGATCGGAGGTCCCCGGAGACAAGCTGCACAGGGCGAAAAATATATTTTTGAAATATTGAGAATATTACAATTAAAAAGTTTCATGCTAGGTTCCGTAAAGACTATTATTGATGAGCTGTATTCCGTGAGGTTGATTAGTTTATCAGGAATATAAATATTATTTTTTTAATTTAAAATAAATTATAAAAATTTTAAACCTTGAATATATTATACATTATTTGGTTTATATGTAACTTTAAAAGTTATTTAACTATTGAAAAATGGTAATGCTAATTAAATTTAAATAATTAAATAACTTGCAATCTTAAATAAATTTTGAAATTATTTATTATTACAATTTTCTTTTAGCATATAGAGTTAATATGCTCTACTTTTATTATCATCATTATCACTATCATTCCTAATGGGTTTCGTATGAAGTGGGTTCTTATCCTAACTATTCAAAATACAATTTCACTTTAAAGAAAACATGTTTATTAATTGTTTATTAATTACTTTAAAAGATCAAGGAGTTTTCTAAATTTCAATTGAAAATATAACCAAATTGCTTTAACTTTCTCTCCGTGCAGATACTGGCAAGCAAAAACTAGCAAATCAAAAATCATTGCGAGTCGATTGCTGCAATTGAGTTTGCCTGATTGTACATTATTTCTTTGATTTATTTGTTTATGTCGTTTTGATTTTAGTTCGCGTGTTGTTTGGCCTAATGATTACTTTAATATATATAGTAATTAATAGCAGCACTTAATCGCAACTTTTGCTTATTTACACCATATTTTTGACTTGCCTTGTTATCTTTCTAGTTTTAGTTTCCTTTCTAAGAGTCTAGCTTTAGTGAATTAAATCTTAATAATATTCGTTGATTAATTTATAGAAAGCATTAACATATATTCAAACCATAACCAGTTCCCTTTGATTGTAAAAATTTCTCACAACTAGTATTTTATTTGTTTTTCTTAAGGCCTTAAACTTTATGTAAATCTAATTGAAGCTTTCAGACTAATTTATATAGTTTCTTTATTTATAATTCCCTAAGTACTTTTCCCTATTAAAAACCTTTAATATGCCATGCAGCCCGTTTCCATTTCCCTGTTTCTCACAATTTATTTCTTATTTATTCATATTAATGTTCTCTCCATCTTGAGCTCTGATTGCCGCCTATTTTGCATAGAAAATATATATATGAATTCTGAAAGAAAATTTAATGAATTTTTCTTTGATTTATTGCCATTTGCTTTTATACTGAAAAGAAGACTCTCGGCCTAATCCTTTCATGCATATTTCACGTTTATTGCATATCATTTACATTTAATTTTATGCATTGGCATTATGCTGCCGAAACGTGAACATTTCATGGGCAATTTAGCATCGAGTATTTTATTAGTTTATGGCTCTCAACGTGTTGGCAAACATTCGTTTATTCCGCCATAGTAGTAGTAGTTTTAGAGCATGTTTTATTATCTTTTCGGTGTTTATTAAAATTTGCATTTAATTATTTTGTTCGTATTTGCAATTTGTGGCTGCCACTGCCGCTGCTGCAGCACTTTGCTGCCGATATTATAATGTGGCTAAGTCTGAAATGTTGTAGAACAATTCCAATTAAGTTGGCCTTTAATGCGATTGCATAACACCCCCCAGGTTGAATGCTGTGTGTGTGATGATGCAAGTAATTTTTCCTGTGTTTGCGGTTAACTATTTGTAAATCACAAATTGATTCGATCGAATGGCTGATTATGAATTTTCCATTTACTAATATTTACTTGGGCGCTGCTGTATTTATGAGCTTCAATTGCAATTAGCATTCCGGCACCGGCTTAGTGTCGCCTGATTAGAGCTTTATCAATTTCGAATTATTTTATTGACATTATTTAGCACTTGAAGCCAAAACCCATCATGTATCTCCTTGTCCCATTGATTTTATGTACTTCCAACTAATCAATAAACAATTGCAGCTTTTTTGCTCGTTAATTGCTAAATAAATTGTATGGGAATAATTGGATTAATACAGGCTGAAAAAATATAACAATGCCTGATTGAGTTACTGTTCTAAATTTATATTTATTGGAAGCATTTTAAATTATCATTATTATTATTTCCAGGTCACTTTTGTATGGGCATTCCCCCTCGAGCACATTTATCTCAAGTATCAGGTGTACTTATGATTTATTCGGAGTAGCAGGTTGCATTGTTTATCACGTTGATTCCTTATCTCGAGTGGCACACACCAATCATCTTGGCAGCCTATACTACGTACGTTCGTAGCCGTCCATTAGATTACTATTTACGTTCTAGCTTAAACATGTGCTAAATACGCTTTGTTTTAGGCAAAACCGAGACCCGATATTTAGCTGTAAGTGTCAGTTTGTGTTGGTTCGAACTGGAATCTGGCATGGACTTTACATTAGCTTGGCCATAAAACTTTGAGAGCTATTAATTAATAATTATTTGTACAGTGATGCGATCAAATGAACGTTTTTCTGCCAGGAGATGATGAAGTATTTTTGAGGGAGAGTTAAGAAATTTAGACATTTTACAAATTTATAATTAAATATTTTAAAAATCATATATTATGGGATAAAATACTGGAATTTGTTTTATCTTTAATTAAATTATGTGTTCTGTACTTTAACTATTAATAATTTTATTAATAATAATTTTATTAGATCCTTTTAAATGCATATAATTCTAAAATTTTAGATGCTAGCTTCCTTTCTTGTTTTAGATCACTTTACCTTAGATCAAATTGTACAACATTTTCACCACACAAATCCTTGAATATTTACCACACAAATCCTTGCTTATTTTACTTGAAGTCGACAAATCTTACTCACCACGAAGAGTATCACTTCTTAGCTCGGCTCACAACCAATTGAAAGGTTCTTGTCTCCGCTGTTCGCTGATCTAATTAGAATATTTGAGACAAGAAATCCACCCTGAACAAACGACATCTCACCACAGCCTACTAATTAGTTTGCAAATTTAATCCAGTCACGGGTAAAAAACGCCAAAAAAAAGGTAAACACCAGTAATTAATATTTTGATTATTATGATATTTACCCATATTTTTTTAGCTTATTTTTTTCGTCGTGCCAGACGCCGGCAGGCAGAGATACGCCTCGAAAACAGGTGTGAACCGGTTGCGCATGCGCGCGGCAGAATAATCAAGTGACAAAAACCCCGCTGCGCGCACGTGATGATTTCTCATCGAAAAACAATTTTGCTCAACCAGTTTCATATTCATATTTTGGTGTGCACTAAATTTACTAATTAAATTAAGCGAAACACTGTTGCCAACAGCTAAGTTGTATAATAACAAACGAGGTCGTCGCTGAGTCTGGCGATAAGATAAACTAAAATGATAAGATATAAAATGAAGAGAATTCTGAAGTTAAGAGCCTTGCCCATAAAAATACCTGCCATTTAGTTTAAAAAACATTGAGATTTTATTTAATTATTTAATAATTCAACTAAGAGCTGGACAGAAGAAAACACCTTAGAATATGTAGGTTATATAAAGCCTAAGATTCAAATTAGAATTATTCTTTGGGAAATGTCGCCCTGTTAATAACGATCTTAAGATCAACTTCCATAAATCCATCACCTTTGGAATTTCCTCCTGATATCTTACGGATAGATATAGGCTACTGCTTAAAAGTTCACAGTCACGCTGATTAAGGTTGCAATTAAGTAAGTATCGCCACAATGGTTCATTGCGCCCGTTATTAACCCCCTCGGGTATTTCCTATGTCAGCTGCGATGATACAGACACATTCCAGCAGGTTGAATATACCCGAGAGAGAGAGGGGGCTCCGAACTCGGTAAATAGTCGGCGTTATTTGCGCTTTAAGGTAAGGTAAGGTGGGCAAACAATGGAGGTGCCAAGGTATGGTAACAGTTATAATGGCATATCAGCAGCATATGTAATGCACCTAATTATAGAGTTCTGAGCAAGTCGGAGCGATTACCGGACAGCGGGGTCTTTGAACGGGATATATATTGTGATAATGCAAGTGAGTTACGGAATTTTTATAGATAAGCTTATGACAGAGTTAAGGTAACAGTAGAAAAAACCGGAAGTTTCTAGTTTGAAATAATCTAAAAGGAATGCTTATGAATTATATGATATTTAGAATATGCAATAACAAATTCAAATTCCTTTTTTACCTTTAGTAAAATTCTATTATTTATTATCTCAGTTCCTGGAAAAACCAAATTATATATTCAATATTCCTATAATCTCCTGCTTTGTATCTCCTTTCTAAAGTATTTCTTCAATCTCCGCGCGCCAAAGAAAACTTACTTACTTCCCTTGTGGGTATTAGGCCAGAGTTTCCCTAACACACTCAACTGGATTCAATAAGCAGAGGAATATATGAGTATATAGGAGACCCCGAAGCCCCTTCCATTGGCAACCCTATCGCAACAATCTTTTATCCAAACACAACAGGCCGCATCCTCGAACAAATGCCGTCACTCGTTCGACACTCATTCCGGTGGAGATGTTTCCCGCGTTGCCGGGACACCAGGCTTCCTCGGTTCCTCAGTTCCCCGGTTCACTCCCTTTCCCTTCCCGGCTCTTCGCTTCCTTTAAGCCAATTTGTAAACCATCAAATCGCGTTAAATGCGCTTTTCCGGTCGCGGCCTCTTTTCCCTTTTATCTCTCTGGCTGACTGCCGCAGAGGAGTAAAAATCTCATTGTTATTGTTTTCCTTGCTAAACGGAAACGGTTAGAGGCTGCCAGGAGGGAGTCTCCTGTATCTGTATTTTTATTTGTATCTTTGTATCTCTGTATCCGTATCCCTTTTCGGTGTGTGACGTAGCGACAGGTACAAGGACGACATATGCCGTGATAAGGATGCAATCGTTTGCGCCTCTCTCAACTTATTGATTTGTTTGCCTTTGGGCCAGGCCTTTGTGCCGAGATCCGTCTGTGAGAACGGAAATTGTGGAAAGCGGTTTGGGGAGCGGACACACGGACTCCTCGTGGGTTTCTCTGTTACATAAGCTACACTCAGAGAAAAATGGTACAATAAGGTTTGGAAAGCTGCCTTAGGATTTTGAGAAACAGGGAAATAGCTTTGGTTAAATTTAAGTTATTCAAAATTAAGTGAAAGAGTTTTAAAGTAAGAATTAATCTCCTACGCAGTGTATTAACTTCTCTAATATAATTTAAATTTTGTAGTTTTCTTATTTAAATGGTTTTTACTTAGCCTGTAAATATTCTTTTCATTTACGTATTATATAAATCATTTTCTTTGCTCTTCTACACCTTTGGATTCATAGAGATTCCTTCAAAATGCCTTATATATTTTCTTTGCGTGCACTACCCACCGCGACATCGGTTTGTTACAAAGTACTATATAGTATAATGCCTTGTTCGCCCCAAAACCCCAGCCTTTATTTGAACTTCCGTTGCAAACGATCGAAAACCGTGGCCAATGCACTCAGCTCAGCTCGGTTCGACTCGGTGGCGGGGCTCACAAACAGTAGCCAGGTTGGCAGTCGGTTTTGGCCTGGTTCTGTTCATAAAATGCCTGAAAAACGAGCGTGTAATTTACGAGCTGTTTGTCAACAATGTTGCGCTCACAACACACAGAAAGAGAGAGAGAGAGGGGGAGCTGGAAAATCTATTTCGTATTTTATTATTAGTTTGAAAGAACCGAAAAGGGGAACCGAAACTGACCAGCCACTGACTAATGAGGCGTTTCTCATCGCTTCCGCTCGTTATTGCATAAATTAAAATGCTCATTATGCCGGGAAGAAATCGCCTTAATGTCACCGTGAAGGGACAGTGGACATGGACTCATTCATTATAGTATTTAATTGAGGAATATACCCAAGTCGGAAGTGTAGTACTGGGAAAGTTCCAATTTAAAGTGGGAGAAAGGTTTTCTCAGGAAATAGGAGAAGTTATGTAGCTTCGTACTCATAAAATTTATTTTATTTTAAACTACTTTTAAGACTAAAAGAAGGACTGTTTTGTTTAAAGAATTCCACTAATACTGACAGCACAATAATTACGCATACTTTCTGCAATAAAAATCCAGTAAAAGTTATCTAAAAACTACACCTCTTTGCAGTGCTCTTCAATGTTTTCTTTAGAGTTCCCTCTAACTAACTTTTGTCCTGTCAATGCAATTTGAAACTTTAAGTTTCCCATCATAGATTCCTCCTTGTTCAGGAATCTTCACCAACTGACTATCTACCTGTGCGATCTCAAAAATTACTTTAGTTGAGTTGGGCATAGTTGGCTTCCTTGTCAGCCAAGGCGACTTCCTGGATATTCTTCGTCTACGTCCGGGAGAGAAGCCAACGTGGACCAACAATCAATCATAATTGTTTCTCAGTTTGTCAACGAAACTGGGAGTTTGGTGTTGGAGTTCCGACTTGGTGTCTGTTATCGCAATGCAGTCAGGCTTTGGCGGTGGGTTGGTTGTCCTTGCCACGGCGAGTGGCAGCAAAAAGCCAATGACATTGGATGGGCGGCAAATTGAGGGGAGGCGGTATAGGAAGCACTCGACGTTCGCTCGCTTTTGACGGCATTGCATATAAAGTTGCAGCAAAAAGTGCACCGGGGGAGCCACAACAATAACGAAGGACGAACGCTGATAAGCCTGGCCACGGAAGTGGCACACAGACAGGAGGAAACTAGCTGAATGTACAGAAGACACGGGGCAAAAAACAGGGTATAGATATTATTTAATAAATGTATTATAAATATGTAGCTCTCAAAATTCATTTTTAAAATCATTTAACATTAAGAAATTCCCTGAATAACTTCTTATTTAGGAAAAGTATCAGTAGTTTATTAAGTTCTTTGTACATTTTAGTTTAAAAAGAGGTCCTAGATCCCCCTAAGTTTTTCCCAAGTGCAGCAACACAAACGTGTGACAAAGACGAAAAAGTCGGATGGGAATAGTGTAAGCAAGAGTGTGGGCGACGCAACAGTTTGCCCGGCGATATTGACGGACCAAAGTCGCGCCGAGTTGAGTTGCTATCAATGGCATTGGAGGAATTCCCCAGAGTGTCCTGCGTGGCAGCAAAGCATGAAAACCCGATTACGCTCAGTTGGTATGCAAGGACCATCCCCTCCACCCTTTCTATACTCCTGAACAAACCCTTATGGACACGTTCGGTTATGTATATGTATCCCGGAATGGCTATATCTATGCACGAGTATATTGTGGCGCATATCTGTGCAGGCGACGAAGGCGAAGAAGGCGTCGCGTTAACATATGATTGTCGTCTGCCTCGCCCAAACATAAAAAGGGAGAACGGATAAAGGATAAAGGATAACGAAGCGCAAATTTCAAATAATCATGAATATTACATGAGCTGCAGAGCAGTAGACAAACGTTACACACACATGGCTCCTTCTTCGGTGCTTGGTCTTGCTTCTCCTCCTCTTTGGCGGCGATTTATATAAAAATCATTCACACGTTCCAAATTATTTATTAATGCCTATGCAAAATTGTGTGAACCGAGGAGGGACCACGGCCGACGCGTCGGTGTAAATGCTACAGTTAAAGAGGGTTCAAGATGCTGCAAAAGTCAGGATTTGACAGTTTTTCGATGTTTAATTTCCCGGCTCCTTTTTTTTCGAGAGACATTGACAAGGGGTTGCAGCTGTGTTGAAAGCGTTTATTAAATCGATTTTAGACTATTAAAGCTAATCAGGCAGGATGTTATTTAAGTGTTTTACCAAGAAGTTAGGGCAAAACTTACTTATTTATATTTTTAATGGTTTTATACATTTTTGATATAGGGAAGATCAGCTATTATCACTTGTAAATATATATATTTCATAGAAATACTATATTTTAAAGCAGTTTAATTTTAAAGCATTAAAAATTATATACTTTAATCCCTTAGACTTTCTTCCAATTAAAAATAAAAAGCATGAATGATATCCTCGCACTCTCACACTGACAGAATCACCTTTTGCTAAAGGAAAAACCGCGACAGCTTGACTGATAGCAACCTGCTCCTTTTCGTGTATAAGTGCCTGTATCTCTGTGTGTGTGGGCCAGTCGGTGTGTGCAGTGTGTGTGTGCCTCAAAGGAGAAGCCGCGGCAATGAGCTTGCAATAATGTGATAAGCGCGCAACGGAAATGAAAACAAGTATAAATGCAAGTGCAAACCGAGTGATGACAGTGGCATAAAGGCTCAGAGGGATTGCGAGAAGGGGGGAGCGGGGGGAAAAGAGAGTGTAAGTAACAACAACAATAATCGGAGAATCAGCAGAAATAACAACAACAATAAAAGCAAGCAAAGCTGCAACAACAAAGGCGAGCCACAACAAAGAGCTGAGTACTTAAAAGCCAGGCGAAAGGCGCCAACATCAACATCACACAAATGTACAGATAGAAAAATATATAACAAGAGCTTAAATATATAAAATGTAATAATTAAATCAATTTTATGATTTTTAATTTTATACTGAAACTGTCAAAATATACTGACAAAAATAAAATATTTTTGTATATAGATAAAGTTAGGGATAAATTAAATTAAACAAGAACCTTTGATAAACAACTGTTTCTCACTTTTCCATAACCATCTTTACTACCTTAAATAATTCTTAATGAAGCATACATTTAATATTTAATTAATAATTATCCCTCTATTGGAGTTATCTTTAATATTCAGATATCAATATGGAATCAAACATATGAAACCAACTTTCCTTTCAGTGACAATACGACGGATTGAACATGGCGGGGCACTGAGGAGTTCCCGTCATCAGGCAGTCAGGCAATAAAAGCAAAATTGCCATTTGAGGCAAGACCCCTGCATTTCCAGTTCTCCCCGCCAGTTCTGCCAGGCCCCCGCCCTGCCCCTACAGCCTTCACATGTGGCGCTTTTGCCTCAATTATTTTTATTGGTTCGGCGCAAAAATTTACGTTGCATACTTTGCAGCGCCGCCTGGCATGGCGTTAATTTCGTTATGGAAAATTGCAACGACTTGACATGTGAGCGTGCAATGGGGAGCCGGATGAGGTGAGGGTGGTGGGGGAATCCGAAAAGCCAATTGGGGGGCATAAAGGGTGGAACCCTTACAGAGATAAAAATATGTATTGTATAAAGGGTTTTGTTTTAAAGGCAAGTAGAAACTTATATTTAAGTGAAAATTAAACCCAACTTTAATTTAAGCCTTCTTCAGGGTTTTGCTTTATGAATTGGAATAAAAAATAAAAATTGTACTTAGATATCTTAAAGATATTTTTAAAAGCAAATTAAGTTTCTGTATAAAAATGTTGCAGCAAGATACTGTTGAAATGAACCCCACTTTTTCCCCAGTGCAGGTAGGACCTGGCGAAAAAGCGGAAAATGGGAACCTGCTCCATGGTGTAAGGGAGCCGACAATGCGGCGCCAGTGCATACAATTGAGCTTAATATTGAAAACTTTCGAGTATCTTAATTAAAGGTTAAGTGTGTGTGTGAGAGCCTTTTCAAAGGGAGAGCGAAAGGAGAATGGAGAATGAAGAAAAGGCTCGAATTATGGTAATTTGTGTTGAAAGGCTGCTAAGTGGGCAATTGAAGCGGCCTGAATGGGCGAAGGATTTATGGCTAAAGCGGAAGGAGCCTTAAATGCCAATCAAGGAGCGCAGCAGCTTTCCCAAATAAGGCCTGCATTATTTAATCAGGTTGCTTGTTTTCACAATTCACATTTATTTCGATTTAAGTCATCAGTATTATTGATGCAGCATTAAGCCAATGACTTGCCTTCTTGTGACACCATAATTAATCCATTAATTCATTTTCAAACATGTATTTATTGACCACTTTAAATGGTCAAACAAAAGTACCAAGCCCCACTAGATATATAAGTTTAATGTAATTTATCAAAATATAAATGGCACCGCAACACAAAACCATTGCAATTTGCATTTATTCTATATATAATTATATAGGAACAAAAGCAATTAAATTCAACTTAATCAAATTGCAAATTGACAGCTTCAAATGCACGACTCGCTTGGCCGTTCTCCCATCGATAAAACAAATGCAATTGACCTGAATTTCAAAATTGCAAGCACCGAGCACGAACGCTCCCCCATTTCATTCGGACAAGTATCGAACATCTTTCACTGCCGCCTCACAATCAATAACCGAACGTGTGAAGGAGGGATACTATATTATATATAGAGAGTGACGGGTGCTTCGGGGGATGGAACCATGCTTGAAGTAGCCTGCGCTAATAAAAAATGTAAATTTTATGCCCCATTTGAGTTAAAATAAAAAAATCCAGCACAATAAATACAAATTAGATGAAATGTCAAAGCGAAAGCATCGAGGCAACTGGATTTACAGGGGACATGCTGGCTAAGGTGAGCCGAATTTATTAAAAAGGTATTATGGATTAAAATAGGACTTAAAATAAAATGTGGTATATAAAACTGCGTTTTAATTATATTTTCAAACATTTTAAACATTATTATTCTCTTAGCTAGAGATTTTTCTACACACTGTAGGAGAATTCTTAAACCGTTTTGTAAAATTTGTAACTCTTAAACGTTTCAAGGAACAGGTTTAAATATATTTAACATTTCAGCTTTTATTAAATATATATTTTAAAATTTAAATTAAAATTTTAAACCTTCCCATATCCAACTGAACTAGGGTCCACTCCTGAAGCCTTCTCACGCTTCATTGCTGGCTAAAACATGACGCAAATCCAATACGCCTTCGCTCTGGACCTGGCCCAGAGTGCAAGTTACAAACTCACGTAGGACGCCGTGACCTCCATCCTCCCAATCCCTCAATCCCCCGTCCACTGACCACTCCTGGATGGATGTCTGCTGTTATCGCTGGCGGCGATATTTTCAATGCGCTGTCGGTAAAAATTACGCACTTTTAGTTGGTCGCCTTCGTTCAGCGAGTTGTCTGTCGTTTCGTTTTTTTTTTTTGCTCGTTTCGCTAGCCAGCGGCGGGACATGAATATTTTAAAAAATTCGCTGGGCTCATCGCAAGATTTGAGACGATGTTAGGAGAAGGAACCAGGAGCCAGGCCCCGACCCAGCACACGCACAATGAATAATTTAAGGACCCGAGAGGAAGCCAGGCTGGCGGTACAGAGTCCTGGCATCATCAAATAAATGCCAAATGAGCAATCAAAGTGCCATGAAAGACTAACTAAGCAGAGCCACCAACTGATGAGGAGCTGTAAAAAATGATGTACACGAATTATCGGGACAGTGGGCGACGCCGGGTGGTGGGTGGGTGGTTCTAAGGACGAGTGGGTGGCCTGGGTCTCGGCAAATGAAGCGCGTAAACAGCAAATAAAGTTGAGAGAACATTTTTACGCATTTTTGCTTGCATAAATAATAAAAAGTTCTCTTACTTTTTTCGCCGAAAATCCAGAACATGATTTTTTATGCAGAGCGTGATATAAGATAAGAATTTATAATGTGAGGGATACAGAATACATTTTTTATATTACGTTTAAGACGACTAAAAATCGATAATAATGTCAGGACTAAGCTATAGTTAAAGGGCGTTTTTAAATTAAATAAAAGCTTATTTAAAATATGTACTATTTAAAGAGGAAAATGTTTTTTTAATTTTCAACTTACATTTTAAATACTTTCTCCATGAAAGTTCTTAATGCCCTTGGCTGGTTAAATAATTTTCGAAACTTTATCCAAGGATTATCCTTTATTAAATTGGAATTTTATCCCAAAAAGGATTAATTTCGGAGTGCATTCATTATATCTTTCCTGGGCGCCTTTGGCAAAATTTGTTAAGAACACTTTAAAGTCGCCTAGGCATCGAAGACAAAAGGAAATAGCTGGGAAAACTGAATTATAGATTCAACTCGAGGCGCAGAACTTGGCGAGCATTCCTGCTCCATTCCAGTTGAAGACAAAAACTTATTATACTTGCGAGCTTTTGCCGCATCAGCTGGGACTCGATGGGCAAAATGGGTGAAACCGTTGTTGGTTGTCGATGCGGTTCTCCACAGAGAACCAGGGTGCAGGCCCGAAGCCCCATATTGCCGATACATAAGCAATTGGTATGTACAACTGCGCCTCCTGGCTTTCCGCTTTTCCCCCACATTTTCCGGAGAGCGGGAAATGCGGTTATGAATTCCTGAACAGCAAAGTCGAGGAAAAGCATCGACTGCACTGGGCTCGAACAAGAAGAAGTGGCAACGCGGCGCAGGCCGAAGTTTTATATTAAAACTCTTGTGCAGCGGAATGAGCGTCGGGGCTAAATAAAATATATATGAAAACCAAAAGTTTCATAAAACAATTCTGACTTGGCGCACTTTTTTATGGCTCTCAACTTTAAGTTGAACGTGTGGGGGCAAATAAAAAAATGCAGAAACTACGGGGACATTAACTAAGGAAACTATTGGCTGGGGGAACGGGCCGGAACTCTCCTACCAGGCGCAGGCACGTTTTGTGGCCACGGTTTCGAAACGAAACTAGGGGAATTTATTGCATTGACATACTAAGTCTACTAAGACGCTTCTATGTTGTTATCGAAATGGGCCAAATGCGCTCAACTGTAAAAATTGTATGTGCCACACACAGTGAGGTGGATAAAAAGGATGGCATTATGTGGGTCAGTCGTACACGAAGCTGGATTATTGATCTTGATCCTATCTTGGGGTGATAATAATTCAGGGAAAAAAGGTATTTAAGTTAGGTTTGAATATATAGTGTCAGTGTGGCAAATAGCTATTGGGAGTTATTAAACTGGGCTTTATTACAAGAAGCCAATTAAATAATGTATGTACTTAAAAATATAAACAAAAGAGATTAAGGGGGTAAGGAGTCAAATGTGAGAAAAATATATTTTATATTGTTGATTAGGGCGATTAAATACAACCCATACACTTTAAAGCTCCCTGTGGAAATGATGATTTGTAATTAATCTACTTTAATTAATAAAGAAATTTTATTTTACATAAAAAAAGATTAATGTGTAGTGTAGTGATTAAAGTAAAGTGTTATAAATACAAGTATATTTTAGTTATAAAATAAAATTGATATTATCAAGTTAAAAAAAAAAAAATGGTAAAAAAAGCATTTTTCCAGTACGTATTTTTTTTTAGTTTCCTTAGTTTAGTTTTTTTGTTAGCCTTCCCAGACGATAAATAAATACTATCTGCATATATTGCATTTTATATTAAAAGCCGAAAAAAATAAAAACCCAAAACATTCTACCAAAACAACATCGATACTAATTGCTCACTCTTCTTCGGACTTAAATGGGCGTAACAAAAATACCATTATTGTGCACTTTGAACCCATCATCTGTGCTTACTCACAATTGGCTAACAAAATACCGTTTCATTGTGGGTTGTTAAGCCGAAATGCCAAAACACAAAAGCACACCAAAAATCGACAGAATGCGTTGCCGGAAAATGCAACAACTTAAGCCTCTGGCAGCCCCAAACAATACACAAATCCCAGTCTAAGGCTCAAATGCCAAACAAATTTTGCAACAAATTTCGGGTGCCCGTTATCGAAATGACCCATTTGTTGTTGTGCACTTTGGCTAACAACCATATATAGTAGATACACAGATATGCACCCATACATGATGCACTCAAGCACATACAGATATCGCTCTAATGAAACGCAATATCTTCGAGACAATGCTAATTGCCTAGGATGCAAACAGAAGTTGCATCGAACGCAGCCTATGCAACCGAATTATCGGACGAAACTGGGCACTGCTATATGCATGGAGAGAAAATATTAGAGATACAAATTATGGAGTTTAATGTATAATACAAATTCATATATATAAGGCTTGGCTTTTATTTAATTTGATTTTAATGGGGTTTAAAAAATTTTTAAAACAAATTAATTTGAAAGTGTAATCATACGATATTTTTTATTTAATCTAAAGGTATAAGGCCAGTTTAATCTATAATCTCAGTGAGTACATACTTATTTAAATTTTTTAAAATATTTTCTCGAAATGTTATTTCAACTCATGGAGTACTTCCTATTTTTCCAGTGTTAATGCGGTTCTCAGCTAGAATGTTTGTGTGCGAATATTTGTGCAGAAAAGCATTCATTCCTCTCTACATTTCGTTTACTTGGCCAAAAGCCAATTTTCGGCCAAAACGCATGCCAAATTTGCCAAAAACGAAGCGAAACGAAATAGGAGAAAATAGCTAAATATTTTATGATATCGATGAGGCAGGCAGTTCCGCAAGGAAGCGAAGCTCCCACAGAAAAGTAGTTCAGCAATGCCAGCTAAGCGCAGTGACAGCCACATTCAAATGTGTTTTGTATACCCTGAAGCTTGATTAAGGGACTGAATTATGGTATAAGAAAACATTTTGTAATAGAAACTATAGTAAAATAAAGTGTTTATATGAAAAGAACACTTTGGGGACTCTGGCTAAACGTAAATATTTATAAAAGCACAGAAAATCTAAAGCTTACCCTTTTGAATTAAATTCTAAGATATATTTATGGTTTTTCTTTGAAGGTAATATTCTAGAAACTCTAGATAATAATAAATAATATAAAATGGAATTTATTGTTAAAGCTTAACATGTTAAATTAAATTTCAGCTCGATTTTTCTGTGGGCATATTTTATAGGTACAAATAAAGCCTTGATCTGTGCTTAGTTGCACTATAGAGTATCTAGCCTTAGGTACCTTCCGTCTAACACTGTAAGCCGTTTATTGGGGCCATTTATGGGTTGTTTGTGAAATATGAGCACAGTTTTCCACGGAAAGAGGATAACTTGGCCATGGCTTTGGCCCAACCCCCAGGGCCAATCAATTTCCGATGGCAGCCTAAAAGTATGCAGGCACCGAAGCTCGCCGCAGATAGCTTCGAGAATAAGAACTTGGGCTGGGGACTCACCTGCAGCTGCAACTGGTGAGTTAGAGTTAGAGGAGTTTTCACGGCCCCCTTCTCTCCGATTAATCCCCTGTTCCGCTCCATTCAGGGACTCGCTGCCGGAACGCTCCTTGCCACGCCAAACACTGACGCCACAACACTCGGCGCAGCAGCAGAAGACAAAGCCGAGGATGAGCAGGATCCAGGCGGCGACCATCAGGACAATGGTCGAGGTGGAGCGATAGCTATAGTTCTCCTCTCCTATAAGCACCAGAACACTGTCTGCCGTAAGATTTGCATGGTTGGCCGTTCCATTGGCGTGGAAATCCAACAGGCCGGCCTCCAAGGTCGGTCCGTAGAAGCCGTCGACATTGGCCAGAGCCCCGTAGCTGCTGCCCACCGAATGCAGATACGGGTGCTGCACTTTGGTCAGATGCAGCAGCGTGTAATTAGACATGATTGACCCACTCACTCAGCTTCAGTCAGTCAATCAGTTGATCACTCAATCAATCACACTTAAGCCCGAATTAGCTGGAAATCGAATGAATTGAACCGCCAAAACGTGACCGCTTCAGGCTGCCGAACGAGTTGAACTGTTCCTACTGCGTTTTATCTAGTTTCCATACACTCGGACGGGTGTTATTTAAATTATTTCTTCGGTGAATCTCCGTTTGGTGTGTGCGATACAGCTGACGACTGACGACAATCTTCGTTATCACATTGTGTATTTAGGCAGATAGATTGAGACGCCGTGACAAAATCTCGTCTCTTGTTTAAACAATATTGTACTCGCATTAACGCCTGCCCCGCTGCCTGCCAGTTCATATTTTCGCTCTATTTTTGTGAGCCAGAAAGGCCTCTTTTGGCGCCTCGCTCTCGTGGATTTCTGACCGACTTTTGTTTACCAGCGAGAGGCGTTGGCTATAATAGTGGCTATATATCGATTCTCTCGACCGATCTGCGCTTGTGGTGGGTTCTCTCGGGGCCCGTGGTGAAGCTTACTGGGGAAGAATGCTGACGAGCTTTTGGTTGTTTCTTGGATTTTGTTTATGATTAAATAGTTTATAGCAGATGATTTACTACAGAATACCAGTTTAATTTTGTTTTATTTTTCTTGAGGAATGAATTATTCAAATGAAAACGAAAGCAAACTTAGTCCAGCTGATGGTCGTATGCGTTAGATAGAGAAATCGATCATAACTAAGCCAATAATTAATTCATTTTCATTTAGCTAAGTTTATTTACTTACTCACATTTCATTTTAAAAGAAAAACATACGTTTTTATTCACATTTTAATTTAAATATTTAATAATGCAACAACCTTAAATTGTTTTATATAATATTAATAAAGTTTTAAAAAGAAACCCTCTGCGATGCCATATTTTAGTCTTTTAGAGAATCCAAAATTCGATGTCGACCTTTTTCATGAGTCTTAACAAATTTCTCAGTAAATAAAATATATACACTTATTTAAATATTAAAATAAATGCTGTTTAAATAGCAGAATGCGAGCAAATGATAAAGGCAATGCAATTTTTATAGGCCAGGCCACAGTATTATATGTTAATTAAGAGCTGTAGGATATAAGAAGTAGAAACATGGGACTTTCCATTCATGTTCATATAATCTACTTACTTCTCTTGCTGGGTAAGCCTTTTAAATTGCTATAAAACATTACAATTAGATAGCATAATATTTCTTCAGACTGTGGACTAGCTAAACCAATCGAAGAAGTTGAGCCTGAAGATCATTTAAATCGGCCTGATGTGGACTATAATGAGGGTGGCTACGATGAAATTACATACTCGTTTAATGATCACAATAATGACAATGATCACATCACGTTTGCCAGCATTGATTTAGATTTAGATTTCGAACACAAAACATTATCCAATATGGATATCCTGCATTTGGATGATCAGTTAACTACAGAAAATGAGGTATTTGAGGATAGTGAGAGCTCTGATAAGCAAACAACATCGCGAATGCTAAGTGTCCTGAGTAGAGGTTTGCTTAAAATAATACCAAAGGAAGAACCGGATTTAGATTATGAAATAGAAGATCGAATAGTACGATATGCTATGAATAGTATGCGTGAAGAAATTTAAATTGTAGAGTTGAAACAAATTATTATACAAATATTTATATATCTTTGAGGTTGTATTTACAAATTAAATAAAAATCCAATTATTTAATTCCAATGCTCTCTCTCTTTTTTATTTTTATAAATTCATGAATAATGCTCGTAAAAATTTAACGAATTTGGTAAAATGTAGACAACTTAAGACCTGATGCGGTCCATGCCAGCGAGCTCAGCAATGTCGGCACAGTTCATGCGGCGATTCCATCCTAAAGAAAGAGAAAACATCCTTAATACATCTGATATGAAGTTATTATTATTTAAAATTTACCCAAACAATTCAACCTGGTGAGTTCGCAACGACCCACATTCCTCCAGCGCCAAGTCCTGCTCGTTTTTTGTTTGCACTCCCTGTTCAATGT
The DNA here is from genome assembly GCA_018151655.1 of Drosophila bocqueti. NCBI lineage: Eukaryota > Metazoa > Arthropoda > Insecta > Diptera > Drosophilidae > Drosophila > Drosophila bocqueti. The sequence continues at coordinate 4,273,342 of JAECXF010000230.1, forward strand.
GGGCATGTTGCGATCGTTCGGGTTATTTAGGTCCCTCACACAGGTCTCACACCTCCTGGTCAGTTCATCGCATTCCCGCTCTTGGCCAGCGACCAGAGTCAGGCAGATTACTGTGGATCAGGATAATTTGCTTTAATAAGAAAAGGACACAAACTTCTTTGTCAAACACTTAGAACTCACCAGCAAACAGGACTAGAATAGCTTTAAGATGCATTATTGTAGCTTGTTGGCTCTGGATGAGAACTTCTCAGATGGCTAACTTCAGCTGATTTCAACCCGATTTTATAGAAACACCAAGCACTACGTGGAGCAAGTTCAACATATGTTTTTAGACAATACATAAATGTTATACAATCTGGGAATAAAAGACCCTTTTAAAACCAGGAAATTTATGAGAAATGGGTCGCCCTTTGACTATTCTTTTTACTTCCTGAAGATAAAGAAGTCTGATTTTAAATATAATTACAAAAAGCATTGTAAGCAACTGGGGGTTCACTTTATAAAAGCCAAGACTGGTGCTGGTTTTTAGCACAGAACTTGATCGTAGAATCCAACCAAGATGTCCAAGATTATTCTGCTTTTTGGTAAGGATATTGCACATCCTGCGAGTTCCCTTTTTCTTAGTAAATCTTTATATTTTAGCCATCGTTGTCCTTGTCTTCGCGGCTGTTGAGGCACAAACTAGGCGACCAATCAATCGACAGATTTGCCAACGCCAAAATGATAGGTGTCTTCGTAATGAGCCCATGAACGGTCCGAACAACGATATTTCGGAGATCTTCAATCAATGGTGTCGGCAGCAGAACAGAAGGTGGCGCAATATTTCACGTTGCGAACTGACCCGGGCCACCTGTCGCCGTGAGTCAATTATTGATATAGTTTTTCTTTTTCAAATTTAAATTAATATTATATAATTTTTTCTATGCAGTGACTCTTGAGAAGTGTTCCACCTTGTCCTGTAACAATGTTCGGCGAGCTCTGATGGAGGAGCGAACTTCTACTACTACTACTGTGCGCCCAGAGCCTAGCGAGTAATAGAAACGATCTCGATAAATATTGACTTCTTGTATGTCTAGAAATCAATAAAAATAAAATACCTAATGCTCTATACAAAATTTTGTTTTTGTGTATTTTTTAGAATTTTTTTTAATGTAGTAATTCTTAAAGAGGTAACTTGTGCAACTTAATGTCGCTCTTAATGCCGAATAAAGTCGAGCTATGGTTTTTTAAGTAGCAATATTTAAAAGCATTTTGTGTTTTATCATAGGAAACATTTTTTCAAATATTAATAAGAGAAAAATATTCATTTTTAATCTTGTAACAATTATCCAAAATGTTGTAATTATATTGTTTAATTAAATAAAATATAATTATCACCCACAACTTTTTAAATATTCTTAAATCTGATAAATAATTTTTTAACTATATTCCTTCCTTATAATATTATATCGTAATATTTTCAATTCTGCTCAATGAAATCTAATGTAAATAAAGTAGCCAATTTATACTTAATGCTCTATAAGTTTTTATTTATTCGTTTCATTATAATATCATGTGTAATCAGCTCCTGATACGTTGCATCCGAGCAAGCTCCGCCACATCTTTACAGTTCATCTGTCGCATGATGCCTGTGGAAACGAAAAAATTAGATTACAAGATTTATAAATATGCAAAATATAAAAGACTTATTAGAATTTTACCCATGCAATTAAGTTTAGTGAGTTCGCAACGGCCAACGTTTCGCCAACGCCAGGTTCCTTGGAGCTTCGCCCTGCACGCATCGTTGAAGACTGGCATCCTGTTGTCATTTCTATCGTTGAGAGTCCTTATGCAGGCTTCACATTTCCGCTCCAGCTCATCGCAGTCCCGATCTTGGCCAGAAACCAGGGTCAGACAGAGGACTACAAGATGCAGATTTATTATATAATTAAATTGTTTAAATTTCCGATTAATTTAAATTAAAACTTACCAGCAAATACGGTTACAATAGCTTTGATATGCATTATTTCAGTGGCTCTGGATGAGAACTACAGAAGACACGCCCCAAGCGGTCTTTATATAATCACCTATCACTAGATGTGGTGGGTTTTACAGGTGTTTCGAGACAATCAAAACAATTAAATTGATAATGTTATAAACGCAATTTTAAAGCCATTTAAAAACCAGGAAATGCTTTATGAAAAAGGCTTCTTATTAACTTTAAAGAATAGAACATTTTGTGAAGTTCCTGAACATAATAAAGACACGTTTCACAAAAAAACTATAGTTTTTTTTTCGTCAGGTGGGTTGGTTCTTTATAAAGCCTAGTTGGTTGCAAGTTTTCAGCTCAGAAGTTAAAGCAGAACCAAAAAGATGTCAAAAATTGCTGTATTTTTTGGTAAGAATATTACGAAATAATACTTTCCTTGGCTTATAATAATTTTTGTTGTACTCTAGTTATGGCTTGCCTTTTGGTGGCTGTTCAGGGTCAAACCCGTGAGCCAACTACTCGGGAAATTTGCCAGACTGTCAATGAGAGGTGCCTGAGTCGTGTTCCAGTTCACGGAAACCGTTCTGAGGTTACGGATATCCTGAATGCACGTTGTCGCCGCCGCCATCGAAACTGGCGCAATATTACTCGTTGCGAACTTGCCCGAGCTACTTGTCGATGTAAGTGCTTATGATTACTTTTTTACTTGGAAAAGTATCATTATTTTCAAATTCTATTATTTAATTATTTAATAGTGACTATCGAGCGCTGTGCTGCCTTGAGCTGCGTGAATATAAGGGGAGCCCTACGACCAGATCGAGTCACAACCACACAGCGTACCACTACATCTACAACCACAAGGCCATCGACTTAGATCTTGACTAGATTTTATATCATCTACAGGATATACATGATAACAGACCAAGTTTTATCCGAGAAAAATAAATACATCAATGCTCTCTAAATTTTTGTTAGACTTTTGACATTTATTCTTACTCAGCCAGTGGTGTTTCTGGTACTTTGTTGGACATCTGCGTATATATTTATATTTATAATATTTAGCCGAGTTTAATCACCTCATTCACACATTTAGCTACGCATTCAATATGCATTTTTAATGTTTGTACAATTGTTAAGCATTCTTGAAATTTTAAAGAAAAGTGCTAACACGACTCGCTTAACGTTTATTCGTAAAATACAATTTGGCCAAGTATGATACCCATAAGCTCTGCAAAGCTAAATAAAAAACTGGCTAACCACACACGACAAAAATCTCTATTTAATGAAAGTAAGTGAGTTTTAAAGAAATCAGTAGTGAAATAACTAATTTTAAATTTATTTTGAAAGGTCGTTTTAACAAGAGAAGCTGCGTTTGCCTTTCGATCGGAATGGTTCTAGGCCTTTGTCTGGCGGGTATATTCTTTTACGCTTCGATGCCGAATGAGGAATACAGCAGTACCACTAAAAATATAATGAAAATTAAATTAAATTATATAGAAAGTTTAAAGAATACGACTCAAAACAACAGTTCGAGGTATTTTAAGTTAGCTCAGAAAGCGGAACAATCTAGATTTCCATCCACAACAGTAAGTTTGAAAAATAATGAAGAAATTCAAGAGGAAAATGTTGAAATTGATGAAGCTGAATAATCTGAAAGCTTTAATATGCTTTAGAGAAATAATTTAAATATTTTAGAATAATAACATTGTTTATAAAACAACTTTGCTTATTTGGAACTGGATTTCATTTAGTGTGGGGATAATATGTTTGGGTTTAACTTGTTTGCAGAGACTTTGATTAATTATTCTAAATAGATATACTTGAATACTATAAAATATATTTTATAAATAAAACAATATATATTTAGGTTTCAGAATAACAGTTTTTCTAGAGAGCATTGAAATTTTGGTTTTATTTAAGCAGGTTAAGATATTTGTTGTTTGTAAGTTCGAGTTCATTTCAAAATGTTTTTATCTATGTTTTAATCCCTGGGCGGGCGGGCAGTACGAGTTGTTGGAATTCTAGGTGTCGTAGTTCTTCGTCCACCCCTTCTAGTTGTTGGTGTCCTTCGAGTTGTTGTTCGTCCACTCCTTCTGGTTGTTGGTGTCCTTCGAGTTGTTGTTCGTCCTCCCCTTCTAGTTGTTGGAGTCCTTCGAGTCGTGGTGCGGGGTCGACGAGTGGTGAGAGGCCGAGGAGTTCTAGTTGGTGGTCCACGGCGGGTCGAAGTATCCGGATCGGGATTGGGCGATGGAGTTTCCGTAGGGATGGTAGGGCTTCGAGGAGTGGTACGGCCACCACCACCACCACTAGCAATGGTCCTCCTCACATTTTCGCAGCTCAGAGTGGAGCATCTAACAAGGGTCACTGCAATAAATAATATAAATTAATACACGAATTTGTTTACATAATAAGTATATTCATACTCACATTCACAATTGGCTCGAGCCAGCTCGCACCGCGTGACATTCCTCCAGCTTCGGATTGATTTGGTTCGGCAATGATTATTAAATATATTGGTTACCTCATTAGTCCTTCCATTTCGATTCTCTTGACTCAGACATCTTTCATTCTGACGCCGGCAAACCTGGCGAGGATTTGGCCTTGGAGTTTGAGCTTGGACACTCACACACAGGATCAGGAGAGCTATAAAAAGGGTCTAATAAGGAACTGTGTCACCTAAGAAGTGGTCCCATATCCTTACCCAAACCCACAGTAAATTTCATCATCTTGATGTGGTGTACCGATAACTCGGTTTCGATCTGTTCTCAAAATGAGCGCAAACTTGGGCTTTTATAAAAATCAAGACGTAATTTTTTATGACCCGGAAGGTACTATTTTTAAAGATGACCCAGTTTATGGTAAGTATTTATTAAAAAGAATTCTTTTAGATTGCTGAAAGGCTTTTTGTTTGTTTAATAAAAACGTTTAGGTATTGTTTAAAATAAAACAGCTGTTTTAAAGGGCTTGTGTAGCAATTGGTCATTTAATATAGGAAATTTTCCATAACCCTTATGCTGAATACCAACTATAAACTATGCCTCACTTTAAAGGCGTGCAAGTTGCGGCTGTTAAGGTCCTGATTTAATGACTTACAAGTGCGGCTTCCGTTTCCAGAAGCCCCAAAATCCAGTTCACAAATTAGAAGCCGCAGTAACCAGCCAAAACAAACCGCAGCAGCAGCTGTAGGGAGCCCCTCCTGTTGGTCCTTTCAAATAAAGCCGCAGCCAAAACACAAAAACCAAAACGCCTGCCCCACAAAGACAGAGGAAAGCTGATGGCAGCAGCTGGTGGGGTCTGAAGCTGGAGCTGTAGGTGAAGACAATGGGCAGTGTCCAAGAGCTCTTGAATCGTTGCTCTGTTGCATTTTTGAATCGCAACTTGGCCGGCGTGTAAATTTACTTGCTCGGATTCAATTCAAAAGCGATTATCACCACTTAGCTGTCAGCGACACGACGCCAAACTCCAGCGAAACCGAGACCCGCACTCCAAGCTCCCCCAAAAAATACTTTCAAGTCCAAGACCAAGTCCGAATCCGATTCAGAGTCCGATTCCCGAGGCCAGCCACTTGGCGGAGCACTTGACAAAGGGCATGGTTATATGCGGAGTGTCTACATGTGTATATGTAGCTACGTACTTTGCTGGCTCAAATAAAATTTACACTTACAAGTGGCGCTAAAGTCAAGAGCCCTGCATTGCTCCCACTCCCCAGCTCCGATTCCCCTTCCAGATCCACACTCCTGCTGCCACTGGTGAGGACGTCAGCTGGTCAGACATGTCCAAAAGTGGAAAGGAAAGACGCTCCAAAAGGGCAGGGGAGCTGTGGGCAAAGGGTGTGCGGCAAATGTGGTCAAGAGTTTTACAAAGTTCATCATCATGGCCCGGGCCTGGACCTGGACTAAGCATTTTTCAAGTGCAGCGCCAAAAAGATTTTCAATTTTCAAATATTATATAAGCAGTTGGATGGCAAAGGCTGAGTGGAAAAATCATCACCACCTATGCCCTGCAAACTGAGAGGGTCTATGAGCTGGTCTAGGGTATTCATGAAGCTAAATCTGGGATATATATTAACAAATAATATAAGGGATCTCTTTTTATGAGTTTTAGAAATGTCTCTTAAAATATTTTGGAAAAAGAAGATCAAGCTCTAACTATTTTATGAGCTAGAAAATATTATGTAATATTTATTTATTATTATTAAAATAATTCAATATTGAAAGTACCCCTCAACTCAGGTGAGTTTTGCAGAGCATCTGAGTTTCGTTGTGGCTTAGAAACCCAATCGCTTCTCTGCACATTCATAAAGTACATAATCATGTTCATGACGTGAACTCAAGTGGGTGTCGGGTGGGAGTTTTGGGTTGGGGGATCGGGTTCGGATGGCAGTTTGGTCGGAATTCTGGTAAGGGTAAAAGCTTAAACCGCTACAAGTATTTAAAAAGCACTTCATACGGACATACACGCGTTCACACAGATTATATTAAAAGCATATTGAGAGGCCATGCATTGCTTAGTTTCATTAAATCAACAGAACTCTGAATTCTCTTTGAGAAAAGGGAACTTTAAACTCTTTGAAGGCATAACAATGGTATTTATTAGTCAACAATTTGAAAGTTACTTGGTTTCGGCAATAATATTGGTCATTTAGAAGTGTTTGGCAGATTCAATAATCAATAATCAATCAATAATCACATACGTCCTAGGCGGATGTGTAGCTCTTCACGTATCTCCTCCTTGGGTAAAAATTATTGGGGACATCCACAGTCGGGAGCGGGTTCAGGTATTGTGGGAATGGGTATTATGGGTCCGCCTGGATTGCATTCGCTGGGTACCTCGGAATTCGAGTCATCACACGGATCATCACAAGGATCTTCATTGGGCTCCGGGCAATCTGGAATGGTTTCTGGGGGACAAGGGGAAGGCCACTCAGAACAAGAGGAAGGGTTCTCTGGGCAAGGTGTTGGATTCTCAGGACAAGGTGTTGTCTTCTCAGGACAAGGTGTTGGATTCTCTGGACAAGGTGTTGTATTCTCAGGACAAGGTGATGGATTCTCAGGACAAGGGGTTGGATTCTCTGGACAAGGTGTTGAATTCTCTGGACAAGGTGTTGTATTCTCAGGACAAGGTGTTGTATTCTCTGGACAAGGTGTTGGATTCTCTGGACAAGGTGTTGTCTTCTCAGGACAAGGTGTTGGATTCTCTGGACAAGGTGTTGTATTCTCAGGACAAGGGGTTGGATTCTCTGGACAAGGTGTTGTATTCTCTGGACAAGGTGTTGAATTCTCTGGACAAGGTGTTGTATTCTCAGGACATGGGGAAGTCTGCTCTGGACAAGGTGTTGTATTCTCAGGACAAGGTGTTGGATTCTCTGGACAAGGTGAAGACTTTTCAGGACATGGGGAAGTCTGCTCTGGACATGGTGGAGGAGTATTCTCGTGGCAAGGCGGAGGGGGACAAGGCCATTCAGGTAGAGGAGGTAGCGGGTGCGGTGGTAGCGGCCTTTTTGATGGTCTTGGTCGGCCTATTGGAGGCCTCGGATGTCCAATGGTAGGTCTAGGTCTAGGACTAGGTCTAGGTTTAGGTTGAGGTTTAGGTTTAGGTCTCTGAACAGGCCCCGGTCCTCCCTTATGGGGTGGAGGTGCTTTTTGAGGTTGCTTATGAGGCTGCTGATGACCTTTCCTGCCATTTTCCTTACAAGGCTTAAGTCCTAGCGCATGCTCTATCACTTCCAAGCAGGCTGCACTGTGCTCCACATATTGCAGGACCACAAAAGCCACTGGGAAGAGACCCTTTTAATTAAATTGTTAAGCAATACTTATACCTTAACTTACCCAGTAAGCAGATAAGAGTTAACTTCATCTTGAAACCCCTCAGAAGAGTTTTGGGAAACTGTATGCTTCAGTGGCTTCATCTTCATCTTTTATAGGACTGACAATGGCAATTGTGTAAATAAATTCAACGCACCTTAGGATAGATTTTAATTATAGACCCCAGACCAGATCTCTGCTAATTTTAGGCCAAGCAAATAGGCAACTGTTTGTCCAGGTCGTGGAAATTTTCTCTCCGAGTTCAGGCCGCTGGGATGACCTCGTCTGGCTTGTCTGGGCCAAGTCAGTGACTGTAATCTTAGACCACCGACGAGCAATAAATTCCCATTTTTTATGGCATCAAGAAAATCAAAACAATTTCGTTTGAAAAATTATGTTTTGGAAAAGATGAGGAGAGCGAGAACGGCAGTGGGAGCCAGTGAGAAGTTTTGAAGAACTGCCAGACGAGATGACGAGGATGCATCAAGTGGAAGACAAGCATGACGATGTGCGGTGCGTGCCTGGCTCAACTCATCCACAGACTTCGGGTTGGGATGGGATGGGATGTATGCTGGTCTGCTCCAGAGTCTGGTCTTTACGATAATGCCCTGTACGTGGAAGATGCAGGGACTGCCAGCGACTGACGGCGACTGTTGATTCCTGGAAGGGCTTCGAGCCGAGACGAGACGAGAAAAATTGAAGGCCAAGATCGAGACAAGAACATATCGCCTTCGCCTTAGACAAGAAACTTGGTTAACTCAAATCTCTTCACAAATATGCATTGTTTATTTGGACAAAATCTGTTTAATATATAAGCCGAGTTCGTTTTTTCACGGGTTTTTACAGGTTTTCTTCTAAGTTCGTCTTCTCATCCCAGCTATTTCGGCAATAACTGCACAGTCCAGCTTCCTATTGTGAGCTGGAAAAAAGTGGAAATTATATATTAATATTGTTATTTGGAAATAAAATTAATTCAAGCTTTAGAGATATACAAACTTACCTCCACAGGCTATCACCTGAAGATCGCAGCGTGTCTGATTCTTCCAGATGTAAGTGTTGCGCACCTTCTCCCGGCAACCATCGTTCATGAAGTCCACATTGTTAATGGGATTATTCAGGCTTCGGACACATCTGGTGCAGGTCTCCCTTAGCTTCCGGCAGTCCGGCGCCTGGCCATTGATGACCACACAGCCGAGGATCAGCAGAAAGCAGGCAATAGTGGACAGTTGCATTCTGGAGCTTATAAGTTATATTTTTTAATTCGACTGATGATTTTAAGATCAAATCCGAGCTTTATATAAGGAGCAGAAACCAGGAAAGGAAACCAGCTGAATTTTGTGACCTCTTTGTCTCTTTTCTTAAACAGATTAATAAATTAATAAGCAGATCTGTTCCCAATACAGCTGTTTAGTTCCAGATGCTAGGCTTGTGGGATCTATTGTACTCCGATGAGATAATATTCAGGGAAAACTGATTCCCAACACAGCTGTTCAGTGACAATTGAAGATCTCCGTTTCCTTGATTCAGTTTTGGGGTATAAATAGCAAGGAATTAAGTTCGGTTTAGTCAGAGTAAATCTCAGGTTCCATCTCAAAAGCTTTACCTGCAATGTCGAAACTTGTGTTGGCCTTGGGTAAGCTTAATACTTAATAGGGATTATTTTGAATATTTTTTTAAATATATTCTTTATTTTGTAGCACTCTTTTCTCTTCTGGTGACTCAGATCCTGTCACAGGAAGCCGAGAATCGCCGGTTCTGTGATCGCTTGACAGCGGATTGCGTTCGCCAGGAGCGCACTGTGGGCACCGAGGACGATACCGTGAATATCTACAACGACTATTGCCGACGAACCGATCGAACTTGGCGGAAGATAACCCGTTGCCAACTTGTCCGGGCTTCCTGCATATGTAAGAATATTTTTAATATTTTATGAAGCTTCGATTTTGACCTGTTCTCGTTTCAGTGACCATGGTTCGTTGCGATAATGTCACCTGCAAAAATGTGGCTGCCGCCCTCCGGACTAATTGAAATACAGTTGCTGCCACTATGATATAAATAACAAGCTTACCCTTAAAAATAAAAAAAAGGAAAAATAAAGGCAAATATGCATTGTTAAAAAAAATATTGAAATTAATTTTAATGCTGATGAATTTACTTACAAACTTTTAGAAAGTTCTGTAGTCCTGAGTTACTTCTTATATTATTAGCCAGAATAATGGAGCTAATATATTCTTTAAAAACAAAAATGAATTAAATATTTTACTTTAAATTATATAATAATTAAAATTTTCTTGCAGACACTAGATTTTAAAATAAAAGGCGCGACTTTTCCCAAAAATCATTATAGAAATCAAAACCGACTTCCCTTCGAATCTGGAAGAATATTTAAATTCGTATTGAATATAGGTCGCTGCTAACAAAAGTACTTTGTAAACTGTAAACTTCGACTTTCAATCAAATTGTTGTTACAATATTTATATATATTTATTTATTTCAGTACAGCAAACATTTGTCATTTTAAAGCATACTTTATTTTATAAAATAATCATTTCTGAATTATATTAACCAATAAGTCGTCGCATTCCTGTCAATCTGGCCACATTCTCGCAGTCCAATTTTTGGTCGTGATCTGTAATATTTAAATTTAGAGTTCAAAAGCTTTGCTTACTTTTAAAGTAAAGAAAACTTACGCTCGCAGGCAATTATCTGCATGTCGCAACGCCGCACATCCCGCCAAACCCATCGGTCCCTCAGTTTTTCTCTGCAATCTCTGTTTATATATTCGAGTTCATTTTTACGATCCACCAAACGACGAATACATGGACCACATTGCTCTCTGATCCTTCTGCAATCGTGGCGCTGGGCCAGTACTGAATACAAGCCTAGGAATAGGATTAAAGTATAAAGGAAAAGCCACTGCATTTTCCAAACCAACTGATAGCTGATGCCTTTGGTGGTTGTTTATTTATACTCACTAGAAATGAAAAAAAAAAAATTATAAAACACTTGTAATTTATAAGTTAAACAAAGTAACACATTTAAAAATAGAACGAGGATTTAATCTTGCTGAAAATAACGAATATTGAACTAATCATGACATTGTGTGCTCATAAAAGCCAGTCAAAATATAATCTCAATGAAAATGGACCAAGGAAAGTAAGTTTTTAGGATTTTGTTCAGAAAACAGAAGGCAAATTTACCTTCAACAAATGACCATGATTTTTTATACAATTTAGTCATATAAATAAAACGCCGAAATTTATTATACAGCAGTTTATTTTTCTTGAATTAACCAAAAATGTGGAAAATTACGCTAGTAGTGGGTAAGGATTAAAGCCGCAAATATATTCTTGTAATACTGAGACATATTATATATTATATTCCAGTCCTTTGTGTCCTGAATATGTGGCAAATAGAAGCTCAATCTAACCGAGAATACTGTGAAAGTTTATATCGAGATTGTTTACGATTTACACCCAGGTTGGGCCGATATGATGAGACTATAGATTCCTTTAATCGACATTGCCGAAGGGAGCGTCTGGGCAGATGGAATGATGTGTCGCGATGTGAAATGGAAAAGGCCACCTGCCTGTGTGAGTAATTTAACTTATTAAAGAAGTTAACCTTATTAATTCATATAATAAATAATGTTTTATTGATTATTTCAGTAATCTTGGAGCGCTGTGATGACATGTCTTGCAGGAACATTGCCGATACACTTCGTTTATAAGCTGTACCAATTACAAAATATATATCTTCTTTAAATAAACCCTTACAAACACAATAAAAGGTTTTACAAACTTAAACTTTTCGTTATTTATAGCTCCATTATGTTTAAAGTACACAATATGCTTCCTTAAAACACCTTCATCAAAACAAAAGCTTCGCTCGAAATAAGAAACAAGTAGTCTTTAATTAAAGTTAAATAAAGGCAACCTACATACAATCCTCACTCCATTTAAGCTTTGTAAAATAAAATAACCTCTCCAGTTGAACTCAAGATGCTAAGAATATTGTTGTTGCTGGGTAAGTGGCTTTAACTCAACTTGGCCAAAACTATTTTTAAAGAGTCTTTCAAAGTTTGCAGCCTTTTAATTGGAACCGAGTGCAACTATTTTGGGGATCTTTTCAAGTGCAATGATGAGCTGCTTAAATGCCAGGAATCTGAAGTCAGATTGGGAAAGTTTAATGAAATTTCCGATGGTTACAACGGAAATTGCAGCCGGGAAATTGGCGCCAAGTGGAGTAATGTCACGCGCTGTGAACTGGAAGCTGTGAGGTGTTTGAGTAAGTAGAAATCTTTAACTTATAAAATATATTTTAAAAATTGTGAACATTTTAGTAAACCAGATGAAAGGCTTGGAATTGAACTGTGAAAACATTGCCGATATTATGCATTTATGAAAACCTATTACCAAAAAGTATAATAAATTATTTAAAACAAGAAGGGCAGCTATTTCAGGTATATATAATTGGAGTATAAATATATTTACTCATATTTCTAAATACATCTATTTCACCCCCTTCAATGTAACCACCCCAAAAATAAGTCTTCGGGATTTATTTTCAAGTGGAATATTTCCTTGGCCTTCGGGGCATCTGTTGTCTTCTGTATGTTTACCTTCCCATAAATCTCTCCCTCGACGGCAGGAAATATTTATGAGCTAATCATTTTTAATTATCATTGAGCGACAACAAAGCTGAATAAACTTTTGCTGGAAAATCTAATCACATGCTGGAACTGAGAACTGAGAAATAATTACACCGAGACCCGCGGGGCAGAGTGCCGAAAAAACAAAAGCTCTCTCAACTAAAATGAAAATGAGAAGGAAAATAAAAATAAAAATCAATTTCAAGGCATTTCCTGGCCACGTTTTCCACGTGCCACGTGCCAAAAAACAACACTAACAAGTTGAGTGGGGTTCCCCCTCCGCCGAAATGGAACCCAAAATTTCATTACCATTTTTGCGGGAGGGGAGAGCGCTTTTGCCCTTTGGCAGAGAGTCAATTACGGCAAGGAAGCGCCCAACGATGTCGTCACCCGAAACCGAGTCCCAATCCCAATCCGAGGCCAGAGGATGCTCTCCATATATATGTATATATAGTTGCTTAATATTTATCTAGCGTCGGTAATCAGCCAGCCCCGACATGTGTCCCTGATCTCGATAACAAACAAGGGAAGGCAGGGAGCGAGAGGGCAGTAATCCCGGCAAACAAATCAGACCTGCCCCCAGACATATCCAATGCGTTTTTAATAAACTGTCAGTTAGTAATAAAATTTTCAGTGAATCTGATTATGATTACAATCGCAGTGATGACAACACGATTGAGATCCCGACGCTCCCCAAACTTCGACTTCGTTAGGTGTGTGCTCGAGTCGGGGAACTGAGTGTGAAATTTGGCAGCTTGTTACAGTTTTCCGGCACGGGGAAAATTTAGGGGCGCTGCAGCCATTGACCCTAATCATGTAGCAGCTTGTAAAATGCGAGCGTGAAAAGAAAATTGAAAAGTTAGTTCAACGTCGGGTTTTCCCGTTGCCTCCTCCCCTCCCACGTCCGTTCGAAATCTAAAAGGCTGTTGATTTGAGAAATTCCCTAAACTTGTCCGAAAGTCGGTGAAGCTGTAAAAGCCAAAAGTTGTTGAAGGTATATATATGCTAAGATTTTCGGCAAGTTTTCTCAACTCGGAAAATGAGGAAAGCCATTTGAGTTGTGGAAACTATGAATGAAATGCGGCTGGATTTGTGAGTGTTAGCCAAGAAGCTGTAAAGAGGTTTCCAATAAAAGAGGGGATTTTATTATGTGTAAGAACAAGAAACAAAGCAAAGCTTAATAAAATATAAATATGTGTTTACAAAAATATTTTACACAATTCTAGTGAGCTAATAAATATTTTTTTTTTGAAAATCTAATAAGACTTTAAAAAGCATAAATAAACGATACAGCTTATTCACAAACCCTTTACCTTCTCCATGGTATTTCGTACACAGCAAATACCTATTTCCTGCTTTTTCTTGAAGCTTTAATTTCTTCGAACAAAAGACCTTTAAGAGCGTTAAAAAACACCTTCCTTCCGAAGGATAATCGACAGCACACTCCCCCGGACAAAAGGGCAACCACCCACACTGCATCGAACCACCCCCTTTTTGGGGTGGTGTTGTTTCGGAAAACACCCCCCACAAAACCCCCACAATGGATGGGCACACGTTTTGTTGCAATCCCGATGAGGAAATGCTAATCCGCATGTAATATTCGAAAATGATATGAAAATGCCAAACCAAACAACCACCCACCGAAGCTGAGTTCGGGATCCTGGATTTATACCCGGCTCTGTAAAATGGCAACATTACTCAATGTCAACATCAAAATTGCTTTGGAATTCATGCATTCATTTATCCAGCAAACGCAGTATAGAAATTTTCATTTTCGGCTGAGTTTTAATTCGGGGAAGGTCCTTAAATAGCTGAACAGCCGCCTGGAACGGGGACCGGGAAGTTTCATGCTGATTAAAAGTGGCAACTGTGTCTGCTGCCACGGGGTTGTGACTACTATACACCGATGCTTTTTTGGGTTTCATATTGCAACCTTTTTTTGGCCCCGGGGGGAAGTCCTTCGAGAAACGGGGGTGGTGACTCATCCTGCGCTGCACTTGTCCCTTGACATGGAACCCAACGAGAAAAGGGAACAACACTGAAATTTCGTCACAGACGGTGGCGTGAAATTTCGAAACGAATTCTCTAAACTCGCTCATTGTAATTTCTGTAATGCCAAGACCCAGTGCATGGGCATGAGGAAGCATGTGGCCAGGAAGTTTGTTTTGTTTAAAATTATTAGAATTCAGTTGCTTGTTCCGCGGGTGGAATTTGTGGTGGTCGCGGAGGAGGGTTGCTGGGGCGATTGGGTGGTTTTTCGGCATTGGCACAGCAGCTGGTGCCCTGGCACTTGGGCACCGCAATGTGGTCAAAGTGAAGGACCCTTGTCTCGCCTCGGCACTTGTTTGGTTTACGGGGGAATCCCCGTGTGTGTGTTTGCCGGGGATTTTAATTCATTGAAAGGGCAAGCAAAAGCGCAAAAGTCAAACGATTTGCCAACTCTCAAACTTCGGACTACAGGATGTATATGAGGACTGAGATTTCAAAGGGAAGAGAAACATATTGAATGCAACTCAGAAAAATATGTAACAGTTGGAAGAACAATAAATCCTTAAATCCAATAAAGCCATAAAGTTGAAACATGGAAATATAAGAGAGCACAATAGTTGCAGAAAAAAGGGGGCTAGATGATTATACAAATTATTTTAATGAATATTCCAGGATATTAGGGTTTTGCCAGTCTTTAAATAGCTTATAAAATAGCTCATTAAATTTGTTTTTTCTTTTGCAAACCATAAAATAATTCATATTAATTTACACTTTTTTATCATTACTTTTTAAGCATTATTTTACAAGACATCATCATCATCCACAAGTCCCATTAAAACCCTATTTAAACCCAACCCACAAGACCTATTCTGGGCGACTTGCAGACATGATTCATAAGTAATTGCCACAATATCAGCTCTAGCAAGCAAGCAAACAAAACAAATCCATAAAATTTAGCCGGCTAGACAGATAAATTGAGCAGAAATGCCGCTGAACCCGGCGACGACGTGCTCTTGGTTCTGTTGACATGCCACGAAACTGGGAAACAATTAACGTCCGATTTTGATATGTGTGTGAGCCAAGGGCTAATCGAAAGTCCCCATCGACCAGACATGGCAAACAGTACGGGGCAGTGCAGTTCAGGTAACAACAATGTAATATTTGCCAAGGACAACTGGACCTTGGTCCCAGGATCCCAGCACAAGTGTTTTCGGCGATAACAAAGGTGTTGCACAAGCACAGACCTGGCTGGCAGAGATTTATCTAATGCACTAGAAAAAATAATCATAAGAGATTCAGATAAGATAAGACATGCAATAAACAAATTCAAAAAACCAAAATGCTTAAGACATTACTACGAAACATTTTCGTAAGCAACTTAGCTGTAAAGTGTAAATAATTTCTCTCCATTAAACCCCTAAGAAAAAATAAATAACCATAGTTCCAGGATAATTTCCTCATTATGTTATAAATTTTTTACGAGTGCTGGAATAAAATTCCCATAGTTGTTGTGTGGGAGCGAGGATTCTGCTCATTAAATGTCAATTTCTAGTCGCCGCCGCACATCAAACGCCGTAGCACTGACCAAGGGACATCGCACGTATCCCGCTGTGCGCGTGTCCTTTGAATTATCGCCGATACCCGCGACTGCCATCGAATCCTGCAGCCAAGGAGTATCCTCTTAGTTCATCTGGCGCGCCTGAGTTATGCGAGCATTGTTGCCTGGCCATCGCCTCCTTGCCGGTGAATTATTATCCCTTTCGCATATGTTGCTGCTGCTGCTGCTGCCCGGCATTGTCCTTCGTGTATCCTTTCAAATGTCTGTTGCCCGGCCACGCCTTGTATTTGGGCGTTTTGCAGTTAAACGTCGTGGCTGCAAAGTTTTCGGGGCGTGTTCGCTTCATAAATTGCTTTTTGCTTTCTGTAGAATTTGGTTTCTTTTATTTTCGGCCGTTTTTAGATTTTCTTTGCCTCAAATTTCATAATTACCGGGGCGTGTGAGTGTCTGTATATATATTCTGTATATGGGTTTATGTGTTCCCAATGCCCGGATCCTGCACTTGTTCGCCGAAGAGATACAGAAATCAATTTATTGTTTTTTCTCTCCCCTCTTTATTTTGGGGTTTTTTGTTTTTTTTTTTTTTTGCCTGGTCTGCGGTCAATGTTCTTGGCCAGGCCGGCAGCCGTTGTGGTCAACCAAGTGTTGGACAGCATTATAAATATTTGAGCTTGCCCTTGCAGCTTATGGCGAGTGGAGAAATTACTGCTGCAGTGCGTTGAATGGTTAAGGAATCTGCAGAGAACTCTGAGCCCGGGCTCTTTGCGGATTATATAGTTGAAGTTGTAGATTTTCTATTTTCTGCTCTAATGAAAAACTGTGTTCGGACGAAGATTAAGGCATAACTTGACCCATTTTCCGGTTAACAAACTTTTCAGAGCTCTTCGAGATTACGACAATTAAAAGGAAACCTAATATTGGGCAATTCAAGTCCACTTAAAAGTTAAAACGGCCTTTTGTCCTCTCTCTCGATTAGCTGGCATATCCTGTGCAGGCATGTCCTATCATTATATATCAGCTCGAAGAGAGGCACTGGCATCTATGAAAATTACACATTTGCCAACTGCTAATTGCAAGTCATAAATTAAGCCCTCACCCGGGGTCTCGAAAAGGACTAAAAGGGGCTGGATACTGGGCAGTGGACACTGGAGGCAGGACACTGGACACAGGACTCTCTGGAGACAGGACACACAGTAGAGGACTCTGATCCTTGGGGCCAGGCATAACAGATAGGGATGCAAGTGAAGTGCGGGACTGTCAAAAACTTTAGATTGCATTAAAATGGCTCATAGGCTGGCGGCATAGTTGTCTCTGTCACTGCACTGGCAGGATTTAAAGAGGTTTTTTTTATAAAATTTGAACTTGGGTATTTTATAAGAAATAAAAAGTCGAAGCTAGGTCTTGAGAAAGTGTATTTTTAATATATTTTAATATAACCTGGAAATGCTTTTATTAGAAATGCAATTAATAAATACAGTTCCCCTTGAATGATAATTTATAATAAATGTCTAAACCCTCTTCTCCCTTTCCATTTACCTAGAATCAAAGTAAGATTTCTCCCTGCTTTTTGTGTATATTTTTGGGTGATTTTTTCAAGTGCCTTGGCCATGTCCTGTTTAATATGCGTCCTGCAGCTAGTGCGAGACATACGCACGCATTGCGCTGCCGTGGCCAAAGCTTCAAAATATTAATTATGACAGATCTCCGGAACAGGCACTCACACATATGGACTATGCACGACGCCTGGCGAATGCCGTTGGCGAAATTTGCATTTATATTAAAAACAAACAGCAAGGAGTCCGGGAATCTCGGCCAGAAGCCAACACAGCCGCCAGCCGCCAGTCGGAAACCAGAAACCAGAATCCAGAAGCCGGGAACACGATGACAGCGCCAGCGACTTGCGGCGTAATCAAAGACACGTCACCAACAGGCCATGGACCAATTTGCAATCAACCGACACGCCCCACCACCTCCCCCTCAGCTGGGCAAGGACACTCCCGCCAATTCCGCCACTCCACCGCAAAACTATTGCACTAAACCAAAGCTGATTTCGTGGTCCGGACTTTAATTACATCTCATATATCAGACGGAAAAGCTTCCTCGTGCGGAAGGGCGGCGGCGGGGATCGCATAAAAATGATTTCGTTTTGATTGCAATAACTCCCCCAAATCTTGGCCAGAGCAAAATCCCCCAGAAAAACCTTCATCAAGTGCACTCTTAGAGGGTGGTTTTCCACAAACCCACACAAGTGTTGCCAATTGTTTGTAACTGTTTTGCCAGTGACAGGGAAAGCGACAGCCTCCCACCGAAATTGGCTTCGCAACCCCCAAATAGAAAACCCCCCGAAAATTATTAGGTTTTATTGCATTTAGAAATGAGAATGAAAAATTTCTCATCACTAGCGGGAAAAAGTTGTGTGCGTAAGCGATTTATTGAGGAGCGTGACTGGCATTGTCCTGCGGCGGCTGCTTTTAATATTTCCAAGTGGCTTTTGTGGCAGATTTTATGATTACATTAAATATAGTATATTGTGGGACCAACTGAACCCTTGAAAGGGTTATCTGTACATCTCTCTCTCTCTCTCTCTCTGGCCCACAAAGTGCAACGAGCCGTGAATATTTTGTCGAAACAGAAATTAGTTTGGGGATTTGCATTTGAATAGTAACCCGGGAGTTTGGGGCGCCGCCACAGTTGTAATGGAAAGTTGCAGAAAGTTGGGCGGGCTGTCAACATTTTCGGTGTATATAAATCTGTTTGCCATTTGCATATGTAATAAGTGCGAGGACACTTCTGTTTCAGTATGATAATCAGGACGAAAAAAGCAGAGAGTCCTCATATCAAACGAATTATGGCGTGGCAACATGAATGCAAATAGACATGAATACTTTTCAGATAAAAGCGAGATCTGAGATTGTGACACAGAAATAAAAGGATATTATTTGGTTGTTATTTGTATGGTTAAAGGGAAAATATTAAGACTACAGAGATTAGTGAGATATAATCTACTATTTATATATTTTTATAAAAACGTTTCTACTATCTCTCTCTCCCTAAGCACAACATAATCCTCAAGGACTCTTAGGTAAAGTATCTTTTGAAGAAAGTGACTGTGTGGTCAGCTCAAGTGGCGTTGCCTATCTCATATTTGCATCATATCTCACGGTGGTGTAGGAACATCCTCGAAGATACAATCTAAAGCTGTTAAGTAGAAGGAGCCGGCACTTAAGGTAACCAGATCGAGGATCCTCTGGCACTTTCTCGTATTTAATTATAGGAATTTCTACCATTTTCCTGGGCACCTACTTTAAAGGCCATTCGGCGCGTACGCCCCTCGTTAGCATACAAATGCGAACCTCCGAACCCAAATCGTCTCAAATGAACAACACTTCGCTATAATTTCCATTGAGCTACGGCTTCAGGTTTTGAGTTTTTTTCAAATGAGACTGCAGACCAGACTGCTTTTGTCTACGACAGCTCTGGATTAGGTTACACAACTCAAACAGATGCCCCGACCGGCCGAGGTCTCTAGACAAAAGGATGGGGCATTTAGCGCATCCTAACAACTGCTACATGACACCGTATTATTAAATTAAATGCAGACACGCGTTGCTCTGGCCACCAGACTCGCTCTAGCCCTCGGACAACAGATGGAGCCGGGTCCACTGACCATTAATTCCGGCCAAAATAAATGGTTAGCCGCGACCCAGTCGCAGCTTCCTCCTTGGCTTGTTAAACTAACAAGCCAGCATCGCGGCTGGTTCCACGAAAGGCAATCAATAGATTTTCAGATACAGATACAGCTGGCTATGGTGGAATCAAGCCAAATGAACGATTTTTAATTATACTCCTGACTGTCTGATAGAGATCTGATCACATATCATGTAACGTTAGGGAAATCTCTGACATTCTATGAGGGAACTCACATCTTGCGGGGATTAACTTTTTCTCTTGAGGGGGAAATGCATAATTTCATAATTCAAACTGAACGGCAGAAGGTAAGAAGTCACCTGCTCTCTGCTTGGGTTCAATGGTGCACTTGGAAATTAATTTGTATTTTTGGAAATTTATATGAAGAGTTTCTAAGTATATCATTATATTTTTAAGGCTTCGATAAATGGTGCTAAGATATATATAAATATTCAATGGATTAATAAGGAATCGTTGAAGAAGTTTAAAATACTTTAATTTAGTCATTTCGAATTTATTTAATTAGTTCATTTACTTAATTTCATGTATTTGATTCGTTTTATTTATTTGCTTAGGTTTAAGCAATAATTTCTTTAAAACTCTCACATATTCCCCTATTTTTCCCGAGTGTACAATTGCCTTTGGATTGCCCTTTGTCCTGAAGATCATTGATCAATGATCGTGCCTCCTGCTGCCGTCTGCCAGCTACCTGCGGCATCCAGGGCCACTTAGTGATTTTGGCCGTTGTTTGACCAGGCTAAACAGCTGCCACTTTTTTTTTCGGGGCCCAAACGGTCTCCACAAAATTGATGACGACAGGTTGCCAGGCAAAAAAATAAAAAATACAAGCGACCAGAACCGATCCCTGGGCTGATCCCTCGAAACAGGGATTCGTAAAGTCGGTCTGAGGATCGTCTGCGGGATCTGACGTTAATCGACTAAATTGTAGCAGCTGAACTGTCAGTTTAGTTAAGTGGGCTGTGCCTCAACTCTCCGGTCTGTGGAATACTTTAAGTTTGATGTATTGCTGGCCAACACATTGATGACGAGCTGGCGATAAAGTCCTGGCCAGACTAGACCACTTCTACTCTCATTAAGGCCTTGATTAATGTTAGTTAGGGTTTTATTGTCGCGCATTTTGGCCAGGCATTTTATGGCCTTCAATTTGCAGTCGCCAGTAACCAGTAACCAGTCACCAGTATCTGTATTT
This sequence comes from Drosophila bocqueti, assembly GCA_018151655.1. Taxonomy (NCBI): domain Eukaryota; kingdom Metazoa; phylum Arthropoda; class Insecta; order Diptera; family Drosophilidae; genus Drosophila; species Drosophila bocqueti. The sequence continues at coordinate 4,294,210 of JAECXF010000230.1, forward strand.
TTAGTGTCGTCCTCCTGCCAACTTCATCATCAGATTTTCGCCTGTTTCGGTCTTCGGTTTCTTGGTCTTGGTCTTATTTCTCCTCATCGTCGTCGCGTAATTAGTCTCGTTTGTTGTCATAAATTTTCGGTAAATTTTGTTGAAAAGTCGCATTTAATTGCACTGATTTACAGTTTTGTGTTTTTGCAGCTTGGTTGCCGGGGCTTCTGGTTAGGGTTTTTGGTTAGGTGTTTTTCGCCACTTGGCTCACATAATTACGTTCAAAATTAATGATGTTTATGTGCAGCACTTTAAACGGCCGAAGACAAATATTTCGGCTTTAGTTTGCTCTGGTTTTATTTTCATTTTTGTTTTTGTTGTGTCTGGCTTTCGGGCAGATCATTAGCCAAAATTTAATGAATTCAGCAGGTGCAATTTGAAATCCTGAGGTTAGAACTGATAATGATGCTGAGACTGCAAACATATCAGCAAGGTGCAACTTGTGCTGATGGATGGTGTCCTCTTGACCATAAATTATGCCCATACTTGAGTTGTGGTTAAAATTTTGGGATCATTTCCTCTTAAATTCTTCGGTTTTTAGGGCAAATTATTGGAATTTAATAGGAATTAGGATGGCAAAGTCATCTGCTTTTATTTTCATTCTCTTTTCCTTTGAAGTCAGTTTGGCAAATGCAAGTAAATGGCAATTTATTCATGATATTTGCCTGACAAAGGTTGCCTTTGAATTCGGATTAATTTTATGAAATTGCAAGAAGCTCACTGCTTTCCTTTGAGTAATATTTTATAAGAGAGAGAATTGAAAGGTCTTTTTATATTTTTAGCAAATGTCTTTGTGGCTCCCTTCTATATATTTAGTGTTTTTTAATTTCCTTACATTTTCATTAGTTTTCAGACCCCATTTCAGCCCGATGACTGTCCTTATCTGCCATCTCACAACAATGAAAAGTCTGGAAGAGTTTATTACTTTTAGAAGCAATCATAGTCAAAATTCGACTTCTCATCGGACATTCCCTTGTCTCGGGAAAAATAATTGAAACTCATCAGGTTCAATTTGGTTGTCGGAAGGTGGCGGCTTAGCCATCATTAATGCCCTTATCACGTACTTCAGACCGGTAGGGGGGTGCGACACTCCCACAGCGAACCCCCTCAATTACATATCCAATCCGACGGAAGCATCGAACCATTCCACATCCAACACCTTACCCCAAGGATTTGTCTTAAAACTGCCACCCTTAATTACTTGTAAGCTTCCTCCCCAGCAGCATCCCCCGGGCAAAAGTTCAGGCAGTTTGACTTTGCAATTTGGCAGTGCAGCGGCGACTCCCTCATCCCCTCCCAGATTATTCTTCTTTGGTAGCGGACACCCCAGTGGGCTGACCATTGATTAAATTGATGATGTTTGATGACTTCTGAAGCCGATTTCATCGTAGATTTCTCCCGTTAACAATATCGATGGGGAGCAGGCCGGGCACACCGACCACATATGGTGTGCCACCCCCCGATCATTACACTGCATTCGACATGCATCGGAAAGCCTTCAAGTCAGCGTCCAACGCCAGAATGGACCTCAGACTAAGCTACTGTGTGGGGTTCTTTACAGAGAGAAAAAATAATGACCTGAAGTGGGAATTAGTTTTATTTATTCCAAATCAAAATGGTAATCAGCACTATTTTAATTTGAAATAAAATAAGTGTTTGTCGAATTTGAGGAGAGATAGCTTGGCTTTGAAAAATCTTAGAAATGTTATTTAAAATTAAAATTTTATTGTAGGAAAGACATAAAATAGTTACCGAAACGATATTTTTTTAACGCAAAATTGATATATAAATCAATAATTCAAAAGAATTTAATGTAAAAATATATATTTTAAAGTTCGTTGAATATTCTGTAAAGGCGAATATATTTATTTTCTTGGGAAAGGAAAGGAAGTGAGTGCCGCGGCTCCTCCGCATATTAGTTGGCATGACTAGACTAGGTCAGGCCCGTCCAAAGGCGGCATTCTTTTGAGCCTGAACTCCCCTGCTGACCTTAATTAATCTTCGGAACTGAACCTGAGCCCGGCACCTACATCCGAGTGGAATGTAAGCGGCAACCGGCGACGGGCGACTGGGAACTTGCAACTTGCAGCGCTGTACTGCAACTGCAACCAATGTTGATTAATGCCGCCGCGTGACTGGGCGTTATTTTCCTATTTTTTTGTGTTGTTCGGGAAATGAGTTGGACGAGGCGTGCTATCAACTAATTGCGCTGCATTGTGCGATGTGAAAGATATCTGGAGAAAAGTGGAAATTCCAATGCTACAGTACCCGCAGAGAACTTCCGCCTGGCAGAGTCGTAAAAGAGGCGAAATTTCAATGCAAATAAAGAGTGTATAAAGTATATATATCTGTCTCGCTAGTTCGAGGGTCCATCGCTGACTTTGACTGCGATTTTGTGACAAACGCCCCCGGGGTGCAATATATATTTTCCAGACTGTGATGAAAGTGTGAACGAAAGTCCCCTCGCCCTGGGCCAACACAGAAACGGATGTACGAGTGGAAAGTTCAAATAGAATTTAACCCCAAGCGCATATTTATACCATGTTGTCCCCACACACACGCCCTTTCTTTTCCCTTCCTGCCACTCTCCACGTAAAACAAATAGCAAATGAGACAAGTGTGAGGCGTGGAGCGGGTTAAGTGTGTGCGGTGGGTTAACCCCACAGTGTCGTTGTGCACCGCATTAAACCCTTCTCCTTTTGGCGTACTGAAAATGACCCAAGGTAAGAGGAGATTTTCTCGCCGGCTTTGCATGCAGGTGAAAAGCGGATTCCGCCTCCCAAGTTTCTCCTTTTTTCCGCTTTTCTTTTTTTTTTTTTATTTGCTGCTGAAGGTTGTTAGCCCGGGGCCAGATGCGAAAGTTCATCCGGATGATATGTCAATGATATATCAGGGGAAAGTTGGCTTTGGCTGCAGTTTATATTTCCTTGAAGGGAGAAAAAACTAGACAGAGAGCACTTACCAGCTCATTGTTAAACAAAAATTTCTCATTCATTTATTTTTCTATATATAAACCCACAATTTGCCAGATCTTACTTGGTAATTCACTCGCCTTTGTGTTAATTAATTTTCCTGTCTAACTTTTCAGTTTCTAAAACGCGGTTGTCCACATCCTAGACCTTTTTGAGTTACCCCCTCTTGAGTTGGAATGACAGATCACCGAAACCACTCGAACCACATCATGCCATATAGAGTCTGTCAACGGAACTCAACCCGAAACCGTAACACAAACCCAAAGAAACTATAACAATAAAGACCGGAAATTAAAGTGTGAAAGCGGCAGGAAGTTGCCTTGATTACAAGTTTTGTAGGGGGGGAAAGAGCGAATAAGTTTATAGACTACACCTCGGAGCCGGCACTCGTATCTCCCACATCTCTCGCATCTGACAAATGGAAAACTTCACAAATGCATTTCAACTGCTGCTGCTGACACAGACAGCAGTTCGAGTTCGAGTTTGAGCAGTTAGAGGTGGCCGTCGGCCCTGATTGAATGTTAAACATTTAATTTAAACTTGTCCACAGGCAGTCGCCCAACCCAAACCCCATTCAATGCAATTCTGAGACCAACAACAGTGAACCCAACCCAGGGAAACCGAGGGAACTCACCAAAGCCGAAGTGAGATACGGATTTGAGACGTAATTTATGCACGCACATCAATTCAAATGCATCTAATTTGGTAAACAGACCGAGGAGATCGGGGGGTGCACTCGAAGGAGACGGATATACAGGGAGAAAAAATACAGAGACATTATCCCAATATAATATAAAATTTAAAAATAAGAAATAGGTTTTTTTTAATTTTTTAATTTGACAACCAAAGGTATGATACAAAAGCATTATTCTTTCAATTTAGTAAAATAATTGATTGGTTAATATTAATAATTTATTAAACCTTTAAACCAAATTAAGGTACTTCAAATATTTTATTTTATTCTTTTGAACACCTTGGTCTTTTTATTTATTTTGCTATTTTAAAGTCGTCTCCTCCTTATTTCTGTGGTATGTTTGCTGATATATAATATATTTTATCTTAAAAAAATCCCAGAACTTTTCTCTCAGTGCCTACACCGCGTTGCTGTCACACCTGCCTGCCACTCGACAGACAATCGGCTTAAAATAGTTTTCATTTGTTTTCGGCGGCGAGTGCAACATGTGGCATTGGCAATGCCACTAAGTAGCCCCAGTCTGCCTCATCAGCATCTGCTTAGGGATGCGCCGCTCTCCTCAGTCCGCAGTCCTGTACACTCGGTCCTCAATCCACAAGGCTCCATCCTCCATCCTCGATTCTCCATCCTCTATTCTCCATCCTCCTCGAAGAACCACATCCATTCCAGTAGTTCGTCTCGTCTCGCCTCGCTGGGCTGCCGTACATGCAGCTCATTTAGTTGACATTTATTAACGTCACATAGCGCGCAATGTTTGACAATTAATTAGGCATCCTCAAATGCCGAATGACGGCTCCTGGGTAGCATCTACACAACCAGACACAATAGCAGATACAGATACAAATTCAGATCGAGATGCTGATACTTATACAGTACCAGATGCAGATGCCTAAACAGAAACAGATACAGATACAGAACTTGAACTTGATTTGAGAGTTTGTTTGGATCCAAAATTAGATCTGCTTTAATTTATAAGTGTTATTTTTACACTTCAACTGTAAGAGGGGATTAATTAGATGGTGTACTGAATGCCTTATTATTTTGAATCGTAAAAATTAGACATAATTTTTGTTTAGGATTTTTTATTTACAAATATACAAATTTCTTCAATTTTTATACCTTTGCAAGATATTGTACTTCTAGTCAGGAGCTTGCAACACAGTGAAGAAGTCATTTCCGACGCTATAAATCATATATATTCTCGATCAATTTAGGCATGTCCGGCAAATAAAAAATCTTTACCAATTTTCGCATAATTTTGTAGGGGGTTCCATTGTTAAAATAGCCTAAATTAAATAAAAATTTGTAAGTTTCCTGAATTTCAGTATTTTAATAATATTTCTCTACCCCAAATAAATTGTATAATTTTCCTTAAACTGCTTTATAATGTCCCTCTGATACAGATCTCAAAATTGCCCCAAATCCCAACCACAAACACTCTGAATTTCTCATTATGGCAATATCCTTCTCAGGGCGTATAATTTTAATCTGCTAATTCAACAATCATTCAATTTTAAACCCCCTTAAGAGACGCCACTTGAGCTCCTCACTTTTTCGTCCTTTTCTCGTCTTGCGCTCGCCAGGAATGCAAACGAGGAGAACTGGCCTGAAAATCACAGCAATTCTCAAAGTAAACACACAGAAATTTTTCCTCCCCAGGCAGAGTGAGAAAAGCGAACTTTTATTTATAAAACACTCGAAACGAGAAAAAATGTCCAAACTGTTTTTCGGGCATATTGACGCAAGGATTTCCCAGGATAGCAAAAGATGGGGGATTGCCAAAAAAAAGGAGAAGAGAAAAAAACACAGAAAGCATTGCAATGTGAAGAGATCAAACAGTCGGCTGAAAGTCCTACGCTTGGGCGAAAGTTTGTTTTGCTTTTTCCTTTTCCTGTTCTTGTTTTTTTTTTTTTTGCAAATGTCACATGAAAAATGCGTTTGCTGTTTGCCAAAAATGCCGGCACTTTGCATGGGGCTCAGGCTCACCCCCATTGAAGAGCTCTACCCCCCAGGACATCCTATTCTTCAGTTTTTCCAAGGGACGTCTCTCGGTGTCGGTCGCCTTGCACGAAATTTCCATTTAATGTGTTTGCCCAAAGTATTAAAAGGCGAACGACGATTGAGTATCGGAAAATCGGAAAGTAGTAAAGCAAAGCTGGGAGCGAGAATCTGGGGTGGCAGAAGTTGCAATACAGAGAGAGAAAATTATATTTCGGAAAATTAAGGATCAAGGGGTTGCCTATAATTATGATTATATTTAATACAATTTATTACAATAATACCTAAGATTTGATTTAATTTAATCTAATTTTATTTATTCATTAAATGTAAAGGCGCTGTAAGTATAAAACTTTCTTATAGCAAGTGGAACTCTCATATAAATATGGGTGAAACCAAGATCCTTTCCTATAGAAAATCCTAGTAGATCTTCCTCATATTTTCGTCCTGTGCAGAGACAAGCTCCCCGACTGACTGCTGAGTGATTGCCATGATAAGTGGCCCATTATGATGCCAGTTTGCACAGCGAGATTGCTCTGCGCTCCATTGGAGTTGGCCGTACTCCGGCCATGGCATCACCATCGACCAGCGACCATCGACCATGGCCAGCCAGCAGCTACCTCCTCCTCCGTCGATCCGCTTTTAATGCATATCAGAGTGGGCAAACTTCTGGCCGAAAAGTGCGTCATTGTCCGTTCTTTCCCTGCGTTGTCTTCGCGCCCAGGCCGCTCCTCCTTGCCATCCTGCTTCTCCGGCTTCAGTGTTCTTTTCGCAACGTCTGTTGACAAAAGACATTTAATTTTCCCCCCAGTACGAGTATCTGTATCTGCCGGGGCCTTGCAATAAAGTTAGTCGTTGTCGTGGTTTCTTTTCTTTTCTTCCCTCCTTTTGCGAATGGCCCTCAGTCAGTGGCGCGTCTGCCTTTGCTCGATTTTTGGTCTCCGCCGGCTAGCGAAAACTTTGATAAGTGAAATTTATTGTGGGTGCTTTGAGTGTCCACTATGATGGGTGCACTGGAATAAATCTCTGTGTGGAATTTGCAGCTTTTAAGGGGCGTTGCAGGGGTATTTCTTGGACAGCTGTAGGGTATTTGAGCGTAAGAATGGCTTAAAAGTGAGTAAATTATATGAAATGCTTATAAATTCGCTGATTAAAATATAAAAATACATTTTTAATAATATCTATTTAAGATGGTCTGGCAAATTTAAGGAAATATAATTTTAGAAATATTTTAAAGCTCCATTTGGCATTAAAGAAATAAACAATAAAATGTAATAGATTTCTGCAAAGAGAATATTAAGATCTAACTAAATTTTTAGGAGAAAATCTTATATTATCAGAGCTCTATTCAATTTCCATTTATTCTATTTCAATATATGACATTATAATTATTATTTTCGTAGTTTTATCCCAAATATTCTCTTAATTTTTGCTCTGTGCAACAACTACAGACAGCAGACTGTCCAACTGATGGCGCTCTTAATGTTTTACGGCATTCAGTTGATGTTTATTATTTGCCGCATAAATCAGAGGAGCAATAACCACAACCCGCAGAACCTAGCACGATCCGTTTAGCGATCCCAAACAATCCTGTCCCGCCCTGCAGAATTCCTTTATCCATCCTTCACCACCTTCTCATGCCTTCTGTATAGCAATTTAAATATGCCATCCACCCTCGTGGGCAACTCTCATTAATTTACGTAAAATCCACTTAACTTCTTTCCCGTACGCAATAAATTCCACAACTTTGCGCCTCATCAAACGGAATGAAACCCGAAATTTACCACGCGACAAAGTCAGACAATAGAATAGATAGAAATCTACATGAAGTAGACGCTGCGTCGCCGCTGAATTTCGGAACATGTGGTGTTATGATGAGGATTGGGATTCGGGCCCAGAACCACCCTGAACCACCCACCACTGAACACTGGGCGGAGAGCCACCCCAAATCCTCGGACTTGGAAAAGGGTGCATTGATATGCGTAAGCGGAGCGATTTTTTGTGGGGGAATTCCCCCGGAAGAATTACGTGCCGGCAGATCCCCGGCCTCATGCCAATGCATTGCCATCATTTCAGGCAATTGTCAAACGGATTCTGGGGGTGGCGGGTGGATAAATTAGATTTTTACTTGCGCACAATTGCACGGAGCCCGACAATGTAATCCTCAGAGGACCCACTCGTAAATATTCATTGCATACGGCCGGGCGTTTGAGCTTAAAGTTCTATCACTCACCTCCTAGGGCGCCCGCCCCAAACCCAAGGAGCACTCCCCTTCTGGGCTTTTCAAGGTCTTTGCCAAATTTTGGGGCGGCGGCAATTACATTTTCACCACCCACCCGATGTCCTTGGTAAAAAAAAGCTTGGGGGTTGGCCTGGCTTTCTATCCTCCAAGGGTGTCGAACTATAAATTGTACCTTTTGTTGCAGTTTTTGCTCGATTTTCCCAGTGAATGGGGGACAACCCTCGCCGGGGCGACGTCTTTAATAAATGTTTGGATGTTTCGTTGCGAGATTAAGTGGATTTCGTTTATGGCATGAGTAATGATGGATGCATAATGCGCACGTATGTGTCAGGTGCCGGGGGGTGGGGGTCCTCGAGTGGCTGCGGTTCCAAGCCAAGTCATTGAAGGTACAAAGCGACTTGACATTCTGGGGAAATTAAGGGAATTGGGTGTTTCTACTTTATGGTAATTTGAATCTTTTGAATCGAACTTGTAATGAAGGAAGTACTTTGTCATATAACGATACGAGGCAATTTATATTTATAAATATAATTGTGTTATTATTTAAAATAAAGTTTACATTCATTTTATTTTGGATTTTTAATAGAATCAGGTATGTATAATAGTGAACAGTAAAAGTAACTATGAATCTATAACAATTTTCTCTTTAAATTCTTTTTTAAATAAATTAAAAGAGGAAGCGAAATTTTAGTAATATAAATGTGATCCATTGAAGCTTTAGTTTTGTAAATTTGTAGAGTTGTAAAAAATTTAAATTTAAAGGGTATTCTAAACTGTGTTATTTACAGCTTGCCTTCTGGTAAAATATAATAAACATGCCTATTTTGCTTTTATTATTATATATAGTATAAATATTTACATGTACATAGGTCTTATCAATAGAAATTCATTCAACGTGATCGAGAATAACAAGCTCCGGTTATCTTTATCAGTACATCGCCAGAGTGCCTCTAGTTTTCGCAAATAAATTAATAATTTCAAGCATTAGTTTCCATCATGTTCTCGAGCAAAGAAGTAAAGTCTTCGAGTACTATGCCTTGCATTCAATTGCAGTACAAAGGATCCAAAGGATTGGGCCCCGATTGGTTGGACCCAAGATAGTTTACAAGAATATGGATTGAATGAAACTGATATCTTTGGAAACATGTGATAAAATATAATTGATGTTATATATATGTATCTTATATATAAAATTCTGCTGTCACTGTGTTTGTATCCAAACTCCTCCGAAACTACTTGACGGATTTGGATGAAATTTTGAGGGGATATTCTGTAGGCCTGAGAATCGGCTAATATCGTATCCCTAACCGATAAGGGTTGTGCACTGGTTGAGCAAAGAGCGAGCCGAAAAAAAAACACAGCTGAAGTGTCTTTTCAAAATAGTTTTCAATCGTGTCAGCCTGAGACTGACTGCTCATTTTCTGACAGCTTGAAAAAAAAGAGCACGGATAGGTGGGACGAAGTTCACCGGGTCAGCTAGTAATATATATCACTGAATCAAAGAAATTTCTCGTGGTTTATAAATGAAATCTTAATTAAAATATTACTTCTTATTAATGAATTAATATTTTTAAATTCTGAAAACCCTCATTGATCTGGTCATTAAGTCTCCGAAAACCACATATTAAACTTTGGCAGCGTATAAGATGGGTTTAGTGGCGTAGTAGACCTCTCTCTTAACACTCTCGTCTTTTAAGCCGCAGTCTTGGTTAAAACGCTGCGCGGTTTAAGCCACACGCTTTCGGCTGTTTCTCTGTTTCGGACGGCTGTGTTTTTGTGTCTGTGATATATAAGTAAAATGCTCAAGAAGAAGGTGCTTTTAGTGCTGCTCTTAGTGGCAATTGGTAGTATATTCTACTATCTCTATACCCTAAAACTAGAGCGGGAGCGATCGGAATCCGTGTCATCGACGACATCACATCTACAAGGGGTCTTCGAGGCGAAGGTTATTCCCCACCTCGGCGCTCTGGGCCGTCCGGCGAGGGGCAACTGGACGGTCAAGCAGCTGGAGGCCATGGCCCAGAGTCAGCGGGAAACGGGTTTCAATGCCTGGCTCTCGCAGCGCATCTCACCTGAGCGCACGCTCTACGACATGCGGCACCGCAGGTGAGTGGAGAGCAAGAGCTTCGAGAGCTTCCAGTGGGAGAGAGAGAGATAAGAGTATAAGAGTATTTACCTGGGGCCAGTGATGACGCTATTTGAACTACCTTCCGATCTCTCGACAGCTGCAAAAAGCTTGTTTACCCGGCAGAAAAGCTGCCGTCGGTGAGCGTGGTGATAACGTATCACAACGAGGAGACGAGCGTTCTGCTGCGGACGCTGAGCAGTCTACAGAGCCGGACTGCCGGGCTGCTGCTCCGCGAGATCATACTGGTGGACGATGGAAGCACAGCGGTGGATCCGAAGCTCAACGACTTCCTGCAGAACAAGTTCCTCGACTTGGTTAGGCATCACCGACTGGACAGTCAGGTGGGATTGATGCAGGCGCGAGTGACGGGAGCTCAGCTGGCCCTTGCCGATGTCCTAATCTTTCTGGACTCCCACGTGGAGGTCACCCAGGGGTGGCTGGAGCCGCTGCTTGCCCCTATTTTGGAGAACAACAGAACCTGCACTACGCCGATCATCGATACCATCGACTATGAGAATCTGGCATATAGGAGGGGCACGCCATCGAGAGGATTCTTCGACTGGAATTTTAACTACATTCAGCTGCCGCTGCTCAAGGAGGAGGCTGTGGCCTTGCCGTCGCCCCACCAGAATCCCATCATGAACGGTGGTCTCTTTGCCATCGGACGCCAGTGGTTCTTTGAGCTGGGAGGCTATGACAAGGGCCTGAAAATCTGGGGAGCCGAGCAGTTCGAGCTCAGCTTGAAGCTGTGGCTGTGCGGAGGCAGAATCCTGGAGGTGCCCTGCTCCAGGATTGGTCACCTCTACAGGGAGGGCAACTTCAAGGTGCACTACACCGACAAGGGCAAGAGGAGTGAGGCTAAGCTAATATCGAGGGTGAGTCGCGAGTCAGGAAATGCGAAGGGATTGATTTTACACATCTTTATGAATCCCTTTCAGAACTACCGTCGCGTGGCCGAGGTGTGGTTGGATGAATACAAGGATAAGTTATTCGCCAATATGCCCTACTTGACTGTGATTCAGGCGGGGAATCTGGCCGAGCAGCGGGAGCTCAAGAAGCGTCTGCACTGCAAACCCTTCGAGTGGTTTCTGGACAATCTGGCACAGGACTTCCTGCAACTACATCCCCTTACAGATCCTGGGGACTATGCCTTTGGCACTCTGCAGAGTATGTCCTTCCCCAAACTGTGCCTGGATCGTACGAAGACTCAACCTAGTCGTCCCCAGTTGAGTCCCTGCAGCTCGGATCCCACCTTCCCAAGCAAGGCAGAGCAGCAGTGGGCTCTTTCCAATTCGCGGGAGCTGCGCTCCGGCTGGAGGTGTTTGGAGGTGCGCAACAAGTTCATGGATGTCCATGTCCACCAGTGCCATGGGCAGAAAGGTAACCAGTTCTGGTCCTTTGACACCAAGACCCATCAAATTGTCTTTGGCCAAATGGCTAACGTCAGACGGTGTCTGGAGGTTGGAGAAGAACCCGAGAAGGATGGAGTAATCATGAGGAACTGCGATCCGAATCAAGCCAGGCAGCGCTGGAAGTTTGGATATCAAAATAACGAGAGGCTGAAACATTTCTGGGATAATGTCAAGACCGATTAGGTTGAAGAAGCAATTCTGTTTAAGTACACACTTGCCATTAGTTTGTTTCTTATTTATTTAAATTAAGCAAAAGCCTTATCAATTATTTTAATTGTTAAGTTTGCAGCAATTTGCCTGGAATTATTTTCTAGGAATAAAATAAAGAAAATCCTTATAAATCCTTATGACTTTAAATACTGTTCATAAATGCAGTAAAGATGTAACTACAGTTGCAATTCCTTCTGTTTAAGCAACTTTTTTATTCCAAACAACTTTTTCCTCTAGATCTTCAGAGATCTGCTTATACTGAGGTTCCACCTGCTGATGTCCTCCAAATATTCGAACTTTATAGGTGAAGTAATACAAGTTGTAGATGTTCAATATGTGGTCCAGGTGGCAACAAATTAATTGCATTGAAACCGGAAAGCTCAGCTGCAAGTGGAAGTTGGATGACTTAGAATCTATTATCAGTGAAGTTTCCTTAAGCTCACATCAATCACCGGATAATAGGAATGATCCAGGTAGTACTTGTGTTGATCGTGGGTCTTGTTCATCTGTCCACCAAAGTGCAAGTCTACCTCGAAGGGCAGGAAGCGATGACCCCGCCATTCATCGCGACTATCGCCGGCTAGGACATTCACGTTGGTAAGACATCTTCCCAGCTCCTCGGTGGCCTCACTGTCCGCCCGAACGAGACTGCAGATGCTGCTATTGGGCAAAGCTTCCAGGACGAAGGCTCCGAGGGCTGCTCTACTGAAGACTATGCCAGAACCTTGGTGCATGAAGACCTAAGAAATAATATTAAAGTAATACAATTTCTAGAATATCCAACTGTGAATTTAACTCACCAGACCATTGCGGGTCCTTAGTTTACAACCAAAATATATGAGCTCATCGGGACTATAGGTGCTCAGCATTTGACGCAGGTTCTCCACCACCACAAAACTTAAAATACCATTAACTTTGATCAGTACTCCAACAAAATGCAAGCCCTTCTTACTTGTCATCGTGGGCATAGAGGAACCAGTCGCCCTTGTGGATGTGATACCCGTGGACGTACTCCAGGTGGGCTCTGATCCGCGGCCATCTGTTGTGGAGATTCAGGAATACCGCCGGCTCAAGGAAGTTGTCAATATTATCGCTGACGAAGATAAAGTGATCGCAATGCTTGACCCAGGTCCGTAGGATGTGAATCCCGGCGTGCTGATGCCGGTAGTCAAAGGTGACTATAATGCAGAAAATCCTAGGCGGCAGAAGAAACACTGACATGTCCTTCCTCTCAGGGTTCTCCCTCTGCAGGTGCATTACCATCACCAGGAATATGCAGCACAGGAGCAGGAGATAGATCCCATTGCACGGGCTGCACTTGTTTTTTACTCGTATATTGAATAGTCGTGGCATTGCGAAGGCACTTCTTGAAATGGCAAATTATTGGAGACTCGGGGTGGCCGGTCCGCCGACAATTTAATTATGGTGAGTGCTTTGTCTGCTCCGAGAGCTGTGCTGCGTTGCCTTTGGTTTCCCTCTGCTCACCGCCCGCATACAAATTGCCTTTTTCAATTAGAATTATTAACCCACCTGGCATCGAAGACGTTGTGCCATTCCATTGACGATAATGGTTTTCGAGTTGATGCTAAACTTTACAGTTGGCAGCGGGGACTTGACACGAGCGGTTCAAGAGGAAATAAACTTGGGAGTCGTCCGGAAAGGGCTCGGCCATGGCTGTTGCACCAATTTAAAGTGGAGTATCGATTACCACCTGGCCAGGGTCCACCTCCAAAGCGTATTTAGCCCAGGCTGCTGCTGTATTGTGACACATTCGCCGGAATCCCGGCCCACAGCTTCGGTATCGGATCCAAACACGTTCCCAGATTTGCATAGATACTTCGTATCTATTTTTGGCCTGGGCCTGCACAACAACACCATTAAGTGTCACAGCTATAAACCGAAAACACATTTCAATCGGTGGCGAAAAACAAAAGGCCTGAAAATACCTGTGTGTGTGTGTATGGATTTCTATAATCACATGTATGGATTTCACGTGAAAACTATACGGAACCTGTGTCTCAGTTTACGTGCTCAAGTTACCACATGAGTTGTGTCATCTCCCAACAGGTAATGCGAGAAAGGCCTACACATGATTAGGGTTACAGGAAGCGGCCAAAAGTGCAATATTGTGCACATTTCTCAGCCCTCAGACATGATGCAACAATGACACTTGGCAAAAGAAGGGAAAAAACGAGGAAAAACGGAAGTAATTTTGCCCAGACAAAAGGGCAATGGGAAAATTGAGACGACAGATTCATTGATGAACACGTCTACCAGCCTCCCCCTTTTGCCGCATGTATGTGGGTTACTCCGGCTTACTAGGAACTAACCCAGACCCAGACCCGCTCCCGTCTGCCAATTGAAACATCAGACAGCTGCCAGAGGTGAGTCCTTTATTGAGGCCCAAATTCTATGGATTGTGGCACAAAAGTGCCAAAGACCTTCATGCGATAAAGAAAGTAATAGTAATCGTACATTTCGGGCGGATATTCCACACGAAAGGCTATGGCGCCCAGGGATATGGGAACGGTTTTCTGTAAAAAAAATATATATTATATTATAATATATAATACATACTGATAGTATACATATTACCTCTTCAACCTTGTGGTAGGTCAGGTTATGCAGCCACTTGATATGATCGTAGCCATCAAGGAACTGATGATCCATGCTAATGGGAATGAAGGTCTCGTGTCCAAACTCATCTCGACTGTCCACGATGGTGGCATTCACATGGCTGAGACACCGATTTACCTCCAGACCCTCAGTGAATCCCTCCAGGTGAAGGCAGTGCTTGTTATTGGGTTCTTTCGAGGCAATTGTATAGCGTCTTAAAGCCTCACGACTGATCACATAGCCACTTTTGGCATAGACAAAGGCCTGAGAATATTAAATATTTAAAAACAAACTTATAAAAATTCATATTTAATTACAACCTCACCTCATGTGTATAAATATTCTCGAGTTCGTAGCCAAAGTAGATTGGTTGACTTGGCAGATATTTCCTTTGGTCTATCATATACCGGAGATTCTCTAGAACCACAAAGCTGTGGGCGGGAAAGTACTTAATCAACAGGCGAAAATTTCCACTGTTTTTGTTTTTGCTTAATAATTCTCATTCTTCATTCACGTCACAGAATCGTGCATATCAATAAAAACCATCTCTGATCCGCTGTGCATACAAACGCCCAATGCAAATATGTACAAATGTTATATAGCCAAATTCGATGGTGTGGGTCTGGGTCCGTGGCGATATTCGAAAAGGAAAAAAACTGACTAAGCGCAGAGCGAAAGGCAAACAATTGCCATTTAGAAAAAACCGTGTCAACAACATGGCAAGATCCGTTTCTGAATGAATCGTGGACACGCCAAGCAAACAAAGTCCAAGTTCAAGCCGCAAATGAGCGGGGCAAACAGAGTTGGCTAAAATCGAAGACAGGAAAAAATAAAACAAAACAAAAAGTGTGGAAGAACATAAACATTTCGGGTTGATTATTTGCCAAGATATCAGTAATTGCGATGAGGTGCTATATATGTAGTACTTATTGTTAAGGAGGCCTAAATGTCAAAAGTCTCATATTTAATATGATATATAAAGAATCTCCTTGAACCCTTCTCACACTTGTCCCATAAAACGAGAAACTTTAGTGATAATTACCACAGACATAAAGTTTTAATTACCGCCAAGTCAAGTTATCAAGTCATTTCAACGACGATTAAGCGGAGAATAAATATTCCGATTTGAATTCAATCGATTTTGTAATATTCTATGGCTGGTGTTGACAACACACTCAATAAATCCAAATAATGTGTGACGGCATAAATTAGGGAAAACTATTTCCAATGACAGCCATCCGGCACACTTAATTGACCCCAAGACACGCACTCTTTCCCAGCTGCCGATAGAGCACACTCAATATTAATCAATTGGAGGAAAATACAACACTTTTATAGCCATTAACTTGCCATCGCAAAATACATGGATTTAATTATTTAAATGCACTTTTCGAAGTGCGCAAAAATCAAAACAAATTGATAAGCAATTATCTGAGCAAAATCGAGGAAAGTCAGCGGATCGGTGACCCACATTTGACGGCCTCCGATTGATGCCTGTCTGATTTATATATTTACATTTTTAAATATGCTTAGCTACCCATTGTATAATAAAAATCAATGGGGAATCCATTGGGATAGGGTTGGGCTAGAACATTCATTTGTCAGGTTATCAGCATAATCTTATACAAACTGTGCTAATGGACAGTCGGGAAACCATGGGAAAATTTTCCCATCTTACCCCGAGCTAAAATTTGTACCAATTATGCCGAAGAACCTCCCCGGAGAGCAATCAAGCGACTTATACACACAGAGGGAATATATACTCTCCATTGTGTTGCCCTACGAAAGACAGATAAACTGCCGCCGCCTATGGAGATACTCGCACTTCCTTGCCGCATTTTACTCGCTGCGCCGTTTCACCGATAAAGGAAACTCTCCGTGAGCCAAAACCACAAAGGGAAGCCCCAGAAAAATCGAACGACAATGCGAAGAATAGAACGGAACCGACTGGGAACGGCAACGGGAACGGGAACCTAAACACAAACGGGAACATCTGACAAGCACCAACTCGGATCCCCAGACCAAGCCCAGGCCCAGGTCGAGCACCAACAAATACTGTCGAAGGCTGACTGATAACTTTATCAATGAAAGAAGTCAAAATATGTTGAGTGAGGCGGCCACCGAACTCGGTGCTCATAAAAATAAACAACACGAGTAAGTAATAATGCACTGAGGAAAATCCAATTGCTTGTAATTCTATATAATATAAATATAAATATAATACACTTAATGTGTTCACTCATAAGAGAAAAAGTATGTCTAACTTCCCAAAATAGTACCCATGATTCCTTATGACCTACAGATAAGTGAATTTTAGATTTCCCAGAACAAAAGAATTTAATATAAAATCTTAATACAAATATTAAATGAAATGGGTATTAATTTCAATATAAATAATTTGGTAATTTGTCAAAAATAATATTATATCTAATTAAATACCTAAATAAATCATAGAAACTCAAAGTATTCAATAATTGTCACAAGTTTCATTCTCCATTTTTTAGTTAAATTACATTTTAAGAAGTAATTATACTTATT
The DNA here is from genome assembly GCA_018151655.1 of Drosophila bocqueti. Classification (NCBI taxonomy): domain Eukaryota; kingdom Metazoa; phylum Arthropoda; class Insecta; order Diptera; family Drosophilidae; genus Drosophila; species Drosophila bocqueti. Next base: position 4,311,059 of record JAECXF010000230.1, read on the forward strand.
TCTCTCAGTGTAACAGCAACAACCGAATGCCTAAAATATCATAACAATATGAGGGCGATAAAGGCGACATGCCAAAGAACTCATCGGCAATTTACGACTGCGTTGAGCCATTCAAATGAAGTTATGACCTGGGTAAGTATGGGAATCGTTCGTTCGGTAGTCCCAATCTCACCTTGAGGGCTCCACGCGGAGGAACCAGTCCACTTTGTCCCCGTAAAATAGAAAGGCGTGCATCAGCCCCCCATGCACCAGGGTCCAGGTCTCTGTGGCATTTACCTCCGCCACGTAGGGCTCCAGTTCACTGTCGATGTCGCCGCTCACAAACAGCAGAACATTGCAGTGCTTGCCCCAAGTGCGTTTCACGTACTTGGCAGCATTGGGATCATTATAATCATAGGGTATCATGCAGAGTATCCTGATGTCATGGTACAGGGGATCCACCTGCGATTTAATATCCAATTTTTTGGGATTCCTTTCGATGGCACTGATGTTGAAGTACAGTGAGATCACCAGAAACAATATCAAGACCAAGAACAGCCCATAATAGATACGTCTATGTGGAGGCATAGCTCTCAACTGAAGTGAAACTAATTTCAAGCACAAAATGCGGGGAATATTGAAATTTAGATAAGACAAATTATCAGACGATAGTCAGATTAACCCTCTATATTGCTTGGGGTTTGATGTGCACTCAAGCTTGGTAAGTTTGAAGGCACGCGGAAGTCAGCGTTTTAACCGGCTTTTGTTTATGCTTAAGCGATTTTTCAGTGGGATCAGAGGAAGCAAAAATTCTTAGCTTAGACTGTTCCTATAATTAAACATTAATTCAATTCTTATTTTTTTCCTGCGCAAAGAAATAATCTTGATTCTGCGGTCGTTGACTTAATTGCAACTAAACAAAGCTAAATTGGTGAATGGTTTGACGATTGCATGTTCGCAGTGATTAGTTAATTAAAATATTTGTTAAGCCGGCCAAGTGCTAACTCGATTCGTTGTGCAAATTAAGTGTAATTACACGATTGGTTAGCCGCTGAGGGCAGAGTTTTGATAAGATTATCGCTGCTCTGATTGCATTTTAGTAATCCAATCGGGGTCATCAGACTCAGCTCGTATCTGTGATTAGCTTAATGCACACATTATTGGGGCAAACAAATCATTTGGCAAGCGTTAAAGCCCTTCTACTAAATATCAGCAATTAAATCAAAGTGTAATCCCAGAGAGAGGGGTTATAAAATGTAAATGTCTCCTGAGTTTTACTGCATTTCTGTTTAAGGGAGATGATCCAACAACCTGCTGCTTCGAATCTCTTGCAGGCCAAACAAACATTAAGTTACAAAATAAAAACCTTTGGCCCATAAAATTAAACCGCAGCCAAATACGCAGAACAGCCGAAAGACAAAAAGAAAAACAAATTGTTGGAGGGAAAAACAGGCTAATCTCGTGGCGCGAGCTTATCAGGAAAACAAACCTGCAGCAACCCACTTTATATGTATCCGCATCTGCGGCGTGTATCTGTATCTGTATCTGCGTCTGCATCTCCATCTGCATCTGTAACCGCTGTGCCGGGCTGCTGCGCGAGCTTCCAATCCGAGTTCCAGTCCCATAATCACACAGAGAAAAATCTTATAAGGGGTTTGGAATGTCTCACCTATTTTTCGCTACTTTGTAAACACTTAAAAATGATTCTTGGATTATAAAATAGTTCTAAATAACAATAGTAATGTCTGATTTAGTTTTCAATTATTTAGTAAATTAAAATGTTTCAAAAATACGTATAAAATATTTCTCCCTCTGCACACCTTCAATTCCAAATCCCATTCCCAGTCCCAAATCCAATCCGATCCCCCACCGCTGCACTTTGATGTTCCTGTGATGGCAGCGCCCAAGATAGGAACAGTTAGCTCGGCGCAGTTAACTCGTTCGGTCGTAGTTTTCCCGCTGGGGTTTTATGAGCCGGGTTCACGTCCACAGTACCGACTATCTTGCAGCATGCCCATAACTTTGAATCATACAACTTTTATTTGCATTTTTATTTGTTTTCCTTCAGCTTCTCGGAACAGCGCTCCTCCAACTTTTGTATATATTTTTTATGAAGATAGAATTTAATTTTGATTTCCTTTTGCTTTTGCTTTTGTTTGGCAACGCAATCGAGGTAAATACTTGGCTTGAATTTAGCATAAAGCCCCACTTGAGATTGTTGTTACAAAAATATATTTTGCTGAATTTTCAGACTTAACCACAGAGAACGTTCTGTCAGTTACTAATTCGCATTCCATGCTTGACCTAATCTTAAATTGCCTTTTCATGCGGCTCTCGAAGCCAAGCCCAGCACAATCAATTTATTGTTATTCTTTATTGAATTCCAATCACAAAATTCGAACAATTTTCTTGAACGAAAATTGAGTTTATATTTTTTTTCTTGATATGTATGTAGGTAACGTGTGGCATGTACCAACAAGGTACGAAACCGCAGCCTCCCAACTTATATCTTTCCCCGGTTTGCCGCACACCAGGCGCCCAGAGCTCCGATACAGATAATTTATCTAAAAAAGCTTTTAATTTGTCGCTATCTCTGGCCGTGGCTGAGCTTTTACTACACTCCACTATATCTACATACATAGATGGAAAACACTTTTAGAGCAAATATTTTCACAAGCGCCGCATTCTCGCTTGCCATTTACAATAGCAAACACATCAAATTGCAAAATCCTCGCCTTGGCAGAGGCTGCTGCCTTTTTATTTATTGCTCTTGTGTGTGTTTGCCTGCATTCTTTATTTGTTCTCAGTGCTGTTTTCAAACCTTTCATTCACCTTTGAGTTAAAATAAAAGCCGGGTAAATAACGCAGCGTCAGTTAGCGATGATGTTTGCGCAAAGTCTAAAGGGAATTTAACGCATGACATTTAACAAAAAAGCTCCGAAACTGACACGGCCGGTAAACAGATTTGAGGCAGTGTGTGACTTTAAATAAGAATCTCGGCAGAGCATAGGTAAACACTTAGCGGGGAGCCGAACAAAACCTGATGGCCATAATCCCTGGTAATCAGCCTTGAAGTTGCTCTTCATATTTAAATAATTCTCAATAAATTTTAGGTCATTGGGCTTAACTGAAAATTTAAATATTGGCTCAGTGCTGTTTACACAACTGTTGTAGTATTTTTATGTTTATTTTCCTCGAGGCTGAAACCAATTTAAATATTATGGCTTGTTTGTGTAATATATATATAGTTTTTACAGCGCGCTTGGTTTGACCAAACGTGTTGACCCCATAAAAATATTTATAGGAACGGACAAATGTTCACATTTGGTGACCGTTTTGGAACCGTTCGGGCTTGCCAATTTTTAATTTAGCCTTTGTTTTGGTATCGCTTTTAGCCGCCTGCACAAAAAGTGGGTCAAATGTTGCGTATGACGCTGCGCGCTGCCTTTGAGCCGGCGGCTGTTGGCCAACCGGTTTCGCTTTCAAACATCGGCGGCGTTTCGTCTGAGTGTATCCGAGTATCTTCCAGATACAGCCTCTACTTCGACTGGGACTCCAGTTTGAGCCACGATTTTTTGGCGCTTAATTGAAAATTCATTCAGCCAAGTCAGCGAGCGTAAACGTGGGCTAATGTGCATTTTATTAATAAATTGTCCGCTTCATTAGCTCGGGGTTAGGCCTTCTGCCCCGGCAACCTGCAACTTTCACCGATGGATATGCAGATGTATCGGCATCTGCATCCGAATCCGAATCCGATGGATGGGCTTTTAATAAATTGCCCTTTGGTTGCGCTTTCTCGGAGGAGTCCACGGAGTTCGGGCTAATTATGTTGTTTATGTTGTATAATATTTTGATGTGCCCGGTGCGCCATCTACACATGTTTTCGTGGTCGCAGCGCCGTTAAAGCCGGCAATGCAAATGCTAATGGAAATAAAAATTCAAATAAAAATGCAAATAAAAATGCAAATAAAAATGCAAATCAAAATACAAATGAAAATATAAATAAAAGTAAAAATGGACATGCTTTGGAGCCGCCAAGGTGAAAGTATAAACAAATGGGAATCATAGGCAAGCCCGCCACTGGCAATTTTCCTTCATAATCGATCGGGGCTTTAACCCATTACACCTGGTAATTAGCCTGCGTAACATAAAAGCCGATACTAAAACTCATTAGCAGCAATTCCAAGTGTGCACTGGTATTATTTGTTTAAATTGTGGTAATGGTAATAAAATTATATGGCAGTCCTAAGGCGCTCCTGTAATACACAGCTACACAGCAAGAAGTGTTCACGAGAGATTTATAAGTAAGAAAAGTGCATTTCCATATGCTTTAATTTAGATCATAAATAATTTTATCTGAGCTATGAATATTGAAATGAAATTAATAGAAATATCTAGATTTATTGAGGAATTTTAATCGTATTTGTCGCTTTTCAAAGTATATTTTTTTTATGGCCGTTTGAAGCTAATATATTTATTTATTATAGCCTCGCAGGGTATTATAATTTCATTCAAAAGCTATATGTAGGTATATATTCTTCTATATATTCTTGATCAGCGTTACAGCGTTTGTTTACAAAATTTTCAAAATTTTATAAAGGGTTACATCATTAAATTTGGCAAATACTGCCGAAAATTCTCATTTTTAATTTAAAATATTCAGTATTCAGATTTTGTAACCTTATAAAAACTAGCACAGAAAAGCTTTCAGAATTGAAATTAAAGAATTTTTGGCTTAGTTATTATCGACTTTCGTGATCCAATTGTAAGCTGCAAGGGTAAACAAACTTCGGTTTCCTGAAATTAGCTTTCTTTCTTGTTTTGCTTGTATCTCTTAAAAAAATATATTGTTACACAAAACTGTACTATTAAACCTGCCGCTGGCAAATTACCTCTTTTATGACCTAGAAATTATTTATTAGTTTTGTTTATTACGTTGTTGGAGCTAGTAAAATTTACATTATCTTGATTTATTATAAATTTATTATTGGCAATAAAAATAATGTTGATTAGCGTTTTGAAAGGAATGAATTAATTCAATTTTGATGAGATAATTAACACTTTTGAATATTCAAGCAATAACATATTGCATTTTATTTTTTCAGAAATTACGCATTAATTTGTTGAACTCCTAATATAAATAACTTATTTAGAGCACTGGTTTTACCCTCAGTCTGGCTTATAGTTTAGAACGTATTATGGAATATTTTTGGTAACTAATATAGCCAACACTTTTAGTTTTCTTCGAGGGGGCAGCGTGCTTTCGATATGGAAATGGAACGTGAGGGGATTACCTGAGCGAGTGACCACGCGCTCCAGGTTGGAATTTTTTGGCATTGTTTCTGCCCAGAATCGCCTAATGAAACGATTTGCACACATTGTGGCAAACTGGCAAGCTGGAAAACTGGCAAACTGGCAAACCGACAAATCGGTGGGCGTGTTTTGACCAAGCTTTCGGACCGAGCCAGAGGACAAAATCCATAGATCATTCGGACGCTTGGGAAAGCGAGAGAGAATTTGTTTAAATATTTATAGATTCCAGACATGAGGCTAAGCTAGTTAGGCGTCGCATCGGGGAATATGTCATAAACTGTCAAATAAACTAAAAGCGATTGTAAATCACCCCGGCAATTGCAATTAATAATTATTGTTTTGCATAAGCCCCTCGCTTACAGGTGAGGGGAGTTCACTGTTCCCACCGATATGCAAATGGCTCGCTCAGCCAAGAGGTTATTCCCCGGAACCGCGACTACTGCCGTGTGCAATTCTGCACCCATTTCACACTTCCCCGGTCACGGATCACCCATCAGCAATCACCGGGTAGTGATCACCGATTGGCGAACGGCGATCGCGGGTCGTGAGATAAATAACTTTCATTGCGGTCGCATAAATGCAATTTATTCGCACTCCTCCATGTGGATTTCTAGTTAGTTGTCGGTGATTTGTTTACCCATTCAAATGGTAATAGCAATAATAATGAAGCACGGAAACGGCTGCTGCAACTGCAACCGACCGGTATCTATAAATATAGCCCAGCCGATGATAATACATTATTATTGTGATAAAAAACAACAGCCACATGGGGCAAAGAGCGACAAATCCATTGCAATGCCATATATAAATTTCCATAGAATTCATTGCATTCGCTGATGTCGATAGCGTAGATAGCGCCACGATAGTAACTTAGTGGCAGCCGTTTGTTCAGGTTAATCAGGCCCTATCTCAGCTGGGGGATGGAATGCGAAAAATACAACGTTTGCGAAAAAAACTGCGAAGAGATGGAGCAGCTCTCGGATATTGAGACCTACCGCAATCCGTATTGCCTTCGGACGGGAACGATACACGTTTTCCGGCACGGGAGCAGAGTCACGTCCAGCGATGCTAGGAAGACCGTTTTCAAGATCATTTATTATGTCTATTGTCTTCCAGTCGCAGGTCGCAATACCAATCCGAGGCGAGAAGCTAGAAGCGAGGCGATTTGCATACCTATACATTGCTCTGCCAGCTTATCATGGCGAAATTACAATTGTAGAAATGTTGCACAATGCACACTGGCTCGGTGGCAATAGAATAAGCTATCACGTCCCCAGCTCAATGTCAAATCGAACTGTCTCTATCTGTCCATCTATCTGCATCCATCTATCTATCTATCTATCTGTATCCAGCTATCTCAATCCGCCGGATTGTTGTGCCGGAGGGGGGCTATTTGTGAAGCTCAACAAGGAACGTGGGGGAAGTCCCGTGGCAAAAGGATTTGTATGCCATCTGTTCGTGGCGTCAATCAAATCACTTGCTGCAGCATCAATGAATCAATTTGAATGCCAACTGATTGATGGCAAAATAATAATCAATGCAAGTGCGACAGATGGAGCGAATCGCAGCGGGGAGCTGAGAGAGCGTTAAAGACTCGTTGTAGGTTGTTAAATTCATGTATAATTTATTAATAATTAGCTTGTGGCCTACTTAACCCTAATGACAATATGGGAATCAGTGTTACATTAAGTACAAACTGTTGTCGGTTTTAGTAACGTCTTTTGATAATCACAGCGCTTAGTTTAGTTGCGTAAACTGTTTTGATGCATGTATCTCGCCAGCATGAACGAACGAAAATATCACAGTTGGGCTCGGTATCCGTGAGATGGGGCTTCACCGCTTGACATCGTCTTTCACCAGGCCGTCTTTCGCCTTGGCTTTCTTCTTCTCGTCGACGGTCTTGTAGGAGCTGCCGAATATCTCCGCATAACTGGGCACAATTGGCATCATCACAAAGTTCGGCTTAGTCTCGCACGTGGGCGATGTTGCTGTAGCTGTGGCTGTTTGTGTTGCTGTTGCTGTTCCCAGTGCTGAGGTTGCTGATGTTGCAGTTGCTGGAGTGGCTGGCAGCAGCGGCATTGTGACCTCACACAGCTGAGGAGGTGTTTGCTGGCTAACCAAGCTCTCAACGATGGGGGCTGGCGGTGCGGGCAGCTCCTGGATGTTGCTGCTGCTCCTTTCCTGCTTATTGAACACATTGAACACACTGGGATAGACAATCAGGCACGATGACTGCGGCGACTTTTGCAGCAGCTCGAGGGCCGCCTCGTAGCTGGGCAGTCCCGATACCAGAGTGTACTCCGGCACCGGATCCTCGGCCTCCGGATGCAGCTTCAACGCCTCAATGTCCACAATGGTGCACTGCGTCGAGCCATTTGCACTGTTGCGATCTGGAAAAACAAAGAACAGTAATTGTTTATTAGTTGCAAGCATTTGGAGTGGAGATGGAGAGGGCAATGGAAGTGCTTTGAGATTAATGGGGAGACCTCGACCTAGTTGCAATATTGTTTTCTGCTCGCATTTGTTTTTCCCTTGCTTTTCAGTGTCATTAACTCGCTGAAATATTTTCTCTGGCGTAATTGCCTTGGCACCACTTTCGAATTGCAGGTAGTTGAATTTCACTTTTCGCATTTATTTACTTTTTTTTTCTGCTGACAATGTGCTAATTTTATCAAGGCTTTTCGTAACTCATAAATTTCAGACAGAGATTTAGAGTTCGTTTGCTATTGAACTTCTGAACTGAAAAATAAATTACCTTTACGACCCCGGCAAGTGGAGGATATATAAATGAGATTAAAGACTTTGTCTAGACCTGATACGAAGTGAGTCATTAGCTAATGATGACGGAGATGTGGAAGCACTTAAGTTCGGCATAAGACGCATAAAAAGATTTCCACTTCTAATGGAGTATTTCCTAGATCGTTGCCTCCATATTTAACTGCTAACCCAATTTCCAACATTAAATGTTTTATGACCGGAGGAGGCCTGCTATTAAAACTGTGGAATTTTTGCCTATATGTACGGCTGTTGATATTATTTTTGGCTAATCGGACGCCACACGCGATAAGATTCCAATCTCAATTAGCACTTCAGGGTTTCAATGCGGAATACTTACAATTGCGCTTCCAGGTTCGGAACTGATGGTACAGGAAGCAGGAGCAGATGCAGAACACCATTGAGATGAGGATCAGGGTGAAGACGATGCCGATCCACACCTCGTTCATGAACTTGTCGTACTCCAGCTGCTGCTGCAGCTGGTCCACACTGCTGCTGTCCAGCACCACTCGGTTGGCCACATCGAAGTCCATGATCTCTTCCGCGAGGCCGGAGCTGGAGTTTCTGGCGGGCAGGTGATGCTTCAGCTGAATGGAGCTGAGGATCTGGGCGCCGATCTGCTTGAGGAAGTCGCTGTTGGCCAGCGCGTCCAGCGTGCTGATCGTGGGCGTGGAGGAGGCCTCTACAACGGGGGAGCTGCGTCCGCTGGTGAGGATCTGCTGGGCGGCGGCCCCGGCGTAGTGATCGAAATGCAGGTCGTGCGACAGCTCGTAGTTCAGTGCGCGCGGCAGGCCCTCCATGGCTGGCTTATATATGTGGCTCTTGACAGATAGCAATCTCTGGGTATCCGTATCTGTGTCGGCACACTTTCACTGTATCTGACGGATCGTTCTTAATCTCGTTTTCAGTTTCGGTTTCGGTTTCTTTCGTTCCTCTCAGAGCAGAAACACGTCCGGCTAGCTCTAAGTCCACAAACAAACTGATTTGTGATCCGGCGATCAGCCCCGAGCAGCATTGCCAGCTCAACGCCGTTTCACTCAAGAGAGGGAGAGAGCGGTAGATAGCGAGTGAGAGCTCGAATCTACCTGGCCAAGATCACTCCTCTCGGGCTGCTGCTCTTTTGCCGCTCCGCCACGCACCGCTGAGAACGTTCTCTCGCCGTGAAACGATCCTGTAATTCTCCGGATCGTATCTTTTGTGCTCCCACAGACAATGCCTCGAATTATGGTACCATAATTGGCGTTACAAAGCGGCGCACATGTTGCCCAAGGAAGCGAGAGAGGGAAATGGTGAGGGTAAGGGAGGATCACTGCCTTGAGAGAAGGAGCCGGAGCAGGAGCATCGATCTTCATTTCTCAGTCGGCCTTTTCTTCTGCTTCTACTCACTCTCCTTCTTCGATTACGGATCGGTCTGCGAGCCGAGCAAATGACATATCTTCAGTTGCTTGCACTCACAGAAAAGGGAAACTATCAGAAATGAGAAAATTTATGGACTGAATTTAGTAAGAAATTGGAAAAAATTAAAAGAAAATGGTTTTTCTAATTTATTTTGCTTAAAAAATATTATAAAGCTTTTATTGTAATTAAAGTAATAGAAGTATCTATAGTCTTTCAGCTGGATAACTTTAACATAACCATTTATTTTCTTGTAGTTAAATATATGTGATTAAAAATAGCTGTAAAACATAGGTGTATATATTTTTTCTAAAAATTTTTATTAAAGTAACTGCTTCTTTAAATTCTTCAGGGCACTTTCTCTTCTCTGGGTGTACACACAGCTTTTGGTTGTTCTTACTTTTCTTTGTTATTTTTTTTTTGGGGGGGGAAGAGAAATTATTGCTGTAGGATATAATGTGTTTCTGTTGTTGTTGCTCTTGCCCAGCTCCCGCCCGTCTTGTTCTTCCTCGATTTCTTCTCATGTTATTTTTCCCTTTGGTCTGGCGGAGTTTTAAATTACAGCTACGTGCAGATATCTTATTTCGGGCAGCAATTTTGTGGGCGACGCGCTGATCACCTGGCTCTGGGTTGATCACTTTTTGGCGATAGGCAGCAGGTAGGGTAGGGTTAGGTTAGGATCCCTGGGCATGGCACTGGATAAATGGGGATTGGCACTGGCAGCGAGGCCCGAATAGTTGCAAGAGTTGACCATTTATGGGATTGATGTGTGTGTAATTGGAGGATTCGTGGATGCGCAGGGAGACGGGGATAAGGAGGAAGAGGGAAAAGATTATCCTTGCAATCAAAGAGGAGCAGAGCTAGGTATGACATAATCTTTGGAAAAATAGATTATCCCTTTGAGGTTGTCAGGGGAACATATATTCAACGTCAAAGAAAAATTAGGGACTAATTCGGGTTACACATGCTTCAGGAAAATGACAGTGAATTAATCTATGAATTACTTAAAACACAATATGGTTTTTATTGTAGTTTACAAGACTTAAATATATTTTTGTAATATTTTATTATGTATAAATACTATTTGCTTTATGGAGTTATTACAGATATTCAAAATTTTCATCGTATAAGGCCTCTATAATTCTTCCAACACATTCTTCTAATCCCTAGTAAAGTAAAATAGTTTTAAAGCATTTCCTTGGCCTCACAACAGCCCAATAAATCAACTAAAAATTCTACAGGCCTCCCCTAATAATTACCCACAAAGAGTGCCCCGTCCGATCCGATAAAAATCACATAAATACAAGCACTCACAACAAGAAGCGGGATAAGATCAGCACCCGAAGATGGAGAAGAAATTGCCTTTTCAACAAGACAGCATCCTAAGATGAGCCTCGTTGCAATTCACAAAGGGTTGCCTGTAGTCGGATTCGGGATGAGCTCATTGAAGAGCAGGGCCAGCCAGTAAGTGAGCAATCCTTATCAAGATGGGCTAATCTCGTCGAGGAAATGAATCAGCAGAGGTTGCAGCTCCGCGCACAAGAGACGAGATTAGCCAGAGAGGCCGGACGACGATGACGATTTTGCAGTTCACTCGGGGCGGGGCATTAGGCGGGCATTCTCTGGTTAACTGGTGGCTAACCCCAGACATTCTGACAGACCCATATACCACATATCCCAGGCCACCTCTACTTACGCCAGGTATGCGGTTCTTTTGCAATCAACTGTCAGGGACCGTGAGAAGAGAGACAATGGCAATTTAATTAAGCAGGCTAAGGCTAGGGCCTTAGCCCGCCTTGGGTCGTCTTCGGGGTCTTCTAGCTATCGGGGTAGTTCGGTAGTTCTGCGGGGCTCTCTTCTCCATTGTGGTCTTGTCTTCGCGCCGCTTTCTTTTCCTTTCTTTGCACGGCGGCTTAGTTGACCGACTTGGGCCAAGTAGCTTTAATTTAAGACCCTAATGAGCCATTTAGGCATTCTGGGCTTTGTGTCTTCAATGCCGACTACTGTGTGTGTCTCTGCTCTTCTCCTCGGCCCCCCGAACAAAAGTTAAATTAATGAGTCCACGGCCAGTTGGAGTCTTTAGTCTTTAGTCTGTGGTGTTTGGTGTTTGGTGTTTGGTCTCTGGTCTTTTAGTTTTTGGGGCCTCTGTTCCGAATGCGGGTGATGCTCCGATGCTGCGATGCTCTGATGCTGATAAAGCAGCTTAATTTTTCACTGACTCCCCGAGATCGTGGTGCTTTGCATAATGCAGCTACAGATTTTTACATAGTTTATTAATTTTTCAGATTTCGGCTTAGGTATTTCACCTCACCGCTCCCCCGGCCGCTTGTCAACCGCTTCTGACACTAATAAATCGGCTTAAATTTGATCTTGAGCGGTGTATTTTTTGATTCCCCGCCCAGCTGAGGGCATTTTGTATCTCGGGGGCTACTTACCATGGGGATATGTGTGTGCATTATTGATGATGCAGACTGACCTTAGCTAGAAGTCGGCCCCAAGAATCCACTGATCGTGCCCCAGAGTTATGCTCGGCCTTATGGGCAGTGATTTAAGTGGACTGGCTTTAATTATATAGGAAATACTTGGTCGGGGGAATTACTTTGGATCGAGATATTGTGACGTATCTACTCTGTTGCTATTTCTTTATATTTTTTATATGTATATTGCAATTTGCACAGTAGATTTTACAAATTGTGGCTCGGTTACGTCAGCAAGAGAACTTGTAATAAAATGTAATTACTTTTAAATGCTAACGCTTAAGTGGGAACAACATTGTCTTTAATGGATTATCAGCTCTACTTGTGACGTTCGGAACCTTGAAAATTATTACTGATAAGAGTCTAATTTAAAACCTCTAATGAAGCGTAGTTTTTTGTTGATTTTGTTTTCAAAAAGTGCGTATTTCGGGAGATAATAGTGTGCGTCATTTATATTAAACAAGACAGCAAGCTAACTTCGGACAGCTAAAGTTTAATAGCCTTATTGTTCGCACTTTTATAATTGAATTAAACTGGAAATCAATTAAAACTTAGGCGAAAAAACATTAATTTCAACTCGAACAGATCTTTTGGGAATGTTTTTAAAAAGTTATTACATGTGCAAATAGAATTTGAAATATAAAAAGAGATTTTGATTAACTCGTGATGATTAATCGCGAAGAAAAGGCCAGTTTTAAATTAATTTTAAATAATTCAAATATCCTTATCACGAATTCCTATCTTAATGACATCAGAACTTCTTTCTTTTTAATGAATTAAATTTTCAGCTGGAACCTTTTCTCGGGAGCAATCAAACCAGCAATTAGCATCTCGGCAGGACTCACTTAGCGCCTGGGAACGAAAACCCTTGCTATATGACACTCACTTCCTTTTAACTCTAATTGAGTTGTAAATTCAACCCTCGATTTTTGGCATACATCTAAATTCGAACTGATTTCCATATAATTACGGGGCACACGGCACCGCTCTAATTGAGTGATCAGGAGCAGCATGATGGACGCATCAGTCGCGCAGCTCTCGGGATTCAAGGGAATGCCAGGACCTCGAGGCAGGAGTTCCAGAAGAATGGAAGTCCTAGAACCACCCGCAGGGGCGGGGGCCATAAAGCCAGGACATCCTGCAGGGCAACTAGAAGCACTTGTCCTGCCCTCCACTCTGACTTTTTCTCACCCAGCCGGGGGGCGCATTTCTGGCTGTGTGTCCGTAGCTGTATCTGTAAATATAGCTATATCTGTATCTGTATCTTTGCCTTATTATTTTTTGTTTCCAAGCTCAGCAAGACGCAATGCAACCAACTGAGCTGTGACGGCGAAGGAGAGCCGGGAACTGAGAACGGAACGGGAACGGGATGGCCAGGTAATTGCCGCAGTTGTCGGGGGGCAGCGATGCGAGGCATTTGTCACATGGACCGGAGCCGAGACGTGCCGCTGCCATGGGAAAGTCATCCAGCCAGCAGTTCCCTAATCTGTGATATAGGTCATGCAACCCTCAAGGTTCCGAGTAGGTTCCATCGCTCCTAGGCTCGGCATTGTCTCTGGTCCCTTTGTGTGTGCCTATCTCTCTTATGGATTCGTAGAAATTACGCGTGAGCATGCCAGCCATCCTTTTCATATTCCTATGCCAAAGTAGCTCGGGCCCATTATGTTCTGCATCTGAAGACAACAAGTGCAGCGTTGAGTGCGCCTTTTATTCCAGGCACAATTAAAAACGCAGTTGTGCATGCAGTGTGGCTTGGCCAGCAAGGAGGAGCAGCATGAGCTGCAAGTCGGGCTCAAGTTTAGCCGGCTAAGTCTATTTTATACCAGCTAAACTCCAACTCCAACTCCGACTGGTCGGCACCCACCCATTCAATGTCAATGAACCGCAGTTGTAATGTTTATACGCCCATCACAGTTACAGATACGGATACAGCTACAAGTGCAGTGAGAAAAATATGTCAGGGATCTGAAGTTAAAGCTTGACACAGAAAATATTATGTTTGGTAATCTTTAAGAATTTCTGGGGTAAGGTTAACCTTTTACCTGTGAGGTTTCTGTACTATAAATATTTTAGAATGATTTTCCTTTATACGAAATAACCCCAAAAATTTGTCTCTCTGCAGTTGCAGATAGAGATACCAACACTGGGGAACGGAGCACTCCAAAGTTGTCCACCTTCCGACGCTGTCGTTGCTTGGATTTTACTTTATTTGTTTATGGTTTTGCCGTCTGATTATCTTGGGCGCGTTTTAGCCCCAAGTTCGTTGCGCTTGGCCAGACTTCACTTCGCTCTCCCAGAGCTACGAGCTCCTCCCTTGTAGTACTTATGATGTTTTTCCATTTTATTGTCGTCGTCTTCGAAACCCTTCCCCATCACACATCGGCTGTCAACGTTTTTTTTTTTGGTTTTTTGTTGGTTTATCGCTCCAAAGGTTTTCTATACAACAATTGATTGAACATTATTAGCACTCAAGCATAAATTTGTTCGACATTCTCGACAGAGTTAACTGGCTTCAAAGTTCCTAGCTGGAGAGGGGAAGCCCTTCTGGAAGAAACAGCTGTAGATGGTGAGATAGATTCAACATATAGATACTTTTACGACCCATTTAAGATACCTTTAGGCTTATGACGGATAGTGGGAATGTAAACAATTGTAGTTATAATTTATGCCTAGTTGTAAGGGTTTCTAAATAAGTGCAAATAACAAAATAACCTAACCATATTCAAGTAAATTAACATACTCTGAAGTAAACACTCAAAGTAATATATAAAGCCGTAAATAATCGGCTGAAACTATAATTTAATTAATTAATTATATGCAATCAATTTGCATATGAAACCCACCTTTAAGCCCAGCAAGCAGAACAAATCTGTAACGCTTTTTAAACCACTTTTATTGACTCATTTGGCGACTAATTGAATCCTCTTGGCTGCTTGCAGTTCTCGTCAGAACGCGGAATGTGCTAGTTTTTGTTTATGCCCTCTGATCGCCTTTATTAATTATCCGTTGTGATTTATCGATCGTTGGCGTTGACAGCAACAAGTTGTTGCCGCCCGGTAACAACGATTAGATCAAAGTAGCGCTCGAGTTGAGGAAGTAATCAAGCCATGTAACACCATGTTGCTCGCTAGTTAGATCTGTGGTCATGCAAATTATGGGGGAGTTGAGCGGTAGCTATAACTTCTTATTAATTTGCTTGCTAATATTTGAAGTAATCGACCTGAATGTGTTGCAATTTCTTAAAGCGGATTCCGATTCAATCAAATCCCAACTAAATCCCCTGCAGTTTCTGGCCAGTCATTGAACTCGCGTAGTGCAAACCGGTTTGTTGAAGACTAGTTTCGCACGTGGAAAATTTAATTGTATTAACATACCGAACTTGTTCAATAAACCGCAAAGATCATCAGCGTGTGTTGGTGCCGCCGCCGCCTCGCAGTGTGGGATCTCTTAATAGACCCATCGACCCACAGACCTTTAACATCGATTTTCCCTCGTCGTGGGGGGAGAGACTTATCAATTAACCTTAATTTCGCACTCGGCGCCCAGCCGCTTTTCTCTTCCGATTTCCACTTAAGCCAGCCTCGATTCATTGACTCTTCGGTTCTACTGACCCCAATTGGTTTCGTCAGGCCCTCCGCCGAATCGATCAATAAACAAATTTTTATTATTGATTATCGTGTCGTGGTCATGCTGGCAACTCCCAAGGTGTTGTTGGGAAACCCTTGGATCTGAGGCTTTCTTGCTTCTTATCGTGGGCCTCTTATCAAATTATATGCAAGGTGCTCGGGGGGATTGATGGACTTGGGCAATTCATCAATGCACTCTCTCTGTTTTTTGGGGGCTTTCTCGCTTTTTCCGGGGACTTGTAGCCCTTGTCATTATTGACATTACAAATGTTATTGATTGTCTGCCTTCGATTCGGTTTTCATTTGCGCCTCACGAAATCGAAAGTACATGTTAATTATTTCCACACACCTGCATTCACCGGGGACCTCCTCAGATCGATTTCCACTGATAAGCGCATTACTTTTCGAGTGTCGCCGGGAGAAACAAAAATATTTTTCCTCCTCCACCGCTTTTCGTGTCAATCAGGCCCCTAAAAAGAGTTCAGTTTAAGTTTTTTTATATTTTTTTTGTGTTGACATTTCTTTTTTCCTTTGGTATTTTTTTGCCTCGTCAACGTTGCATGCAAACAAGATGGGGAATTTTTTTGGGGAAAGGGGTCTTGAGTTGAGGGAGTCCCTCGACCGGCGACAGTAGCATTACAAAGCATTTGATTTTCGGCTTAGCAATTCTGGGAAGTGTCACTCTCGGTGCTTTGTTTTTTCGATGTGTATTTTAGCCCCTTTTTTTTAAATTCACTTTTTCCCCGCTTTTTTTTCTGGGTTGTCAATATATCGGTTATTGGGACATTTGAAAGGCGCTTGAATGGTTTGTTAGCTATTCAATGGCAGCTGAGTGATGTGGCTAAAAGGATGCAACAATCGGGCTGAGAGCCAGTGAATGGAGTGAAAGTGAATTTTTCGGATATACAAAGGCTAAAGATTTTGTGAATGAATTTAAATGGAGGCAAATTGAAGGCTTAATTAAATACAAAATAAAGAAAATTAAAAAACACGGACCTCAATATATTTCTAAAAATATTTTTACATCTCATATAAATCCCCTTATTAAATGCCACATTGTCAGGCTCAAATAAAGTTGCACATTTTTACATGCTCATCTTATTAAACGCTCTCCCTCCGTTTAGTTAACGTTAAAAGCAATTAAGATAAGATAATCTCCCATCATTCCGCACTATTTGCATTCGTAATGGGATTTTGCACGCCCAGCTTTTCCGCTTTTCTCTCCCCTTTCCCCCGTTCTGCCACTTTTCACACGCTCTTCTGCGAATGTCCCAATTAGACACCTTTTACTATATAGTATCTACTTTAAATACGTGCATGTACAGCCGGGAGTAGCTGTCTCACACCCGCGCTAAAAATTAATTGCATGCTACCTTTTACACGCGCACCTGATGGAAATTTATACACGGATTGCCGCCGGCGCTTTTCGCTCCCGTCCAAAGCCAAAACTGAAGCGAGGACTGGGTCGCGCTTATTTAAAGTCCAATCTGCAACAATTCAATTAAGCCAATAACTAAACCAATTTGTAATGCGCTTTAGCTTTTCAGCTACAGCTACGAACTGCGATCACGATGTTGGAGCACTGTGAGAAGTCAGTTTAAAAATATATGGAACTCGTTTTAATTAGATTTATTTAATTTTATAAACGTCGGAGCAAGCTGAAACCTTAATATGGAATCTGTCTTATTATAAACGTGCTTTATTACTATTTAAAATAAATTATTACAAAGCATACCTGAGAAATTAAACAGCAACAAAAACACTTTAAATTCCCTTAATATATACCTTATACCCTTTATATTTTTATCAGTGTTCTGCTGATGATGAGGGAAATCCACGACTTGGTCGCAAGGAAATGGAAAAGTCCAAAGACAAAGCCTGGCCCAGGCAGCGGCTCCAAATCCAATTAAACTAGTGACAACGACACTGCATCCACTGCTAAAAAGGGCAAGTAGCGAGGGGCAAGGGGGAGTGGTGGGAGTTCTGGGCGGTTTTCCCAGGCTCTGTGGGGCTTTCGGGGGCGGTGGGAGAGCTGCGAGAGCTGGCATAAAAATTGAATAAAGCGCAATTTCAACTGGACGACGGAGCAATGTGGCCATGTTGCTGCCACCTGCTGCCTGCCATGTCTGCTTTACATTGCCTTAAAAAATACAACAAAAATACACAACCGACCAAGAACCCGACTTCAAAGCAATTGCGACATAATTAAGTTGACAACAACAGATACAACAGCAACGGCAACAAAATAATAAAACGGCAACAACAGCAGTGAGAGAGTAAGCGCAACAGTGGCAGCGACACCAGCGAGCGATTGACACCACTGACCCAGTTACGTGGCTGGGTAGAAACGGCTAAAAGGAAAAACTGCGAAAAAACTGGACGAACTGTGAATGCACACAGGCTACAGTGGGGGAAAAACTAAGCAAGTGTGACAGAAATCGAACTAGAACTAATATAATTAGAAGTACCTACAAGCAGAACTTGTTTTGATTGGGTAAATACCTAAAGCTCTTCACAAGATGATATTTATTTTTAAGGTCTGAGCTATGGTTTTCTGTTGCTGAGAAATTTAATTAATTTTTTTTAGTGCTGTCCTGGGCCTGGTTAAGAGCCAGCCGCGTGACGTCGTCGCAGCCGTAGTTTAAAATTGAAAATTAAAATTGTTAGACAGCGTGTCGCGCTGTCGCCTGTCAGTGGCATTTGTTTGAAGCGAATACCCTGCGGTGATATATACACTCCGCCAAAACGGAGGGGAAGTGACTTTGACATGGTCTTTGACCAAAGGATCGGGCCAGTTGAGAGCTGGGAGCCATGGGTGACTATAAAAGTCGGACTGAGTCGGGGATTAGCTCAGCAGTTTGATGGGGCTGAGAAAGTAAAATAACAAGGAAAGTCTATTGAAGAGGAATTGCTCAAAAGACACATACTTGGCGGGGTTTAGAGGTAATCTTCAGTCAATAAATGGCTTAAAAGGAACGTAAACCAACTCTGGGGGAATTTTATTTAGGTATTTAAGAGAACAAAGTAAGGGTTTGGAGGGAAATAGAAAATAATGAAGGAGTTAGGAGGGAATCCTGCACAACTAAATCAAATTAAATGCTGGAAATTTTTAAAACTAATTATGAGAAACAAATAACTCAGATTAATGTCTTTTAGCCTTCTGCTGGTCTTGCCAAATTTTATGCAGCGTCTTGACGAGTTCAGCAGACCCAAACTAAACACTTAAGCCACACACACTCTTTTTTGTTTGGTGGCAGTTTTAACGGGTTTCCAGCAGCTGGCCGACTGGCCTGTCTGCCTAGCCAGATGCAGGGAGTTGTTGGCGGGGGGAGTCGGTAGTTGCCTGTCTGGCTGTGAGCCTGGCCACCCCCAAAACTCCCCCCCCTCTTGGCCGTTTTCGCACCGCCATTGTCAACGGCTCGGCTCTATGGCAACGTCTGACGGCGGGCGCTTTTAATGTTTGCTCTCAGCGCCAACGACAAAATCCAATTAAAGAAATTATGTTTACATATAAAAATTTATAAAATAAAACCGAAAAAGAGAGAGAGACACGAAACCTGCTAACATTTGTGGCAAATTGTTATTAAAAAGCTTAGCAAACAAACTGTTGGACAGACACTTGCAGGCATTCACGCCTCAACCGCAACGCCGGTGATTTAGTTTTCTTTTAATATTTTCTTTTATTTTGAGAATGAGAGAGTGCCAAGTGGCCTGCCAAGGACCTGCTGACTGGAGGAGGAGTAGGGACTGCAGGCGAGTAATTCCAAAATCCACACATGCTTCAGTCCTTGCTGGCATAATTCCTACGAAAACAAGCAACAACAAAGGATACACTCATTCTGTGAGATACCAGATACTATTTAGTGGCCATTGGCATCATATTGTATAAGAAGGAAGTGGGAGACGGCTGCCAGTTGCCGGGGAGCGATCCTTTATGAAAACAAATTGCTCGAATTTCAGGGCACTCGCATTGTGTCTTAAGGATACATGTGGGAGTGCAGACTTAAGTGCATTTTGGTATGGATTACACGTGAGCCCTAAGGAAGGATATGGGTTGGACGCAAAGTGGGACAAGATACAAATTTGTCCGCCTAATAGGGAAGTTGTTGTTGTGCTCAAATGCTTTTTTATGGATGATGCAGCCCCAGGGAATTTCCCGTGGCAACTGCCTGGCCAGTAACATCTTTATCATTATCTCTTTCGGATGATTCAGTTTTCCATGTCGAAGATTAGGTAAAGTTTTGTGTTATCATCGAGTGACGAAATTTGCTTATCTGAAAGTTACATTTCATTTTTATTCGGGATTGGTGATTCACAGGGGATGATGCCAGAAAAAGACTGGAATTTCATCTAATTAAATAAAAATGAAGATAAAGAGATATGATTCATATTAATGGGAATTTCTGTTTCAAGATGAGACCACAAATAATGAAACAAAATATTTCTTAAAGGTTTAGTATATTATATTTTAGAAAATTCTTATGAATGTTTAAATATATTTACATACATATACATATTTACAGATTATTTTCGCTTAGCATACCTATTGTATTTTTTATTACTTTAATTTCTGGCAAAAACTATTTCTTTTCTTTTACTTTAAAGCAATTGTTTTAATTTGTTAAACTTGTCCCCTCTTCCCTTGGTTTGCACCTGTCCCAATTCGTTTTCAATTTGCCCTTTGAATCTCAACATAAATTGTATCTCTAATTACGACTCCTGCTCGAGCGATGAGTGACCCAAAAGTGCAGAGGGCAGGGACCATTTTCAAATTTAACTGCCCCACAAAAAATCTCCAAAAAAGACATAAATCTAATTTGGCCGTGTGCATTTGGTTCTTTTATGGCCGCGGACCATCCGAGGCAGCAATGACGATGATGATGATGATGATGGGCTATCTAAGCGCTCCAAATCCATTTACCTTTTGCCCACCTGGGCACGAAATGGGTGCGAGAATGGGCCAAAAAACGAACCGAAATGGCCAAAGTTGAAAGGGAGTCAATGGCAACAATAAAACGGGAAACGGGGAACGCGAAAATTTCCCAAACGCCGCACGAAAATTATTTTATGATGCTTTTAAACTAATTTTCTGGAAAAACAACGTGCAAACGGATTTTCCTTTAGCCACCGCCAGCCATTGCTGTTGTTTTTCTTGTTGTTGGGGAAAAACTGTTGACTGAGGACGCGTGGGCACGTAAAAATTTTTATTTTATTTGCCAGCGCCGGCAGCGAGCACATTTTTTGAAGTGAAACGCGTGGCGGTCGCAAGCAGTGAGTTCTGAATTTTAGATGCAGGCAGGAGCAGCTAAACCAGCTAACAGGTAACAGGTAACAGGTGAGTCCTTCCTGCACACTCCACTATGCACCATAGTTTCCAGTCACGAACTAGTCATAAAATTAGCGTTAAGGCAGAGGCCTTGGATTCCGAATATTACTTTTGCCTCTGCAATTATGCCGAAGACACTTTCCGTTTTGTCCGCCATCTCCCGAGGCCATCAATCTAAATTACGGCATAAAATTTGCAGCCTAAGCCGGACTTTTGTGCCATAATAAAAATATTTTAATGCCCGGCGACAAATTGATTTATCTGACAGTCTAATCAACTCGGGGGGATTTTGATAGATCTGTGTGGCAATTTATGAATGGCACAAAGCCGCAGCTGGAACCCAGTTCGAGGAAGTTCTGTGGGCCTAAATTGACATGTTCTCTGCCCAATAATGAAGCGATCAGGGCCAAGAGCCTCGTCCTGCTTCTCCGTCTTTGGCCTATTCATAAATCCCTTCTTCCTGGCGATTTGTCAGCACCAGACATGCGACATTGACAATGTCAGTTTTCGTTCGCCAAGGACAAAGGGCACTTGTGAGGCGCTGCAGGTAGGGCTTGCCTCGTTATTGTCAATCCATCTTCCAGCATCTCTCCAAGTATTTATCTGCCAGATACGGAGGAGCAGCAGCAGCATCAGTAGGCCTTGGCCTTTTCTCCGGGCCTGCTCTTTTTGCCATCTTCTGTTTGTTTTTGCAATTGACAGACGCTCCCAGACGAAGGCCGTAAGCGTGAGCATAATTATGGTTTTCAATTTATTCCAAGAACTCCAGCACACACACGCTGTGCGATGAGGTTTCCTCAGAATCCGACCTGCTGCTAGCCCTTTTGGTAGGAGTTCCTAATTGAAAGTGTCATAAATTAGGAATGAACTCAAAGTCAAGTTGAGTTGGCTGCTGGTCCTGCTGCTAGCTGCAAGTATATGGAAATTTTGAAGGGCTTATGGTCTTGTGCCAATCATTAGCTTTCAACATTTATATTTGAATTATTTATTTCGGAAGGGAAATCGGAGGTGTTTCGGTATTTTGGAAATTGATTTATAATTTTTAGAGACTTCAAGGAAATCCTTAACGGATTTTAATTTTTTTATCTAGAATTTATAAAGCATTTTATGTTTAATATTAAAAAATGTATTTCAATATTTCATGTTTGTTTATTAAAATTATGATACAGATATTCAGAATCTATCTTTATATTATAATACTTTTTTAGACTTTTATAAATACCTCGAAAGGTAAATAGCACTCAAAAAGTAAATAAATGATTGTCGAAAATAATATTTATAACAGCAGGAAATCCATATGTCCTCTCTTCTCCCATAATACCCTTTAATTCACAACTATCACTGCTAATTCCTCAACTCATGCCCTCTCTATTCAAGGCTGTTTCCTGAACAAACACAGCAGCAATTTCCTGCATTATTTATTTACTTTTAAGTAGTCACTCTAAATGCATTCATAATATCCTGCCTACCCCCAAAAACACGGCGAAACTCGAACGTCATGCTCTAAAAAGAATATCCTGCCATAAAAAGACAAACAACTAGAGGAACTCATTCATAAATCAAGGGCTACAAGTATTGTTAATTTTCGATACATTTTTTTGGGGAAGCCTGTGAAGTGTTTATTGGAAAAAAAGTGCTTCCTCATGGTTGTTTTAAGGATAAATATGGCAGAGGGAAATATGATAGTCAATAACTTCGTTCAAGGCGCAGCTGGCGCAATGGAGTATCGTATCCTTTGGGCTTCCTGTTAATGCATTGTACTTCTGTTTTTTTTTTATAGGAACCTATGTTTCCAGGGTATTCGGCAAAAGAATGTGATTGATGACTCAAAGCTGGGGAACTCACCTTTTCCCCAGCTAGCGTAGTCCATCCAATTTCCCAGCCAGTCCATCGTCAAGTCCTCGACTGTTTACGACTCTAATCTTGTTTCTGTGTAAAACCAAAACGTGACTCCACCATTGACCCCACGGATCTCTCAAGTTAATGTCTGACTCACCGCGCTTACCTAGAATCATTCCCCAATAAAGTATAACCCTCCCATAATTTCCCGCTGCCAATAGGGATGGACGGGGGGAGTCGAGCATTTTCACATTTTCACCTGAGAGAGGAGGCGAAGTGAAAGAACGTGTTCGGACCATAAATATCAATTAGCCAAGATAAAGATACTAAAGCGAGCCACAAGCGGGAGAATTGGAAAATAAAACTAATTGCGGCGGCTAGCCGGTGGTCCTCGTTCTGCCATTCCAATATTTATCTGGCCAAGAGGAAGTCGTAAAATTGATAAAGGCGCTGGACCGACCAGGCCAGAGACATACTATATATGCTCCGATTTCTCGAGAGACTGTCACTAAAGTGCCGGGTCACGTTCGAATGTGCGGCAAATGTGACTCACACAGGAGAAAACCACCGTCGGGATGGAGGAGAATTTTCCGGAGCTCATCGTTTTATCAGCCAGATAAGCCGCTACAAATTTCGATGACGCAAGTGGAAAATGGAAAACTCCTTCACCGCGGCATTCGCAGGCGTCCCTCTAATTTGCTGCTCACTTTGTTTGATGATGTGACGACACATGACTCGCCGGCTCTTTGAACTCGGCCAGCGGCAGTTTATCTTCTGCGTTCCCAGTCTCCGGCAGAAGTTATCTCCGGACCTGGACCGGATTCGGCCGCCGACTTGGACTCGACCTCGGTCTCGGTGTGGTCCTTATCTGCGGCGTGTGCTGCTGCCGCTGGTGCTAATGAGCGTCTGCTGGCTATTTGCATTTGGCTTACTCAAACAGGCAGTTAGCCGGAATGCTCTTTGTTTGCTGCTCACTGCGATTTCAGAACTGTCATCGCGGGAGGGTTCTACTACTTACTATCGCTACTTATCGTTGTGTAAACCAAACCCTGACCTAAGCTAGCGTCAGTGTTCCGTATACTTAATCGCATGTAGTCTGCCATAACTACTACATACTATAAGAGCTTTACGGCTGGAATAATCTGACAACGACCCAGTTTGATAGGAACACTACGTCCAGTATGTACCTAGTGGCTAATCTTCTAAATCGAAAGGGGTTTCGATGG
Organism: Drosophila bocqueti; assembly: GCA_018151655.1. Taxonomy (NCBI): domain Eukaryota; kingdom Metazoa; phylum Arthropoda; class Insecta; order Diptera; family Drosophilidae; genus Drosophila; species Drosophila bocqueti. The sequence continues at coordinate 4,335,015 of JAECXF010000230.1, forward strand.
CCCTCGCATAGTGTTTGTTTAGGTGTGGCTAATCTGGCAGAGGATAAGCTCGAATAGGAAAAGCAGTTACAGATTAAGTATATTTATTTATTTGATTAAGTTTTCCCAGAATGGATAGCTAAAATATAATCTCATTAAACCATACTATATAGTAATTTATGATACCTTTAAAAGGTATTCTAATGTAAGTCAGAAACTGGCAACTGCAAGGGCATACACACTAGAATTAGAGTTCTCTCTTGTTTTTCATTTTTTATTTTGCAACATTTCATAGTAAGCAGCATAAATTAAGCAACTTTTTGTGTATATTTTAGTTGGTGCATGTGGCCAAAAGCAAATTGAATTAGAGACCCTAACAAATGCATTCGTTTTACAACTGAAATCATAAACAGAACCGAATGCTGCTTAAAATTTCATTACGCTCACTTAAGCGGTGTGATTTTCGGGGTCTGGTCGGGGGATTTCCCTCTACCCGTTTTGGCAGTGTTGCAAAAGGCTCGTAAAATCCGCAGTAGCTGCAGTAGCTGGGCGAACCACCGCAGTGGTGACACATTCACATTCACATCCTTGTCCGCATCCGCATCCACATCCCACATCCACTGCAATGCAGCTGGCGAAATGTCATCAGCGCCTGGATTTTATGGCGTTGCCAAAGGAGAATGTATCTAAGCTGCAGTCTTGTTCCAGGTTCTGAGTTCTCGGTTCTTGGTTCTCGGTTCTGGTTTCTGGCCACCGTGCTCCTGGTTGCTGGTCTCTGTTTTCTGGCTCCTAAATTCGGCTAAAGCGTAAAACTTTTATGGCTGCCGCAGCGCGTGGAGGAAACCTCCTCTTCGTCGGCGAAGTCGCTGTCGTAAATAAATTTCAGGCCGTAATTAATTTTGCATGCCAGTCAGCTGCTAGTGAAGCTTCCCGGGCGACAGTTAGCTGCCTCTGAAGTCGCTTTTTTCGGGGGACTTCATAAGCTGATTGTGAATGCCACACGCCATTACGTACGTTTTGATATGCCAAATGTGTAGCTAAATGATTTTTATTCGCCGTCGCTCATACGCACCGTGGTCGTGCCGGGTTTTGTATGCAAATTGTACCTTTCCAGTGACGCACACAGTGACGACGCCTCCTTTGCTCAAAATTGACTTTGCAGTGCAGCAGCAGTCGGCTCATTAGTGAGTCTGTTTGCCATTGTGGCTGTGTTGTCTGCTCTAACATTATTTATCTGGCGTTTTTAACACTTGCCTCGCTGACAGTCACTCTCCGGCATATTCTGCGCTATTTTCACTAGTCAGGGAATAGTTAAGACAAAGGGATACCTGGCTTTTAAATCATTAAAGAGTTATTTGGGATAATTGTCCCTACTAATTAATTAATCTTCACTAACAATTCCCTATTTTTGGCTGCTCTGTAAGGAAAATATTAAATTTAAATATAAATATAATTATTGGCTGTACAAAAATGTATGATATTTATGGCAAACACCAGAGAACTGAACCGATGTTAATGGTAAAAACCACTTAAATTTATTCAAGATACTTAAATATATCCAATAAACTCCCAAAATACAGGATATGAAACTGTAGCCCGGCTAACAAGTGCAAATTTGTTTGCTGCATTGAGACGGGCACAAAATTTCTCAACCTTGGCTTCGTGCTCGCCCTGTTTGCGCCATGTTAATTTCTGTTGACTTTACGCGTTAGCTGCTCGGCTGCCCCGCCGTGTGTTTACTGTAGCTACAGTGCAGCACACATATTTGTATCGGGGCCAGGTCGCAGCTGTGTGTGAACGGGTCCAAGGGGAGCAGGCCAGAGCAAACTGTATCCGGGAGAGGCAGTCAAGGGTCCTCAACAGAATTATCTTATTTTTATTATTTCTAATAAATAAATTGACTCCTAAATTTTGCAAGCAGCACCCTTTGTGCTGTCACTCGAAAATTTACATGTGCTCGAATTTGCGGAAGAAACTGGCGTTATTCCGAGACCTTCGAAGAACCCATCCCCGACATGGATGTCCGTATGAGAGATCGGATAAGGTCAAAGTTCTCCCGTCGCGTTTACTTCACATTTGTGTTCATTCTGGCAATCGCCCTGTTGCAATGGGTTGCGGTCTCAATAACGTGGGTACTGAGCTATCACCATCCGTAGCAGACTCCTATAACGACTCCGTCTCATAGACCGGGTGCTCGAAACCTCGACTACTTTGAAGTGTGGTGCCCGATCACATTTTGCCTGGCTGGCATACTCTTCCTCCTGTTTGCATTCATTAGGTTTATGCGCAGCCACAGTATTGTGAAGTGGGTGGTGGCTGCAGTTATAGTAAGTTGATGGCTGGTTTTTCCCCCTTTTTTTTTGCATAATTATTTCGCATGAAAATACCCCAGGTTGAGCTGTATGTGGTCTCGATGTTCATCCTGGCGATTGTAAGTTGGGTGCCGGAGCTGATAGTTTATTTTATCGTCTGCTTGGTCGCCATGATCGTGGCCCTAGTTATAGGCTGTCATCTCTCGATTTCGGTGGGATAGCTTAATGCTGGATGATATTTAATTAGTTTGCTAATCCTCGACCGTCATTAGATGGATATGACCGTGAAAATTGCTTTCATCTTCATCGCATGCTTCATTTTAACCGCCGCCTCGATGTACGCACTATTTTTGCATCTGCTCGTGGTGGAGAATGAAGTGACTTATGCCTTTGCGGCCTTCGAGCTTATTCTCAGCTCAATGATGTTGTTGGTGAGATTTCGTTACGTTTAACTGCTCGTATTTCTATGGGATTACTTGTAGCTTGTGATGCTGCATGCGCAGACGATCAGGGGAGATCGCTTTATCCAAATGAGCACTGGTGACTTCCTGCTGGCCGCCCTGCTGCTCTTCCACGAGTTTCTCGCCTTGTATGCGATGACTTTTTATTGGCAAGTTAAGTACGCTCTTTTCACGCCAAATGACTTCTTCTGGATTTCGACGAAAACACCAACGAACGAAATCGGCACCCCAGAAAAACAAGTTTACATGGGTCCACCAGGTAATACAAATTGGCAATTAATATCAGGGAATTTAATTTCCCAAACAATATCTCAAATAGTGTTCCTAGGTTTTGTTATAAACCCTGAAATAGTCTTGAGGGAAAAGGTTGCACAATATTTGTAAAAAAACAATTATGGGTAATGCAGAGTTTCTTATTACAGACATCAATCTGGGATCTGACAACATGGATATCAATATCAACGACTATAGTTCCTGATAAGTGGGCAAGAGGTGCAACGCATTGATTTTGATTGCTTCGATTAAATCATATTAATTTTGATGCTATTTTCTACAGATGCTCCAGTCAAAGTAGATTTTTATTTACAGGCTTCGTATTGGATCTAGTTAGCTTAGAAACGCCTATTACAGATGTATTCCACAATTAGGCGAAATTTTAGATGCATTTATTTCCAAATACACTGCAGAAACCTCACGTGACAGATGTCGTATACAATGGAAATTAGCGGGCAGCCTTCTTAGCGAAGATGTTCCAGTCAAAATAGATTTTTATTTACAGGCTTCGTATGGAATCAAGTTGGCTGTGAGGCACCTATTACCATTTTATTCCACCAACACTTACACGACCAGGCGAATTTTCAGATCCCTGCCCTGTGGACGTAGGGGATCGCTGACAAATACACGCGAACACAAACCACACATGACATATCTGGGGCCCATGGGTTACGATGTACGCCTCGGATGGACTACGCGCGTACCGAAGGGCGCGGACAGCCTTCTCGGCGAAGGTGTACGGGCTGCTGATCTTTTGGCTTTTTCTGGCCTTAATCCAATGGATGGTGGTCTGCCTTGTGTAAGTTGGTCCTTGGCAAGCCTTTCGGCTCTCACATTAATAATACCGTTTGTTCATGGCAGGGAAGACGCTCGGTCGGTCTTCAAGAAATACTACTATATCTCGGTGATAGCCTTTGCCTTGGCCGTCCTGCTTCTTGCTATCTTTATATTCGCTGATGGGCTGCGATTCATGCAGTTTCTAAATTTTATTTTATCGCTGATTATCGTGAGTGGATGGTAAGAGAAAGTTTACCCATATTTATAACAAATCTTAACTTTTCAGGTGGAACTTCAGATCGTAGCAACGTTCCTTCTGGTAGCCCTCAGCTGGTGGGCGGACGTACTCGTATTCTTTGTGTTGACTGCAGTACTGCTGTTTATATTCCTTCTAATAGGAATAATTCTGCCACGAAGGGTAACGAAAAAATATGGAGTGTCCATTAATTTTCTCTGATTTTATGTTTATTTAAAGGTGGATCTCACCCTGGACATTGCAGTGCTCTTCATTATAGCATTTATTTTTCTAATTATCGCCGTCTTTGCTCTGACGCTCCTGATGAACTTATGGTTCCCCAAGATGTATACCTATCTGACCGTGGAATTGGCTGTAACCCTAACCATCCTGCTGGTATGTATCTTGCAATTTATTGATCACTTAACCGCCTTAGCCAACCCTAGTTTGTAATATACCACGCCCAAACCATACATGGGAATCGCTTCGCGGAGATGCGGCTGAACGATTTCTTCCTGGGATCCCTAATATTGTTCCACGACTTTCTCATCATTTTCTGGCTGACATTTTACTGGCAAATCCGTTATAGACCCATTACACCGAATAACTGGGTGGCGTCCTCGGCTGCTACCAATAAAGCGTTTAACGACTTTCCCGGAGACTTTGATGCGATTCAACTTGGAAGTAAGATATTACATTTAGTAGATATTTCTGATTAATACATATCTGGATTTACAGCTGTTTTCACAGATCATGATCATACCTGGGACGACGGCAAAGGCCCAGAATATACCGTTTCTGAGGAGCGGGGATCAAACGAAGATCAAGACGAGGACAGCTCTCAGAATCGTCATGTTACAAAGAAGCGGGGCAGTATAACTCGGGGCAGTGTAACTCGGGGCAGTGTAAGCCGAGGCAGTACAAGTCGTAGCACCAAAAGAAGAAATTATAAAATGCACGTATCAAGGACAACTCCCATGGATTGGGCTGTTTTCAAAACAACTAAAGCAATCGGCGAGCCAGAAGATGAACCTGTGCAGAAAATTCAAAAGGTTCTCCAACCGCGTAGCGATTACGGGAGTCCTGGGGTCCTGTACAAGTTGAAGCCGATTTACGGCAGCAATTTGCCCGCGCTGGAAGATGAAATTACGGATACGAAAAACGATGGCAATTTAATGCAGTTTAAAGTACTTCAACCACAAAGTAAAAATAGAGATCCCCAAGGAAAACTGACGGTCAAACCATCTGCCAAATTAACCACTGCATGGTATGAGCTTTTGGATAAACGCGACAATCGCTCAAAAAAAGAACAAGTAAACCTTAAAAAAAAATATCCAGAAGACGACCGTTTTTTGGGTGACATAGATCTGGAATTGAATAGAACCGCACAAGCACACCCATACTGGGAGGTCCTGGGCCAAGAAGACCAGAAGAGTATATCGGATTTGAAGATACTTCGAGGAAATGAGAAGAGTATAGCCAATCCACGAGCCGAGCCTGCAAAGAGTTCGCACTTTGAAGAACTGAAGAATCTATCGGATTCGAAGATACTTCGAGGAAAGGAGGAGATTATAGCCAATCCTCGGGCCACACCAGTCCTCCTGCCAAACTTTCGAAAATTTCTAATGAATGTCACCTCCATTGCCAATTAACATGAGGCTTTTAAGACGCTGACAATATACTATATATGAAATATAAATAACCATAAATCCTATTTGCTCGTCATTTAACATTTAATTGCACTCATTAAAGAGCCCAACACATCTTATTCAACCGCATTTGCGACAGGTGACAAACAAATTAATGTCTCCGAGATTTATGGCCCGCCCACAAAATGGAGCAAACAAAGACCGAAAAGTCAGGCCAAAACAACCTGTTCAATGAACTCTGCTGCCAGAGGGAACACGGCAACAAAAAATCAGAAAAACCGTTTAACAAATTACGGCCAACACACGTGCAGTCACCATAAAAACGCACCACACTCTGGGGCTACGTACCGTAGTACGGTGGTACTTCGATGCCCCAACACCCCCACTTCCACCCGTACAGTAGTAACACATCTCACATAACACACATTTACTCCGTGTACGAATGCCGACCGCATATCGCTTATCTGCCGGGCAGGAACTCCGCCTACCTCTGCCCGATGATGGGTCTCTGCAATACCCTTTCTAACCTTGGGGCTTCTTGGCTGTATAGGTTCCTAAGCCAGGAGATTTATTAAAATGTCATAATGCAGAGTTTATTGAGCAGAGAGTTGAGAGTTGAGCAGGAAATGAATGGGGTTCATTGACCTTGAAGACGAAGGGTTTTTAATATAAATTAAAAGGAGGCAGTTTCCAAACTTTTAAACCCTGGATTTCTGATATAGATTAAAATTAGTCTGTAAAAATGTTTAGTCAAGTAAGTTGTGCATTTTTTTAAATATTTTTCAATATATTTTAAAGTCTAGGTAATGTTTTATAATCTGAAATATATATTTGTACATGAATTAGCTCAGCATCCTCCACCTTTGTCTTCGTAAGAGCATTCCAGCATTGGTTCGATCTACAAATCCACCTTGTTCTTTTGGTCTTGGCTTTGGTTTATTGTGCATTTCGGCAAATCATGGCAAGAACGCAAGGCACGACCACGAAACACAGAGACCACGAGAGAGAGACCCGGAGCCACAAGTTCCATAGCTGCTGGTGTTGATGTCAGTCCCCAGTTCGTTTCGGCTCCGATCCCCACTCCCCCAGACCCGTTGGCATTCCCCTAACCATTCCCATTCCCATTCCGAGTCCCCTCAATGCCCTCGACTTTGAGCCACAGTCACTCATGACTGCGACCTGAACCAGATACACGATGCACGATAATATAATTTATGGCCCTGCTTGGTGTTTGCTGCTCCTCCGCCGCGTTATGGAATGTTTGATGTTCCCTCGTCCCAGTCCGGCTCGGAGTTTGCCGCTCGGACTCATCAACAAATCGTACATTTGAATACAAATTGCAGCATTAAAGCGGCGGCAGGAGAAGCTTCAGCAAAAGTGTCAAAATTGACATGAAATTATTTATGCTCGCACGAAAGTTGAACTCGTGTCTTGCAGTGTTCCCAATTAGGTTCATCGCCTGAGGCGCCCAGCCAATAAATATCCGAGACACATTTCTTATGGTTTGTTAATATCTTTTCGTATATATTTTTTCGATTTTTTTGCATATTTAGTTCGTTTTCTCCTCTCTTTCCATAGTAGACAATATTTATTAATGGTTTCAGTGAGCTTTAGCTTTTAGGATTAACTCTAGTCAATGCTTCTATTTAATCGTAGTAACTGCAACATTAAGAAACTGTGTTTTGTTTAGTTGATCTTTGTTTTCGTTTTGGAATTCAAGCGGAATCTTTCGGCTTGGATGAAATGAGTAAATGGAGGTTAAAAAAAGAAATAAAATAGCTTCACTTTCTCTCAGCTTTGCTTAAAATATTTTATGAATTTGAAGGGATCACAATCTTAAAGCTGAATTAAGAGATTTTTAGCTTCAAATTTAATTCTAATTTATGGCTTTAATTTCGTTCAGCTGAATTTTTCCTTAAACTCTTTAGTTTCATTAGTTCTTGCTGGCCAAATTCCTCTCGAGTAACACTTAAAAGGGATGTTGAAAAATCCTTTCAGCAATGCACGTTCCCAGGACAATTCCCCAGCTGCAGTGCACTTCTGCTGACCTAATCTCGACCGGCCGCATCCAAGTCACGTACATAATTTCAAAACAAAACCAAATCCGAAACCCCAAATGGCTTGTGATATTTGCTACGACCAAGTACGAGTTTCTGAGGGATCAGCAAGGTCAGAGGGGTGTTTTTTACATTGAAATTGAAATGGAAATGGAGAAGGAACTTTCGCTTGGCAAAAAACTGAAAATAAATAAAATTAGGAAAAGAGGAAAACACAAAATTTTAGGTTCGTTTGCAATATTTTCATTCGAGGCGTATATATTTTCCACTCTCACTTAGGCATTAGGGCTTAATCGATAGACAATTGGGTTCTATACATAGTACAATAAATAATACTCAGTCTTGCGTAATACAATAATATAACAGATACTAACTAAAAACGAAACTGAATGGGCTCCTGTTCGCTTTGGGGGGGTGTGCCAACATTAGCAGACGTTGCAACTATTTACAAGTGACTAAGCAATTGGGCTGCTACTCCCTCTAGCAGGCCTTGACCCCTGGCCCCCAACTTAACCCATGATGGCCCTGCAGCCGGGCAATCACGCGGCAACAACGACGACCAATGAGGCGCAATCATCGTCAGCAGCCGCCGCCGGCTGTAAGCTCTGCTCCTGCTCTGGCTTCTCCACTGCCACCTCCTGCTCCTCCTGCTGCTGTCCATCTGCCGGGATGTTAATGCAAATGGCAGGCATGGCTGCGGCCAAGTGGCACGATGGCAATGGCAATGGTAATGGAGATGAGGATGCAGATGCAGATGCCGAAGCGGAGGATTCCGCTTTATCCTCCTCCACTGGCGCTGACAGCTTGCACTTTTGCCGCCGCTGCAGCTCGTCCTTCTCCCAGTTGGAAATGCAGGCGGACTGCTGGTGGTGATGATGATGCACGGCTGCCAGCGAGGGATACACAAACTTCATGCCGTAGGCAAAGTGACGGGGCTGGTGATGCAGTGCCTCATCGTAGCTGGGCAGTCCGGTGGCGATTGTGTAGCACGGCGGCGATTCGATTTGGTAGAATCCAGCCTCTACGCTCCGCTGCTGGGCCTGATGATGATGATGGGGATGCTGCTGGTGCAGCAGCAGGCGGCTGGCATCGCAGCTGACCAGGTGCGAGGAGTACGAGTCGCTGGTTGCGTGGATCTGGGCACGTATGTCCTTATCTGCAATAAACAGAGAATGCGGAGGGAGTTTGTTAGTCGAGTTTGTTGGCAGGAAGTTTCTTTTGTTCGGATTTGAACAGGGAGAAATTGGGGGGCACTAAGCTAATGGAGTTATAAGTTGGGTCTCTAAAAACAGTTGAGTTGATGCTGAACTAACACCTCATGAACTTGAACCCTGAACACAATACTTTCTCACTGTGTAGCCTCATCCTAGCCGGTGGCTCTACCCACCCAATCAACCATCAAAGTTTCGACTCTCTGTCATTACTTTGTTTGTCCATGTCAAAGGACATTTCGTTGGGGGTAGCGGGAGAACCCTGGCATTAAATTCAATTTAGCGTAAAGGCGCAAACGCTTGAACTTTTCCGAATGCCAGAATGCACAGGCACAGTGCTGGAAAAGAGCGCAAAAAAAATCGCCGGCAAGCGGAAAACTTTCTGCTGACCGGAAATGCCGGCGAGGAGGACAGGCAAAGTTCCTTCGCAGCAGACTGACAGCCGCACAACGACAATAACAACTAGGCAATAATATGCCGGAAGTGCGCGCGTGGCCCGGCAGGATGGCATGAAATAAAATATCCACACACACACACAGAGTCTGCAATGAAATAAAAGCTCGTCGTCATTCCCGGAAAGTATGCAACAGAAGGCATTTAATTTTTATAATGCCACAGCTGCTCTGCTCGGCTCGACCCATGTGTGGTGTCTGTTATTTTCATTTGCGAATTAAGCTTGAGTCGAATTAAGATTGGAAATTTCCATGCCTGCACTCTAAGCCCAGGCCATCGGGGGAATTTAATTTAGCAGCTTTTTGAGTTACGCCCTTGATTAAATATGCATGAGGCAATAATTTGCCTCAAATGGAGGCATGAAAACCCTGCTGCTGGTGGTATTCTGTGTTATTAAATGCAATTTAAACTGCATTCAATAAATAAATAGGGGATCGTGCGCTACGTTTTTTGTGGGATTTCAATTGAAAGCTGGACATTTTTTTAATTGTTCAACTCCCCCGAAAATAGGTGTATTTTTCATAAATTCTGTCAGGCGGTGTGTTTTTTTCAATTAAAGCGTAGAACAACGCAGGAGGGGGGTAAAAGCCTGTTGAAAAATTTGCGCATTACAATATTAAAACGCAGCGGTAGCAGGGAAACAGTCAGCAGTTCCGCCGCCTGGCAGCAGTTGTTGATTTATTGTTATAACTGCACACATATATCGCCACTTTTTCTTTTTGTTTTTGCCAGAAGTCCCCACACACGAGGACTCCTCTTTTTTTGACTTTTGTTTCCGCTTTTTCTCGCTGCCCGTTTGATAGACAGCCGGCAAACAGGGCGCTGGACAAGGGGAGGGCCTGGCAGGAGGCTACATATTTTATGCAAGTGTTGAACAAACAGGCGCCCCTGCGAAATTTCCAGCCCCTCAACCACTCAGTCTCAGCCTTTTCGAGCATTGCAGATGGACACAAAGAAAGCCGGAAAAGCGGAGGAGCAGGAGGAGCTGTCTGCATGGGAAATAAATTCTGGGAAAATTATAATCCAAACAACAACAACAACACGAAGGTAATTAAATATTACTGGATTTGTTAACAATTTAATGTCGCCAATTAATAGTTATTATGAATATTTGGATTATATATTCCTACTGCTTAATTATTTTTAAAAATCAGCTAATTTCTCCCTGTGTAAGTGACAGCAAAAAAATTAGCACTCGATTCGTTGGTGCTCCTTTTGTTTTTCGGCTGCGTTGGCACTTTGCTTTCGTCCTTTTTCGCTTTTGTGTGCTTCCCCCAGTTGCGGCGCCCAAATGTATGCAACAATTTAAATTCATCGCAATAAGCCGGCACTCTCGAATGGAAACTGGCAAATGGAAAACCCCGAGAGCTGCTTTATTTCTTGTTGCCATAAATGTCTGTTAATTTTTTAACTGCCCCTACTATTCGGACGAGCACAGCATTTTTATTTAAAAATTATTATCATTGCATTTAAGCTGCTTTTAAGTGTTATTAAGCTAGGGGATATTGATTTTTCTTTGTATGGTTGTTGTTTTTTTTTCAATTTCTTCCCGCAAGATGCACTGCCATTAAAAGTTTTGCCTTGACCGGGCACCACTAAACACTGACCGGCAACAAAACAATTTGGTTAATTACAGCACTCAATTTGTGTTTGCTAAAAAAGGGATAAATGAAAACAAAAAGCAAACTAACATATTTTTTGCAGCTGGAAAAGCAGAGCCAACTTCTAGTTTTTCTGCGCCAGCGAGGGCCATTAAAAATTGAAAAGGGCTTCCGGCCAAGAGCAAACTTTTTCTGGTCTTGGCCAAATATGCCACGCTTAATTACATTTTTACGCAACTGAATTATGCACGACCCCCTACAACATGATAAACATTGGATAGAGGCTGCCGCTGCTTTGGCTCTAGCTTTGGCTTTAACTAAGGGACTCACTGATAAATTCTGCGGAGCTCTGCACTAATTGATAACCAGCCAAAGTCTGTGTGTGACGGTTTAATAAATAAAGTGTAAGCCCGGTGGGCAATAGAGAACAGGTAACACGTAACTGGCAACTGGGCCAGCAGACACTCTTGTATCTGGCTGGCTGTTTGGGTCTCGTTAAGTATTTATAAGGTAAACACTGCGAGAGGCCACGTAGCTGGCATTAAATGCACAAAAGCCGAGACGACTCGGGCCTAGCAGTTGCTTAATTATAAATGACACACGTACTATACTCCCGGTATCCTGGCGAACTCAGCCTATCCCTGCCCTATCCCGGCAACCACTTGGTATCTATGTAGGCCAGATCCGCACGGGAGGCCACATAAAACCGGCGAGGGGAGCCGGAAAAAAAAGCACAGAACACGACACTAACGAAACTAATTAGACGCATTGGACGCCCGAAAGCAGGCAGCGCACATATCGCTCAAATTGATATTTTAGGCATAGCACATATACCCATATAGTGTGCGGCAGTATCTGGCCTGCCTTTGGTCGCGTGTCGTAATCGCAGGGCAAAGTTTTTAAGGCTCGTTAGCACAAAATTGACAGTTTGACAGTTGAGTTGGCCAGGCTTTAATGCCACGGCCCTTTTGGCCCTAGAGAGAGCAGGAGGAAGTGGAGTCCTGTCTTCCTGTACCAAGGCCCAAGTTTGCCTGGCCTAAATAAATCATTTGGCTAAATTGGTCTGCAAAAAGTTTGACACTTGAGTCGGAGACTTGTTAGTCGTGTAGGTTGTTTTAGCCAAAGCCCTTCGCTTTGCTTCGAGTCGGTTCTCTCTTTTTTCCTCGCTTCAATTTAGTTCAGAATCTGGGATATAGGTTGAGTTTTTCGGTTCCGTTCAGATTGGTTGCGTTGTTGTGGTGCCGTAATTACGTGTAAAGTGCCTAAACATATGATTTATTTTGGGTTCTACGGACTGTTGATTGGTGCAACAGGTTCGGGGCACTTTCGTGGCAGATAAGATATATATTTACATGGGCTATATTTACACGGAATCGGGGTTGAGTGCTGGCGGTAATCTGCTGGTTTTAGGTGGCTTTCGGCGATAACAGGTTGCGTCAAAGCTTGATTGATTCGGGATTTAATATGAGGCTGGTGGAGTTAGCCCATCAGAGGTAACTAGTATTTCTTTGTTAAATTATATTTTCCAAATATTTTTACTAAATTTAACTTTTGGAAAACTTCCTCAAAAATGTCACATTTTATTCTCTGACTTAACCATCTGCCGCACTTGTTTATGCCCGATTTCCCTTGACTTTAACTACACGGCTGAGTGATATGGTCCATCATTATTATATTATATTACTCTTTATCGCTGCGGCCCACAAAACGAAACATATAAATATCAACGCACAATTTCACGCCTTTCACGCTGAGCAACAAATTTTGGGGCTCAATTCGACATTTTCCCCACAGAGGCCACTGAGAGCGAGAAAAGCGAGGGGGTCGTGTGGGTCGGTTTCATAGTCTCCGACTCGAAACATTATCGCTATCATAAAGGGGGCACAATGCCGCTGGCAAAGGCGAGTCAATTTAATATTATAAATATGCGGCACATATATTTTGTGGCATAATAAACTTGTGTATCTAAAATTACAACAGAACGATGCAAAAGGCCAAACGGCTGCCTCGCTGCCAGGCTGCCTGGCTGCCTGACAATTTCGATGCGCGCCAAAAAATTTATGGGGCCCTGGAACACAGAGTCCTCCTCCCAGGGAGGACAGAGATTCCTCCTCTCCGGAGAATGTTTCTGTTTCTGCATTTTATATTGTTTAGCCGCCTGAATAAATGGCCGGAGATAAGGGTTTTGATTAAGGTTTCGGGGTGAGGACTAACATAAAAGCCAGATATATGTCAGCTCTTGGACAGATTCGGGATACTTACTGCATTTCTTCCAAGTGCGGAACTTCCTGTAGAAGTAGCAGCTGAACAGGATGAAGACCAGCGAGAGGACGACCAGCGAGCTGACCACTCCGATCCACAGATAGTTGATGATCACATGCATGTCCGCCTCGCCGAAGATCTGGCTGAACCAGGTGGACTCGGCGGCATCCTCGGATCTGTCCCTCAGGTCGGCTAGGTCCAGGACCACAGACTTTGACAACTGTTCGGTGCTGATGCTGCCATCCGGCGACCAGCCGCTGGGCGGTGCCGGGTCATAGTTGACCGCCGCGTTGCCAATCCGCTGGAGCAGAGCATTGAACGAGTTGAGGGCGTCGATGTGGCGCAGGTCGTGGGCACTGGGGATCTCGAAGGTGATCTGGTTCTGCTGCAGATGCTCGGCTATGGCCGCGGGACTCATGCTGCTGGCCGGAGCGGCTATGAACTCCGCGTACAGCTCCTCCGCTGGAGTTGTGCTCTCCACCACTGTTGGGTAATCCGTGGTGCTGATCATTTTGATTTGTATTTTTGTATTTATATTTTTTGGGTTTCGAATATATCTGTATATATATCTGGCGAATGGCACAAACACTGCCGCCTCACGACAACACGTAAACAAATCGCACTGCTCGCTATATATAAGTCATGGACTCGATTTCGACTCGATTCGATTTCGGTTTTCACGATTTTCTTAAGGGTTTTCCCGCTCGTGTTTCGCTGCGTCCGTTCGCTGGAGCGGCTGTGGGCTGACTAACTCTCGCTGTCCACTTCGAATGCCTATGTTGCTTCTCTGAGCAGCGAGAGAAACGGGGATATATCTGCTTGCCACTCAAGTCGGGCTCTCGCTCTCCGTTTCTCTGTTTCTCTGAGACCCTCTGGATTGAGTGAGTGAGCGAGTCCACTCGGAGGAATCAAGTCAAGTTGCGAGTTAAAGAAGCATGCAATTTCTGGCATGTCTTTTATGTTTTTAAATGTTTCGCGTCCTTTCAGTCCTTGCCTGACCCAGTTTGCCTAAAAAAAAAAGACCAAAAGAAAGCGTGTGGGAAAGGGGACTCCTTCCTCACCTCGGTCACGTTCGTTGTTTAAAGTTTTTCCCAGTTTTCCCAGCGTTTTTCACGCAAGTTGCTAGAAGCCAAAAGTTTTATTCTCTGATGATTTTAATGAAACCCGAAAACCGGGCTTATATGTGCCACTTGATAATCTGCGAGTTCAGGAGGAATTATGGCTGTGTCAAAGTTTTCCTGCGGCGTGATAAATTAATGAAGAATATGTTCAAGTTTTTGCCATAATTTAAACTCTTCAGCCAGCTTCAGTCTCTTTAAGTATCTCATGTTTTAGTCACATTTTATCCCCTCTTTAACACAACCAATATCTCATGTTTTAGCCCAGTTTTAAAGCAAAAACTGTAACTGGAACTGCAAATCTCGGCTATTATGAGTCCCCCGAGCGTTAGGATGCCGCAATGTTTCCTGCTCTGCCTTCCCAAAAAAAGGACCCAGATAGAGCATCAGGGGAGGAGAAGGAAGGATCCTGGCCACAGCACGCTTCATTTGAGCTCATGCTGACCATAAGCCGGCAGCAGGGGCAAGAACTCGGATGCACAAAAGGCTCCTCGGACGACACAAAAACGTGCCAAAAATATTCTGCTCAGAAAGTGGAACAAATGCAACCCCGACACTCACTCACTCACTCACTGGGAGACTCACTCGAAAACCAGTTTGACTGCCGCACACTCAAAAGGGAAATTCTCTCGCCAAGAGATTTTCCTCTCGGCCTATGCGCACTTCCACCTACGAATTTCCCTTTCGCTCTCCGCTCTCATTTTCCGGAGCATAGCGACGAAAATAAGCAGTCGCCGGCAGTCGCTGGCAGTCGCCTTTGAACTGCACCAAGCGAAAGGTCACACACACACCACTCTGCGTGGGTTGTGCGAAGAGCCGGAGGCTTTCCCCTTTTCGTACGCAACTCCTGGTGCTTCCTGGTACCAGGAAAAGTGCGCCTTGTAATTGCCGCGGGAAATTGAAATAGATGCCCGATAATAAGCACTTAGCTCGAGCCCAAAGTCACTCGATAAATGCATTAAAAACTTTTCCCAGCCACCGAAAACTTCTCTGCTGCGAGTCTCTGTGCACTTTGGCGAGCGGCAAGCTTATCGTTAATTAGCTTTCGACTAATTCTGAACTTGGGCATAAGTTTTAACAGCGAACTGCAGCGATTTTAATCGATGCGTGTTTTGGCATTAAAGGAAACTTTGGCCACCGCAAAGAGGTTCTAAAAAATACATAAAAAAAATTATCAATATGAACTTATCAATTTCTTTGATGATTTATAAGTTTCTTTGAGACTTGGGCTGCTCATAAAGTGGTCCTTATTCTAAACTTATTTTGTACACCCTTGCAGCCAGGAAATCTATCATAACTTAGCCAAAAAATCATTAATTTGATCACGGTTAGATTTGGTATGCTAGTTTTTATTATGTTAATAAACCTGCATATCAAATTTAAACATTTTAAAAATCCAAAATTTGTCTCAATTTTTGACAATTTTGACGATGTAACCCCTTATAAAATTTTGAAAAAATTGAGTAAAATGTTTTTTCCACCGGACAGGATTTAATCGATGTGGCTGTTAGTGCTGATCAAGAATATCTATGGTTTATAGGGTCGGAAATGCTTCCTTCGCCTTTAAGCAAGTTTCTGACTGCAATAGTAATACCCGAGAAGGGCATTGTAATTTGTAATTGTAATTTGTATACCCCTCTATTTTGTAAAAGTCAAAACAACGCTGAATTACATTCAATGTTATTTATTTATTTTGTACACTGTACACCTAATTATAAATTAGGTTACAGAATAAATAACAGCCAAAGCTATTGTGGCTTTCACCATCCAGGTTATATTTCCCTCTTTTGTTATAGGAAAAGCATAAAATAATAAAATGCCAGTGGATTAACTATTTTTTCCCACATTCACCTGGTCAAATAAATAACAAGTATTTCCATGCATTTATTTGCCATTACTGCCTTGAGCTAAGTAAATTTCTGAAACATTCAACATAATCAAATTGTTTTCTCTTGTGAATTCCACAAAAAATAAAAAGAAAAGAAGTGAACACACACAATTTGATTTGATAAAATTCCCCTTTGTGTCTTCGATAACATTTGTTCGCATTTCTCAGTTCTGTAATCCAATTTTGATGGCAATGCAAATTAAATTCGCATCACTTAACTTGTCGCATTCAATCTGCCGAGATGGAGAGTCAGCCCTAACCCTCTGATTTTCCACACTTTCCCAGCTTTTCCCGGCGAAACAGAAGATGGGTTTGATAAACAAGTTTGCACCTCTTTCATTTGTGTGCAGCGAAGGATGAAAACCTCACAGACAGCCAGGAGATTTTAATATGATTTCTTAGAAACACACAAGTACACATAAATATGTATATATATTTATGTATATATATAATCCTACATTCTGCACTCTGCCTTTACAAAATATGGAAGGACACACATGCCAGCGCATGCAGATGCTCTGTGACACCCGACTAAAAGTAAAATCATTAAAAATTCCATCATAAAAATACCTCGGCTGCTCACGTCAGCGCCCGAAAAAAAAGAGGAGCAAAGACTTGTATTCTTTTCACTAACTAACTAAAAGTAAACCATAAGACAGACAGGATGGCAGGGGCGGGTAGGCGGAAGCGGAAGCTATCTCTGCTGGCTGTCCTTTGAGCAGGACTCGTTCCGCCTCCGTCTTATCTTGCAGCTTCCATCACACTTCACTTACATGCTCTTTAACATGTCAACATGTCAGGGCTGCGCGCGGGTGAGTGTGTATCGGAGCTGGTGTGCGAGTGTGCTAGTGTGTGACATAGTGACATAATAAAATGTTACTTTAGTTAGTAGTTTAGACGTCGAAAGCACCGCAAAAAGATGCTCTCCCACAGTGGAAAGAGCGACACTAAGAAACTTTCTTTCTTGCGCGGCTTTTTCCTGGACTCTAAAAGCGTTGGCTTAAGTGCATTTCGGGAGTGCTACTTGGTCCAAATGGAGCTGGAAACGTGTAGCAGGCGAAAATCTGTTACTTTCTGAGAAAATTAAATATGTTTAATAGTATTTGGGCTTGGGTTTTATTTCATTATGACTTTGGAGTCTACATTTTCTGATTTTAAGAGTATTCTTGGATTGATAATTTCTTTTCATTTAAAATAATATTTAGGAACTCCTACATTTTTAATTAGATTTAAGTACTTGTTCCTAACCAATAGATTAACTTTACATATTACTAACCAATTAATCTAATCTAATCCTTGATCTAATTAAGACGTGCCCATAGCTACTCATCATTATGTGTTCCAAATAAACAAGGCGCTCCAATCTCATTAATATCATGTTTAACCCATGCAAATATTGTTGAATTTGTAACAGCCTCTGAATAAACAACGAGATCCAACCCAGTTCCCTTTCAATATTCAAATCGATTCACCAGATCCCAGAGCAGGCCGCACGTAACATGCAAAAGTGATTTGCGATGCGCCGTGTATTCATGCCATCAATGGCAAATTATGCATTTAATGGCCAGATGCAATTAGCAGTTGGAAGGACCTTTAAGGACACCAACCCCAACTCACCAAACACACACACACTTTCCGATTGCCATCGCTAGCGTGTTGGGCATAATTGCCCAAGATTAACATAAATCAATCAAAAGGCATAAAAGCACCTTTGTGCGTTACCTTTGTGCGCCGAGCTGCATATGGCAAATGCCTGTGAAATTGCGCAGAAAGTTTTGCGCGCTCACAAAGGATATGCAGGACGAGAAGTGAAAGAAATGCAAACAATGCGAAGGAAAATAAGGAGTTTGAGGAGCGAAGAACTCAGTGCTAAGCCGTCCGGGTAAACAAATACAATTGCATAAGTCCTGGTGCAGTTGTTGTCCTTCTTGCTGTTATTTTTCTAGTGTTACGTGTCCTTCTTTTGTGTTGGTGTAGGCACTGTGAGAAACTATGTTGTCTTTGATGAATTTGGAATGCTAATTTGTAAGAAAGTATTTAGAATTGGGTTTGAAAAATTAAATACTTCTATGAATCTTTATTTGAGAAATTAATATTTTTATGGTGTGATTAATAGAATGTATACTGTATAATCTCTATTAATAGGGATATAATTAAAAATATTTCAAATAAAATTATGCATATTTTATATATTTAAGGTTCTACTGAATTTGTGAAATTAAAATATGTCTTAAAATTAAAAAGAGAACAAAATAACTTAAATAGAGAATTGCACTGTTAAGGCTTAAGAAGTATTCTACAATTTAATTATTTGAAATATAGAATTTCTAATAGTTTTATTTTCAGTGCCTCTGGCAGATATGGTCTGCTTATGTATGTGCAAGTCTGTTTATCATATGTGCGCTTGATTAGCGCTGACAACATATGCAGGCAGCATTGCCAGACATCAGGCCGCAGGACCGCAAAAAGGACTGCCAACAGGACTCTGTTGACAAACAAAACAAACAAGTGCACATTTTTGTGCCGAGCTGCATATTTTGCCTTTCTGGCAAACTACAACAACAGGAACGGGCCAGAAGAAAACAAATAAAGAGGCCTTTTCTCCACGCTCCCCATTCCCCTCGTCAGACTGCTCCAAGTCCTGCATCCTGCTGCAAAACAAAGGGTCCTGTATCACGGAGCTGTTTTAAAAGGATTTGCAGTTGAAATATGCTCGGGGCATTGCTGCTGTAGTTTATGCAAAATAGAAGAGAGACGCCACACAAATGAACACTGGTGATTCTTTCCATTTTGTTTCTTTTTTTGGCAAAGGATATAGTCAGGAATTCAACTGGAAAGTATTCATCTTCGAGACAGAAAAAATCCGAAGTTTCAAGGAGTTATCGCAGTTGTTTATTCAAGGACACTTATTCAGTAATATATTAGGTGGAAAATAAGTTGAGATAGACTTACCAAATTAAAGTCTTAAGCCTTTCACAATTATTTAGCAGCTTTGAGCAACGTTTGCTAATTGAAAAGTAAGTTGGACTGGTTTTCCATTCATCATGTTTATGACAGCACAACATTTTCGAAAATTCTTGAAGGACTCTACCTCTCACTCTCTCTCTCTCTCACCCTCTTAGTCTTGGCTTTGAGTTTTCCAACCCAACTAACTAATTAATCTATTTCAAGAGCATTCCCTGCCATTTCGACCTACATTAATTTCCTATTCATTGTCCGGACGTCGCAATGGGCGATGGTGCAACCATCAGTCCAAAAAGTGGTTGTGGCAGCATCAGCTGTTGCCCCACATAGATCTGCCACACCAGCATTACGTGGCCACCACTTTACCACCCCCCAATAAACAACCCACCAGCCACCCCCCTCGCGTGCCATTTGCGCATATTTCGCGCACTTCAAAAGTTTTCGCTTGCTTATTAAGAGAACCCGCGAAACAAAAAGGCCGAAAACAAATTTTTTCGCCATAACTCAAGTGTGGCAGTCAGACAAACAAATCTACACAGTGGAAATAGCAACAAAATGGGTCATAAAGGGGCTCTAATCTAAGACCTAAAAGAGCCTTTATGTTTAAATATAAAACTGAGTAAAAGAACACTAAAAAATACAAATGAGCAAGCTGAACAAGTAATTTAAAGTTTTTTGTGTTTGTGTTTAAGTTTCCACCAAATGATGCTCGAAAATAAATTATTTTATACATTTCAAATTTGATTTTTTGGCTGAAAGTTGAATTAAGAAACTTGTAATTTTTGCTGTATTATTATTATATTATTTATATCAAATTTGTACTATAAATTTTTGAAATTAATTTAATATGAACTTATTAACTCCACATTTCCTTAAGAAAAAAGAGGTTAAAGAAAATCCCCTTAAGTACATCAAGATCATAGCCTGGATAATGTCAGGTTTCTTTCACTGTAAACAAATAAACGAATGCCGGAGAGCCGGAGTCCCGTCCCTGACACGGCCGTGCTGCTGTCTCCGGCTCCGGGGCACTCCGGCCCTTGGTCGAGTGCGACTACGGCATCCGTATCCGGAAGTTGGCTGCACGCTTCCGTTTTCGGTGCCTTAAAATTAATGAGCTGAGCTGAGCGGAGTGGCGCGGCGGCGTTGCCACACTTTTCGCAACTAATTCCCAACAACTTGTTACAGCAGCGAAACTTTTGCCAACCCAACGCTACCAAGTAGGACGAAGGACTACCGCCGACCCACGATCCGAACCCGGCCCCCGGCCCACGACCTTCCTGCCTCACGCCGCACGTATCCGTATCCGTATCTGTCCGTGGTTTTTTCCGCCCTCCATCCTCGTGCCCATCCTCTCATCTCTTCTCCCGGCAACTGGCAACGTTATTTGCGCAAAATTTTCGCTTCAAAGTTTGCTTATTGTTTACGTGCGTTGCTTCATTAAGACCTAACAAGGTGGGGGAGCCTCTGCCGCTGCTAGAACCTCCTCCCCGGTTAGTTGACTTACGGATATATAGTTACACTCCGGCACAGTACAACTTGAATTGGGTCAGACACACTCAGCCAACTTGCAATTGTTGTGCTCCTTGTGCAGCAGGGGTTAAGCACGGAGCGCAGGGCACCGGGGTGTTAAGAGGGGTAGGTTATGATTTCGAGAGGCGCGTGTTTATTTGCTTTTGATATAGATTGGATTGCGGCATAAGTGTGCAGGCCAGATCATGGGACAGATAAAGTTACCGCCAGCCAGGGCAAACTCGTGTTCCGACAAATGAAACTCTTGATTAAAGTTGGCAGTTCCGAGTTCTTCTTAATGGAATTAAAGTGAGAAAGTAAACGGGGGAGGAAATAATATAGCAGAGTCCTAGGAGTATTGTTTGGAAATTTGTAAATAATAAATTTGGATACTTGCAAGGCTTTTTCATATGGAACCCAAATCTATATATATCAGTAACCAATGCTGGGGAGTTCACAATTAAAAAATATTACTACTAGGTTACTTCTACTAAGCATATGCGAATTCTACTTAATTTCAAACCCTTTGTGTTACGTCCTAAAACTTGATAACATATTCCATTACAACTTTCCGCATTATTTAAAGTATGGTCTTATCTCTGACAATACTTTAACAAACCTATTCTTTATTATTCACCTAAGAAAAGTCTTGAAATAATTCTAGTAGCGCCATTAAAAAATTTGTTCTTCACTTAAAAAAGCTTTAAAAATAATAAAAAATACAAAAGACAGCCCAGCACAGCAAAACCCAGGCAATTTAAATTATTTAAAGTCCTCCCCAAACCTAACCAAAGTATAAAAAAGCTCTAAAAATTGAAACTAAACTAAAAAGCCGTTCAATTTCCAAATGAGCAGGCCAATCGAGGGGAATAGCAACAAAAGGCGAAAATAAAAAGACGAACCGAAGCGGAAATTGAAATAAGCAAGTGAGCCAAAATAATCAAAAGAAACAAAAAGGTCCAAATAAAAGAGAGACCCAGCCGAACCGGGGAGTTCGGAGAAGGGGAGCACATTCCGCCCCAAACGAACCAAAATCATTCAAATCAGTGAAAATCAGCGCTGAGCCTCAGTCAAAAGTCCAGAAATTAACATTTCCACTAGAGTAAACAATCAGCGGTGGCGCCAAAATCAGAGAAAACAAAAAACTCTCTTGGAAAATCGAAAAAATCAACAGAAATTTGAATGGTGTGCAAATTGGTTTTCAGATCCAGCTGGGAAATAAAGGAGGGTGAGCGGAAAATGAAAGACAGCCGTGGCTGTGGAAAGAACTTTTACCCCAAGGAATACTATTAAACAAATTTATTCGATATAATTAGAAAACTTGGCGACTTTTGAAGTAATTCGCTTAATTACTTTAAGTGCACAAAATGACGATGGCGGCGAGGACCAAGTTCGAGGCGAAGCCATTGACTACGCGAGGAGCAGTCCCAGTGGGGCCAGGACACCATCAGCTGCCCCCCGGAAATCGCTGAGCCGTTCGTCCTGGTGACAACAGGACAACGCAACAACAGGGAGGCGCCGCAAGCCAATAAAAGTTATGCCACGTAAATCGCAGAAATGTTCAAACTGCCTGCCAGGCTGCCAGCCTGCCTGCCTGACTTTGACATGAATAATGCCTTGGCAGGGATAATGGGCGGAATTTTCGGTGAACGGCGTGAAATTAATTGAGAACTGCGATAATTGGGAGTGAGGCAGCCCAAAGGATGTGCTAACAATAACTCGGTGAAGGTTTCACATATTTTCAGATCAAATGTTTAGCAGCTTAAGTCTAATTTAAATGTGGAAAATATAAGCGAAATTATATAAATTTCTAGTATATGAAAGTCTCTGGCTATCAAATTAATTCTATTCGGTAACTTCCTGTCAAAATCTATGTAGGCTACCTATTAAAAGACAAACTATATCTACGTTACCCTCAATAAAACCCCCAGCTAGATAACCTTAAAGGCCTTAGGAAAACCCCCTAAAACACCCCCTAGAAACCCCTTAAAAACCCACCGAGTTCAGCGAATTAATACGCATCGCAAATCGGAAGTCAGAATCAGAATCGCCAACTGACCTAACTCAACCGAAAATGAACCCCATGCGGGACTAACCCAGATTCGTGTTGCGACAATAACCGTTCGCCGTCAAGCGCCACAGTTCCGGTACAAACTTGAAAACATAATCCCGCTTCCGGTGACCACAATTTCCGGTAATATGAAAAACCCACAATGAGCACAGCGACAGCAACAAATGCTAAGCTACAGCCGAAAACAAAAACACAAAAAAGCAAAGAGCTCAGCGTTTCGTTTGGTGGTTTTTGCGTTCACAGTTCCGTATAAATTTGATGCCAGGATTTGCCGGGACGTTCAGGACGCTGAACGGGCAGAAATGAAGATGAGATGGTAATAAGGATAAGACGCTTGTACATTAGGCAGGCGAAAGGATCCAGGAATCAGGAGCCAGGATAGCGGAAAGCGAGAGGCGAAAAGCCAACTGGCAGGCGGGGCAAAAAGGCGTTAAAAGCCACGACGAGGACTTTGTCAACGCAAATGGCCAGGATGGTCCTGGACTTGGCCTAAAGTGCGGCAAGCAGTTGATAATGATGTTATTACCATAGGAATGCCAATGATAAGCCAAAAAGAGAGGAAGAGAGAGTAAGCGAGACTGGGACGAGGGTCGGTAATAAAAATTAATGTTTATTTTGCTCACGCTTTTAATTAAAAATTGTCAGCCAAGCAAATTGAAAATTAAAATCCACATTTTATGGTTGACCCAGAAAAATGTGTGAAAAATTTCAGCTATTATTGTTTCACCCTCGCCTTTCCCCCACAAAATTTCGGTTCTGGTGGGTGCGACATTTTTGGCTCTTGGTAAAGTTGAAATGTTTTGGCCATAAAGTTTGCTGCTCTCTCTCTCTCTCTCTCTCTCTCTTGGCCATCTTTGTCTTGTTGCAAATGGTGAAAGTTTGCGCTTTAAATAATTGGCAAGGCAAGCAAAAGTGGCAAGGGAAAGTGGCAAAGCCCGGCAGTTAGTTTTAAATATTGTTGCTAATTTGCCACATTGTGCGTGTGACTGAAAGCTGGATTAAAATTATGAGCCAGCCATATTCTTTGAAGTGTCCAAGCTGAAGCTGACGATGACGAAGGCCCCAACGCGCACGCTGACGATGATGATGGGCTGAAGGCGCAAAACTTGAGCAAAATGGAAGAAAAATAGTTGCTGAGGAGTGCGAAAAATTACGAAGACGACTAGATTAAAAAATCTCATTTATCTTGTAGATGAAAGAGGGAACTGTTGACTGGACAAGAGTGTGAAGAAGGATGAAGTTTACTTAACGAAATGAAAGAAAATTGCAGAATTTGTACAATAAAATTACAAGTTGGCATAATTTCAGGTTAAGATGTAGTCGGACATGGGCGTTGGCTGAAGTTAAGTTTGGAAATGATCTGCCTGAGAATCGTATAGTATTTTTCAATCTCTTCAGTTTCTCAGGAATAAGTAATTCTCTCACTAAATCCCCAAATCAGTTGTAAGCTTCCCCTTTCGAACTCCGGTGACAAAACGTATCGCCGCATACATAAATCCCTAAACCTCTTACAGCTTATCCCAACAGCAAGTCACAAAGCTTACTCTGACGCACTTCCGGACGGCTGTGTATGCGGATGTGTGTGTCCCTTTACGTGTTATCCTAGGGCGAGGATAACCGCATAACTGTTTTGGCATCTTATTACGGGCCAGTTGACAGGTGCATGACATTCTGTGGCCGAACGCATCGAAAGGACACACGCAGGACAGGCTGAAGGGATATCTGGGGAAGCCCGTCGAATCACATTCACACCCGCACTCACAACACTTCCTGCAGAGAGAGAAAATAGAGCTAAATTATTTATATATTTTAGACAGAAATAAAGAAAAAATTGGTAGTAAGCTAACAATGATCTATGCATAATATTAAATAATTAAAACTGTAAAGGAAATATTTAAGTTAAAGAACCCAACAATTATTTAATTTTTCTCTGCGTGTCCCTCGCTGGTAGACCGAATATAGCTGATGTCCTGGTCAGAGGCGTCAACGTGCCAGAAAAACGAGCAGACCGCAGAAGCCAACATTGAACGTCCTGTCGGCTGTCGCCTGTCTCCGGTTACCCCGAAAAACCCATAGCCAAAAGCCCCAAAAACCCCCTTATCCTGGCTCCTGGCGGGCAGTTTTTGGTATCTGGTATCAATTGCCGCCGCTTGGCGTCAAATTACATTATGGCAAAGTAAATATAAATGGGAAATTGAATATATATATGGGAGTATATATTTGTGCAAAGCATATACCGATTTATTCCACGCCAGACGAAAATTGCTGACAGCTTTGAACTTTTTTTTTAACTGGGAGTTCGTGCCTACACAAAAAGGTTATTAAAATTGGCGAAACACTTGCCAAAGTTTTCATATATATTTTTTTGTTTTTTGTCATTTTTTTTGCACTTTCAAATTGTGTTTTCTTTCATTCGTTTTCCATGCACGAATTGAGCGCCATTTTCGCAAACTGTTGACAGCTGCCGAGAGGTGGGCAGCGGGTCTGTGTCGCTCAAAAGTGATACAAAAAGGATTTAAGCTCTTTAATCCTGTGCCAAAAACTACTTTTCGACATTGGCTGACGACCAGCGTGGTGTGAAATTAAATTAAACTTGATGGAAAATAATGACAATGTCAGTTGATGAGCAGTGAAATATGATCTCCAAAAGGAAATTGTTTGTGCAGGAGTTTATAACTCTTTTCGTTTTAATTTTCAACGAGATAATTGAAAAAGTGGATCTTCAATCAATTGGGTAATGTAATATAATTTTTTCTATGTACATATATAAATTTTTTGTTTCACAGTTAAGCTAATCTAAGAACTAAGGTAAATTGTAGGGAGATTACTTGATTGTTGTAAATATGGAATAAAGTATAAATCAATGCATTTTTAAGGGTTTAATATTTAATTTTACTGCCTTGAATATCATATTAAAAAATATACTATCAATAATTCAGTTTAATGCATTTCTATTATAAATTACAGTACTTTCCTCTGTATCCTTTAAAACTTAAATACATCCTTATGCCAGTTATTAAAAATACCAAATATTCTTTATCATCAAACAAATTCTCTTAAGTTATTCCCCATAATATTTTCTTCTAAAACCCTCAAAATCTCTTAAATTTTAAAGACCCATCCCCGATGCAAATGGTGCTTTAAATAATCCTAAACAAACTCCAGTCGAGGAACGATGACGGCTCCTTCCATTCGCCAAATTCGCAGTGTCGTGCAAATAATTTTAGGTTCAAAACCCTGGCTGTCAGTCCGTCTGTCAGACGCTGCAATGGCAATCTGTGCCTGTCTGGTCGGTTATTTGATTTCTCACAACTGCCAAAAAGTTGCTCTAACCTCGGACTGGGAAACAGGAGGACTGCGTCCGTCTGGCGGCGTCTATGTATCTTCATTCGATTCCAGTCGATTTCCTGGCTGAACGCGACTCTACGTCATCTTGACGTAAGTCAACGGATTTTAGATTGGTCACGTAGCGGCGGCGACGACGACGACGTCGTCAACATCTGTTCCGTCTGCGCATTTTCCCCGTGTTTTGGCATACCTCCGAGCCCACTAAATATTCGAAAACTTATCGTCGGAGATATGGGTATCACCCAATTAAAAAGTTTTTTATCACCCCATGAAGATAGTTCCTGCCATAAACACATCGAGTCACAGGTCCGTGCATAAATATGCAAATTTAATGTATTTTTAAATAATTTTCTTGTTTTCAACGCATTGTTTTGCAGCCCACGCTAAAGGGGGGAAAAGCGGATTTTCGGTTTCTATTTTTATTCTAGACGGGTTAAAAGTTGAATGTGTGTCTGCCCCGATCATCGGAGTCATCGAATCATCGATCAGCGGCAATTAGGCGGGGAAATGTAGAGGAAATGATGGAGGAAAGTTTTTCCCGGCGAAAGTTTTCTCTCTCCGCCAGATTTTATGGCATTTAGATTGGGCGTTTATGTGCGGATGGTTTCGGAAATATTTATGATTGGATTATGGGGCCAGCAAACATTCGTTAATCCCATCCGAGAGATATTTGTGGGGGATTTTTAAATGTTCACATATTTTGGAATGCATATTAAAGTGACAAGGGCATAAATAATATTACCAAATTCCTTGTGAAATTTGTGTTGAATGCCAAGTTAATCCTTAAAAAGCTTAGTTATTTTTTTAATCAAAAGATTAATAAAGATAAATTTCTTATAATTTTATTCATTTAATACTATATTTTTACAACCCATAACCGTTTAATAAACATTTCCTGATGGCCTTATAAATCGTTTATTTGCTATATATTTTTTAAGCCTTTCTTTACGTTCCTAATAACGGTTTAAAACTTTCTTTTCACTTCCTTTTGGGGAAGTAGGTTCCGTTCCATGCCCATATTTTCGCCATAAACTTAAACATTCCCTTGTGCACTCGCCCCTGACGGAGCATTTATGATTTTATTTTTATTACACAAAAAAGGTATTACGTGGAAATGCAAATTCGCTTCCTTCGCTTCTTTCGTTTGAAAAAGGCATCAAATTAATTTTATTTTCATTATGACTCATAAAACGCCACCGCAATGTTGAAAGTTTTTGGCAGACAG
Organism: Drosophila bocqueti; assembly: GCA_018151655.1. NCBI lineage: Eukaryota > Metazoa > Arthropoda > Insecta > Diptera > Drosophilidae > Drosophila > Drosophila bocqueti. Next base: position 4,362,408 of record JAECXF010000230.1, read on the forward strand.
AGAGAAAGAGGGAGGAGTCGGTGACCCAGAGCCGGGAAAACAAACACAAAAAATTAGGGAACCCTTTTTCGCCGAAGGCCACATTTAATCAAGCTACTCCGGGACACACAAAAAATGTCCAAAGTGCGTACTTCCAGCCAACACATAATTAAGCTTAATAAATTTCTAATTATCAGATGGTCAGACTAAATGAATAAAAAAGGGTCTAAGGACTCACTCACCCAGGAACACATGGTGCTGTGCTGCCGCTGCCGCTGGTTTGGGTTTGGGGTTTGCAAATTAACCCTTTTTATGTAGGAACCAGAACTCCGACCTCCGACTTGTGCTCGTAAAATGTCCAGTTTTATGGGCCCCGTTGTCGTAGTCGTAGCTCGTCAGTTGCTGCAGCAGTTTAAATTTAAATAAATTGTACAAAACTGACTGCCGGGCAGTTGGGTAACTCTTAGCCACTTCCCACGTGGAGGCTTTTACGAGTTGGCCGGGAATTAAAAGTTTATCTTGATTCTCAAAGCCGTTTGAGCGACAAAGGAGACGGCGACACGGCGAGCTGCATAATTAGACACCCGCTGTCTGTCTCTTTCGCTGACCAGCTAGCCCTCTCTCTTTTCCAGCCACCGCACGGTGTCAGTCTCGTGCACAGGAAGAAAAATATTATATATTTTTTAATAGAAACTTTCCAAAAATCCCACAGTTTTCGAGCTAAAAATATTTGTAATACCGTTAAAGTTAATTTCTTCCTGTGTAATCATTATTCACGCTCAGTTGACCACCTGTGAGTGGGACTTTTGTTACGGTATCGAGCTCTCCTACGACCCAACCTGAGCTCGAACTTTGTCCCATGGCGTTGACACAACTCGAATCGCTTCAAAAGAAATTAGCATAATTGAATTAAGCATCGATAAGCCATGTTTTCCTTCTCCCCACCTCGGTTGCAGTCGATATCATTAGCTGCTGTTGCACAAGTCAGTGGAGAAAAACGAAAGATAAGCCCTCGGGCACAATGCTTATGTTTGGAGTTCATTAATTTAACATTTGATAAGGTCGCACTGAAGGGGTTAAAGTTGGTGGTTGTCAAAATGGGTAATAAACGTTCAGCGTTTTTAACCCTAGTCCAGGAATTGATTCGCCAGGGTTGTCAGCTGCTAAAAAAGAGCAATGAAAGCCCAAGCAGGCCGCTTTAAGAGATAATTTACGATAAAGTTTATCTTAAGTTTGATTATTTCCAGTATCTATAAAGCTTAAAGAGAAATCTTTAAATGATTGAAGATATGCTAATGCGTTCATAAAATTCTCTACAATATGTCTTGTTTGATTGCCAGACATTACATTAATTTCCAGCCATCGGACATATCAATCGTCTAATCCCATTTCGCATTATCGATGCAGACATGACGTGCGATAACAAGCCAAAGTGCTGTCCAAATACACCTGACAACCCCGTCGCCGGGACTGGCAAGTGCCCCAGAGTAAAGTCTTTTCCTAAGCCCAGACAGGGACAGACAGTTGGACAAATACATATTTGATATTTAATCTTATGAAACAGCAAACAGACAAACAGAGTAATGGAACGGGCGACGCTGTCTGCCCCGAATTTTGCCCAAGTCAACGCATAAAATTGTAATTAATTAAATTTAAAGTCGTGTCAACGGGGCGGATGGTTGCTGGATGGCTGGGCTGGCTGGGCTGGCTGGGTGTTCGGTGGCAGACAACGCCCCGAAAGGATTAACAAATACAATGGCCAAACAACTTGAGGCTTAAAACTCTGCACTACAAAACCGAAGACAAAATGCAAACATAAACACAAACACGAAAACAAATACAAACACACCGAAGGGGAGGCGTGGCGCCGAAGTCCAAAAGTGCTTTTAACCTACTTTTTTTCGAAAAAGAGTAAACAGACTCGCAGCGCCATCCAACATATGCATAAATAGACTTTAACCCCTTGGTGACGGTATGGAGGGGAAGAGCCAGGAGTCTATGAAACAGTAAGCAGTGAGCAGATATCCTGTAAATAAACTTGGGTTTATACATACAAATACTTTAAGTAAATAAGAATAATTAAATTATTTATTTGTACATCGTAAAATAAAGAAATTTATCTATCATTTACTAGAAAGAACTACTGGATTTAAAAAATACAAATTGTATAATTATCTTTATTCTATAGGTACTAATATACCCCTTAAAAAATTGTCCTGTTTTTGGGTATAAAAAGTGGGAACCACACTTTGCTTTTTGGTCGCTCGTCGCAATGCTTTCAACAAAATTTAATCTTATTTACACACACATATAAGTGAACACGCACACGCTTACACTTTGAGTGTGCCACACACACACACACACTGAGAGGCCCTCATCTACACTTAACAGTGTGCAGAGCGTAATCCTTTAAATGAGTTTAGCGTCACGTTCGCACTTATGCGTTAAACACGTGTTTTTTGCCCCAGCATTATCCTTTTGCCTAGGCACTGCTCTCGCAACCAAGGGGGTGGCCTTTTGGGGAATGTGGGGTGTGGTGTGTGTCCTGCCTGCAAGTCCTGCTGCAGTCTCAATCTCCTCCTCCCCTCCCGCTGCAATATGCAACGCGTTTTTTGCAGCGCCAACAGCTGCGCACAATTCAAAATGTCAATTGAGGCAGTCCGTCGTCAGGCAAAAAAAAAAAAGAAAAATAGGAGTGAATGGACCCACGCTCCAGAGCCATTCTCCCAAAACAAGGACCTAGGTCTCTATTTCTGGACTGCAAAACACTCTGATCCTGCGAGCAGTTGTTGCAAGGACACTGATCGAAAAACTGAACAAGAAAATGTAATAAATTGTGTAAAGAAAATAGTATAAAAAGTAATATGAAAATTAAGCTATCCTTAAAAGCTAATTTTTTAAGCTCATTTAATATTAAAAGTCCTTAAAAAAAGACATTCATAAATCTAAATAAATTATTCTTAGAAGTATTTTCTTCGATGTGTACTCCTCCCTCTGGTGGCCCAGCGCCTCTGGTGGGACTCAGTTTAGTCCACGCCACTGCACCAACAACAACTAGTCCTGTCGACTGGAGGAGGGGGGCATTGTGGTGCAGGAGGCGGGGGGAAAAGGACTCCAGGGCATGGAGGGGAAAGGGTTGCATGCAAGAGCACTCAGTGCGCAACGTTGGCTCATTAAAGTGGCATATTTCACACATAGCCCGAGCGACAACCACTGAACCAAAGGCAACGACAGCAACTTGAGTGGAGTGTGTGCCACAAGTAAGAAAGGAATTTAGGATACCCTTTGCAGACCAAAAATGCTTACAGGAATAATTTTACTAAATAATAAAATACGTTTTCTGTAAATATAAAATAAATTCAATATATGTATAATTATGACAGAAAGAATTTTAAAAACAAATTAAATAAACTCTTTTCATTGATTTTAAAATGTCTCAAAATTTAAGTCAAGCATTCTTTTATAAATATTTTCGCGGGAAAACGTTTAAATTTAAAAAATCCACACTTCCCACAATATATCATTCAACTAATTTAATCTCTAAATTAATTCAGCAACGAGTCCTTGGACCTACCCAAGCCAGTAAAAAGCCAAAAGGGAGTGAGCGAGCTAGGAGGCCCAAAAGTGCAAGAATGCCATCCGAGGACTTTGACGTTGGCGTTTTTCTAGCTACGTGCGGCATGTTTTTCGGCTCCAGGCATGTCCTGCCGGGGCTAGGATGACTACGAGTACAGTTGGCCACCGGCTGCAAGAGTTAAGTGCTGGCAATTTGGCCTTCTTTTACACAAAAGTCTTTTGTCGCACTTTTGGTTGGCAGTTGTCGTTGTTGGTTGTTGCGTAGCGTTGCGTTGCGTCAGGGGACATCGCGAGTATGTGGCAAATTATTTTAATTGTTTCGCAAGTGCTCAGAATGCCTCGAACTTAATGGACTCTCCGGAAAGTGGGTTGGGTCCAAGAGTCCGCCTGCCTCTGTTGCCTAAATTACTGCCAAGGGAAATGCCATTTTTCGTTTAGATTAATTTCCTCTTTTGTTTAGTTAATTTTTGAGAAAGGTTGTGGCGGTTGCCAGTTGGGAATGGGAATTCGCTCAGGATCTAGCATAATTATATACCTATGTCTGTACAATACAATTTGTTCATGCTTTCTTTAGGCTTTATAACAATTAATTTAATTAATTTAAGTTGAGGGAAACATAAACACAAGCATTTTCAACTCCTTTTCTCTTTAGTAAATTAAATTATTCTAGCTTACCTATTAGTACTATTTTTAATTACATAACTACAAAAATAATAATAAATAATAGGCAATGACTTTAAAATTCTAGAAGCCCCATAAAGTAGCCTTGCTGCCCGAAACCTATTAATTAATTTATACGGTTAATTGTGGCAGCCAAAAGCCGATTTACCATATAATTACTATCCAATATTCATAAATACAAGCGGCATGTTCGTGAAAACCCATTACACTAAATTAATTTCATAAGGACAGAGTGGCTGGGAGGTGGCACTTTTAGTGAAAATATTAAATGCATTGCAAACAGGCGGGAAAAAAATATGATTGAGGGGGTGGAGGTTGGGGGAAAAGAACAACGAACAACGAACAGCGGGCAATATAATAATAAATAACATGCAAACGAGGCGAAATCAATGTAAAACGCGTCGAAGCGTATCATTAGTGGGCGGTGGGCGGTGGGCGATGGGCGATGGGCGGTGGGTGGTAGCGTGGCAGAGTGGGCGTGGCAACGACAAAATAACCGCATGCTGTCAATCAATATGCATGGAATATGCCCCACTCGAGGGTGTTCCAGCGGGGGTCCCGGCCATATATATTATCGAGGCATATCAACAACTTGCCGTCACGCTGGTTAACACTTCAATAAATCGATAAACGCATCAAACAGAAAACGGAAAACGGAAAACAGAAAAGCTGTTGCATAATTATGACCGTTTGTGGGCCAGGCCCAGACGGAGCTTTAATTAAATTGCCGGTGTATTAGTGCGAAAGCGATTGGCAGTTGCCAGTCGAAGGGAAAACGTTGCATTAATCATCACAAAAAACGCAATCAATCGAGCGGAGTTCTACGGCTTGCTTACTTTCCCGTTAGCAAAATACACTTTTCCGGGGGCTATTTGGATATAGCATAAAAAAAGTGTGATTGAGGGGCTTAAATTGAGAGAATTATGTAAGGATTACATTTGTTTTTTGCTGACCACAGGGTTTTTATTTAGGTAATTGTTAACTTAGGCAAATTACAATTTATATATATTTCATTAAAACGTTGAGAGGATTATGGGAATTTAAAGGTTTCTTTGTTTAATTTTTGTATGAATAATATATAAATTAAAACTGGAATTATCTCCTACTTAAATCTTCCGAAAATGTCCTCTATGAACATCTCTGAGATACTCCAAACTTTTATCGAGATTGTCCTAGGTTTCCCCGTATATTTCTCCCGATTTCCTCCTGTCAAATGTGTTCCATTTACATATCAGAGCATCTGTCATTCGTTTGCGACCCTTTATTTATTCCCACGGAAATTTCATCTGCCGTTTCCAAGTGAATGGGCACATCAGTCAACGATAACGATGCCGATATACCGATTGCCGGTCCGTCAGGTGCGCAATGCAAAGAGCGAAAATTAAGTTTCCACCTCTCCAGCACCACCAAATGCACCACCATACGTGCTACCCACTACTCGGCACCACCCACCAATCACCCAAATTCCCACATCCCGGCCAACGGAATACGGCTGTAAACTGAAGTTGGCGCACGTGTCCAACAAACGCTTGCCTTGGCACTCCACTCTCCACGCCGCTCCACTTGCCACTTGCCACTCCACTTCAGGCTGCTCCGCAGCTGCCACGTGTCGATGCACTTGTCAGCATATGTTCCACGTGATTCCCAACTGCCACTAGTGCCTTTTGCTCCTGGATTAATTCCGTTTTGCACTGGGGAAAATGTCACAAAACAAACTAATAAGGTTAAGAGACTTTCAAATGACTTTCTAAAATAAAAAATGTGGTTTAACATTAAAAAAAAATGATTATTTCATAAAGTTTTTTTCTTAAAATATCAATAAATATTATCTTTAATTTAAATATAATATTAAATATTTTCTTTTCTTTCTATGCAAACAATTAAATCAGTTAGAACTTAACACCTATTAAATATAACTAAATTTCAGGTTATACAAAATTTTAATTTAAAATTAGCTGCGCTATTTTTAAAAGCTATTTTATATTTCTTTATTAACCTGTTTTTCAGTGTAAGTATATAGTTCGTAGTCGCACCACCCCTGAAGCCCCCAGAGAAAAGCGAGTGGGTGTCATTATGGGGATAGCCTGCGAATAAAAGCCAACTAATGGCGGCTTTTGTCATTACTTTGTGCTATCCAGGATCTGCCATCCACTCAGCATCCTTTGCTTAATATCATTCTGCAACTTGTTGTTCGCTTTCCCCTTTTTTTACTAATTTTATTTAGCACTTTGTTTGCCATTGCTGCTGGGTTTTTAATGCTGTTAAATGCAATGCAATTTTTATCTGGTCTAAAAGGATTTCGCAACCTTCCGTTCTTATTTCGCTCCCGCGCCGGATTACGTGTTTTTGCATTTTCAGCTGGACTTGCTGCATATCCGTCCACGTCCTTCTGCATCCTGTCGTCCCGTTGTGTTATCTTGCGGTTTTTTGCATCAAGTTGAGAATTTTCTCATTAATTTCAACGTTTTTCTGCAGTTGCCGTAGCTGCTGATGTGTTTTGTGCTTGCGGACAGTTGTTGGTTGTCGGTCGTCCCTCCGGCTGAGGTTGAGTCCTGTCCCACTGATTGTGGTTCGAGGGGAGAGAGTCCTGGATGTCCTCATAGCTGATGGCCCCATTCACCATCAACAGCAAATTAAAGCCAGTATTTCAGCATGTGTTGTGTGGGTTTGAAACTAAAAGCAGAGGCATGCATTTACATTAGTTTTAATTAACATTTTAGGGAAAAGTCATTTTGAAATAAGAATAAATCTAGAGGATATTAAATATTATAAGATACAAAATATCAGAATATAAAGATTAAGACCGTGTGATCTTTATAATTGTTTAAATGTCAGATGGCCTAACTCACTCAACTGCAGTTCACCCCTTGTAAACACTAACGATTCTCTTCCTCTAAATATGGTTCCCCGAAAAGAATGCCAGAAAAGTGTTCTGAATAATTCCACGGATCCCAATTTTGATTCCATCGTATCTGACACATCGCAATTGCCTCATTTGAAGTTCATTAACCTACCGCACTCTGCTCTTTAATAGCCAAGCCTCACTTCCGATGGCCAGTCAGAAGAAGATATAATAATAACGTCCGGGAAAATTCACACAAATTAAAGCCAAGTCAGGAAAATTCAGAGCAGTGAAACGGAAAAGCCACAGAGAGAGAGGAAGACCGGCCAAAGTCAAGTAGACAGTCAAGACAAACACCAATTAAATGCACATAATGATAATGTTGTGCCGAAAAGTCATTTGGAGCAACTAAATTACAACTTCCACTCTACATTACATGGCACGGCAGCGGAACCTCCTCAACCTCCCTAACCCCTACCTCTGCACTCGAGAACCTCGAACTTTGAACCACGAACGGAGCCCAAAAATCCACACAAAATTAAAAGTCTGCTGCAGTTTGCGAAAGGAGAAACAGATGGCTACTGCAGCGAAATGAAAACAAACACCCGAATTTGTGTCTAAAGTGTTTTCCGCCACGAAAAAAGGAAAAACGCACACACTCTGCCGGGAAAAGAGACAATTCGTAGAGAGCTAAAGTTGGTTTACCGCTCGGCTGAGCGGAGAAGTTCAATGCTCAAGTTCATGAACTTGGGGCAACACCAACTCGAAAGGGTTTTCCTTGTGGTCCGCTGACGGAGCAGTTTATAATTAGAAACCCAACCGAGTAGTCCCATCTCCATCTCCACCTCGGGAGTGTCTCAATCCGAAGGGAAAGTCAAGTGGATTTTGGTGGCAGAAGTGCGGGAATTCACTGCACTGCCCCGGAGGAAATCCACAGATGAAGTCGGACAGAAGTCCTCTGCCATTGGTTACGTAACGTGGGATTTTCTATTTACCCAAGGAAGACGTAGACGAGGACGGCGACGGCGACGGCGACGGCGACGGCGATGATGGCGACAAGAGCACACGGCTCCTTGGAAATTGACAGAAAACAAAAGCAAACAATTTGTTGGCGAGCAGGTCGCTTATGTAAATAAGGCAAGAATGTAACTGAAATTATTCAAATAGCTTAACGAATTTTGAATTCTCTTATAGGAAATGCGTAAAATGTGCTGATGTTTAATAAAAGTAAGATCAATATAACAGTTTTTTATTATTTTAGTAGTTAAGTCCAGCTAGAAGTTTACTTGACGTAACTATTTTATGTCCAATACTATTTGGAACCAGAGTTAAGGAACTTTTAAAAATAATAGAAGGATGTGCCTATTTTTTATTTATTTATAATATTTGTACACATTTTTCTCATTAAAAAATCAGTTAAAACTTTATTAATAGATCATTAAAAAGGAAAAAGGAAAGCTTCTTTAGAAGTCCGGTTGTAAATACGCGTTCTTATTAAAATAGGCTCCTCTTCTGGCTTTTAAAACCTCTCATAAATATTTAAAAAACTCCCTTTAACAAAAACATTAAGCAGTCTCAACATCATCTGAATTTCATCTGTCAGCCAAGACGATCCCGTCTAGAGTATTTAAATTTTTAAACAAATAAAAAACGAAGCGGAACGCGCTCACCATTGTAAATAGATGTGGGCGAGAGAGCGGCCTTTGTTATTATTGTTGTTGTTTTCAGCGGCTTAAGCAATGTTTAATATTTAACAAAAATAAAGCCGAGCCAACACAAAAGAGGAGATTCCCGATTTTACCATATACCATACCATACCACTCGTATAGGTACGCTAAAGATACTGCCGGAGTGGGAACCTGGAACAAAAGCGGAGTTTCGTGCTCGTGGTTAATCTTTTAAGTGTGCCGTGTATACCGCGACTTCCCCCGATCTCCCTACTACCTACTATAAATATATCGCTCGCGCAGCGTGTTTATATGTATTTCGATTTAAAATTCCGTGCACGCGCCGGGCATTATAAACATTTTCCTATATGATTCCCACACACATGAGTGCTGCTGCGCCTCAGCTCCGATATATTGTCTGGCGGAACTTCTGGCGGCTGTGCTTGTTGTCGGCGATTTTGCAACGTTTGCCATTGTCATTTGTTTGCGTTTTAATATGCAAATAAATATAATAGGACACACGATGCCTTTTAAATAAATACAGGCCAAAACATTTATGACAACTCCTCGGCGTGGCTCGCGGACGCCGATTTTATTGGCCGTCCGATAAGCGGAGCGAGTCGATGCAGTTGCCACTGCAATTGCACAGCGTCGGCAAATATAAATTGCAGGAAATGGAAAATAAAATGTTTATTTGCCATAAATCGGTCCAACCGCTTGCTTGATTAACCAGTATTAAAATTGCGATCGTTCAGGTGGTGGTCGACCAAGAAAATCGTACAAAATGTTCAAACGCAGTGGCCTAGCGATTGGGGGTCCGCCAGAAAGGCAATCTTTGGCATTTGGTAGCCGGTTTATGACAGTTTCTTCGATTGCAGTTACAGGTTTTATTAGTTTTCTAAACGAGAGAGGTAAACTTAATTGAATGAGTTTTAAACTTTGTGTGGGCTAGGTATTTCTTCCTTTTTATGCATAGAGCTAGGAAAATGTTTTTAAAGATGAATTTAAGAGAAGCAAGGGAAGTAAGGGAAAATTCTTTAGAAATAATTTACAGTAAACAGAGACAGAATTAAATTGAATAATAATTTTCCAAACATATATTAACTATTGTATGTTATATTAGTTTAAAATTATAATAAACAAACAAAACATGACTTTATTCAATATCTATTTCCAAGTCCCCTATTTAAATGTAATATTCTAGTCCTACATAAATAATTAATCTTCAAAATGCGCTTGTTTTCCATGTTATGCAACCGAAAGTCCTCTGCAGGAAAGTAAATTTATAGCCCATAGTTGGCGAATGTGCTTCCTCATCGAGTTGTCAGGCTAGAGGGGACTTGGACTTGGGCACTCGGATCGGAGGACCGCATCCGTAACACTCGGCACATTATGCTCAGACAATCTAATGCCTTGCCTAATATTTATATCCGCTCTCGACTTAAGCTATTACCAAGACAAACACCATGGACATAAATCCTTCGAGCGGGCATCTGCATAATGCATTTATCTCGCAAACCCCAACTAACAGGCAGACATGGTCGGCATTCATTTATCACATTTATCGCTTGCAAGCGAATGCAAAAATTCTATTACTGTCCACAAGAAGCACAGGACTTGGACTTCCACTGGATGCCGCCAGAGAAAGGAGTGCTGAGTCCGGAATCCTGCCTGGGAAGCAGACCATTAAAAATTATGGAATAAAATCTTGCACATCATGTGAGACCGGCGACATATGCGATAAATTTGCCACAAAGAAAAAATAAACCCAGGAGCGGAGAGCTTGCGAGATGCATTGCCGGGATCTTGAGATTTCCGCAGATTTTCTTTCACTGCATCCAACGGGCGCCATTTATCACTGTCCAAGTTATGCCTGTTCGCATTGCATTTAAGCCGTGTCCATAAGGATCAATGAGGATAATTCGAATCTATGGCTAGGGCTTTGGCCAAATGTAATTATCGTTTGTGCCGCAATGGGGCACGTTTCGTATTGAAAGAGGTGGGTTGGGTGTTCGAGGTGGTTCTCGGTGGTTTTTTGGTTGATTTTTGGGTGTTTGCGGGACGGGTGGTTGCTCGGATTTGTCATGGCTTTCAGCTGCACATTGTGATAAGCACATGTTATGGTTTTTCACACTCCCAATGCGATTGTGTGGGGTTAAATTTTCCTTGCTCGGATTTTTCCCTTTTATCGATCGACTCCTTGTTTGCGGTTGTTACATGTTTTCCTATCTGGATTATGATTAATTGATTGCCAAGTGTTGGGGCCCCGTCACCACAATTATGGGGGGGACGTACCGATGGGCGGCAATAGCTTATTCCCACCGTCACGCCCCTGCAATTCAATCGACTTTGGGTCAATGCTCCGAGTGAGGCGAGTGCGGCAAGAGTTTTCCCGCTTTTCCACGGAAAAGCATTAAACTGTGTTGTTCCCATTTCAGCAGACGTTGATGTCAAACAGCTGGAGTTCTTCTTGGACTCTCGCCGCATCGCATAAACAGCCAGCAAATGTGCAACACACTAAATTGACAGCTCGAATCAAGCATAAGCAACGTTTAATTGGCACTTGGCTGGCACAACAAAAGTTAAGGAATACATTTGGTAGAATGAGGGGTTCACTTTTAATGAAATTTAATTTTTTAAATATTAATTAACATTTTAAGAGCTTTTTTTTAATAAAAAGAACATGAAATATGTAATGTATGCAATATTAAAGACCTTAAAAACATATACAAATTAAGTCTCCTAATTTTTTAAAGTCACATTGTAGTTCAGATTAATGGAAATCCCACCAAGATCTTCAGCAAAATCCACTTTAATGACAAACCCATTTCGATAACCGTAGTGCCACCGCAATTATTAGAGTATAATGAGCAGTTTGTTGGTTAAACATGCCACATCGAACGTGCCAAGTGCGGAGGAGTCTCTGCAGTGGCATATGTGTGCACGGCGGCAATCATTTAAATAGTTATTGCACTTTTCCCCCCAGCACCAAGCACACCGGCAATGCAATTAGTTTAAAAGGCCAAAAAGATCAGGAGCAAAAAGAAGTAAAACAACAAGTTGGAAAAATGGGAAAAACTGCCAGGGAGTGACAGGCTGACATGCCAGGAAGAGAGCTACAGCCCGGGAGGATGAGCTATGGCACATGGAAGAATGTCAAAGCAAAATGAAGCCATTAAATGAACGGCAGAACTTGGAGCCCCGAAAAAAATCGAATAGACGACGAAAAACACAGGCGGCACGAAGGAGTGCTAAGCCAGAAAGCAGTGGCAACACAATTTAACACCCGCCGCCTAGGCGATGGGCAGCTCACAGTTTGACGGGCTTGCCACAGCAGCAACACCAGCAACAGCAGCAGCAACAGCATTACTCCCAGCAGCAACATCAGCAGCCACAGTAGCAACAGCCATCGCCAGCCGGCAACATCATCTCCTCGTCATAGTCCGGGTGGAGTTCCGTTCCTAGAGGAGCTGGCGGATGGAGACGCAGGCCAAGTATCGTAAACGTCGACTTCTTTCACGTGGCAGCACTGCGAGAAACATCTCAACTCTAGGGATTTTTAGAAATGTTGTTATGCGAAATTTAGTAAAATTGTTAAGGAAAATAAGTGTAAAAGATTTAAAAGAAACACCATTTCATGGTACTATCTTGAAACGTTTTAAACAATTAAGTAATATTTTCTCATTGAAAAATAAATTTAACTTAATGCTCCTTCACTTGAAACTTTATAATCGAGGGAATTTTATATCTAAGAAACATTAGAAACCTAATTTAAAATTCTAAACCTTTCATTAACATTATAAATTCCCTTTTCCTCAGTGTCTTTGTGTACCTTTAGGGCAGCTGACGTTGACAGGTCGCGAAAAAAACCTTTATGCTCTATGGCAGGAATTTCCCAACTGAGATTGAGGTAAAGTCGAAATTTTAATGGCCTCCACAGATGCAATAAAAGCTCAGGAATGGAATGGCTTTAGCGAGCATAAAGTTTTCCAAGAAATTGCACTCAGCATACGCTACTTAATTTAAGTTTCCTTAGTTAAGCAAAGTCAAAACTGTGCTCCACATTAATCAGCTAATAATGCCAGACAATTAGCAATTGCGACAGCCATTTACTGGGAGTCCCCTCCAGATACTCCAGAGAACGTGAAATGCCATCCATTTTCATATGCCAACATTTTAAGGTAGCGCAGCGCCGAAAAACTTTGCACAGAAGACAAACGACTTTTCAGTTTTGGGGAAGGGTAAACAGAAAAAAATTGGTTGTTGATTTTAATAATTATATTTATTTTTTCTTTAAAGAAATTATTACTGGGTAAAAGCATTTTGAAACCAATTTTTTTTAAGACTAAACTATGTTCTAAAATCATTATTTAATACCAAAAGTTTACATATTTTTGTCTTCTTCAAATATTTCTTTCCCTAAAACCTAATATTTTTTGTTGTGCACTTTGAAGAATAGGGGCTTTGAATATGTTTGGGGATCTGCTTTTTGCCTGAGCCCCGTTCACGTGAGTTCTGCAACATTTTTGCAAAGTAATTGCTCATTTTGACAGGTCGTGCAACGCCCTTGTTTGCAGTGGCAAGCAGCTTCTTACGCTCCTTCAACGTCTTTTGCTGCTGCCGGCTTGTTGCTTCCTGCCAGCAGCAATGGATGTTGCAGTTGCAGCACCAGCAGCAGCAGCAGTTCCAGCAGCAGTAGCAGTTGAAATAACCTGCAGCAGCCCGCAGTTCTTCACATGCGAGAAAGCAATAAAATCTTATAGTTTGTTTTTTGTTCGGCGTTGCCTTCTGCACATGTGGCGTACCAACAACGACAACGACAAATGCAACGACGACTTGGGAAAAAGGCGACAACAATGACGACACTGACTACTGACTCGGTCCTGTCACTGACAGCCTGTCAAAAGGGGAGGCAGGCCACGGAGGGGCGGAATGTCCTCCCCATGATGTCGTGAACCGTAATGCGATTCTTTCGTCCTTTTATGCCAGGGAGTCTGCAAAAGGGTATGTCCTCTAAACTTGCAGGACTTGGCTTTGGAAATTGAAACTTATTACCAAGCTTTACCACCTTATTGGAAATATTTAATGCAAAGCTTTGGTAGTTAAAGTAAAAAATAATGATACTTATATATTTCCCTAAACTCAATATATTTAGAGCATCCCCCATTCGCTGAGTATCCCCAATATTCCCCTTGGCCATACTTACACCGCTTGTGCTCGTTGCCTCTTTTATTGCCACTATTAAATGCATTTCACAATAGTTTGTCGATGGATTTGTTATTGTTAGCCATAAAATTAATATGCGTTCTGGGGACAACAATGCAACGATTTTGATGACATCCCAGCAAGTGCGATATTGCAGCTACACGGAGTAACATCTGTTTAGCATAACCCCCTGGCAACATTGAATGCAATTCTATGGCATCCGTCTGAAGATAGGGTTCTTTGAGCACAGTGAGAAATCTCTATAAATTGATCATCGAATTTTCAAATAGAAAATATTAACAGCGGAATAGTATCAAGATTCTATTAAATAATTTTTATTTCAAATAAACAAAGTTTTCAATAAATTAAAAATCGATTTAAGGCTAACTGGATATTATTTTATTACATTTTATATATATTAATTTGCAATTAGTCATCATTTTTTTATATATAATTTTATTTTTCAATTTATTACGATTATACCAAAGATATGTTATTTAAAATAAACAGAATAATCACCAAAAATCACTCTAAAATTCTACATTAAATTCTATTAATAAACCTTTTTTTCCCCAGTGTACTCACTATATAAAGAGCAATACTTTTTGCTGGCCCAACGAGCAGCGAGAGTTTTTCACAATTTAAACGGATGACACGACACAAAAGTGTCAATCAAGCGAGCAGTTAAGGCCCCCGAGGGCCATTCAAGGAATTCTGATGGGAATGGGAGTGGGGATGGGAATGGATAGAGTTGGGGTTGAGAATGGAGATGGGAATGGAGATGGAGTGTTGGCATAGAGCAATCTGTCACAATCAATTAATTGCTCGCAGAACTATCAACGGACATCAAACAAATCCAAAGGTAAACGCAGCCGATGCGTATCTGTGAGATACGAGTTTGCCTTTTATCAGCACGCACGATCACTTCAAAGTGGGAAAAAAATCAGAGAACGGGGGTATGGGGAGAACCGGGATTCAGTGGAACGGAAGTGATTGCCTTCACACCCATTGAGTTCACCGTTGCGGTTCACTCAGATCCGATCTGGGGTGTCTCCACCTCTTCAAACCTGGCGGCAACATCAACGGAATGTCTGTCTAGTTTCTGTTTCCTTTTTGTGGGGGAAAATATCAGATCAATAATTCGATCTTGTCAAGGTGCTTCGGTATAGATCTGGCGTATTTATGTTGTGTTTTCGAAACACAACTTGTCATGTTCACATTCGTGTTAAGGTTAAATGGAATTTGTTTTTTGGTCTTGTGACCTCTCAAGCGTGATTTCTCCAACTGCAATATTTCTAATTGAAGGCGACACTTTTGGGTTGGAGTTTCCACTGAACTTTCGTAAGAATTAATTGGAAGAGACAACTTAAAAGATTTTTCGGGAACTATATAAACTAGCTTAGGGTAGGTGTAAGTTGGTTAACTTAAGACTTAAATGTTAGTTTAACTTTTAAATATATTCCTTATTTTATAACATCTGCCTTGGCCCAGTTTAGGGTGCAACAAATTGAGTTTCCATAAAACACATGCCAGTTTCTAAGGCAACCTTCATTAAAGATGCATTACTTCCTCTAACCAACGAGACCATTGCCAAAGAAGTGCAACTGCAGACAATTTTACTCATAAATAACGCGTTGACAGTTTGTAATTTTGAAAAGTAATCAAGCAAAGCTAATTAACAACAGCACCCAGTGGCAGAGGTGTACACCTCCGAGTGCACTCTCCTCAAATGAAGGCGCAGTGCATTCGTCGTATATGGCGGATCCGGCATAGGGGGCTTGTAGAAAGTCGGCGCTAATGAGAAAAATATGACACAATTGTAATTATCTGTAGGGAGCGGCGATGATGCCCGCCGAGTCCCGGCAGTTAATACCAAATATGCCAGACGCAGTCCGAGCAAGATGAATGAGCATGAATTATAAAAACATAAAAAAAGAACAGGGAAAACAAAAAGGGAAAACCCAACCAGGAGACCTCTTCACGTGGCTGCGAATAGTTGCTACTCGTAGTTGTAACTGCAGCTGACATTTCTGTTAATTTTGATGTATGGCCAAGACCAGGAGGGAATACACTTTTGTGTATGTTTCAGCGAGCTCAGCTCCCTGTAAACGGATTTCCACTCGGGGGAAAACACGCGGGCAACCTGAGAACGCTTGAAAAAACAATAACAGCTCGAATGAAAATGAAATGTGGGCGTTATAAATTCAGTCGGTTAGTAGAACTGGCAGTACACCTGCCGACGGTTCCTTAATTGCGGCACAGGTAAGAGGTTAAGGGTCCCAAGTAGGCGCTATAAAGTTTCATTAACCGTGACGCACACACCCTCCTCCAAAGCCCGTAACTGATTAACAAAATGCGCATAAATATGGGAAATATTATAGGGTAACTCGCGTGACAGCATCCCATGGCAGAAAATCCACCCCTACTACATAGGTGGTGATCTGATGGCGAAAAACCGAAAATATGACGCAGTGAATTTCGGTTTTCATGGGAAAATATATACTATACAAACCCTAGGATGCACAACCTCGTGTCCAAGGGATCGCCTCCGACTGTGGGTGGCATATATATAATATATATCTCGACATCACTTGTGGCTGGGAAATGTGTTGTGTCATTCCTGCCACTCGAGCGTGTGTGTGTCCTACAGATCATTTAACTTGTGAGCATGCAGGAAAATTTGTTCAGCCAGCGCAAGTATTTTGGGTAATTTTTCGTCTGGGAAAATCATTAGACAAGTCCGAGGGGCAACATGTGCAGATCGGTGGAAGGAAAAGGGCATACGGTTAGCATGGGAATTAATATGAAAATAGGAATGCAGGGTTCAGGAATATGTTCCTACTAATAATATATGTATTTTTAATCTATTATATTACTTGGAAATACTAAAATACTATAAATTAAATAAAAAATTGTAGAAATAAAAAAAAATTATAATGAAACTAAGACTTTAACACCTTTCAATAACTAATTAATAACATTTTAAATACGATACCTAAAACTTAGCTACCGATAACAAGAGTTAAACCCACCAATCCACATGTAATCCACTTACAAATCCACACACACACCACCCAACTAAAAATCATTCAAAGTTACTCCAAATTGTTTTCAGCAATTTGGATGCATTACCACATTTTCGAAACTTTGACGTATATTTACAAATTGATTTACAAATACAAAACGGCATATAGATATGGGATGCAACTTTAAACAAACTTTTGGGGCTGCCACGCGGGGGGAAAGCCATCCCTTTCAGTTTCAGTTTGACCCAAATCAGAGTGTAGCCGAAACATTCCCATAAATTGAAGGCATAATGCGCAAAATTTATGTTTAACAATTTATGCAGCCGAGATTCCCCAATTTGCAGGCATATGAATCTCCTCCGCTCTGTGCTCTGCTGTGTTTACATCGAAGAGGAACAACTTGCTGAGGGAAAAAAATTCAAATTACAACTTTACAACTTTGCAAGGCAGAGGAAAAGATTCTCACACTGTTTATCATAAAAGTACGAAAGGAGAAGCGAGCGAGTAAAAAAAAAAGGGAAAATCAGTGAGAAAGCATGGCAAATGTTTACACAAATTACGAATCCAAGTCCTCCCCCCTTTCGATTTTTCCCCTCCGCTGTGTATATTTGAACGGCTACCGTATTGGAAAATAAACCAATTGCCTTGTGCATTCGTTAGATACGAGATACGATGTTCGCCAGAGATACATATACATTTTTCCGGGGGAGATTGTGTGGCGGGGGAGGACGTGCAAACATTTCCAGCCGAAACTGACACACGGAGTACGTCAGATGATAATATTTTTCCAAATGTCGATGGTACAAGTATATCGTGTGTTCGTGTTTAGTGGAGAGCTTGTGATGAGGTTTTTAAAAGTCTTTAAAATACTCTCAAATATATATTTTATAATGTGTACATAAGGAAGTACTATAATAGGATTTTTATAAATTTAAAGGGACTCATATCATTTAAAAAAAATTATAAACGAAATATTTGCAATATTTAGCTTTATTTTATATACCTGCCTTTAGATATATATTTGAATCTTAAATGTATTTAATATTCTAAAATTTTTTTGTAGTATCCTATCACTTTCTCATCTCTAGCTCCTATCCATCGGAGTCGAACTGAAAAGCAAAGCGGATTGAAGGTGTTAAATGGGCATGAAACAGCTGCAATGCGGACGTCGAAAAGGGACAACGGCAACGACGACAACAACTCGCAGGACAATCACCAAATAAATACAAACAACGTGAGCATTCAATAGCTCCTACTCCTCCAGCTCCTCACTCTCAACTCCACACTCCCCACTCCCCTTGATGTCCAGCCGAAAAAGCTCAAAGGACGAAAACAAAATTCCCAATTGTTAATGCATGTCGGGCTAGTAGGGGACATCGATCGGGAACGACGACTCTGGGCATATGTAAATACCAATTTACGCTACGGAAATGTCAACAGCGACGATTACAACCAACCAAGGGGCTCCGGCTGCCAGGGGTTATGGTATACATATATAGTATACCCTTAACCCTTTGAGGCCGCCACCTTTGCCTACTTTCGGAGGTGTGCAGCCTGCTTAACCGCTGTTCGTTCACTGTTTGCTTTTAATTTTGTGCCCTCGCATATTAATTTTCACATCGATCGGGGGAGAATACATAACTGACCCAGGACCATATAGTATGTATATTTGGACGCACCTAGACAGCCACTCCCCGCAGCCGCCCTGCCGACTGACCCAAATACAACTAATTGACCATGACGTAATTAGTCATCTATTTAATTGTGCATTGAAAAATATATTTCTCCGGGGTTGATTTCCCAGGATTTTTGCTTTGTTTTGTTTTGAGTTTTTGGTCAGAGAGGGTTTTTTTTGGGTTTACGCCTGGGAAATATTATATTTGAGTTCATACAAAATTCATTGAAAAGCAACCATATTTTGATTGAAAATCTGTAACGCACAATTGCGGTTGAAATAGGAGTGCTGGGAGTTCAATTTAATTTAATTTAAATAAACAGGAATTGGGGAAGAAAGTATATCTGTGAACATTTAAATTTCTGGGTTAAGGGAGCACTTCTAAAATATTTGTATATATTATATAAGTAAGGAATTTTAATAAAATTCCCCTGAAAAATATTACACAGATGAATCAGTTTAAATATAAATTTATTTAAAGCTTGAACAATTTTTCTGCTATTAATATTTTGACCGCAGTTGTATATTTTATTTAATTAGCTTTGCTTTTAAAGCTGAATTGAGGGTTCGTTCCAATTATGCCTGGGAAAAATATATATCCTGTGAATGCAAGAACATTTATATTATATTTTTTATGCTATGCCAGCTCTCACTGCAGTTCGCTCGTAATCAAATAACAATTTGTTATGTCAAACAGATTACAACATTTAAATCATTTAAATTTGAAATTAATTTCATCCGAAACTCTGGACACCCAGCATCCATCCAGCGTCGTTTGCAATCTCAATCTCAAAGCGCCGCCGGCTAGAGGAACTGAAGGAAAACTGAAGGAAAACTGAGGGAAAACTGGGAAAAGTCAGAGTCAAAAGAACATTTGTTATGGCAACAGGCAGCAACAAATCTCTTAAACCGAAAGGCAACACCCACAAACACTGGAAGTGAGCAAAAAAAAGTGGAGCTGGGAAAACCCCATTACCGAAATGAATTTATGCACATCTCAAAAACAGCAAACAAACAGCGTGCTGCAGCGGGCCAAAGATGGAAAGATACAAAGATACTCGCACCGAGAGATGCAAGCTGGATGCAAAACAAGATACGGATGCTGGATGCTGGAAAACTTTGGGATCTCCTCGCTTGGACGGTTGCCCTTTTTTTCTCTCTCTCACATTTCCCATGTTTTCACCATTGTCGAGTGCTGAGTTCAACAGGAGCAAAAACTAACCAGGGTAAATATTTATTTTTTAACACGTTAATCCCACAAATCCCCTGAAGTGGACCAGCCACAACAACACGGCACACACACAGAATAACACCCAGCAGCCACACGCAGTTGGCTGTGTAAACAAAACGACATCGGACACCGTAGCCACCGGCGGTTGAAGGTTCTCTCTTCAGTTGAGCCAGTCTAAATTTGTAAATCATGCATCATTTTGGATCTTTTTTATATATATCTCCCTACACATATATATCTCTTCACTTTGACTGGACGCAGGAGGGTAAACAAACAGGGGCATATAGCCATAATCAGCTGCAGGCCGCTTCGGAGCTGTCAGCACTTGACTTTCCCCCGGACTCCGATTCAGAATCCGAGTCTCGAATCTCGAGAGGCAGACCACAGACGTCGGACTGCAGGTTTCCCGGGAAATCCGAGGCAGGAGTTGCTACTTGCTGACAAAAATGTCGCGCCTAAAGGCCTTGGCAAAAAAATATGATTTTTTTTCGCCCATAAAGAGGCTAAAACTGTTGTAAAGATGACTTTAGAATGCTCTTTGGGTGGTCTTAAACATCAAAATATATTTTATTTAAAATATAAGGATTAAATATTACAAAGTATTAAGTTTTTATATATCGTTGTTTTATTTTTAAGTTTATACTTTATTGAAATTTATAAGAGTTAATTTGTAAAAAGTAGAAAGCTGAATTCCAGTCAGAAAACTTTATATGATCTTTCTTTATTTTAATAATAATATAATTTATTCCTCAAAAGCTGCTTTATGAACTTAATTTATAAACAATTTAAAATTTTATATAGAAGCTATAGATATTGTTTTAAAAATTTTGTTTTGGTTGTCTTATGAACATAAATTTTAGTGTTAAGCACGAGTAATAATCTATTAGAAATTTTTGTAAGACAAATAGACAAAAATTTATGATAAAATACAAAACAATATATACCTATAAAAAATTCCATTGAAGATAAATATATATTTAATTATAACTTACTAACTTTTGCAATTTTTCCTAAGGGTATTTATAAAAGTATTAAAGTTAATTCAATTTGTATGGAAAAGACAAGAGATTCGGTGTGTGTTTTGTTCTGTCAGTCATCGGCGAAAAGGCGAGGCGAGGCCTCTTTGGGGACTACTCCCCTTATTCCACGCTCCCTGTTCCCTGTTGTTCCCTGTTCCCTGTACTCCATTATTCCTTGTTCCGTACTCCCGTTTCCGGATATCTGTCCGGGAGCTGTCAGGCCTCTGTGTGTGTCTGTGTAGTCCGGTTCAAGTGCTCGTTTGGCCAGTGAAAAGGAAGCATCTCGATGGGCGGCGTTTGGGGCTCGGGAAAATCTGGTGGACGGGAAATCTCCACCTACCTCCCTCCACATTTTCAATTGTGTTTTGGCCTCGCGCCCGTTAATTATGATAACCAGTTGGGTCGCAGAAGGGGTCACAGGGGGCCCAACAATGGCTGCGAACTCGATGCTGAGCTGGGCTAATTAGCAGGCCACTAAGAGCCCGCTCTAATTTGCAGGCAGCTCTCCAACAGAGAACCGGACTTTGACTACGACTTGGACACGGAATCAGCTTCATTAGCCGGCATTAACACTAAGTAAATTTCCTGTGGCCCTTCCTACACGAAATATGATTAAGACCGAACACATGCCAAAAGCGACCATAAAAAAATAAAACAAAACACAACAGGAACTGGAATTGGAACTGGAGAGGCCACAGAACGCCGCAGGTGATTTCATTTCCATAAAAAATACAAAGGCCCCAAAAAGCGAACAAAAACAAAGCACACAACAATATAATTAAGAGCCTCAAGTGTCTTTAAATCAAAAATAAAAAAAAAGGAGGGAAAAAGCCCATAAGGGAACTGTGAGCAGGCAGGATCAGCGAGCAACAGATTGGCAGGCAGATGTTTCCTTAAACTTAAACTTAAATCCCCCATGGAGCTTGGACAAGCCAGACAAAAAATATAAAAAGCAGCAACATGAATTAAGCCAAATTTTGGCAAGCTGCAAGAAATATGAAATGTGCTACAAGAAAGCTTATGAGGCATATGGCTTACAAGAACATTTAATAATAAATAAGACAGCTGCAGAGTGGGTTTAAAATATTCTTAATCTACTTATTTCTTTAAAATATTGCTTTAATTCCCTATAAAATAAAGTATCTGCCTCTGCGAAAAATTGATTTAAACTGCCATTACAAAACTTCTCAAAGACTCCATAAAAATCAGACCAACCAAGTGATATATTACAGCCTGGGCAATATTTTATGCAAGAACAGAGCTAAAACCGCCGTCATTAGTGGAAATCTCTTTATTTACACAAACATCTTCCATATCCCTGGATATCTGGACTTATGAAGTGTTGGAGAAATATGCCCCGAAGCCACAAACAACAAACCTCAGAGAACCGCAGAAATTATAGCAGAGCAATGGACCACGGCAGCGTATGCGATTATTTTGATGAGTCCGCCGTCGGTTGGTTCGACTTCTGCCGTAAATATTGGAAAAAATATGGCACAAGAGCAAAGCGCAGCGGGAACACATGGGGGATACTCAGTCCCCCCCGTCTCACTATTCCCGATTTGTAACCAGAACAGAGAGGGGTCCCTGGGTCTGGCCGGAGAAGATATTCCAGCAACGCCAACCGGCACTCGCCTGCCCCAAGTTGCGTGTGATGTGCGTGAAATGCAACTAAATCATGCCGCGAAATATTTCAGGGCTTGCTGCTCTTACAAAGGAGAGCATGCACTGGGGGAAATTCATTCTTAAATTAATTAGGTTAAAATATTTTACAATCTGTAGGGAACTGAGAAACAAATCATTTATGAGGTAGACATTTTTTAAATTGAAGCTATGGCAAGTTTAGTACTACAAGAAACGCGTACTATTATACTTACCAAATGATATATACTAATTTATAATATACTTATTTAAAATAAATATTTTAGCTCCATGCATGTTCTAGAATATGTTTTGTGCTTAAAACGTATGAAAGATCCAAATTTCTCAGAGTGCACCAACCCAAGTCGAGGCATAATACACGAACAAGCTCCCTGCCAGGCGGCAGATGGCCGTCCGAGCGATTCTTGTTGTTGTTGATAACTTAAATGCCACATTTAGATACAGAAATTTCAGTAAAGTCGACGCATAAATCAAGCGGCAAGCGGTGCAGCCAAGATCACCAGAGGCAGGAAGCAGGGGGCGTTGCTACAGAGATGAGGAGGAGCGAAGAGTCCATCCATGGGTATGCCAGTGCAACTCGATCGGAGGCGGAAGTGTGCGGCGGCGGGGCTGCACCATTCAGATCTGTGTGCCTTTAATTATTGTCATTTTTTGTACACAAGAGTCTTTCCTTTTTCCTAAGACGAAAAAGGGGGAAAATCGGAGGCGAGCCGCTTAGTCACAGCTCTTTATCATCATTCGTCGCCCTCGTCGACGTTATTTGACACTTTTCTGACATTTTTATCATTTAAGTCACATTCAGTTTTTTCTCTTTGTTTATTTTTGATCAGTTCCCCTCCTGGATCACTCCTCCTCCTCTTGGTTCACTCCCCTGTCTTGGATATGACAGCTTTTCATGGCCATATACAGATATTTTATTGTTGCCCAATTCCGTCCTAAGTTTAATGAAAGTGTTGAGTTTTAGTTTTCGTTGCGCTTTTTATTCTTTTAATTGTTTGTTTATAGTCAACGCATTCGGGGCGTGCTCGTTAAGGGCTCGGGCTCCCTCCATGATAAATTGCCAGGGATTGGGGCATGAAAAACCCATTCAAAATACGCCATAAAACTGCCTCTCTCTTTACTTCTTCCCTGGCACATTTCAAATTGATTTAAGTTTGTTGCTCGTTGTTGAAACACGGAGAATCTATAAAACATCCCAACTTACCTTAACAACTCTATTAAAAAGGCAGGAAGAGAGAGAGAACGGGGATAATAATACCTATACCCCACTCGTACTACCCCAAGTTGGGGCATTTCCAAACATTTACGGATGAGCATTGCATTGGCAAATCATCGGCGGGGTATTTAAATGAAGGCAGAGAGTAAACAAATGAAGTCTAATAAAATTTAAGTATTCAGTAAAATGAGCAGCCGGAGAATGTTGATTTTGTTGCTGCTGAGATTGCCATTCAAATTCGAAATGAGTGCGAGAAAAGTTTAAGTCAAAATCAAGTTGAGGAAGTCATCAAAAAGTCTCACGTATGGCAGACACTTAACTCTGTAAATTCCTTAGATTGGGGTTTAAAATATGTACTTACCTACTTCCTTCGTTTTAGAATTAAGCATAGAAATAGATTTTACCTTTACTAAAAACTAAGGAAAGGAAATATCAACCCACCATTTCAAATTGTATGAAAACTAACTAATAATAGGGGATAACTATACTTGCTTATATTTTAAAATACAATTTAAATAAGTAATAAAAATCCAATATTTAATAGTTTAAGTAAAGCTTAATATCTAATTTATTTCAGACCTTATTCATAAATATATTACCCTTAAAAACCTCCTAGAAACCGAACTTCTGTTACCTCCAACACACATTTTCTGCCTATTAACTATCAAAGCCAAAGACAGCTGAGACGTTAGCCACCACCAAACGGCCAACTACAGCGAATTATGGCTACTGATAAATCAAATACCCTAACAACATGGCCACTGTAATTATGGGAAATTTATAAAAAATTACATAATATTTACAAGATGTTATCGAACCCAACTATGGCCCGCCAGAACCCATGGAGATACAGAAATGTATGCTCGGGGGAGTCCGGCAGAAGTTAATTTGTCTATTAAGAGCAGTTGGCAGTCAAATGCAGTCGAAGAGAATATTTTTTGTTGGCTTGTAAATGGGTCTAATCAGTCAGGCAAAAGGGTAAGCCTATAATTTGGTAATTACGACTACCGGCCGAGGAGATTACCCACAGCCAACGGCGCACAAATGAAGGTAATAAGTCAAAAGTGGTTGCATTTTGGGTGCATAATTTTCGGGAATACTTGGAGGTACTTCTGTTCTTGCTCCGTTCTGTTCCCATAGCCTGCGGGTATAATTAGCAGGCCCAAAGATCGATCTTTAAAAATAACATAACGGAGGAAACAAAAAAAAAGGAGGAGGGATACACAGTAGCCCCTCGAGTTCCTGCTTTCCAGTTATTCCCAACGTTAATGATGATCCAATCTGCCATAGTAGAGACATCAACAGCTGTGGGAATTCTGACAATTTGATTTGTGGTTCAGTTTCGGCATGAAATATATTTCTCCCGCATCGAAAACGTGGTCACAGAACTGAAATTACATTTTAACAATTACGTGGCGAAAAAAAGGGATACCAAGAGCAAAGCGGCAACATTGTTTAGAGGAATGTTTCCAAAAACAGCAGGACCCAAAACCGTTGAGTGACCACAGCCGTCAGTGGCAGTTGAAACCGCACAGAATCGTCGTGGTCCAACATAGCGAAATTAATAATTGCCTGGGGAAATAAATACACAGAGAAAATTTCAACTAATGTACAGAAACTGGGAAGAGTCCTTCAAAAGGCCCTTTCTCTCTGTGCAGGAATTTTCTATGAAAACAACAGGTACTGAAACGAGTTCAAAGGGCTTAAAGGTTAAAGGCCGGGTCCCTGACCAACATTTGTATTTTTGCACCACCACCCACCATGACCTTTTTCGGCAGCCCAGGTTTTTGGGACACGCTCACGCACTTTGGCGCTTTATCTAAAAACATTTAACCCCCCTCAAAAAAAGAGAAAATAAGGAGAAGTAGAACATTTGTGGAATATTTTTGGAAAAGGGAAAACGTTCCCTGGCACCGCCACATATGCTTCTTCGTCTATGTCAAAATTACTGTTTAACTTTTATGGTGTTTTGTCGTATTTTGTCGCATTTCGCCAGCTATTTATATATGTTGCTGCCATAGCTTTTGCAGCTTATTTCTTTGGCATTTTTCGGCTGTTCTTTGGGTGACACAAATGTGACATAAAATTTTCGGTTCGAACTGCTTTTGGGGTGGCCATCCCCATCTCCATTGCTTCCCCATCCCAAGCCTGGCAATATGGCGCTTGTCTTTGGCCAAGTTGCATGTTGGCGTGTTGTGTAATTGCTGCAATCTGTTTTTCGGGAGGGTCTCGTCTCTCTGCCTCCTCATTGGGAAATACGGAAAAGCTGGAGAGGTGTGGCAGCACAAGGAGTGCGTGTATGTGGGGACTTTGGGGGGACACATGTTGTCGAAACAGCTTTTAAATTGTTATTGATTGGCAAAGCGAACCGATACGAAACGTAACGAATCGAAACACACACAGAACAAAGCCAAAAGTGTGACATGTTTTTTGGTCTAAGTGGCTGGGAAAAGCCACAACAAAAACAAAAACGAGCCAACGCAAAAAAACAAACAATTTAATATTGAAAATCGGGTTATGGAAATACAGGCATAGATATGCGTATCTGAAAAGTTTCAGCAAGAGCTCGTAACTGTGTAAACACCATCAATCAATGTTGCCGGGAAGGTACACACATTCTGCGGGTAGTTTTATCTCGCGACGAAAACAACTCTTCAGGGCAACAGGGGGAGGAATCTTTAAAGACTCTAACTATACATAGTTTCAGCACACGAAGTGTGGTTTTAAGATATATTTTTCGACAAGGAAAAAGCATTGCCGAACAATAAATCACAATGTAGCAGAAGCGGAGATCTTACTATTCAATATGTAAGTTTTATTTTTTTAAGCAAGAAAAGAGTTTTAAATAAATCGTAATAATAATGTTATTGGGTAAATATATAAGCTAAACATTTATTTATCTATTTTTTCAACTTCAATAATAAAAAATAAATAAATTTATTAAACCAAACTTTGAACAAAGGTTCCCAGTTTTGTTATATTTATTCGCAGAGTTATTCATCAAAAATAATATATATAATTATGAAAATATATGCGACGATAATTAAATATGACTCGAAACAATTTGTGTCCCTGTGAACATTTAAATTTTAACCATTTTCTTATCGGGGCAGCTGCATTGCATATTCCACATGTCATACGCCGAAGAAAAATGAACTGAACGAGCGAGCGAGCCGACGAGATGGCCACCGAAATGCACTTTTCTCTTATCTAATTGCATTAAAAGTCAATAAATTAATAAATAGCGAGCAATAAATTTAGTAAAAACAAGCCATTAATAACACTTTGGTTGACACCGCCAGCCAGAGAGCCACAGAGCCAGAGAGCCGGCGAGCCTCGGTGGCCCTGCGGCATCGGAGCCGATCCGATGGTCAGGTCAGGTCGCCACAGTCCATTGAGGTTGGGTTTTTCGGGGGTCAGAGGTTGCTGTCGCCATCGCGGCATCGCCGCCGCCATCCGCCGACATGTGCGCTGAAAAGTTGAAAAATCGAGCGCACCATGTTTTTGTCACCGCCAAACTAGCGGAAATTCTAAGAAAAATGCAGCAAGTAATTTAATTTATATTTCACAAAAGCCGTGCAAGGCGGGCACAATTCGTTGCACTTCGTTGCCCTTTGTCGTTTATCAAAAACAATTCATTTATCAAAAGAAATATATCCCAGGGTACCCAGTGTGGGCGATTTGTGTGTGCGAGGGAAGCCGCCGTCGACAATAAAACGTAATTAAATTTTTAAAACTATTTAAATCAATGCCGACAAAACGATCGGAATTTTTGTATATTGTAAATTAAATTTGATGGGCCACGGGCCAAGGCATGCGGGCCTTGATTGAATCCGTTTCCAAACCCAAATCGAAATCGAAATCCTGCTAACGCGTGCCACTTTCCGTTGTTCAACTATTTTTAAATAAAAAAATTCACTGCTGTGCATTTTACAGCCGAAAACTGTTGTTTGGGTAATTTGTTTAATTGGAAAAATCGTAAAAAATAAAATGGGAAGCAATTGTGTTGCTGCACAAATTGATTTTTACGACATTGAGCAATTGACAATAACGGCGGCAAAGTAGCGGGAAATTTACGATACAAAGTTAAGCCTTTGGCATAGTTGTGCGAATGGGCTGACAATGGGAAATCTATAAATCCACGAAAAGTATACCGCTCCCCCAGAAAATCATTTAAATACCCCATAAAACAAAAATTTATTCGAAGAAGAGTTCAAAAAGCCAGGCATTTAATGGGAGGTTGAAGGGGAACATTAACAGAACTTCAAACCTCTGAGGGTTCATCTAATGAAATTATTTTTATCCGAAAATAATTTTAAATTATTTTTAAATATTTTAAAAACATTAAAATTTGAAAATTTTGAAGTAAATCCTTGTGATTCCTGCAAATAATATTTGATATTTATTTAAAAGAAATTAAAGAAGCTTCTCTAGAATTTTTTAAAACCTTTAAACGCGTACCAACATCTTAATTAATTCATGGAAAATCTATCAGTTCTCTTTGGCTCACATTTAAATGCCCATAAACCAGCATTTATTACAAGTAAAAGTTCGCCAAGTCAACAATTTAATGGGGCACTTTAGGACTTCTTTCGCCACAACAACAAGCCATCGAAGCCGAAAATATATTTCCCGTTCTGTGTGCTATATCCAAGGAATGTTTTTCCATCCCAACCACCGCAAGGCCAATTAAATCAACAGCAAAAGTCTCACACTTTAGCCAGGAAGAGCATTAGCCTGCGGCACGTACCGCACAATGGGCCACAGCAGCATTTGCACCAGGGCCAGTTAGTTAGTGGGCTTTCCCAGAATTCAGAGAGGGCACAGACCCAGACCTACGTCCGTACCCACATTTGGACCCAGTGCGTAGGCAATCAGCCTCCCGATTTTCCTGCTTTCCCGGCATCGGGGGCAACTTGAGAGACAACCACAAAAATGCACGCCACTCGGTCAATGTGTGTGTGAAAATGGCAGAAACAAAACAAGAACAAAGAATTGGAAAAACTGGGAGAACGAAATGGAAAAGTGGTGAAATGTATTTGGTTAGAGCCACAGGGAAACGTGTCTCTAACTAACTTGCTGACTGACATGGGGACTGACTGACTCGTCGAGCGGACCATTGCCAGTCTACAGACACTGGAAAAAATCTATATGAACTATAATAAAATTCGAAAAATGTCATTTAATTTATTTACACTTTTTTAAACTTCAATTTCAAATATCTTAGTAAACTTGATCTAATAAATTTGATATAATATAAAACTAGTATCGATATATTGATTTTTCTGATAATAATTTGAAAAATATTAACATTATTTCCTCCTCTGTAATGAAGTGCGTTTCCAGAAGATAGAACAAATAGCATTTGGACACGCAATATGGAATTTATGTTGGATAATGCCCGACCAACTCGACTCGTGTCGACTGCCGATGCAGAGATAAAGTTTCAAATTAGTTTTGTGGCTGGTAATTAAATTTAATTTTTTTATTAGGCCAAGCCACACAGAGAACAATGCGGAATGTGCATAGCTGGGGTTAAATAAAACGAAATGAGGACACTTTTAAATTGAAATGGGAAATTTATACAGGAGCAGGGGCGGTGTTTCATTTATTCAAAGCGAACGAGCAATTTCATATTTATTTCATTTGCCTGACTCTGAATAATTCGTCATTTGCGGCCATTCATCATCGGCTGAGATGGGAAATGTACAAATGTACACTCACTCACATTGCGAATTTGCATTTCCCCAAGCCCAGAGAGCCCGAAAAGCTTTCAGCTCCGAGGCGACTTGATTGCCGTTTGATTCGTGATCTTCCAACTCAACTGTCAGCTGCTCTGACTTGATGACTTTGGCCCCGAGCTCTGCCAAAGACTGATTGATTGATGATGCCCCACCGCGTTGCGAGGTGTGTTTTCCTTATAGCACTCCTCTTAAATTCAAGAGACTTGGCCCCGCCTTAGACTTTAAGTAAGGCAACCTGTTAACCCACAGAGTAAAACAAAAAAGTTTCCCTCAAACAAAAAAAAAAGTATAAAGTTGCTTGGCATTATTGTAACAGAAAACTCTGACAGCAACAACGAAAAGAAAAACACTGGAAAAGCTTGCCAGCCGCCTGCAAAGGTAAACACGTGAAACAAACGAAGCGGCTAAAATAATATTGGCAACAGCAAAAAAAAGGGAGTCAGCTGGGGCTGATAGCTGGCTAAAAAAAAGCAACAAGAAATAAGAGAAGAAGAAAAACGACAGCACAAAAAAAAGAACCTAATAAAGTACCAAACAAATTGGAGCACATACATATCTCCCAGACATAATCCGAAGGCATGCCGGGGTTATGATAAAGTGTCAAGGAATTCCGGAGGTTCGCCCTGAGAGGTAATTGAAATAAGCGTGGAAATTTGTAAGGCTCAGGGAAAAGCTCTTAGCTGGAAGTTTACTCTGCTTTTCCTCCTCTGCGAGATATATATTCGTGCCTATTAATTATGATTTTCAGGTGGGCTCCTAATGGAGTCCCGAGTGCCGGGCGGCCGCACGGGGGGCTTTGCTCCAGGTTCTCCCGTAATAAATTCAATTTAAATGAAGCGTAAAATTCAATCAGTTCGGTGGTTTCAGAGGTTGAGGTTCAGGGTTCCAGTTCGGGCTCTGATTTGGCTCCGGCTTCTGCGGCTGCGTCTGCGGCTTCTTAGGTGGTAAATTGTTTTCTCTCTCGAGTGGAGTTCTGCGAAATTAGAGGCAAACGCCACAATAAAGAAGTCAATTTATATACATTTTCCACTCCTAGGTTCTCTGCGGTTCCCTAGCCTCTCACTCTCCCTCTGCTTCCCCCCTAAAAAATGCAATTTACCAACCTCCACCACGGCCTTTGTTTTCCCTCCTGGAGTGGATTTCCTTTGTGTAATAAAATTAAAGAAAAATCTAGGTAGACAATGCCCGGGTAGCATATGTTATGCGGTCGAGTGATGCGGCATTCTCAAGACCCGAGTCCCAAGTCCACGGCATTCAATCAAAATGATGTTGTTTTAATTTAAGGGACAAGCGTTGGGATTTGCGTTGAGAATTTTTAATAAATGCCTTTTTACGACCATAAAGAATTGCTCTGCGGCTGCAGTGGAGTGTTTGGCTTGGTCCTCTGGTCCTTGCCCTAATTTTATTGATGGTGTTCCATGTGCACTGGGTTGTGTGCGGCGTTTGTAAGCAGTAATTGCACAAATTTCGGACAAGTCGCAGATGTGCTTACCAAAAGCTGTAGTGGGAAACGTAGTTGGGTGAATTTGGGTTGGATTTAGCATTAGTTGCATGTGCTATTCGGGTCTGACCTCGGAAATGGGGGTAAATGAGGCTGAAGGGGATCCTATTTTGGGGAAGGCAAAAGGAGCTGAAGAAATTACCTTGGGTTCTAAGACGAAGTTAGTTTCTTTAAGAAGGTTAAATAATTGTATACGTTTTTTATATCAGCTTGATTTTTAAATTTCTAACTTTAATTTCAAGTATATACTATATCTTTTCTCTTCC
Organism: Drosophila bocqueti; assembly: GCA_018151655.1. Lineage (NCBI taxonomy): Eukaryota > Metazoa > Arthropoda > Insecta > Diptera > Drosophilidae > Drosophila > Drosophila bocqueti. Next base: position 4,393,698 of record JAECXF010000230.1, read on the forward strand.
CGAAAATATTTCCCTTTAATTATTTGAATTCCTTTTACAATAAATACTTTTTCCTGACTCTTTCTACTTGTTAAAGGCCCAACTAAGTCTTTTCATTTTACAATAAGAATTTCAGTTACATATTCAAATTGAAATATTTGTAAAATGTAGAAGATTATTTCCCACTCGATTCACCATTTCAAGTCCCAGTTACAGTCAGAGAACCCTACTTTACATCGGCTTACCCAGGGGGAGTCCCTGGCGAACCCTCGCATATCCCACAAAAGCTTTTCATTGATAAAGAACAACAAATGTAATGGCTGCCCGGAAACTTAAGCTTCAATTTGATGAACCAACAAAGGGGACCTCAGGCAGTCGTCCTTTTCAAAGTGGTGGCCCCCAAAAAAGGTTTCAAACGGAATCCCAAGCAAATACGAAATATGTTCGGTCGGTACCCGTAACACAGAGAAAAATTAGCAAATGATTTATAAAAGAAAAAATATAAATTTAAGTCACAGGAATTTATGAAAATTGAATAAATAATTACCTATATTTAAATGTTTTTTAAAGACCTTGCACATTTCCCCTATTTCCAAATTAAATAAATATTTCTTCTCTGTGTTGCCTCTGCATTGATTTGAAAATTGCAAAACGTTTGGCATGCGTGGTGTGTGTGTGTTTGTGGCTTTTGTTTGCCCAACGCTTTTGGTCGGGGAAGCCCCCAACTATTTAGAAAATTGAGACACCTACGGGCAAGTCTATTAGTCGCCTGTATGTATGTAGGAGGCGCCTGGCTCTGTGCTCTCGAAGAGCTGTAAAACAAAATATTTACACGCGCCGCAGAACAGCACGCAAGCCAGCTGAGGACCCTGTTCCTCCGACATGGCAAGGACATGCGAACGAGACATTAAAGCCAACAAAACGTTACAGAACCGAGCTCAACGTAACGTAACGGAACGGAATAGAACAGAGTCGAGTTGAAGGAGTCTTAGGCTTCCTCGCAAAAAAAAAATAAAATGGAAACGGGAAACACTTTTGCCTGCCCCGCTTACATTTAAACGAAAGGCAGACAAACCTTCCTCCCGACAGGACGAGCATTGAGCTCACAAATACATAGACACACAAAAATAAACTCCAGTGTTGGCTTCGATAAATCTAAAAAAAGAAACAGATAAGGCGGCTAGGTACTTAGAAAATCATGATATTTAAATTGTTTAAATAGGAAAATGTATTATCATATTAAGAATAATTCCTAGGACATTTTTTAATACTAGTAATAGTAATATTTATTATAATATTGGTTTATAATTACACATTATATAAAATAAAGAATATTTCCTAAGACATTTTTTAATACTCATTCATTTTAATAATCACTCATGTATTATTGGTTTTTTTCACGGTTTATATTTAAACAACAAATATTTAAAGTCAACAAAAACTATATATTTGAAGTCAAAATATCCCTAAAAGTATCTACTTTACATCCTGGATTTTTTTGCCTTAAAATACCTGCTAAATTGTCCAAATTGCCAGCACTGTTGTCCCCATAAGAGGAGCCCAACTGGGCCGACACGTCTGCTCCGATGCTTTTAGTCTAAATAAAGGCATTTAAAAGATTTAGAGCAAATGAACCTAACCTCAGGCGCGTTGCCGGCTCTGCCATTAATGGCGGCGGTTTTGGCAGCGCGTGGGGCGTGGCACATAAAAACAAAGGACACGCATGTCCTGCCTTGTCCTGTCTGTCAGTCTGCCAGTCTACTGCCATCGCCGAGACTCGTCCCTTTTCACTTGTGTGACATTTTTATGGCGAATTTAAGACACGCAACTTTTTCGTCCTGCGACGCCTTTTTCCCTCCTTTGGCCCTGATTCTTCCCTTTTTGCTCTTTTTTCTGGCTTTCTTATATTTTTTCGCCTGTTTTTTCTAGATGGGATTCCGCCTGGTGATTTGTCAGAAGTCGCTTTAATTTCCTGATTGTACACATTCGGTGGGGACATCCCATCCATGGCTGCTCTGATGATGATGACAAAATGAGGCAAATAAAATTCTGTTGTGCATTTCCTGATCACATCCTGCGGTCTGCGTGCACGTAATTGCTTAATTTTTTATGTTCCTTTGCTTTCGCCAGAAACAAACACTCTTTTCCCCGACGCTTTCCCTTTTGCCTTGTCTCCGATTTTTATTTATTTTTCGCTTTCGGCGTATTTTTATTGCCCTGTGTTTTTGTTGTTGTGTGTGTGTGCAGATTTTCTGTTAATTTTTGCGCTTGATTTTTATCTTCCCGCCAATGCCGGAGCTGTAGTTAATTAAGTTATTAAGTGCGTCAGGGGAAGGACGTCGCCGGCAACTTTATTTCATATTATATAAGATTGCGTATGTCATGGTAATATCTTGTCTGAAGGCTGCATATACTTTTATGGCAACAACTGCCTGCGGGAAGGAGAGCCTAGATCAAGGCAGTTGATATTGGGAAGGTGGCGCAGCTGCTCAGGCTTTTAGCTAATTAAATCGAGGAGCGCACTCTTAACGATTTGGGGCTTACGAGCATAATTAAATGGATTCACCTCATCGGGAGAGGGCCATCATAATAGGACCATAAATAAGGTCGCCCAGAAGGGAGCATAACCCATTACCGATAGGATCTCGTCAGAAACTAAAAACTGGCAGGTTTGGCAGGCTTAATTTATGGCATTTTAAAGGTGGATTTTTATTTGCAGCAAACAATAGTCTTTGGTGGCATATTTATATTGTTTTGGTCAACGGATTTTCCCAAGAACAAGTAAAATATGCAATTACCTTACATATTTACCGATATAATTTTTGTGGGAAAATCAACATTGAAAATACAGCCCTTCACACATTTAAAGCACACTTAATTACTCAATTTTCCAGCAGAAACCTTAAGCATCATCACTAAACACGTTCAAATTCAGAGAAAACCCCTTCACTATCCCCTACTTAATTCCTGGCTTTACATTTCCAGTGTCCACGCTTCAACGCCTACTCGAATGTTTTAGCACAACCGATGCAAATTAGCATTAGCATTAGCATTTCGCGCAAGACAATGTTGTGCCATTAAGACAGGCTCCAGGAGATGGAGCAGGAGAAGGAGCTGGAGATGGAGCTGGGCTGGAGCTGGAGCTCTCCGGCTCTCCATTGTTATGCATAAAGCTGAAACCTAGACGCGACGTTGTCATGCATAATTCAAAGTGTCCGTCAAGTTGTCATAAACTGCAGCGGCGACAAAGAAAACTGAAGCCACTCAGCTCAAAGAAAATTAGCAAGCCAGAAACAGAGCAGCCAAATTTGGCAAAGAGGAAACTTCACTCGGCAGCCGAGAAAATTCTGGGAAACTGGAGGAAACTTGGTCTCCTCAGAGGAAAGCAAAGCGACCCACTCTCATTCACTCTCTTACTCACTCAACTTATTGCTAATGTAAATATTTTGTTTTAATTTTCGGCACGATAAAAACAAAAACTTCTCATGCGGGCCTTCGGCTGTCGTTGAGACCAGAAACATTTTGGAAACTTCGAAATTGGAATTGTGACGGTAACACGAGACACCGAGACACGAGACACGGACACAGACAGATAGACAGCTCTCTAAAACGCAGTGATATAAAGTAGAATTATGAAAACTAATTATAGGGGTGCACACACTCGATTCCACGGAGGGTTAGTTTTTCCAGCAGCAAGCAAGAGGTGAGTAGTTTTCCGGGGTCTTCAGCTTTTCCGTCAAACAGTAGCTGATGCGACCCAGACTGCCACGGCCTTCCATGGGCACGCAAACGTTCAAGATAATTAACCACTTATGCTTAAACAAATTTTAAGTGCTGCCACCCCTTACAAAAAATAATGGGTAGTGGCACATCGACGTGGGAATAATCAGAAGCACAGCGCGGCCAAAAGCGAAACAAGATATCTCGGAGAAAGCGAATGGGGAAATACCCTTGTCCATAAATAATTTCACTCCCAAGAGATTAGAATTCAAATGAAATTATAAATATTTTTTCAGGAAATTTAATTCTTTAAAAATATCGTAATTATGGCAATTGATTTAGGGACAAGACGCTAAGAAACTATTGTAGATAAAGTCAAAAGAAATTGTATTTAAGGTGAAAAATTTATAGATCTTATAGATAAACCCTTTCATAACTTGTTATCCATTTAAATAAATATTTATGTAAATTATAAATTAAAAATCTCTTTCTTAAATATTCTCCAGAAATTTAATAAAACTAACCAGTATTAGTTAGTGTATTGGCTCCCCCAATGTAAATCCATTTTTCAACTGTGTCAATCGATATTTCAACTAGGTCAATGCTTGGTTTTCTTTTCAGTTAAGCTAAATTTAAATAATTATATCAAAATAGAGTGTAGTTTCCCCATCATATCATATAAATAATAAAACTTTATTCACCCAAGAAATGCAAACAATCGAGAGTTCGAAATCCTTTCAGTTATGACTAAAGTTTAACCGCATAATTTTCTTGGGAAATCCGTGACCGTATCAATAAAGAATCCACGATCCACTTCCGTTGTGCGTCACCAACACAATTTAAAAGTAATAATACCCATTATTCCAGGACCAGTCCAGGAACCGCTCTTACTCTCTTTTTGTGCAGGAACTCTCCTCTGCTGCATTGCGGCGAAGTTTAAGTGAAAAACTTTTCTGTTTTTCGTTTTTTGCCTCGAAACTTTTGCAGCTTGGCAGAGGAAAATTGCAGCGGCTGCCATTACAACGGCCAGGGAAATCACAGACGGTGGTTTTTCCAGCGGGAGGCACAGAGGAGTGGGAGGCAACGAGGAAATGGCAGCGGAACCAAGGAATGTTAACCGAAAACAAACAGCAAACAGCAGCGCGGTGACATTGATTTTTACGTGTCCCTGGACCAAACACACAACAGGCCACAAATGGCAGCTCAAGCCATCATTAACACGCACAGAGTTCACTTCCAGTCTCAGCTTACACTGGGCGAAACAGGACCACAGCTCCTGAAGGTAAGTAGAAGTAGAAGGTAAGTACTTTTTCTTATTTGTATCGTGTTGTAAGTTGTAAGCCTAAATTGTACTGGAAAAGAGTATGCATTTATTTTATATATATTTCGAATAAAATATATAATATATATAAAGTATAACATTTATTTTATTTTTATTTGTACACTGTATACCTAATTACAAATTAGGCTACAGGATGTATAACATATATCCAGGTATTACTATTTAAGAATAAATAAATAAATAAATAAATGTTAATTAAATAAGCTATATATATAAATAAAAGCTTGCAATATGTAGAAGTCCAATACGTACTAAAGTTTCCTGTTGAGAATTTATGATGAAATCGAAACAAACTACACAAGCAATCTTGTATGTTTACAATCCTCTAGTTTTATTTATTTTTCTAATATTACTATGTTTTTCCCAGTGCACTCCTCTGCTTGCAGGCCAAACTTAAGCAGCTTAGCGAAGTTGCATGCAAACGGAAGCACAATGTAGCTAGCTGGCCGCTGCCCCTACACACAGGACCTAGTACTATATAGAACAGAATACTGAGCACAGAAAGGACATTACACTCAGGGCCCACATCGCAGGGCGGCAAGAACTACAATGTTGTCAGACATTTAGACAATTGGACAGCCCCGGGGAGTGGTAATGGCTGTGGAAGCACCACGACCAAGGATCGGGGGTGGCGGTGCCTCGAGTTCGGCTAGTTGCAATTAAAGCCAAAGTAGTTTTGCCTTTTTAAAATAGTTTCCTTTTTGGCAAAGACACTGCGCCGGGGATATGGCTGGAGTGGAGCTGGCTTCTCCACGGGAAGAGCGGCGGTTGGAGGAGACCTACAAAGGGAAGTGGCAGAAATGTAGCAATTACTTTAATTATTGGCGGCAGGAAACGGGTTGACAGACAGAGCGGAAAAGGAGAGCCGGAAAAAAAAGGAAATATATAGAAGGATATAAAGGAGGAGTAGATACGAGCGGAGAATCTAGGATGGACAGTCAAGGTTTCGAGGTGGGATTGTAAACAATTTGAAGGAGATACTAGTCGAAGGATTTTTAATAAAGAATAGAATACAAATTTATGATAATTATTAAAGATAAATTATTATTATTTAGAGATATTTAATGCCCTGAAAATATATATTTTCACTGAGTTTGGTTCACAAAATTGGATTATTTAGTTTCAGTTCAGCTATCCCCTTTCTTAATTATAAAAACTTTAAGCATTTTCTAAGAAACTGATTCATATTTTCCCCTCCAGCAGCCACTTTCTTATATTCTCAAAACTTCAAGTCCCTCCTGCAGTTCATATCCTCAACATCCTTGATCCTCTCGCAATTTGCACGTTCCTGTGGAAGCCACCCACGCCCATTCAATTACATGCCAAGGCAATTCCGCAATTCGCTGGGCAAAAAGTGATTTTACTTTGATTTTTGTCTGGCACTGAATACTTTTTGGCGCCTTCTCGCTGATTTGTAATCGCTGGCGAAGGAGCAGGACTTCCCCCCTACCGCCCACTACTTAGTTTATTTTCTTTGTTCTTTTGTTAATGCCGATGTCACGTAAAAAATTAGAGTGACCTCCCGCTGAGAGCTCTCTCCGTGGAGTTTCTATTCATTTTTTGTTATGTTTTTTGATACCACCCAAGGCGTTCGTTTTGGCACGCCCAGAATTCGGGTTCAGCGTTTCATTATTTTCCGTAAATTGCGCCTGCACGCGTTCAATGCAAAACTTTAAGCATGATAAATGAGTACAATTGTTGTCGCCGTTGTGCTGTTGTTGGTTGCTCCTGTCAGGCAATTAACTTCTGCTTTTCCACCAAGTGAAATTTGATTTTTTATTGATCTGGAGCTGCATTTTCCACCACCACCACCGTGAAAATCTCGTAAATAAAGCAGTCAACGATGGTCGATCGGAAGGTATGAAGTTAGGTAGACAGCCCGCATCCCTCGCAGTAGCTGCATTTTTTATTAACGCTGACAGCAGGAAAAATAGGGAATAAAATTGAGTCATTGTCAATAGGAACGTTGTGACAGGCAGGAGCACTGGGGAAAAATATGAAGACTTATTAATAATATTAAAAAATATTTAATTCAAGGAGAGATACATATTTAGGAAATGTTCTTAGAATATTTATTGTATAAAATATGTTTGGAAAGCCTTAGTATTACTATTCATAGTAAAGTTGAGATTATAAAATCGATTTAAGAAGGATTATTTAAGTCGAATTGGTTGATTAACATGAGATTCAATATCGATTTTATTCATTTTATATGCTAAATGCTTGAGGTTCCACTGATACAATTAAAACTTTAGGGGTCCATACAATATTTATATCAATTATAATTCGAATTTAAACAATTATTACTTTTATTATATTTTTTTATATAAAAAGTATTCCTAATTTTTATTTTCTTATCGAATTTTTCTCAGTGCACCCAGAACTGATCGATATTAAGAGAATTATGAAATATTTCCCAGCTTCAAAGTAGTAATTCTTGAACACAAAAAACGTCTATCTGAAACTGCGTAAGAGAAGCCCAATCAATGTCAGCTCTGTGCCTTTACCTTACCTTTCCTTACCTTTACCTTTCAACCTTAACCAGCCGTGTGTCTGGCAAGTTTGACTTTGACATTTTGGCTGGCATTGTCGTCGTCATTGTCTCCCGTCCCTTCCCGTTCATGTGCAGCCAATTTGTCGGGATTTTTCGGGCAGGGAGATAAGCGGCTTAGCCGGCTTATAAATGGAAATTGCAGCCAAGTTGCGTTTCCTGTTTATATAAGATCATGATCACAATGGGGCTGATGACGTTGCATGCTGGCGATTTGAGAAATCAGATTAATAACTTGAATTGCTCACGAGCTCAACACGAAGTGTCGAAGGCTTAAGCTTCCCTTTTCCATACCTCCAAATTTCAATCCCGATAATTGGCTCACGTTCCAGGTAAAATACTCAAAAGAGCATATGTGCAAGGATGTGCTCAGGAGAGCTTCAAGGTGTGTGAGTGTGGTGTGGGAGTGGGTGTGTCTGCGTCTGTGAATTTTAATTAAAAAATTTTTCCCAGCTGCACTCTTGCAATTTTGATTCCCACAAAGGTAAAAGTGAAGATAACGAAAGTTATTTGAACAAGAAGGAAGAAAAGCAGAAGGGGCGGGGCACAGGCTGTCAAAGTTGGTAATCGTAATGAAATCACGTTTGGCATTGGACTGGAAGAAATTTAATGTTACAAGTAATAATAATATTATTAAATAATATTTAGCGCTGAAAAGGTTTACCTTACTGGACAATATGAAATTTACACTATTTTGCAGAAAAAAATATTTGAATCCTTGGGTTTTGTGATTGAATAAAATATTTTCCATAATTATTTTTGCTATTGCAGAAGTAAATCAGAAAAAAGTTACAAGATTAAAATAAATACTCTCCTTTCATAATTTTGTATAGACTTATAAATATGTATATATAAGTAAAAAATATCAATTGTTAATCTATTTTAAAGTAAAACAAACTAATTAATTCGCTTTCTGCAGAGTATAATCAACTTCTCGAGGGGAAACTGAGCCCACCACTATCCATTTTACTAATGAAACGATTAGAAAACTAATCTAAATTAAAGCCCAATCACAAACCACTTTAATTTAGAACCGAATTAAACTTTTATTAGCAACTTGGGAACGCCCGGCGCGCTCTCTCTCTCCCCTTAATCAATGGACACCAGCATCGATCTGCGAAACTGACCCTAAAACCAGATGGCCACGCTTCACTAAATTAAGAAATTAGTACCAAATAGAAAACAAATTAGGAAAGGGTCAGTTTGTAGAAGAAATGACCAGGGAGAGAGACACCCTCCCTTGTCCCCTTTTTTTCCAATGACAAAATCAAAGTGATGGTCAGTTTATGATGGTCCACTGGGCCCGCACATCCCGACGAGACTTCGATAAGACGGACATAAAAACTGACCACTGTCCCAGCGAGGGAAATGTGAACTGGGGAAAATGGGAAATGGTAAATGGGAAATAGTTACCCCAGCTCCGTTTCCTCAGCCCAATCAGGCGTTCGCCTGTCAATCATGCGGTCCATGGGCGATAATTTAACTATTTCTCGATAATGAAAACGGTCCAGCGATTTCTGCCTGCCTCGGCACAAAAACAGGACGAAAAATCAAATGTACTTTCACTGATTGCCTTGGGGACCTGTGAATGCGATTGGCAAAGGGAAAACTCTGCTGATGATGTCGCATATGTAATGCCATTGATTAACTTTTATGCCCAACTACAGATATATATACATATATAGGTTCTGCATAATTTGCCGAGGCGACAAGTTGACAAAAATTGAGTTAGGCATTGGGTAAAAATAGCCACCAGAGAACAGGACAATCATGGACAAATTAGGAACTTTCGGCTACAGTGGGCTTCAGGCTTCAGGATATAAATATCTGAATGATATGTTAGGGCTAACTTTAAGGTATTTAATATATTTATTTAGTACTCAACCCCTCCATATATGTAAGTATTCTTTTTTAGAATATTCTTTCCCAAACCCCGCTCCTTCCCTTTTAAAACATCATTTGCCATAGTTTGTTGTACATTTTCCTCCTCATCAATTAATCTCCATTTGTCCTGTTCCCGCCAAAGAATTTTCCCAATCATTTTTCATGCTTAGGTGCAAATATAGAACTCCATCATCCATCTGGCGTGAGAAAAGTGTAACCGAATACACGGCCGCCCTCGACAATTTTCACTTGAGCTCCCCCCCATGACAGACCATTAGCATGTCGGTCTCAACCCCAAAGAATACCCCAAATGCCAATCCCCTCCGACTTTTGGAGGTGCCACCGAGTTGGATATACTCAATCCTTCTACTGTCAGCCTAAAAATAACATTTTCTTTAATTTGAGCCAGAGAAAGGCAAAGACTTTAAGCGCCTTTTTGACAATTTTCACGTCAGCTACAAATCCCCCATCGACTCTGCCAGACAGGCGCAAGATGAAGGGCCACCAGAAGAAATTTACATAGCAGGGATATACACATATACATGATATATATATATATATATGTATGATATATATGTGGTGTGTATATATAAAAATAAACACAATTTTTGTCGCTCCGGTTCATCTCTATCTCGGCGGCCCTCTGGAGGCATTCGTTGATATAAAAATATGAAGCGGAAAATCAGTGACAGCAGCCACGTAGAGGATTCCTCCTGTGCCAGAATGCCAGCCAGCCAGCCTGCCTGCCTTCCTGGCTGCCTGGCTGGGAGTTCTGAAGTGGAGTTAAATTACTTTTGGGTTGGGGTTGAGGTTGAAGTAGTAGGAGTCGGAGTCAGAGTCGGGCGGAATCGTATCTACACGAGATAGTAGCAGTCCTACCGGCATGTGCATCGTCCCCCTGTTTTTATTGGAAACTTATTCCCACAGTTCGTCCGACCCGGGTCCAATCTGTCTGCTAGCTTGTCCGATTTGACTGGCAGCGAATGAAATATGGCTTTATGGGTTGGGAAAAAGAAAAACCCCACCAGGGAGTGGGATAAAACACACACGAAAATCAGCCAAAAAGGTTTGCTGATGGGTCTTGCAAATTGCATTCTGATATTTTGGCAACTTCTGTCGGCTATTGATTTTCCCCCCAATTGTTAAATTTTACAACTTCAACTCGGGGGCCCCACATCAAAATCGAATTACGTTAACTTATTAATGCCCTACCCTTATATTCAGTTACTTTCTCCGCTCTCTCATTGATTTATGGGCAAATCATGTAAATTTCACTGGGCAACAAACTTGATTATTATTATTATTGATGATGAACTCCCAACTCCCCATTTGATGGCTTTTTATGACTTTGCCACTGCAATTAAATGATTTCTAATTGCTGACAGCAGAGCAACAAAAAATATTCACTCACAAATGATTTGTTGATTTATTGTGCCTTGAGACTTGAGCTCATAATTTGTCATATTTCCCTGACGGCCCATTTTTGATAAAGATTTATTATGACATTTCCATTTTTTTGTTGCGTAATTAATTATATCGAAGCTGTAAATACATTGGCTTGAGATATTTTGAATATTTTTATGCTGGAAATTGATTGAGATAATCAAATGAAAGTTGATAGGCTAATAAAATCGAATTTTGGGTTGAAACTAGGGGTTAGTTTCTTGGGGGTATCTCAATGGGATTTCTTAAGGTTTTTGTGCATCATTTAAGATCTATTAATGTCTTAATTATGAGGGAATGTTGGGAAATTAAGGCAGAAAGTTTATATTGTATTTTTATGATGGAGAAACTTGTGCAGCTTGGGAAACTTGGTTTCATATAAAATATTGGAATCATATATTTGAATTGAATTTTCTAAGAAATAAATTATATAAATTACAGAGTTTATAACTTTTATGGTGCTATATATATAATCAATTAAATCTTTTACATAGAACCGATTTATTGAACTAATTTTTAATTCAAAAAGCTAGGGAACCTAAAGGCCAACCAACTAACTTCACATTTAATGCGACTTTGACACTCTCCTTAAATTTAATTCCAAACTCCTTCCTTAAACACCCTTAAACTCCAAACTCCTTCCTTAAACACCCTTAAACCTTAAACAAATTTCTTATTTGCAGCTCCTTAATGACTTAAAAATTTCTCCACTCTTGATATATTTGTGTTTCCTATCAGGAGACCGCAGTCCTGAAAGCCTTTCTCCGCTCTTATGAGTGCCTCTCCAGAATACCAACACTGCACGCATTCCCGGCCAAGACGTGTTGGCTTTATCGTCGCCACACTCGATTTTATATGGCTATATGTATATATATATATGTACGGTGGAGCTTAACACAAAGCGAACGAAGACCGAAAGCCAAAAACCAAAAACCACCAGCGAGCCAACACATTTCGGTGATTTACATTGATAAAGTTAATGGAATGGAATGCGTGCGCGCTCGCTGACTCGACTGCGATTTCGATCCCATTGCCATAAGGATATATATGGTGGTTATATGTGGGACTGGAGAATGTGTGTGAGGAGTGTGTGCAGAAATTTGCATTTCTTGTGAGCAGCGGCGACGTCGTCACACGCCAAACGGAAGTTGTATACAAAGAGTTGCACTTAAAAAGCACCCAGCAATGTTCCCATTTCCCATTCATGTCCAAGTAGATGCACGGGAAAGAATTTATTGAGTTATTTATTTTATTACTAACAAATTGTTTAAAATAATGTAAGAATAATAAATGAATAAATAATAAGTCCTAAAAGTCTTAAAGATATATAATTTATTCAGCATATTTTTGAAGAAAGGGTTTAAACATTTTTGGAGAAAGTTGTGTGAAATATAGGAGAATATTATTATTAGTGATTGAATTTATGATACATTTATTTAAGAAATCTACACTAGATTTATAAATATTTATTATAAGATAAACAACGAAATATTTTATTGATTACTTATATTTTAGAAAATAATATTTCTATGATTTTTTTCATATATGTATGTTGCTTTTTAATTGTAATATAAATTATAGCATTGGAAAATATACATCTTAAATTACCATAATCCCTTAGCGTGTGTAATTTTCTTCAGTGCATCCCTCGACATGCATACGACAGCCAGGACATGCAATTTTTATGGCTTGTAAGCTGCCTCCCATTTCGGCAATCGAAATGGGCCTGGTTCATGTTTTCCAGAGGGTTCACCAAAAAGTGTATATTTCTTGCTCCCACAGCGGAAATGAAAAGCGCCTAATCTAACAAATTTTCGTGCTAATTTAGGTCAAAGGCGGATTTGCATAAATTTTGCCCCGTATTGCAGCTTTTCACCTTTTGCCACCTTATCAAAGTCCATTAGAGCCGAGCCAAGCCGACATAATTTGTGATGCCGACGTCAGGTACTGGCTTCCCCTTTCCTTTTCCTGTTGGGCCAACAAAAAAAAAACGAAAAAGAAGTATTTTCTCGGTATTTAAGTCATACTGACACATGACAAATTCCACATGAAAATTCCAAAACAGCCCAGAAGGGAGCCCTGGGACCCGATGCCAGAAGTCATTAGCCCAAACACCCAGTTCGCCGCCAAGTGGGCCTGTTCCAAATGGAATTTTGTCATAAACGTTGTTGTCGTTTTTTCTTATTTTTTTACACTCCATTTTTCTGTTGTTGTTGCTGACACTAGTGGCATATTTTCGTGCAAAATTTCACGCTCATGCATATTTAAAGAGAGTTTAACGTAGGAAAAAAGGCACACGGAAATCTTGAATTTCGTAGGCGGAATATTTATACTCTTTTTTGGGAATGGGACAATCGGGCTGTGAATATTTTATTAACCTTATTGTCATATGGGGGTTTTGATAATAATATTTGCATAGGGAATATATAGCGGCTTTTAGCTATTAATAGTTTCTAGAAAAATCTAAAGTAAACCAACGAAATAGGGTTACAAATATTTTTAAAAAATATTTTTAATTTATATAATTAATATTTTTGTTTTACAGAAATATACAATTTGACTTACTAAATTACAAAGCTGCAAATGTTCGGCTGCCCGAAACAAAATTCTTTTTTTTCACTATTAAAATTATTTTTAAATTTTAACAAAGTATTTTAATACTTTTTTTAATGGAATACATTTTTAATATGTTTTTCTCGAGTTCTCCAGCATATTCCCATAGCGTATATCCCATACAATTTCCCATTTGGACCCACAGCGCCAATGGACGCTATCAGAAACTCCGATGGCTTGGAAATGCGCAAACTAAATAAGCCCAAAAATTATAAATTACAATGGGATAGCGGGCACGAAGGCCAACGGCAGAAGCTGATAGCCAGGCTTTCCCATAATTTTGCACTTTTGCAGCTGTCCAAAGCGGAGGGACATCAATCAAATGCCACAGCGAGCGAGAAGGACCATTTCAACTTAACGCTGAGTTATTGTTTGCCACGATTTTCAGTCGGTAAATATTTCTTCGTATTTTATACTCAGTATTCAGTATCCAGTGTGTGGTTTCAGCTCACAGTTTTTGGGGCGTGTCCTTGGTTTTGGCCGCATTAAGTGCACAGTTGCGTGCACACACGCCCGAAAGCCCAACCCGTTTCAAGGTGTAAAATGTGTAAAAGGGGGCGTGCCAGCAGCGGCTGGCAGGTCCTTCGCCGGTCGGAGGTGACGCCACGGGGAGCCCAGTCAGCAATTTGCCTTAAATTGTTGCCATTTGTTTGGCCGGCGCTTAGAGGGCACACAAAGTTGCATTAATATTGTGTGTGCGAGTGTATGTTGTGTGTGTTTAAATTGCTCATCAAGTTGTGGAAATTATGGAAATTGGCATGCGTCAAGTCGTCGGGAATCTGGGATAATAGCCACAGGAATGACATGGCAAAGAAATTCAGCATAAGGGAATTTAATGTACAGGAATTTGCATATCAATCGATCCTGCACACAAGACCCATACCACTTTTGAAAAAAATATTTGTATTTGTGGAGAAATAGAAACACCAATCGGATTTATTCTTTTACAAATATTCGTTCAATGTGAAAAATAAAAAGGATTTTATGTGTACCTTTAGTTTGTTGCATTTTACTGCAGAGAAGCTACATTTTTAGAGAATTTTGCCAGTTACAAATGTTGTGAGTACAAACATAGACCTTTTAAAGGTATATTAAAACTACATATACATATTTTACTTCAACTTCTAAATAAAGAACTTAATAATATGATTTCACTTGCTTAAATCCCATTAGTTCGATTTGAAAGATTCCTCTATCCTTTGCTGTAATTAAATCAATTTATTTTCCATTTACTACCATTCCCGTTTTTATTGCAGTTGAATTTATAAAAAATATGTTACCTCCGGCTCCGGCTCTTGTATTTATCAATAATAATTTTGTTCACTCCGGCTCTCGTTAAGCGAAATGCATTTTCAGGCTTTTGCCTCTTGGCCAAGTCCTTCACGGTTGAATGCACCCGTTTCTGTTCGGGCTTAACCTCGCCTGACCTACTCCACGGTAGAGAACGGAGCGGAAAGGAGACTCCACAGATGGCGGGACTCCGGGCACAGAAAGAAAATGCAATTTCCTTTCTCCATTTTTCATATGCGCATTAAGCGCCTTTTCCACATTTCAATTTGCCGAGCAGTAAGCAGTCGAGTCGAGCTGTGCTTTTGGCCTGGCCCACAACTATTGCCACCTGGGCCTGTAAGCATATAAAAATTAATATTTGAATGAGTAACCCGAAAGCAGCTCGACTGGGTTATGATTCCGGGGACTGAAGTCCTGAGGATCTGAGGACTGCAGGTGGAAGGAGCGCTCTGGGGCCGAGTATATAGCCGAAATGTGGGCGCTTAAAAATGCATGAGAAGTCAGTCTGCCGGAAAACTGGGTGAAAGCTACGGCTGCACTTGCACAAACTACTTTATTTCCGTTTATGTTGTAAATTACGGAAGGTCCTGGCGCCAGCAGGCCACCCACCGGGCCACTTGCCATTGTCCTTGCCCTCTTACATACAATTTTCGCAATTGTTTGACCTCAAAAAAGGGCCGAGACATTAAATTAAGCCAAAGGCCTCGACCATCAAAGTGTCCCACAAAAAATACACATAAATTCGGCCAAGGAAAATTCTCACGCACTTCACCTGTGGCTGCTGCAATCACGTCTCCGCCATATCCCGCATAGATAATACATAACGTTTAACAAAAGGGAGTTTCCCCTTTAAAGACGTGGGCACACAAAGAACAACAAACAAAAGACTCAGACTCGGTGTCTCGCGGCGCGACGCAGCCTCGGAAAAAAATATATATCTTGTAGATGCGGAGAAGAAAAACAAAACTCGAACAAAAAGATGACACAAACAAAAATGATTCCATTTCTATTTCTCGTTACCAATTTCTATTCTTCTTCTGCGGCCTTTGTATTGTCCCAGTTCCCCGTAAAAATGGGTTTGACATTGTCTGCGAGCAAAGTGTTGGGCCAGTGGCTACAAAAAAAAAGCCTTCGAACACACGAATATCGTGTTAAGCACACGTCGATCTATTGTTTTCGTTGTTTTTTCTTCTTTTCTTGGTAGGGGGATCTAGGATCGTGTTATTAAATTGATTATACATGGACAAAGAGCAGAGGTTATAAACATAATTTATTATATGATTTCTATGAATATTAAAGGCAGTTTTGTGGGAAGACCCATAGAAGGTTTCTGGTTGCAATGAGCGGAAGTGTGTGGGTTCGTCTAGGCTTAGCCAAGTTCAAGTATGCCAAATTACTGCCGCTTCCTTTCCAATTGAGGTCTGGAATTCCCAAGGAGAAGAAGGCTAAAGTTTTAACTTCGTTAGTAGCTGGCAAAGCTTTGCTTAACCTTTTTAACCCTAGAAAACTTTTGGTATTTTTAGGAAGTAATTTCATGAGTACATTTCTTGTAAGTTCTTATTTATTAGGCCCATGTAATGAAGTGTTTAAAATTAAACTAAATTAAATTGAATTATGGTCTTCAAATCAAAGAAATTATATATTTGGAAAGTACACATAATGACAAATTTAATTTAAGCAAACTAACAATTTTAAAGTTGTTATAAATAAAAGTAATTTTATTTAAATCTACAGGGTATTAATTTATACTTCTAATTAAATGAACATTTAATTTAGGAGGATTTAATAGGTATATTTTCATGATTTTATTTCAAACGTAGTACCTTGACAATCCTTATCTTAATATTCCCACCTTAGGAAATATATTTATTTATAAGATAGCTTAAAGTGAAAGATCAAATAAATAAAATATTCTATCAATAAATATTTCTTGACTACAAATAAATAACAACCACCTAAATAATATATTTACCTAGTAAGCAGATTTATCTTTACTTTAAATTGTTAATAATGTTTCAACTGTACTTTTTTATAATAATTTCAAAAAACAGAACGTTAAACCCAAAAGCCACCTCATCCTGTAAAGGGTTAAACTTAAACTTTCCTTTACCTGACTTTATTAGTTCCACTCACTCACCTGAACTTGCGTTGTATCTTGAAACTTTTTTCAAGTCCAACCCGAACCGAGCAATCATCGTCAAGTTTAGCCCCGGAAGCCTGACAGTTTTTGCCAACCACTAAATGTCAAACTTTGTGACATGTCAGTGCTGAAAGAGCGGGACAGCAGTAGAAACAGCAGCAGCAGCAGCAGCGTCCTGTCTCGCATGTGACATTCAAGTGTCATCAAGGGATACGTGATGGTTTGCATTTTTATGGGAATGACAGCTAAATGTGCGGAATCCCGGCAACCAATGACTTGAGTGACTTTCAATAACAGTACAGGCCCTGGCAGGCCTAAGATTTAGCATAATTAAATTTGGAAAAACTTTTCCAGAGCCTTTCTGTTTTCGTTTTTTTTTTTTATATATATTTTCTTTATGGCTGTATCCTGTATCCTGGAGCAGACAAAGGATCTGGCATGCCTGGAAATCAGCATAAAATAATTGAAAATGTGTACGGTTCTGGTTCTATTTGAATAAACGCAATTTGAATGCAAAAGCACGAAGTGCAAACAAGATGGCAGACGTGGAAGGATATGCGAAGGATGAGTGGAAGTTAGGAGGAGCCGCTATGGCTGGCAGGATGACAGTCTCAGTCTCCTCCTGTCTGCCGTTGATAGATGGATGGCACTGAATGGAACGTCTAATGGAGTGCCTTTTGAAAGGTGAAAGGTGTAAGGCGTATCTCTGTATCTTTGGTCAACTTAAAGTGGCTCAAATCGCTGTTCCTTTATTTCAGAGACTTCCCCTGTAAAAACCATCACTAATCAGCCTCGTTTTCCGCCCCCTTAAACCCGCTCTAACCTAATCTAATCTCATTTTCCAACCAGCTGTGAGTGCAGGCCTAAGCCCTTTTGTTGTTCCCCTATCAGGATCGCACTTTCCACCGCCTCCTCCTCCTCCCTTGTCAATTCACGAATTTCCACACCTACGCACACAATTGAGCAGGGAAAGCGGGCATGAGAGGCAAGTGCTAAGAGCAAAGAGCACCGGCAGCAGCAGCAACAACAACAGAAAAATTGTTAATGCCATTTGACAGTTGACAATTATAGCAATTGTCATAGCATTTAACACGAGAGCTGAGCACTAGGCGAAAATGCGCAAAAGGGATGGATGAAAAACTCCATTGTTGTCGGGACACTGAGGGGAAAACTATGTGGGTATTATTATAAAAATTAATATGAATTAGTTTAGGAGTACTTTAGTAATAAAATTATCGTACTTAAATATTTTTAAATATTTTATTTATTAAGTTTTTTAAAACGTTTTCTCCTAGCTTTATTTCATGTTCCTCACATTTTATGTAATATTTAACTGAACTTGTCAAAAATAAAATAGTGTTTATTTTATATTTTTATATTTTATATACGAGTAAGGTACTTATTTTATTTTAATGTTGCAGCTTTGAGTGTCATATAAAACACATATTCACATAAATACTTCAGATTTAATCTGTAAATATTAAAATTACAAATATTTACCGTACTCTCTATTTTACTTTCATATTTAATTTCATATTTATTTAAAAGTCTTACTGTGTTTTCCCTTCAGTGTAGAGCTAGGCACGGATATAGACAAAGCAAACGAGGGTTAAGCGAGGCGGAGAGGCAAATGTTAACCCTTGGCGGGTCCCGGACTCACCCTACGATTCGTTTTGTCCTGTCACTCATTTACCCTTTTTTGCATGTCAGCGGGCATTAGTTGTCCTGGCTGCTGCTTCTATTGCTGTTGCTCTCGGACTCTGCTTATCTGCACCAAATTTGCACAGTCATTGTCAGGACTGGAGGTCCTGGACTCGCTTCTATCCCCTCTTGAACCTCTCCATCCTTTCGGTCTCGCTCTCTCTCCCCTTTGTTCGCACTTTTTGCCAACTTTGCATATGTGCAAATAATTTAGCATCCCAACTACAGCGGAAAAAACAACAACATCAGCAGCAGAAGCAGGACCAGGACCAGGACCAGGAGCAAGGACAACAGTAGCCTGGACAATTGTGGATTTACTCGAGATTAGGGATCTTTGTTAGTTGGTCTGCGGGTCTGTTTGTTTGTCTACTGCTTTGCTGGCCAAATAAAAATTATAGTTTGCCAACGACTCGCAGAGAGGGTTTCAATGTTACTCGCAGCAGTTGCTTTTTTTGCCAAAGGACAACTTGGCCACTGGTTTAGGGCAAATACAATTTGGCTGTGTGGACCAACGAGTTTTTGGACCAACTCCAAAGAACGATGATGGCCCAGCTGGCTTGTCCGGCAGAGTGTGATGGAACAAATGTGGTGCTGATGGTTATGTGATGGGAATGCCAGGCAGGACAATTCTCCAAATAGGAAATATAAGTGTTTATTGCATTAAAAATAATGCGATTTGGCCAGCTTAACGGTGCTAAGTTCAATTTGTGAGTATAATTAGGAAACTAATTTTGTATGAGTTATTAGAGATATTTTACTAAATAAGTTAAGGCATTATTTAAATCAAAAACCCTTTGCTTACTAACTAATTATTAACCTCCTTAAGGGCCTGGCTAGTGCTACTCCAAATATCTTTTCCATATCTCAAGGGGTTCTTTTTTTCTTTAAGCCAAGCAGCGTAAGAGGACTTCCAACCGAAAATCCTTTGGCACTCCTTTAGCTTTCCCTTGGCTTATTTTCCTTTACATTTTCCCTGTGTGGATTTTCACACCCTTTCCTTTTCAGGTTCATCATTCCGTAAGCCGCCGACGACGCCTCAAGAGGGCTTTTCTTCGGCTCTCGGGGAAAAGTCGTGTGAAGTCAAAAGTGTCTCATCGCTGCTTATCTATATAGCAGAAATTGGCTGCTCCAAGTTCGACGAGGCGGGCAAATATGAAAACTTTCGGTGCAGCCAAGCGAATTTTCCAGCTCCCTGTTCTCCCTTCTCGGGAATAGAGATTCTCCAAAGGCAATCTCTCATCTTTATCTGCATCGCGGCGCTGGAAAAGATGAATGCAGCTTTCAGTGCCTTTTCTCCCACATATGCGACTCAACACTTCAACTTGTGCCAAATGCATAAAAATGCGGGGGCCACGGGGGCTATGAAGGCTGCCACAAAGATGAAGAACGGAGCTCCTTGACAGCAAAACTGAATTCGGAACAGAGAATAGAAAGCGGAACACAGGCTGCACAGAGCAAAAATATTCACATCCTAATTCTTGGATTAAAAAATTCTTGGAAACGAACTAAATTTTTATGAATTTCAATTTCAATTTTGGTATTTTTATAATATTTTATGTGAATAGTTAAAAGTAAAGTACAGGATTTTCTCAGTTTATACTTTATCTATCTATCTCCATTTCTTATATTTTATACACAAAACTTCCTTAGAAAATACCACCATTGAAATTATGCTGCTTCTTCTCCGTGTAGCTGTGAAGTAGGTCAGTTAAGGGAGTTTCCACAGAGGGACTTAAAGCACATCCTTGCTTATTGTGCAAACAACATAGTGTTCGTCCATTCTCAACACCCACTATATGTGTGTGTATGTTCGGTGCTCAGTGTTCGAGGCTTGGGATTCTGGAATAATGGCCGAGGCATTGTAACAACATTTCAAATGCAAAATCCCATTTTCCTTCTAATTGCTTTATCGCTCAACAAGCTGTTGGATGTGTTTCACTCACACTCTCTCAACGCTTCGCTCATTTCTCACTAGGAGCCTGCTGACAGGATAATAGCAATACACATACACCCTCATCCCACTTTGAGCAGGGTGACTCAATTAATAGAAACTGAAGATCCTTCAAGAGAATTTAACTATGAATTAGAGATATTCTAACTGGATTTAAAAAGTGAGTGTAAGAATTAGATGTATTTTTTAACTGAATTTTAGGCACTGAATTCGTGACGATTTTTATAAGCCAGCTTAGTGGTTCATCTATAATTTAAAGTTCAATAGAATTAAATAAAATGCTCAACTTTTTATGTGGCATTTTGTATCAATAATAATATTTAATAATTTATTTAAAGTTCTAAGCTAGGTTTTAATTAAAGAAATATGTAATACATTAAAAATAAAGAAATTACCTTTTCGGAAATTTTTGTTGATATATTTTTAATATGTTTCAAATAAAATTCTGTTTTTACATAAAAATCAATAATTTAAATAATTAATTTCCTTCTTAAACTTTTTTCCAACCTCCTTTCTGGTGCAAAAATAAAACCCCGATCGAACACATTGACTCACCCTACCCCTAAGCCCCTTTTCGCAGTTAGCCCCCCTAGTTGTGCTTGTTTACGTTTGGGCTCTGTCAAATATGTTCGAATTTTCTAACGATTACAACTACATCGGACGCCTGCCTGGCCGCCTCGGATGACCTGATTTTCCATTTTTCGCTCAGCTCAGTTTTTGGAACATGTGCTCCTGTTGTCGCAAGACCCGACCGACCGCCTGGCTGGGGTTTTGTTTGCTATATGTCCATGTCCAGGGGCTAAACGGATTTGTCCAACCTGCCGGCGTCACGGAGTCAAGGGTACTACTACTACTACGAGCTGCAATCCCTCGATCAAATTGTTTGTTAATTGCAAAAAATTTTCGAAAATTGCGCATATTCTGTCTATCGGGCTTTGCATCCATGAGCGGAAATAGTGGTGACTGTGGGAGTGGGAGTGAAACTAGGTGTTCCGGCCCTGTGTTCGTTCCTATTGATCCGGTGCGGTTAATGGCCGCTTTTCGCCTTTCGTAACAGTTGTCAGCTGCAGTTTAGCTAATATCGGAGGCAATTTGCTGGATGGCTTTGCAGAGAGTAAAATTGGTAGCTGGACATGACTTTCGAATGGCCAAAGTCAAAGTGTTAACTGGGGCAATGTTTTAGTTATGGCAGAAGTCTAGGTAATTTATTTTTATGTTAAATTGTTACTAGAAAGACAGGCAGTTTTAGAAAAGAATAAAAGGAAGTTTATTTAAAGGGATTTATGCAAGAAGAAAATAAAGTATAGGTATAAATTAGTTCAAGAATTTATTTTTGTAAAATATTGTATGTAAAGTTTACTATATATTGGCTCTACAGTTTTTAAAGTTTATGCAAAAATAAATACTATTTTTCATTCATTTATATTACTATCATTTTTAATTTCTAACCCACTTACAAAATACTTTTAAGTTCCCTGTCATCACCCTAATAAACTCATTATTATCATTATGAGAACCATTTATTACTGAACTCCACTCAGCATTTGCTAAAATCATTATAGAACCCGCATATCTCCTATCCTACATATATGCTAACCAATAATTGAAATGTCAAATCCCGGCTAATGACAAATGTAAAGGCCAAAAAACTTCCACAACCGCAACCGAGCAGAACCCCTAAAGAAATTAATAAATGACAAAGATTTTAGCACTTTAGTCGAAGCAAGGGAACAACCAGAACGAGAAAACGAGGCACTTCGGAGACAGAGCTGCTATAAAAACACAAGTGACAAGTGTGGCAGACACATGTGAATGAGATTTTCGGGTAGCCGAAGGGAAATCTGAAATGTAGTGGGAATTTTGACACATTTGACAGGCAGGCAGGCAGGAGGCAGCGGGGTCTTACTGTAAGTAAGCGGCCATTTGATAGCCTCATTAGTGCTGAGCCACCGCAGAAGGAGCCCTCGGAAAGTGGCTGTCAAAGTGCTTAAGGAGGCTCCGATTCCTTGAGCTGTTTTGCGTAATACAAAACCGAAAGGATATCGACCATGACGCAGACGGAGCGGCCGACATGCGATACACGACCCCCGCCAGAGTCCCTGCTATAAATATATCAGGCCAGAGGTAGGCGTATTATCCTCAAAAAAAAAGAATATATAAATTATAACCACAACCAAAACCAAAACCGAAACACCGAACACGAAACACAACACAGCCGCACAGAAGTGGGTTGGTCCCCCACAAATTCAGGGGCTGACACAAACTTGGCTCCTCGCTCGGGGGCATTTAGTCATATTGAAACATTAAAAAAGTCAACACCCCCACATGGGAAACTAACAAACAGAACTTGACCGTATGGCTTTGGGGTTTCTGGTTATAATAAACAAGTCAAGGGGTAGTCGTAGCCCCAGGCCCAACTCCAAGTGAATAATATAGGACAGGAAATCTGGAACAGTTGCTGGTTAGTTGGGGAACATGAAAAGCCCTCTGTGTTGTGCAGAGGAAATTAGGACATCAGAGAGTTTCACAAGGCTACTCTATTTAAAATAAATAAAATATGAGTTAAATAATCATAAGATTTAAATGTAATTATATCGTTGAAAATAAACAATATGAAAGGTAATAAAATGATTCATCAACAATCTTATATTCTTATTTAAATGACTTTTCGCTGCTATGAAATCTTAGTCTATTTGGCATATTCAATATCTACGCATTGATTTTATTTTGAATTTGAAATATATATTTAAAAATTATAAGAAACCTTATCTTTCCCCCCAACATCCTTATACTTATCGCCTAACCGCAACTAAACGTTTGTAACACGATCATTGCTATCACTTACTCCTTGGCTTGGTCCTTATTATTTTTGGGGACTTGGAACCGGCAGTACTAAATGCCCTGGGCAGCCATAAAAATGTCAAAAATTTCTATGTATTCATAAACACATGTGCCACAGAAAGATAGAGAGGGAGGCGAACCCATAGTGAATGGCAAGCGACCCCAAGGAGAAACCCAAAACCCCAAAACACGCCAACGCAATTCGACCACAAAGTTGTCCAGGACACTCCGCACTTCACTCCATATATCTCGACATGTGTGTGGATATAGTCTATAGCATATATGTATATGAAGTGTACATAACTTAAACATCGCAAACCCAAATGTCCATATGTGCATTTAACATGCAAACGAAAGGACTTTGGTGTGGGGGCAGGGCGGGTCTCGAATTTCCGGTCAAGCAAGTGAATCCTTACAGCCCAACGAGGAGAAGCATTTCATATTTTTTCATGTTTTTCCTTAGGTCCTGTTGGCTTGCTTTATTTTTTTGGTTTCCTTTTGCCTGACGCCCACAAAATTTCTGCTAAATTAAATTATAAATACGGGCAAAAAGTCGAGGCAAAGTGGCAGGCCTGGAGGCAGTGGATCCGGGGTTCCATTATGATTCATGGCCATGTCTGGTCTGGACTACCCCACTTCCTGCGTTAGTTAAAGCTCGCCAAAGGATGTCGTCGCCCCCTCAGTAGCCTTTGGCCAAAGTGCGTGTCAAATTGGAGAGGCGAGCCATTCAATCCTTTGACAAGTCTGCATAGTTTTCGATCCCGATATCCTTGTCGTTGTGCCCGAGCATATTTCGGCTGTTTGCCAGTCGGGATTTGTGTGCTTTGTGGGTTGATTTGGGTCGGTCCTCCCCAATAGGGGTGTTTAGATAAGGCCGATGATGTGGGCTGATTGTTTTAGATAGCTTATTTTGGTTTATTTTCATAAAAATAAAGTTATGATAGAAAAGGAAGCTAGCTTAAATCTTGGGTAAATTACTTACTTTTAGGTTACATATTAAGATTCCCTTAAATATCTTCATTTTTTTAAGGTCTGCTTTTAAAAATGAAAATTCTACAATATCTTTTTTATTTGCAGTTGTATTTCTAATTTCAAGGCAATTTATTTTCATATAAATTTATATTTACTATTTTGCAAACAAACTAAAATATACATAAATACAGATTTAACTCTGCTGCTATTAAAAATGTAAATTAAATTAAATTCTTGAATAAAATCGATCATATATTCACCCCTTTTAATACAACAATTAACATTTCCACAACATTTACTTACCTTGGCTATTGTTTCCTTTCCCAAAACCCAATTTTCGTGCCAATTGCCAACAAAGTAGGCAAACAGGATCATCGCCTGGCTATGGACTCTGGGCCTTAATCCTTCCACTCCATTGTGCGTGGGGCACCTCAATCAACATTCAAAGGACACCTCAGAAAATCAACACTCTCCCCCGCCAGGAAGTGAACAATTTTCGCACCAATTAATCAAATTAAACAAGGACATTCAGGGAGGTGGAGGGAGAAAAGGGCTAAAAGGTTAACATTTGACAAAGTTAATTGAAAATTTTGCGGTCGTAGGTTATCGCCGGAATAGGGGAAAACGGATAAATGTCGTGGGTGCAGCTGCAAGGATTTTAAAATGCAGTCCCCGGGTTCCCTGCCGGGATCTGGCTCACGCACTGCGGCAGGACAATTACGCAGACGATTAGGCACGCCGCTAAAATCCCGAGACACTGAGACAGCAGCACCAGCAGCACGGCCGCCAGGACAAGGACCCCGAGAGTAGAGCCTCGCCGCCCTCCATCCCGCACTTGGGATCTGCCAAGTTTTATCAGCTGCAAAACAGTTGCCATTGAAATGGCGCAGAAAGTCGTTAGATAGATGGCCAGGAAGGAAAACAACAAGAGCAAAAAAATAAAGGAGCAGCCAAGGAGTCGAACAAAGGACCGCAAAACCCATAACCCCAAACCCTGGCCAATCCGCAGACCCATCCCATTGCCACGCCCGCGCCCGAGAAATCCAGAACCCAGAACCTCCGCCACCGCTGCTGCTGCTCTCGTTTATAGAAAAAACATTGCGAAAATTGCTTTACAACTGATTAAACATTGAGCGGAACGCACGGCACGTTTAAATTTGGGTTAAATAGATTATATGAACTGGAAGTGTTATGAAATGATGTGCTCCGCCAGCCGTAGATGTGCTGCTCCCTGGCAATCGGCTCTCTGTGATACCCTAAAATGTAGAAGGGGATATTGGTTCATTTTTTTAAATTACAACTTTAATAAATTAACTTAAATTGATTTATTGATGGCGTATTAAGAAGCAACGACGCTTACCTTATGTTCATGCTAAATAATTTAAAAAGAATTTTGGAAGTGATATTACCAATTTCAGATCCTCTTTTTCCATTGTAAATATATGTATACAAATCAATTTTGTGATTAAAATACCAAAAGCAATATTAAAACATTTTTAGACTAATTGTGCCCAATTTAATACTTATTCTCTTAGTAAATTATATCTCCAAAATCTACCCAAAGGAGTGTCTTGTTTTCGTTACCTTCGTCCTCCTGCATCATCATCCTCCTCTATTTCATTTTGCTATTCTCGCACTGTTGCTCAGCTCAACAGGACAGGACTCGGATCCTGCTCCAGCTCCCGCTACAGCTTCATGTCGTGGTCCTTGGGCATGCCGCACAGCTGCGGCGCCCCTTTTCACGCTCGAAGGGTGCAAGTTAATGGCCGGATTCGATTTAGCCGTGTAGATGTTAACCACAGTTAAGGATTTTCGGGTTTCTCGGGTTTCTTTTATTCTCTTGGTTAGTGAGCAGGACCTGGGTTAATGTGACCTTGGCTCTTATCGTCCTCCGAAAATGAATTTCAATTCAATTATCCCAAGCTAAGCACTCAATACTTTTAAGGCCGCATGCAGATATATATCCCATGCATCGCAGAGCATGATTAATGAAGTCTTAAACCGCGAATCCGATACTCATTTTCCGAGCTGTTGAGTGGTGGAATGCGAAGAAATCTGGCGGAGTAAACTTTTAAATTCCCTCAACGTTTTGCCATTAATATCGCATTTATCAATATCACAGTTTTTCATTTTGTCGTCCGGTAAAACGTATTTCTCTCTATCCAACCCATTTCCCACCCCCGTCCCCATCGCAACTCCATTTTCCCCCTTTCCCATAAGTTTTCCCTGGATCTCTGGTGCAATTTTCTTCGCAGCCAGTGTTTGCCAGGACTTAAAGGAAAAGGAGAAAAACCCATTTCCATTATACAATGCCACATTTCTCTTTTCCGGTTTATACCGTTTAGATCGATTGCATTTTATAGTTTGTTTTAATGTTTTTTTTTGTCCTCCTTCGTCCTGTCCTTTGTGATTGCAGCAGGAGGCTGCTGCTGCTGGTGGATGGAAGGAAGGAAGCCAGGATGCCACAGGATGAAATTGTCTCCAGTAGGAGGCAGCCATCCCAGTTGTTTTCGGCCGCCGGAAGCGCTACAAAAAATATATTCCCTTCTCCAGTCGGTCTAGAAAAATTATTTTATTGCTTCCCCCGTCGCTCAGTCTCCTCAGTTTCCCTGTGTCTCACTCTCCTGATTCATTTAAAGCGAATATAACTTCCGTTTTGCCTGCACAGACACACAATGGTCCATTGTCCTCCTGACTCCTCGTCCGAGCATCAAAAGATTTTAAGTGTTTCTTTGCCCAATTTCTGCTTCAATTTCGTCTTGATTTCTTTCCTTTTTTTGCTACAATTCAATTAGGCATTTGGCAGTGTTTGGTGTGCGTGGGAAGTCTAAAAGTGAGCGCACTTTGCTTTCTGACCATTTCCTGTTATTTAGATACCTTCGCAGTTAATGGTACTGGAACAAAAGGTCTAATGTAGTTTAAGTCGTATCACAAAAGTTGAAAACTCAATTATAAACATTTTGGGGGATATATTTTACAAGGCTACGATTTTCACAGGGCGATGAAATGGATTCAATTCAACATTTGGTAGAATAAGTATTTCAATTCCACACCCCTCTTTAATATCATATTTTTTTCTTTACTCTTTTAAAGTCATACAATACAAAATGAATGCATTAAATATATTCAGATGTCTTTAAGGTAATAGTTTCTCATACCATTTCCATTCCAAATCCCAAAATAATCTTCTCTTACCTTACTCGCATTTACCCAACTTAAAAATTCTCTTTAAATATCTTTCATCTTTAATTTTACCTACCAATATATTCCCAACAGTCCCAAAAACTCCACCCAAAACTCCCATATTTTCCCATTTCCCTATCTCGTATGTACACATATTCTAAAGCTTCTTCTTTTTTATCTTTGGGCACCATTAAATAAGCCAAAAATCTGTTCTTATCTTTGGTAAAACTTTCTCTGTCCCGAACGCAATATTGTTTATGTCGGTCAATTATCTCCCACCCTCAACATAACCGCCCGAAAGGACACCAGAGTCGAGATGAAGGAGCAAAAAATAGCAAACTAAGTAAATCTCTTCCATTGCTAACAATAATCTGACATAATGTTTCAATTATGCGTCGATTAGTATTATATGGATGTCCCAAATCTCCTCCCTTTCTAGCCTGGCAAGGAATAAACAAGGCCAACTGCCCCAGCTCCCCGAAGAAGCATTTGAAGAGCTAAGCAAATCTTAGTAGAATAAACATTTTAGCATTAAATTTACATAAGAAGCGACAATGAGCGGAGGGGCGTGGCATAAAGAAGGGAGTAGGGAGGGACCATCTACTTACCAGACATTTTCATAAACAGCAGCTGAGCACTGAGAGAAATTGATAAGCAAGAAAATTATTATTTATTATATTATTATCACATCAATTGAAGATAATTTAATTTTTAGTATATTTGTGCAAGTTATAGTTATAGTTTAGCGCAAATTATTCTGTTATAACGAACTGACACTTGGGAATTACAAGAACAGTTTAGTTTATAAAGAAACAATCAAACTTTACTCAGAAATAATTTTCTCTTTCTCTTATTGGATAAATATTTTTTAAAATATCTTTAAATTTCTTTTAATATATTTAATATTTATTTACAACAAAATTAGAGCTCTATTATTTTCTGTGAGTGCCCAAGCGTTCTGCTTTTTTTCCGCTCTCTTCGGCTTCAGCTTGATGTGTTTTCGCGTATTTGCATAAACATTAGCAAAACAAATTTGCACATTTGACTCACCGCCCCCTCAACTTCCCTATTCCCGAGCCCCCATCAGTGCCATCACTCCCTCCAGCTCGACATATGCAAACAAGCCGCAAAACAGCAACAAAAGTTCACGGGCGTCAAGACCAAAATGAAGTTAAAGAGCAAAAGAACGGAAGTCTTTAGGCCAACGTCTCAACAACAAAAACAACAACAATGGACAAGAAAAAATACCAACAAGACGGAAACGGAAGTGCGTGCCAGGGATAGAGCAGGAGGGAAGATGGAGTGGCGCGAGACAGGCAAAAGGAACTCCCAAGTGAAGAGCAAAAATATGCTAAATCAGCCAAAAATGTTTATAATCATTCGAAAGATGAAGACGGCGATGATGATGATGACAGCGAAGGGAGAGTGAGGTAGATGATGCTCCAGGCGGACTGGGAAATCAAACTTTATGATGCCCTGTGCAAGTAATCTTTAGGTTGGATAGGATACATAGTTTATGGTATAAAATGTAATGTGAATGTAAATACAAAAAATAAATAATAAATATACCATACTGCCTAATAAGTTGCTGAAATATATTATTAATAATTTATTGTAGTCATTTATTTAAAGACAAATGTTGAAGAATGCCAAGTATTATTTTAAAAATATTTTGAAATAAAACAATAATTGTGTTTTAAACCTGTTTACGATCGCTTTTAATTTAGATGTTCTACCTAATGTATAAAATAAATATAAACTATAACTTGGAATAATATATAGTAAGATTATTAAAGCTTAGTTGGTACTACAATTTAATTTGATTTAAGTTTTAGTCCAAACATAATTTATGTAATAATAACCTAATAAAATATAATACTTCGACTCTGTGGTGTATACCCCTCATACCCTAAAGCATACAGTAACACTTACAAGTATACTTATGACTGCCTTACGTCTATTTCAACTGTCTGTCTACGAGTTTCTCCACTTTCCTCACTGCCTGATTTTGTTTTCTTTGCCCTCGGTTTTGTGTGCTTTTCCTAGCGCCTTTCTACTGTTTGCTGCTGTGGCAAATTTTGTGGCACTTTGGCGGCCAAAACTCGGAACAAATGACAGCCAAATATGCGTTTTATTGAATTTTATGTGGCCGACGCTTTCCACGGCTTTCCTTTGCTCGGTGTCCCTCCAAGGATGACGCTGCTCGCTTGTTGACTTGGCCAGACATTATTTCTTTGCCGCTTTTTTGGCGCTTAGCCGGGAGATCACGCTGAGAGAGTGCAAAATACATTTTTGGAGATTTTCGTTTTGGCCGCCAAGCGAGCGTGAAATGTGCCAAAGAATTTTTATTTTAGAACCAGCGATGAGAGTCCTTGAACTTCATATTAGAGGACTTCATGACTTTTGGCACTGAACTTGGCCATAAATACTGGTCAGGATGAAATGAGGAATTTGGCATCTCAAGTGGAAAATGCTGGGAAGTATTTGGAGGGCATTTGAATAACTGAAAAAGTCTGCATACTTTGTTAAGCGTTTAACATGAGCTAAAACTTTATTTTGTCAATGAATAATTTTGTAAAAAATTCCTCTCCTCCCTAGCAGAAAATAAAAACCCAAAACCGGATTTAAATAATTGGAATATACCAATAAACTTTCAAAAACTAATACCATTTGACATCAGCCAATCGGAATGAAACCTCAAAAACTAATTAGCAAAAGTCAAAGGAAACCCGAACCGTTGCCATTCCGGACATGTGCATGTCCTGGCATCTTTTGGTAATATGTAATCAATTAATCAACGCCTGCAACGGCACCCACAAAAACCAAATTTCAACAAATTTCTACAAATCCTTTCGACAGTTGACCGCATCTGGATGGATGGAACTACCCAGAACAACATAGAATTTAACTTTGTCCTGGGAAATGGGGGGAAATGCATAAAATTTCAATTTTCAGTAGCATAAACAAGGGAAAGGATCAGGCAGCCAAGGGAAAATCAAATCAAGCCCAGAGGCAAAATTTAATTGCGTTTAACCTGAAATCAAATTTTGAAGACGATGCTGACCAAGGCCTAGATTCAATCAATTCACAGGACACTCGTAACTCGGGGCAAAAGGGCCGAACAACAACAAATCTAAAGGGTTCAATGTTTATCCAAATATGCAGACACAGAAAGAATTTATAAAAAATGTATATGACTTTAAATAGAATTTTTAAAAACTATAAACTATACTTAAGAGATACTTATTTTAATTTTTGTAATAGTTTTGAAAATACTCTTAATTTCAATATTTGAATATTTAATATAGAACTTTTTTCCTAAACAATTTTATTCTCAGTGCTTAGAGTCTGGATATTATTTTTCCCACACAAGAAAGGATAATAAAATGCCCGGGGCAAAGGAAAATAAACAACATGCGTACGCCCGACTGGCTCTGGCTGCATCCTTTAAGGAGATGGATCCTGGGAACGAGGTAAAGGCTTAGACTTAGATTGCGGCATTGATTTCATTTTCAGCTGTCTATCAAACTAAATGGGCAAGAACATTTAACACAATCAGCACTGGCAGCAAGGAAGCCCACGGGCACACAGGGGCCAGTCACTGTTTGCTTTTCCCTTTTTATTATTATTATTTACTTTCATTTTGATTACTTTTTGGCCTCCAGCAAAGTTTTCCCCATTCACACTTCATTTGATAAAGACCCAAAGGGACTGCAGGAGTTAAGGATCACCGAAAGTTCTGGCTTTTTGAACAAATCATCGACTAATTTGCTCCACGCACTCAAACTCAGCCCGAAAGAAAAAATTGTTTATAGCCGGCAAATAAAATTAGCCGCCCTATCAACAGGTGTATGTAGTTACAGCCTAACAGATGTCCCGGTGCCCGACCTTTGTCATATTTGTGCCAGGTTCCAGGTAAGCCTACATAAAAATGAAACCTCTATTCCTTGTAGAACCCTTATTCCTCTCGAGTCTGATGCTTATCGTCGGCGAACCAATGCCTTTATTCCTTATTCCTTTTCTGGGGGAATCATAAAATTTATTTTTATTAATAAACGCGCGCCTGTCAAAAGAAATCTAATGGATTTTAGGGTTTGCCCGAGATAGAAATCTGTGGCCTGACATCTTCTGGCGGATAGTTTATGGTTCAGTTTGTGTCTTATAGCCTCAGTGAGTCAGATCTGACTCACATATGCTAAGACAGCTGTGGTTAATAGGAAAGGAGTCTGTGAATATGTTTTCGGGTTAAATAAATATTTTCAACAGGTGATGCGGGCTGAAATATTTACCAGTCCTAGTTTTAAAGGGTGAACCTAAATAAAAACTACAAAATGGGGAACAACTTAAACCCAACAATAAATATTCAAGGAAATTTAAAACAATTATTAATAAAATAAACGTAAACATGATTAATTATTTAATTTAAGAGCAATAAAATGCTTCAGAACACCAATGGATTATTGATAAAACAACTTGTAGTTTGGCTAACTTGTTGATTAAAACTGGGTGACATTTAATTACATTTTTGGCTTGTAACAAATATATTTTGCGTACCTGAATATAGGTGAAAAAATGTAATTATTAAATGTTATTAAATGGGACCAATGGCAATTGAATAAAACCAACTTTGCATTCTACACAGTTAAAAAATAAAAGTAGAAACATAACAGACAGTTTCTTTTTTCCTAATTGATTAAATTCCACGATTTAATAACCAATTGCAATCCCAGTTATGTATCAATAATTTGGTTAAGTTGAATAAAAAATACAGTTAACAGTTTCATAGTACAATCTCCATGGATTTCGTTTCGCTCAAAGCGAATTTCCCTTTATTGTCCCCGTGGCCATTTATGTCCTGTTAAATGCCACCCATAAAAAATATTCGCAACATTTTACAACCAGATTCGATGCTTCGATTCGCCTCTACAAAAAAAAAAAGAAAATAAAGAAACAAAAAATTTTGAATAAAACTAAAGAATCCTTTTAGCGGAATATCCGAAACTATAAATTATCAAGCCATTGAAAAGTAACGCCGTGCAAAAAAGTCGCTACCATAAATCCCCAAAGGAACGTTTTTCATTTACAACCCAAAAACGTAACTCATGAATATTTCGGCAAAACAAAAAAAATAGAATGGGGATCACAAAAAAAGAATAGAATTTTACAGAGTGAAATGGGAAAATGCAAAATGTACGACAGACGCCAAAAGTAAAATCAACAAATAAACAAAAATAATGGACAGTTTTATTTAGAAGTTGTTTTTGTTGCTGCTGCATACACTCTCGCTTTTTTTTGTATATCGGAATGGTAGCAACAATCACAAAAGTAACCTCAAAAATTTCAATAAAGACCACAACAAAGCAATTTATAAAAATGCCACAGAAAGGGCGAGGGACACAAAGAGGGGGCAGAGCAAACGACAACAAATGAAAGCTCAAATAGAACAGAAATATTGTAGGGGAGGAGATGGGGAATTTTCCGGGAGGTATAGTTGGGGGGATACCCGGCACGACATTTTAACAAAACAATAGAAATCAATTGATTGCGTTGTGGGAAGCTTAGCACTTGATTTCCGCAGGGGAGGGAGGAGGTGGCTGGAAGGGAAGGGACCAGAGGTGGATATATTGCGTGAAAGCCAGAGAAGCTTTTCCTCTACATCTACAGTCTTACGTCGTTAGAAAGTAATATTGGATTAATTATATTTTGTATAAATTAACAAACAATGAGTACAAAATATTCATTTTTTATCTTTAAATATTGTTTTTAAGGTTAATTTAATGCTTAAATAATTCAAATTTTAAGTAAAAGGCTTGAGTTACTCAAGTTGAGTATGATATCATCATATCATAATTCATAATTTTATTTTAAATGTTCTGATGAAAATATTTTAAGGAGGATATTAGTTAAATTTTTTATTATTACTATAATATTACATATTTTAATTATTGAGTTGTCAGAAAAGGTATATGAAATTATTTGAAATTTTATCAATTAATCTTATAATATGATATTTTTAAATGCTTTTCAGAATTTTTGATATGTAATATACAAAAATAATTAAAATGTACTGTTCCTAGTTTAATAAATTATTTTAAATGAGTTTTCCTACTCCCTTTCTAAGTCGAAGGACATTTTGAATCAAATTTTTATTAAGCCAACGTACTTGTTATTAATCTTTTAATTCTGAAAATGATTTTTGTACTTAATTTCTATAACATCCTGTGCCTGTTATTGAATCTCCCCTGTTTTTGTTGTGTTATTGGAAATGGTGGTGCGGCTAAAATTCTATTTTTCCAATTTTTGCGCAATTTATTGCATTGTCAAGGGATTCGCAGGAGCCAGGCGAAAAACGAAAGCAAACGAGGCAAGGCAAGGCAAAGGAAAAAATACAAAAAGACAAAAGACATCGGGCAAAACAAGCAACCCAAATGCCAAAACATAGTGCGGCTTGTTCGGTTTATTGGAGGGAGGATTGGGGCCGGGCGATGGGGATACGGATGAGGTTGGTGAATTGGGGATCTTTGGGGGGCTTTTGTCTGGGGCAAAGCGTAAAAGTAAACAAAGCTAAAAGCGGAAACGCAAGTGAAATAATACCACAGCAGCTCGGCAGCAGCGGCAACTAAACATCAATAAGCATTGACTAACTGGATTCGCATTCTGGGCACAACACGAAAGCCAAGGATACGGCCAACTGGGGACGCTCCCCCCAGCATTAATAGCTCCAGATTAAATAATCGTTCCTTAAGCGAGAGCGAACAAAAGAAATGCAAGAAAATTGAAAAGACACTGCTGGGACTTGATTTCGGAATTGAATAAAATTAATTTTAATTGGGTCTGCTTTGGATCCGGAGTGGTTAGCAGGGATTGTTGGAATATTTAGGGGAGCTCATATTAGTAGTAGTTTTGGGGTTGATTGGATTAATTGTGGGGGTTATAATAGGAATTATTTTTTGTTAAGACAGTTTTACTTTAAGTTTTCTTAAGGTAAATAATTTATATTATTTGAGACTTAAGAATGCCATATTTGTAATGCTTATTTAATACTAAAAACTAACAGTTTACAAACTACCTTTTCTGCTTTAATATTAGACATAGTATTACCTTGTAAGCCGGATAATGAATTTAAAGAAATTCTTAAATACAAAAGGCTTAAAGATTAATGTCAAGCACAATGTGTATGTCCTCCCAATTTCTTCCTAAAAAAGATATCAAAAGGACGATTTCCCCCCTCGAACAATATCAACAACAGAGTCATCATCTATACTGTCTCCAATATCAGCCCTAACTCCGATAAAGATGCAACATTACAGCGATTATATCGTTACCGAGAGAAAAAAGATCCTTTTGGCAGCAAAAGAATGCAGCAGAAGACAAAGACAAAGACGTACAAAATGTCATGATTATGGCAAATTTTCGGCTCCCTTTGTGGCTTTTCAATTGCGCTTTTTCCATCCACACGACACACGGACTCGCATCGGGGATCGAGAATCTATAGAATTCGAAACTGACAATGTCCAGCATTGAAAATCATCGACTGCAAAATCTCAAATGTCATGGCAAGTAGGAGGAATGCTCTTTTATGTGATGGGACTGCCCGTTGCGTCTTCTAAACTGGAGGCAAGTTTCACAAATTAGAGGCCTGCCGGGCTGCCTGACTGCCTGGAATCCTGCTAAAAGATGTCCCTCCTGCGGAGGTCCTGTCCCCTGCCTTATCGCTTTGTCCAGGTCGGCTAGTTTTATGGTTGACGCGAGCATCTTTTGACTCCGACCTGACATCTTTGTCCCCGTTTTGCAGCTGCGTCTACATATCGACTGATGTCTTACTCCCTGTCAGCTTCCCTGGTAGCATTTCTCGAAAAAAACGAGCCTTTTTTGCGCAATGTTTGTTTGTCTTTCGGATGTGGTCCTTTTTCCTGGCGACTCGATCCTCCTGTAGGTGGTTACTAATTGGGTTATTGTCAAATATTTGATAAGATTACCGGGCAGCTGCTCCCTGCTGCTGCTCCTGACCAATTATTATTTCTACCGGCGTAATCATGAGCTGGAAAATTTATAGTTCCGTGGAAGCGCCGGCCCACCTTGTTATCCTTTCCTGTTCCCTGCACACAAGGCACTACGAGAAATATGTAAAAAATACCTATTATATAATATAGTATTTGTTAAATTCAGCTTCATTTTAATTTAAGTATAATTAAAGGATTATTTTAAAATACACCTTTAGCGTACTTATTAAATATTTTATCAAATATTTCCTCCAATGGACTAAGTTTGTTTAAAATGTTTTACAGCAACTATTTCTGTAATGCATGGCATTAATTAATATTCAAAAATATTCATGACACTCTAAGTTCCATTTTTAATGCATTATATTATTAAACGATTTTTCCAAGTGCATTTAAAATTCAAAATGAAAACGGGCTTGAAATGAAGACCCACCGGGGGCAGGCGAGAGCTCAGGTCGTGGAGGCGCCTTGGCGTCATCATAATTTAAATCCCGCCACGCGCACCAACCGGAGGTAAATATGGAAAATGGGGAAAACTATGCCCCGGGCACTACCATAATTTTCCAACGAAAACGAATGAAAATGAGCATTATTCCCGCTCAGGCCCGCTGGTCCTTCTGCCGCATATCAAAACAGTTTTTACCTGTTGATCGGAGGACGCACATTGGGATTCAGCAAGGGATTGGGATTGAAATGGGGATAGGATTGGATCCCGACCCGCGGTTAGGGCGCCGGGCGGATGGTTATGACAATGTTATACGCTAATTGAGCACAAAAACCTTTTATATTTATGGAAATTATTTATTACACTGTGAAGAATCGTAAGGAAATATTTATAGATGAGTTTTTGGGGTCATATAAGTTCATACATCGTTTAGTGTATAAAGTGTATACAATATTTCAAATTGCATATAGCAGGAAATATGTTCTAAGGAGTATCAGTTGATTAATAACATTCGAATTCTCTTCTCTTATACGACTGCATTTTAAAAACCATAGCGATTTATAATATTTTAAAATTCTTCCTATATTAATTTCCTTTTCGAGTCATTTCCTCCAGTCTATCTTTCTTAAAATCATCTGCATTCTATTGTTGACTTACCCCTCTCTCCTAATTAAATATCCAGAAAAGTCTTCCTCGCATATGTGTGTCCCCCCTAAGGAGCACGATTCCAGATTCCTTGCGGCCTCCTCCTCTCAATTTCGTTGGCAGCGCCTTATGACAGTTTTATGGGTCTGGGGCTACTTTGGTTTAAATGCAGGCAACAGGAACAGCGGGGAAATTATGCATAATTTAATTTGGTTATAATATATGCATTTTCCGAGCACATTTTCCCGCTACAGAAATTCCTAGAAGTTGGGCGACGGAAGCCGCTGGCGACAGGCTGCCAACGCGGTTTCCCCCAACCATCCTCCTCTTCGAAAACAGAAAAAAAATATGTATACATTTCTGCTGAGGGAATTTATTCATGTTTCTTGTTTTTTATTGTGTTTTACTCGTAATTTGATTTTGATTTGGGAATTTTAATTAATAATCGTGTTTTTTCGGGGCTCGATTAGGGGGCGCTTTGAATTTTTGATGAAATATTGTTACGAATGCGCTGCGTGTGCCAGGGAAACATGGAACTCGAATTGGACTCGGAATTAAACAAGGGGAAAGATCTAAATAATAATAATTTTATGGCTTTTAGAATCTTTAATTGGCCGAACAATAATGTTATGGTCTGATCAGCTAGTTTCTATTTTAATTGTTGTATTTTTATTTAACGCTTCGTTGGTGACTCCCTCAGGTATGGAATGATTGTCAATGAGCTGGTTTATTGTCTTTTATTAATATTGTAAAAATGGGGCACATAATTGAAAACAAAATGTAATTATATAGTAACATAGTAAAGCGATTAGATAAAGTTTGTATAAAATATATGAAAAATTCGAGGTTACCTGGAAAATCCATAAAATTTAAGATCGGTTTTGTCAAGAAAATATAACTTTCTTAAGCAAAATATATATATTTTAAGAATTAACCAAGAAATATCATACAATCCAGGATTTTTTCACCAAAACTTCTCTTTCAAATCAGCAGAAAAAAGAACAATTGTCGTCGACTTGAAAGCGGAACTCGTGTATTGCATTACCAAATGGAAAAGGAAAAGAAAATGCACATTTTTAAAAGGAGGAAAATCTCAATTAGTGCGCACTCGAGAGAGTGCCCTCTGAAAAGAGCAAAAGACCGGCAGCCAAGAAGGAAATTTGCAAAAAAGATCAATTTTCCAGGGAAAAGGGAAGGCCGAAGCGGTGCACATTTTAACAGGATAAGATGCGTTTAAGCAAATGAACGGACAATCAGGACAAAGGACGTGAGTCGGCCGGGCATTGAAGTTGCTACGAACAAAGCGAAATGGTCAAGCCACAAAAGGCAAACGGTGAGGAGCAGCAGCAGCAGCAGCTGGCCAAGATGTGAGCCAAAAAGATTAGCCGCCAGGAGCAGCAGCAGCCGACACACAATAGCCGGAAAACGGAAGCAAAGTCTTAAGGCTGCACTCCTCTCGCGGCTCAAATTAATCCCATTTGGCGGAAAAGAAACTCCGGCAAAATATCGAAAAAGCATGGCAAATGGAATAAAAAAATATAGTTGTGTATATATAAAAAATGTTGCCAACAGCTGGGCATCCTGCAAGGCAACGGCGGCATCCTGCTGCCAACTTTAGTACTGATTTCACGCTGGCTTTGAGAACCGATTTTCGGGCTCACAACTCGCCGACAGCGTTTTTGGCAAAAACTGTTGACACTTTCAGCTGTCCTCTCTCCCCTGATGTCCTGGTGCTAATATGTTAAGCAGCAGGCATCCCAATGCCAGGACCATTTCGAAGTTCATGCTGCGTCCTGAGAGAAAAAAAAAAATTCCTTCACACTCCAGTTATTGAGCTGTCATCGCAGAGTCTTCTCCTGCGGCGTTTTAGCCAGAGAAAATTCGGTATCTTGAAAGCGTTTCGGTTCGGTTCTATATCTATGTACAGATATCTTTTTCATTCCTTCAGCCGAACTCAAACACTTGACCCACATCTTCGAGCGCCAAATTATTCGGCCTGACTCAATCGAGAATTGTGTAATCGATACTCTGCCCCAAAGGCAGACTTACGATCGATTGGCGGAGACAATGGGATTTTCTGCTACATTGAGTTACGTAAATGGAGAGATCTTGAAAAGGATGTCTAGACAGATGCTCAGCTTATGTGGGCTCAATCAATTGAGGATCCTGTGCCTCCAAACGGATCAATATCAACACTGAAGTTTTTGGAGTGGAAACCTCAAACAAAAACAGGGAAGATAGGAAAATAATTTAAATTGAAGACCTCTACAGTTTGCTTTATAATGGAAATGCTTCTTGATATTAAAATCTCAAGGAAATAATTCATTCAACCTAAGGAGTTTTCCCGTAGAATATTATTATTTCATGTTTGCGCAATCGTAACTAAACTTGAATTAAAACTGAGCTACAATACCTTAGCGAGTTTTAATTTATAACTATTATTTTTATTTACTCTTTTTCGTCCTTTTTGAATTGCAATTAAAGTTACCTCTGATTTAAATGTCAATTGTTATTGTTGCCGTATCATTTTTCAAAGGAAATTTTATTGCACTTTGAATCTCAATCTGGTTTATATATTTAAAAAATATAATGGGTCGTCGCAAGTCAAAACGTAAGGGTCCGCCACGTCGAAAGAATATTGAGCCGCTGCCTTCACTTTTCGATTGTCCATTCTGCAACCACAAACAAGCTTGCGAAGTGAAAATGTTTGTAGATTTCCTCTGTGTGATATAAATGCCATTAACTGAACTATCTTAGGGATAAGGAACGGAAATTAGGACGAGTTACCTGTAATGTGTGCCTGGAATCGTATCAGTCGTCCGTTAACCAGCTATCAGAGCCAATTGACGTCTATAATGATTGGATCGATGCCTGCGAAGAGGAAAATTAACTACTCCTAACTGACACTTGCCTCACTTTGTATATAATAAAAACGAAACACAAATCGACTGCAGCTGATTTTTGTCAGCATTCGATTTTTGACTTACTTTGATTATTTCAGAAGCAAAAGCAAAATCATGTGAAATGAAACTACATACATACATAACTTCAGGATTTTAAACACTGTATAATGTATAAGTAAAATACATACAAAATACTCTACATCAGATTTAACCAATTTTGCTGCATACTTTTGAGCGAAACATAAAACTAAAGGAATGCTGGTAAACTCAAAAGCAGACATAAAATTGAATCATTAGCCCAAGCTATCATAATCCAAATAAAAAATTTTTGTTTTATAAAACTTATAACTCTTAAAGAAATAACTTTTCTAAAATAAATTTATTACCTCTTTGGACGTATTAATAATTTAATAAGTAAAAGAATTACTTTAACATCACTAAATAGGAATAAATAATATTAAAACAATTTTATTAAAATATTTAAGTGATGTCCTTGATTCGCCATGTATGTACTTTATCGATAAATCCTGTTGTTAGGTCGAACTGTGTCAAATAAGAGCCTAAGCAAAGATTAAGAGCCTTATTAAGTTTTATTTATTTAAATATATTAGATAAGAAAAGTCATTACTATAATATTTTGAGATTTAGAATCGCTATTTTAATATTAAATTCGATATTTGTAAATGTGACTTTAATCGAGATATATTTTAGAAATATTTAATTCAACTTTTCACCTCAATTAACATCCCTAACAAACGTTTCGTGTTTCCCTTAAATTTATTATCACTATTGATCCCTTTACCCTATTGATAAATGTTAACAGAATTCAACAGTTAACTAATACAATATTTTCTTAAACTATAGCATAAACACGAAAGCGATCCAAGTAAACAATTAAACCCAGTTAAAGGTGCGGCATTCCCCAAGCATGTCCCAAAAATGTTGACCTTGTCTCTGTCAAAAATTAGTAGCTTAAGCAAATATTTTATTAGTTGTTTAAATTCAGATTTGTAGGGCAAGTAGCGCCGTTGAGCCAGGTCAGACAATTGGCAAGGCATTTGCCAAAAAGAAATTTCGGGTATAAAAGCAAAAACTGAACCCTCAGTTGGCATCGAAGCATCGAGCATCTCAAGTCTCAAGCAGCAATCAAATAATCAATCAACCAATATGTCTCCCAACAAAGTTCTCTTCCTGGTTTTTGGTGAGTTCAAACGGAAATCCTCGGTGATGTATACAGAATTTTAATTAATAATAATCCCCACATATATGTAGGAGTCCTGGCCCTGGTGTTCGCCGTCAGCATGTCCGCCGATGTAGCCGAGCAGGATAACGATGTGATCAGCGATCGTCGCTACCGTTGGGATTCCTCTGAAGACTGGGATGTCTCCGGTGCCCAACACGATGATGATAGTGCTCAAGATGATGACGATCAGAGCGGCACCGACGAGTTTGAAGAAATTGAAATCTGGGAACTGGATCCCGAAAGTGAGGAGAACTCGGGCAGTGATGAGAGCGGCTCGAATGAAGCATAAATTTGTTTGTTTTCCAAATTCTTGTTTTTATAAATAGTCTGTTTCAAGGTTCATATTTAATAAAATATTTTAACAATGTATATTTTAATTCCCCTTTTCACTTCAAAATGATATAGAAGAAGACACTGCAGTTACTTGTTTGTATAATTAATTTTATTTAACATAATTTAAAGTATGTATAATTCAAGTTTAATATGGTTTACATACAATATTTATAGTTTTATTTTGCATTAATTTAAACATTTTAGTATTATGCATTTAAATATATTTAAGGTATATTTAAACTATGACTAAACATAAATTTTACATGATGTTCTCGTTCTCGTCACCTCGCTAGTGATTTTCAATAATTTACTTTCAATTTCCACTAAATTTGAAACCAAATATACATATTTTGGAATGATGGGACACAGGCAACGCAATTAATAGTAAATAGAGGACACGGAAAACGCCAAAAATACATTTACAATCATTTAATATGAAATTGTGTGTGAATACTTCTTGTTTTCTGTTTAAAAGGGACTGATTTTTGGACTGGATTTTTGGACTGCTCTAGAGAGAGATCAGAGCTGAATGAGGTTAATTACTGAACAATATTACACGAATTGCACATGATTATGTTTTAGATTGCCTGTGATAAGTGTGGTTGCATTCTCCTGGTTAGGTTTGCCCTTCAAATGTTGCGTTTTGAGTCTTGTTTTCTCACGGCACACCTTTCCCAACGATTTGTCTCTTTACTTTCTGGATCACACATTGCTATCCGTGCCCACGGCGCCGGTGAAGGAGAACGGCTGGGCATTGTTCACAATGCCCGCTCGATCGTTGGTGGTCTGAGCGGTTTGTTGAGCAGCAGCTGCCCTCATATCCTCAGCGGAGGCTCTGTTATATAAGAAAGGATTAGAAATCATTATTAGTTACAATTTTATCATTGCAATTAAAAAGACAAAATTAATTTAAGAAATTATAGAATGCAATAGAATAATAGTGCTCAACTAACCAAACTGTAATTTGTGCCTACATAGAACCAAAAAGGGGGCGAAAGAACAGAACGTAACTACCAGATGTGCCACTTGGCACATTAAAATACATAAAAAAACAATATATTACTTTGAGTTGAAGACAAAAACTAGGGATCTACGGGCATAAATCAATGTATATATTTTTCATCAAAATGTAAAATGGATCTACTGAAAATACTCTTTAATTCTACTTAGAAAATGTATGTCTACAAAAAATTAGCGTACAAATATGCAAGGCACTCTAGAGAATACAAATCGTAAGTGATTACAGCTAAGGAAAACTCAAAATTTATTTGCCTTTAGTGATCTCGGCGACGCAGCAAAGTCGTTAACGAGATGTTCTTAGCGCAAATCGTATATTGTTGGCCCGTCGTTGGTTGTACTTGGGTTTTAAACGG
Source organism: Drosophila bocqueti (assembly GCA_018151655.1). Classification (NCBI taxonomy): domain Eukaryota; kingdom Metazoa; phylum Arthropoda; class Insecta; order Diptera; family Drosophilidae; genus Drosophila; species Drosophila bocqueti. Next base: position 4,436,253 of record JAECXF010000230.1, read on the forward strand.
TTCTCTTTTTTCTGGTTTTACTTCATGTGGCATTTACAAAGTCTTTGATATTTTTTGTTTGAATTATGCTTAGTCCAAGGTAAACGAAATATTTTACATGGTTTCATTTTTAGTGTTGCGTTCATCGATTAACAAATTTCAACAAAATTTATTTGATTTCATTATAGTTTATACTTCAGGTGAGATTCTCAGTTGCTGGCGAAGGCTATTTCATAACAAGTTCATGCGAGTATTCTTTAAATAAAATAAAACTTAAGCTTAAGGCAAATAAATAATGCAATAAAAATAAATACAAAAAAAAACAGAGCTTGGAATGATTATTGAAGGAAGCTAAAAAACATATCTCAAATATGATTTTCTTTCAGACTTTCAAAGTAAAAACCTTTTGGAATAAATACTTAAACTTAGGCGGACAAAAATATATAAATAAGTATATATTTTTAGTGAACGAGAAATTATAAGAAGCCCGTGTGAATGTAATAACCAAATAATAATAATAATAATAATAATAATGATTTAAAATTGAAATTGATTCTGGTTTTACAACATTTAAAAAATATAGAGCTATTAAATCCTCAACTTGTTGTATATCTGATTTGTATATTTACTCTGCTTTTATGCTTGATTATGTTCAATTTCAATTTGTGACTATCCTGAGAGCGCAAAATCAATTCTCAAACAACGTTTAACATTTAATTGTATGGTTTACATCGAAGCAAAGCATATAAAGTTAATACTTTCTGAGTTGTACATATTGCTCTAGGTTTTCTTCCATATTATATTATTTGCTTTTTTAGTACCCTTAGCTGTGTGTTTGCTAGTGTAGAGGTGTGTTTGTGTGGAAGCTGTGGTTACTCATATAGGTTCTTCTTGCATTCGGTTAGCTTTCAAATATAGTTTCTCACTAAAAATATACGCTTGCTGCTGCTGCTGAGTCCGGCATGTGTGTATTACGTTATTTTTTCGTATCAGTATTTCTCTAGGCATATAATTTATATATATTTAACTGTAGTTTTCAACAACACCAACCGCTCGACGAAAGACATTAAAAAATTGGAATACATGAATATGACTGCAGCATGCAAAAGGGGACGAATGACGAAAATGCATTGGCCCAAAAAACACGTTGATTACTTAAAACTTTCTCTCTCTCGCTGTCTTTTTGGTTTTGTTTCAACAATAATGAGAATTTCGCTTTTTAATTTCCCTTTGTAATTGGTGGGGTGTTCTGTATACTATTTTCTGATCTCTGATGCACTCCTACAAACGCCTATTGACTCTCCTTCTCCTAGTCACACAATATTCCTTGGAACGAACACTAAAAACTAGGCGCCGTAAAATATTTGTTTGCTGCTGCATCGTTTGCATTTCTAGTTGTGTGTGGTGTGTGGGTGTAGTAGTATCTGAGTATCTGTATCTGTATCTGGGAGTGTGAGAGTTGTTGTGGTTTTTTTGGCAGTTACTAATCGCTCGGCTAGGCATTTATGTGGGGCGCCAAACGTCGGGATCTTCCATGAGTGTGATATGCTGATCGCCGCCCATCTGCATCTGCCCGCCCGCCTGACTGCCGGCCATCTGTGTGGGCGATGTGGCAGCGGCGGCCATGTCCTCCCGAGAAGCTCTACACATTATTTTATACAGATTCGTTTGTTTTTTAAGCGTTTTCACAGTGGCAAGCACATTGTGGGAATATAGAGAAAACAGTTTTTGGTTTTGATTAGCAAAAAAGGGCATAGCTTGGGCCAACTTTTAATCGCTTGTTGCTGCTCCTCCACTCGCTTAGCAACTAAACTTATTCCCAGATTTGGAATAAAAATCGGTTGGGAGTTCAGAGAAACGCGATGAATGCGTGAGCAAAATATTTAAATAAATATTGGTTTCAATTACTTAATAATTGACACCGATTTCGAAACGCTTATCTGAACTCCCCAAGATTCAAAGGTTAACCAAACTCACTTCTTGCCTAACGCCATCATTCCGTAGACCACGCCGGTGGCGAAGATCAGGCCACTGCCAAATAAGCTGGCCAATCCAAAGCACATGAAAATGGGCGGAGTGGCCATGCTGTAAATGAAGTTAGAAATGTACATTTAATTAGGAAATTGCTCAGTACTTTTCATTTAGTTGGTCACTCACACAATGTAGAGTCCAGCCCGGAAGTACATGGGCTTGGAGTCCACCTGATCCGCGATCACGTTGGCCTTCTCGATGCAGACGAAGCAGCAGGGCGCTTCCAGCACCATCACCACGAACCCTGCCACCATTTGTATGATGCCCGCCACCAGACATGATACGCTGAGTGTGATAATGGAGAGCACATTCCAAAGGCCGAAGAGTATGGCAACTGGAAGTATAAACAATAGGAAATAATTTAAAACCTAGGAGTTTAGAATAATAATAATTATTAATCAATTACTAGGGCGTTGCCATTATGCTGAAATCATAAAGCACTGACCCCCGGGGGACAGGCGAAAATATTTTAATTAAATACGCCCCCGAGACCTATTATCTCATCCGCCAGCTTCATATAAGAAGTAAAAACATTCGAATACGCAATCTAATCAACAGCTCTCTGACTCATGTGTATGCCAATTTTTTACTTTTAATGTGTCCACAACTTTTCAACTTTTATTCAGAAATGAACAACAAAGAAAGCCACAGAAGCGTAACAACTAGCGGGGAAAACAGTTGAGCAAATTTGTTACTAGACATTAATGGAGCGAATGCTCTACATTTTTGTTGATAAACTTAGGGGGTGTTGAAGTCAATTACATTAAAATATTTTATCAGCTGCTTTTGGGCAATGATAAAAGCATAAGCAAAGAGTAAACAACACACACTATACGTACGACTTTAAGCTAGATATAGATAAATGTCTGGACGTGATAATTGGATAAAAGTGGCGAGAGAAATTATTATTCTTAAAAATCACGAGGGAGACCTAAATTATCTTAAAAAATTAAACTTGAATTTTTAAGGTATGCCTTCAGCTTAAATTTATATTTGGCTCTCAGATTCATGTTTCCTTTTGCGAAATCCGATCTTGGGTTTGAGGTTAATGCGGTTCGTAAAGCCAGCTTGGGGGGAAGAAGTCGTTGTGCTCTGCGGAGACCGGCTATAAAATTGTTTATTAATCATAGACTTTTGGTTTTATTTTACCCAAACACAACCGGTTCATTGTGGAAGCCGCACGAGTGAGTTTTCTCCCTTAATTGAGCTACACAGGCTATTTATATTGATTTTAAGTGGATGGTGTTTATTTGTTGGGCAACAATTGCTATTTCTCCATTTCCCCACAAGTGAACAAAAAAGTCTCCGGGAAATTTAACAACAAAAGATGCGAATGTAGGGAGGCAAGAAACACGCCATTGAGAAAAAAATATTTCATTTAACCTCCTGGTATAAATTATCTGGAAGACTATAAGGCTATTTTTGCATGGTTTTATTTATAGGTATTAATAATAAAATTAATGATTTATTTATAAATTAACAAAAGTTCCAAATCCGCTTTATCCGAGTTTAAATATGAAAGGTAGAAATATAGTTAATTTAAGAGTTAAAATATTCTCAGAATATGATTTCAAGAGAAATTAAAAATAAATTAAAACACAAATCGGAAATAATAGCGATAAAGAAGTCTGAATTAACCCCAAGGTTATTTAAGCAGAAAGATTAAATAACGTCCCTTTATTAATTTACATTGTTTTGTTTTTATCATCTATAATTCATCTCAATAAAGTGTAGTTTAATGTCATTATAAACACTAACGCCATAGTATTGCGATGAAATAATGATATCAGCTGGGAGAAAATGCAATAGTAACTTTGCGTGTTACAGATACTAGATTCGATTGACACGTGGGGCACACCAAGGGTTAAGGTTAAATGAAAACGCATAACAAAGAAAATGCGCATTCAAGCATTACTAAAGTTTATAAAAAAGAAGGAAAGAGAGACAGCGATGCTGATAAAACAAAAGGCAATGCGAATTATAAGAGAATGAACCATACAGAATTTCTATTGATATGCAGCAGGAGGAAGAAAAATAAAACAAAAAACAAAGCGCCAAACTTGACACAGAAAAGCTCCCCTACATATACATTAACACAAATTTCCGTACAAATTTCTGTATCCTTTTTGTCTTCACCTTCTGTCTCCTCTCTTTGCCTTTATCAATGTCAGAGAGCGTGCGTACACACACTCACACACCTACGAATAGATAACAGCAACAACAACGAGTGGTACACAAAAATCGATGCCAAATATTTTTGGACCGCCCAATGTCACGGCGGTTTTTCGCCAGCTTCGCTAGCTGTGCAAAGGGTTTAAGCTGCGGATTTGGCTTTTAAAATATCATACTCACAGAAAGCGGCCACAATTCCCAGCAGTCGACTTCCATATTTAAGGTACCAGGGCTGCTCCGGTCCGACTGGATCTTGTTGGTTCGGCCGTGCCAGCAAACTCGTTATCTTTTCCGCAAACGACTACGCCAGGTTCGTCACATCCACAACGGGCCACAGGGATCGGGAAAAATGTGAATTTCAATTAGGAATCGAAGAAAAAGGATATTGGGGAAAAATCGAACACACAATTTTGTATTGTGACGCGGCGACCGCTTTTTTTTAACACGCACACACTAACACACACGTAACGTGCGGCGAAAACACAAAAACAGGCACTTCGTCAGCAATTTAGCAATTCTTTTCGCTCGACAACTATGCGTTTACCTACCATGGCTTTATTTGTTTGGCTAATAAATTAGACTTAAACTAATTTGAACAAACTTATGCACTTTTCACGTCACACGGATGGGAAAACTTCTTGTTGTAGTTTGCGTTCTTGAACTAGAGCTGGGGCTCCATCGATTTCGACATCGATAACAACATTCCTTCTGGTTTTGGTTGACTATCGAATCGGGTTTTAAAGAGATGTATCGTAAACAATTTCAAAGATCAAATTAAATGAATTAAATACACTTTGTTTATTTTTCTTAGTTTTACGAAAGCCCTTGCAAAGTACTATAGCTTTAGTCGATCGAGCCATGTCCTTCTGTTCGTTTTAGCGGAAACTAGTCTTTATGTTTTGGATATCGGATTGAAACTTCTTTAAAAGATCAACATCTATCGATATATTGGGAACCATCGCTTTGGCGATGAAATATAAAAATAGAAAACATCAAATTATCGATGTCTTTGGACATATCTTGCTCAACATATTTTCTTTAAGATTTACTATACATATATTTAAGAAAGTGTCAAATGGCGGATGAAAAACTTTGCAAGCTGTGCCAGGCGGACAGTCCTCATGAGGTCGACCTTGAGAAGGCATTGTATAAATCTGCCAACAACCTGCTGCAAAGGCTTTTCGATTGCTACAACATAGATGTTTGTTTTAAAACTATCTTTTAAAAACTAAGTAATTACACCTTCCATTTAATAGGTCTCCGTCCTGGGAGGGAGCCCTTCAACCTGCAAACCGTGCTTCGAGGGGGTTCTACAAATAAGCGAACAACTTCAGAAATGGAGCAATGCCCAGAAGGTCCTACAGACGACCGCCTGTCTCCCGGACACAGACCACGACGCGGTGATTTCTGTCAAGAAGGAGTCAGAGGTTTTATGGGATGAAAATGATGATGCTGAATTCCCACCAGAGGATAGCTTGGAAGTGGAGGAAACCTCCAACTCGAATGACCTCACATTTCCCGACGATGAAGATTTGAAATTTCTCGACGAGGAAGAACCCCAAACAGAAAATGTGGAATATATCGACGAGGAAGAGCCCCAAAAAGAGAACGTAGAATCATTTGCGGAGGGTCCCTCTGCGAATCGCTCTGAGGAAGTTTCTGCCAAAGTTTACGAGGAATTATTCGGAATCGAGCAGATTCAAGAAAAATCTACAGAACCTGTGAATTGGAGGTTGACACCGCACGAATTCTTCTGCGTGTGCCTAAGACCGGATGGATTGGCATTAGGTGCGTTGTTCAAGGACAAGACCCCACAGAGGAACATTCGGATCCTATGCACTTGCTGCAACAAGGTGTTTGCCAATGTGTCCGTCATACAGAACCACAGTTTGGTGAGCCGTGCTCATCCAGAGTATTGGTGCCGCTTATGTGGCATACATTTCCCGAGCATCACGGAACTAGAATTTCATGAAAAATACAAGAAACACCAGCTAGCGAACTTAGTGAACTTAGTCATCAGGTGCCTTAAATGCGACAAGATAAGCACACAGTTTTTAAACGCAATCAAACATCAGAACACTTGCCACGACAAAGTGTCCTTTGATTGCAAGCGGTGCAGCATGTCCTTCGCTTCCTGCATATCGCTAGCAAAGCATGAGTGGAAGCACAAGAACCACGTATGTTGCTATCCCCATTGCCAGCAAAGGTTTGAACATTGGGAACTGTATCTAAAACACCTGAACCTGCACAAGCGCATTGCTAGCCGATGTCCCGTCCCAGGTTGCACCAGCATCTTGAAGCCGGGAGAACACGTAAAGCACCTAAGAACGCACAGCAAAAATCCAGTGAAATTCTATTATTGTAGTCGAACTTAGTTCGCCTAGTTCTAATAAACACACCTAAAACTGGGAGATAGAGAAACTCACAAAGGTTTTTTTAGTTATGTATATCCATTTCCTAACTTATATTATTCAGAATCTTTCAACAAAGTCCGAGAGTAATCGCTTGGTTTTTATTTGAGGAATTAGAAATTGCGTTGATTTCGGCCCCAGATCCGACCAATGATGGTTCATAAAGGGACAATTTGAGTAAAAGGGAATATCTTCAATTCGGAAGAAACTCAGGGTTTTACTGCCCGGACTTTACCAACAACCCAAAATAACTGGTAAGAAAAGGCAAACCATTTTAGTAATCGCATTAATATAGGTTTACTTATGTTATCAAAATGTGTCCTTTATAATTCTAGGGATACAAAAAATGTTTGAGCAAATGTACTCAGAGATGAAATCTCTAAGAAGCGATGTGGCGTTCATAAAGTCGAAAGTTTGCTGATACATACATATAAGGTCGCTGGCGAGGGAGCAAGTCAAAACTGTGTGTTAGGGATATGCTTGTCACGTCGGTACTTAGAGGTGAGATTTACATTTGTGTATATTTTGTAGTAATTAAAAAATTTATTATATTTTCTGTAGGTGCCTTTAAGCAAAGATTTGCCTTTGCGATGCAGAAATCGATCGGACAATGCAGAAGTATTCCCAGCATGCCGACGATAGGATTACTGAATTATCAAACAAAAATTACTACTTAAAATTATAAGTCTTATTAATAAGCTAGTAAGTTATCATAGAATCGGAAAATAGAAACAAAAAATTAAGATAAAGGGAGGCGAAGGGTATAACCCTTGCAGTTTTTCAATTTAAAAATAGATCATAATGAAGTCCAAAATTTGTTAATGTAGGTAAGCTTTTTTTATCAGGTCAAAAACCCTTCACATTTAGTTTGCAATAAAAAAAACCATTTAATTTTTTAAGTTTTGCTAAGAGAAGAATATATATACATTTGATTTAAAAATGTCTTTCGTCTGTTATTTAAAGATAATGACAAAAGCACCTTGTGTAATATACTTGATGCAAGATGCAGATGCGTCTCTGTTTAAAAATACTATTTAAAATTGGTATTTTAATGGGATTTCTTGAGACTAAAATGGTATTTTGTGGTATTCTTGGATGCGGATAGTATTTTGTATTGTCATCGGTGCGGTCACACTGTGTATATTTTTGGGTGCTGCATAAAATAAAATATAAGTTCCTGCAAAATGTCAGATAATGGTCTTTGTAAATTGTGCCAGGATAATATCGCTATAAATGTGGATCTCAAAGTTGACGCGGCCAGCTTTAAACTGCTGCGAAAGGCTCTTAAAGAGCTACCAAATTGATGTGAGCCTTAAGTTTACCTCCTAAAGATCGTAATGTATCATCCTTTTTTATAGGCGTCCATCCTGAAAGAAAGATCATGCACTTGCGAACAGTGCTTCGACGTAGTTTTACAAATGAGCAAAACCCTCGAGAAATGGAGCAAAGCCCAGGAAGTGCTGAAGGCAAGCCCCTTGTACATAGATGATTCCAAGATATTTCAAGTCAAGTTGGAGCCCGACTCCGACGCTCAGTTCTCGGGGACTCAAGTGGAGCCTCAGCAAGTAGATAGTTTTTTATGTACAAAGGATAAAGAACCCCAAACGGACGACGTAGAATTTCTAGAGAATGCTGAGGATTTAATAGAAGATGTATCCTCCGATGACGGTGATGACGTAGCAGAAAGCTCCCAGGATGGTGATGAAGATATGTCAACAGAGGAAGTTGACACGGACTGGAGATCGAGTCTCGAGAACTTCTTCTGCGTGTGCCTAGGACCCGATGGTTTGGCCTTAACCATTCTGTTCAAAGACAAAACCAAGGAGAAAAACATTCGGATGCTGTGCACCTGCTGCAACAAGTTGTTTGCCACCTTGTCTGATATCCAAAAGCACGCTGCTGTAACCCGTGCACATCCCGAGTTCTGGTGCGGCGTATGCGAGGCCATTTATCCAAGCCATTTCGAGTTAAAGATACACGAGAAGATAAAGAGACACTCGATGCCGAAGACCAAGGCCATGGTCATGCGGTGCCTGAAGTGCGGCACGAGGAGCAAGCAACTAAGTGACGCTATCAAGCACGAAAACGAAGGCCACGATAGGTCTTCCCTTATATGTCACAAGTGCCGGGTGTCCTACGAGTCCCGCAAAGCCTTCCAAAAGCACCTGCTAAAGCACCAAACCTACGTATGCCGATATCTAAAATGCCCTTATCGATTTCGATTGCTGCCCGATTATAAAAAGCACCTGGCCTGGCACAAGAACCGCAGGTCCCGGTGTCCAATAAACGGTTGTAATGTCATAATGGATCCAATGAATCACGACCAGCACTTGAGGACTCACCTGGTAACGCAAGCACCGCGTAAAGTCGGAATAGATAGCTGTGCAAAAAATAAAGAAAAGCTTAGAATGTAAATATAATAATGATTTTAAAGTACTTATTATATGGGCGGGGGTTTTCTATTTCTCTGCTATTCGATTTTTAAAACGAATTAGCTATCGATATTTTTGACAACCTGCGAAATTTGTTAGATAAATTAGTATCGATAAATTTTCAACAGCAAAATTTCAATCTGCAAATGATAGATCAAGTCATTTGAATTCATATGTATATAAAATCGATAATTTCTTCATCGAAAACTTGAAAAAACAAAATGTTTACTTTAATTAAAAGATTATAGAAAACTATTCGATACTATTAGATTATTAACATTTATCGATATTTTAAAGAGGGCTCGATATTTATTTGTTAATCGTTTCATCGATAGTATCGACTTTGTGGAATCGATAAAATCATTGATTATTTTCCAGCTCCAATTTTTCATCAAACCAAAAAGAATTGGAAAAAATCGTAAAACATGTCGGAGGAGCAACGGTGCAATTTGTGCCGGGAGGACCAGGCGATGGAGGTCGATCTTGAGAAGCCCATGTATAAGGCAGTCAACAAACTGCTACAGAGACTCTTCGAATGCTACAAAATTGATGTAAGTCGGTGTATGAATACATATGTACATATGAATGTATGATCCTACAAAGATACCTTCCCCATCCCATAGGTCTCCATCCTGGGAGAGAGCTCGTGCATTTGCCAAGCGTGTTTCGAGGGGGTTTTGCACATAAGCGAATCTCTAAAGAAATGGAGCAAGGCCCAGGAGGGACTGCAGGAGAAACCACTGGAAATAGACGACTCCAAGGCGTTCCAGGTCAAACTAGAGGATCCGTCCTCATCCTCAGAAGATGAGGAAATGGAATCGCCACAAAAGGATGGTATGGACATCCCAGAAGACAAAGAGGAAACGGAAGAAACTCCTCAAAAGGAAGGTCTGGGAGGCTCCGCCGAATTGACGCCTGATTTTTTCTGCGTGGCCATCGCACAGGATGGAATGGTAATCGCAAGATTGTTTAAGGACAAAACCAAGACCACCAGATTGATGTGCACCTGCTGCGATCAGGCGTACGATAATATGCTTCAGATTCGGAGTCACAATCCCATGACCCGGAAGAGTCCCACCTACTTCTGTGGCACGTGTGGAGCGAGTTTTAACAAGCCAAAGCAACTGGCAGATCACGAGGAAGCAGAGGATCATGTGAAACCTTTAACACGGCACAGGGACATCGATTTCCGTTGTCTGAAGTGCGACGAAACGTTCGCCCGCTTCTCCGACATTATCCGGCACGATAGCAGCGTGCACAGTTCCCTGGAGTACGCTTGTCCGTCGTGCAACATGCACTTCAAGTACTACGGCCCCTTCCAGAAGCATTTGAGGTTCCACAAACCTGTCAATCCGCCAGTCGACATGTATAACTGCAGCTATCCGAATTGCACGCGACGGTTCCGGGTGTGGAAGCGGTATGTGAAGCACATCAACTGGCACAAGGCCCTGAGCCACAAGTGCCCATATGTGGGATGTAATGTCACCACCGTTCCCGGCAACTACATGCGCCACCTGCGCTCCCACTACAATCAGGCAAAGTTCGAGCAGGATGGAAAGTTCATGGATCTGGATCCCACACAGCGTGTGCATCCGGATATTCGCAAGGTTCCGTACACCAGGCGCGTAGTGCAGGGCCAGTTGGAGGAGCAGCAACCAGTCGAGCGAATAAAGGTCAATCCGGACGGAGAATTCATCAGCTTGCCCAAGCAGATCGTATTTCGGAAGGGAAGATACATAAATGTTTTCGAAAATAATTAAATACTAACATTATAATTACAATATAAGTGACTAAAGTTAAGATATGTCGGCTATGTAAGACAATGGAATTATCTTGGATGCCGAACTAAAGGAATTAGAAGTTTAATTTTTAAGTTTAAACTTGAATAAATATACTTAAGCTGTTCAAAAATATTCAAACAAATTAGTTCTCTATCGGGAAGTTTGTGTGGATCGATAAATCGATATTATTTCAATGATTCCTTGGAAAACAGACCTAGAAATAATCTAGGGATCATTTCTATTACCCAGAATTTTGAAAATAATAATAAAATTACTCATTTAAACTGGGGGTACATCAATTTATTGCCGGAAATGTTGGGGGGGGGGACTGAAAATATTGGAAATATATTTTTCACAGAAATTATAGATATCTGATAATTATTACGTTACAATTGTTGTTCATGATTCTGGGAGAGTTAAGTTTTATGTTTTGTTTTGGCATTAAATTCTACAAATTGTATTTTTGATATTTTATGATCAAGAATAGATTTACTCAACCTGCAATTTCGCTTTAATTTCAGCGGATTTGAAATTTAATTTAGAGCAAATCTATTCTTGTGCAGAATCAACCCATATTTTTCTTAGTTCTTGGACGTTTTGAAAGATTTCTTCACATTTTTGTTTTTTGCTTTTCTTCTTGTCGATACAATGATTAAAATGCATAGCAAATTTGTAGCTTGGAGCGAGTATTCGGACAATCAACTGATGGCAAGATTTGAATCGCATCCAAAGTTCACTTAAATTAACTTATTTGTGTCGATGATTGTTTATTACCAACGCAATTGATGTATTGCTATTTTTATTTTTATGGGTGTAAGCAAAGAACTTGTAATAAAAAGATAAGTAACGCTTCAAGATTTTTTTTTTCAGTCAAATAAACCGTTCTTGCTCCAGTTTTCAATTGAAATGTATGGGCGTTATGCATCTTGTTATTATAAGGTCTTTGGTGTGTGGTTGTTGGCAGACAGTTAGAAGTGGATGAACTCTAATATTGTATTTTTGGATTCAACAGAATAGGCATCGGTTTTGATTTAATTTTGGTTTCGTTTTGATTCTTTTTGTTCACAACAAAATTGTACAATATATTTTTGTTTTGGATTTAATTTTTTGTAGTTTTCAAGCTGTTAACAATGCTGTTCTTGTTCCTAATTTGATATTCATTGCTTGCTGGATAAGTTTGATGTTTCTTTGTTGTTGTTGTTGTTTTTTATTTGGCACAGACAAATGTCAAAGGAAATTTTTGAATTTACAATAAAGAGCTGGCTGAAGAGGAAAATTATTAAAATTGTTTCCAAATTGATAGTTAATTTCATTGGACATTTGTCTGAGGCAGAGAGGTGGGGAATCGGATTAAAGTTTCCAAAAATAAGTTCGTTAATAATAATATAGAAAGTAATCCGAATCCAAATAAAAAAAGAGAAATGTTTAAAACAAAATTTGCAGTTCAGTTATTATGTAACATAAAAATTAATATGGCTTTTCAAAAAGCTTTAAAAGTCAGTAGTAAAAGATTTAAAGCAAATGCAAATGCAAATTTCTTCATCAGATTTTGATTAAGATTAAAAAAGATGATCGAATTGTATGCAAAAAAGACCAAGTTACAGGGGAACCTCTTTTGTTTTCGTTTTTCTTGTTGTTGCGGCGACCTTTGGAGACTTTGCTTATGATTGCTTAGGTCTAAAGATATACATAAATAGGCAACTCTGCTTTGGAGACTTTGCTGGAAACATTGGAGACTACACACAGCAGAAAACGCGACATGCTTCGACATGCTTACGAATTATAGGAAACTTGGCTTGGTGGTAGAAAAACACCCTTAAGGAGTTCTATCAAAAGGCTTAACATTTCTTAAAGGCTCTTCCTTACGCACTAGTGGCTCACAAAAATATATTTACGTACTTCTCTTCCGTCTCTGGTTTTTTCGTAAAATTTACAAATCGCTCAAATACGCTTTTCTCTACAATACAAATCATTATCATTTTTAGGCAATTTTAAATTCAATTTTAAACTAATTTAAATTCGTTAAATGTTTTTTTTTTTTTGTTATCTCTACTGTTTTTGCTGCTGAAGATATGCCTGATATTGGATCTCAATTTTCGGGACATTTTTTTTTTATTTATTTTATGATTGATTGATTAAAATGTTGTTGTTTTTTTTATGCTTATAAAAGTTTTGTTTGTAGTTGCCAGCCGTTTTTTTTCGTTTTGTTTTGTTTTTTGTTAAGATCACAATTGTGCTAAGAAATACACTATATCACAATTTAATTATTTACATTGTTATTATGTTGTATTCTCTCTTACACATCTCTCTCTCTCTCTCTCTCTCTTTCTCTCTCTCCTCATTCGTAGGTGGGGGGCGGGCAGTAAGTAAAACAGCCCTGAAAATTTTTCATCTCATCTTGGCCCGCAGAAAGCTTTCCATTTTGTTGTGTCAAACGATCTGTTTTCGGGCCTTGTGTTAAAGCTACGCTTTAAGTTAAGTTTAGATTTAGTTTGTTGGGTTTTTTGCTCTAAAAATACATTTAAACGGCGCGATAATAAACACTTGTTTGTTTAATACCCAAAGAATTGTAGCATTATTATTACTCAATCTCTGTTCGCCTTCTCACTTTGATGTTCAAGTGGAACCTTGCTGGTTTTCAGTGTTTATACAAAATATAACTTTACAGGTGCTGTGCTGAGCGGAAGACTCGCGTTTTTTTTTGGTATGAAAATCGCTTTTCTCGTTTGTCATATTAAAAAAATGTCTCGTCGATTTTTGAGAATATGTGTGGGGAGGGGGGAAGAAGTCAAATCTCCAGCTTAGAGATCAGGAAACTTAACTTTTTATACAATATATGTTGTAGTCTCCAAAGCCTAGGACTAGACACGATTAATGGTCTTTCAAGTGTGTTGGTAGTTGTTGTAGTGTTAAATGAACCTTTTAAATGCAATTCGGCATGTTTTCTCATATTCATTGGCCAAAGTCTCCAAAGTTTCTTTCGGTTCCCTAATGCGCGCACAGAGTTCTCCCCCGTAACCTTTGGCTTATGCATAACTTGAGAATTTGAAAGGAAAGGAAAGGAACTTGAAGGGAAAGAAAGGTTTTTAGCAAAACACATTTGCTATAAAGTTTTTGGTGAATGAGAAATTCGTCCACGAATTAAAATTGGGCGTAAAGTCAACGCCACCACCCAGCTGAGGCTGCTGCTGTAGTTGCTGCTGCTGCTGCGGTTGCTGCGACTGTGCCCGCTGTAGAATCCTTAAATTTGTGCCTGAAGCCATGCGCTGCAGCTTGTGCATGTCGCCCTGGGCATCGGCAGCGGATGGTGCTGCGCCTCCTCCTCCTCCTCCGCCAAAGTTCAGCGACACTGAAGCTGGTCTTGGACGTTGCTGCGACTGCGACTGCTGCTGCTGCTGCTCGTTCTTTGGATTCTTTTGAGCTGCTGCTGCTGCTGCGGCCGATAGCATGGCTATCAAATCCACGCCTGTTGTAGGTTGCTGTTGTTGTCCCAGAATCCTTACATGCGGCTGCTTATCACTCTGGGACTTTGTGCGCGATCGCTGTTGTGGTTGCTGCTGCTGCTGTTGTTGATGCTGCTGCTGCTGCTGCTGCAGCTGTTGCTGCTTTAATGCTTTGGCTGCCCTTTGTTGTAGCTGCTTCTCCTTGCGTATCAAATCAAAAGAGCTGACAATCTGCAAAAGAATATAACCATAAAAATCGATAATAAACAAACTGCAAGATTCTTGAACAATAAATAAAAGCCGATTTAAGCAAAAAGTAAACAGAAATCTAAAAAATACAACGAATAACTTGCAGTTCTCACCTTTTCTGTGCTTGCCGACTGCTGTGCATCGTTCTGACTTTGGCTATGGAACAGCTGACGCTTCGATGATATTGTGGCACCTCCGACTCCTCCTCCTCCATTTGAGCCACCCCCTGTTGTTGTTGATAGTGGCGTCGTTTGATTGCTGCCCGCAGCCGCATTTTGTTTATTGCGTTTCCCATTGCTATTGCAAATGTTCATTGAGTTGATGGCTGCGCCGCCGACGGTGGCGGGAGCGGCTGCTGGACCCGCCTTGCCATTGAGATTATTCAACTTTACGCCATCCAAATCGCCCATGGACTTGTGTCGCTGGCGACGCGATGCATTCCGCATCACCGCTGCCGTAGTATCCTTTTTGCAGCTGCTGCCGCCGCAGCCGCCATTCAGATGATTTGTGGGCGAGGCGGTGGCGGCATTCGGCGAGTGCTGGCCGGAGCATTTGCGACGACGTGGCTCGATGCCAGCCTTGCGATCGTTCACCACCTTCTTCAGGCGCTTCACAAACGGTATGATCATGAAGAAAGAGTTGGAGTTTTTACCCAGCTTGGCCTTCGATATGGCATCGTTCTTGTTCACCGGCAGAGCATCGATACGGAACCAGTCGCAGCATTTGATCTCGTTGCGGGTGCGAGGTGCAAACGGTGTGTCCAGCGGTATGTTGCGCACCACATACAGCCGCGTGTACTGGTAGTTGATAAAAGCCTCAATATAGTCATTTTCATCAATGTTGTCCGTGATGTCGAAGCCAGTCTCCTCATAAACCTGAGTACAAAAATAGTTTAATTGTTGTTACAATTATTTAAAAGTATATTTGTTGCGTCACCTCTCTTGTAGCACAGTGCGCCGGATCCTCGTGCTCGTTTATCTTGCCCTTGGGAAAGCCCCAGGAGTTGCGGGCGAAGTAGGACTGCACTAGCAAGCAATAATTGTGGTCCTCGGACACCAAAATAGCTCCATATGTGGGCACCGACAGCTTGTAGTTCTTCCACTCGTCCAGAATTTGATCCACGGTGCCATGGTGCTTGTTCAAAAAGGGAATGTGCTGTGCGGAAAATGCATGATCGATGAGTTAAGATAGAGAGAAAGAGATTTTTCTGGGACTAGGACTCACCTGGAACAACTGCATGGCAAACTGCTTAATGCCCACCGTTGGCAACTTTCGCTGGACAGAAGACTTGGGAGTCGCTGCTGCCTCCCCATCCCCACCACCGCTCTCTTCGGGGGCACAAAAGAAATCCAAGTAGAACCAATGGGCCAGCTCCACTTGGAAACAGATTCGAATTAAATTATTTAGCTCCATGTCCGGTACATTGATTATGAACCGACTGGCCAGATCATCAAGTATATCGGACGGAATTTTTGATTTCTCTGGCAATTTAATGCTGGACGCCTTCGTGGTGTTAGTTTTTGATGTTGCAAAACTCGCTGAAATTGCTGATGTGGCTGCTGCTGCCGCATCTTCCGAGGAGCTGCTGCCGTACGAGGAGTTGGTTGATGTCGATGAGTGGGTCGATGATATGGATGAGTTGAGGCGTTGCTTCTGTGCGCTGAATTGCTGTTGCTGCTGCTGCTGCTGCTGCTGCTGCTGGCCATACTGCTGATGTTGCTGTTGCTGCGACACCTTCCTTTTCTCAATCGCTATGGGCGCCGTCGTGGGCGTGGCGGTTTTGGTGAAAACAGCTCCAGTTTTAAGCAATTGATTCAATACATCATTCTCGTTCTTATTATCGAGGTGTCGTCGTTGTTTCTGCTGTTTTTGTTGCTCGAGTTGCTTGTTGATATTGCTGTTGTTGTTGTGATTGTTGTTGTTGTGATTGTGGTTGTTGTTGTTGTTCTTGTGCTGGCTAGTGTTATTGTTGTTGATATTCAGCACTTTCTGTAAAGTCAACGAAGCGAGCAGCGCCAGATTGTTGACTTGAAATAGAAAAGAAAACAGAGATAAGCAAGTGACACCAAGAAACTGATAGAAAAAAAATAATAAAAAATATGAACTGAGGTAATAGAGCTGAGAAAAAACTGCTGAGATATCTATTTCTTGTCTGATTTCACTTTTCCATGACCCTGGATAGAGTCAAAGCCACTCAAAAATTCAGCTAATAGCACTTTAAGGTAAGTAGCAAAGGTAAAAAATAAAATAAAAGTATTTCCCGAAAGCCAAAGTAATTTGAACGCGAAAATGAAGGTAATATATTTTTATGCTTGACCTTCTTTGAAGTTATTGCATTAGTTGTCATTGTCCATCTTCTTTTGGATAAGTTTATTATTATAAATAAAGTCAAACAACAGTGCAATTTATAAGAAATGTCTCAGGTTTCGGAGACTTCCTGAGTAAATGTTATTCCCTTTGCTCAAAATATCAGCAAAATGCCTAAATACCGAAAAACTATACTCTTAAAGGTATATATTTTCCGCACATTGATAAGAATTACTATGGTTTTATCGTAATAAGTAAACACAACCGTGCACTCGATAAGCACCAACTGTATGTGGCTAAATATACCGCATTTTCTTAGTTGTTGCCAGGCTGTCTACGTATTTGAGAAAATTTCTATTGGAGTACCTTGCGAACTGCTGAGTAATCGCTATCACTGAACGGTCGCCTGCCAGCCTGGCCAATGATCTTCGCTGCTGCCAATTGCGCAACAACAAATGGCAAATAGCAAGACAAAAGGCACAAACTATTACTATGCCCGTTCGCTTGGCCTCTAAAAACAATTCAGAAAAAAAAAACACAACGCAGTTCAGCGACCTCTGCTGAAAAGTGTTGCAACATGCACACAATCTACGCGTACACTCGTTGGCGTGGGCGTGTGTTGGTGCAACGATGGCACTATATTACAGTCAGGCCTCGCTAAAATAAACGAAAATACGGTCCACACAAAACCAGTTAAAATATAAATTAATCAACAAAAAAGTGGATACGTATGCCATAATGGTTTCCTTATATTTTTACTGCATTTCTTCAATTAAGAATATAACAAGAAAAGAAAAAAAAAAATGATTTCTATTCACCGTGAAAAAAAAAACTAATATAAATATTGACAGTTGAGTGGGGTGGAGATTTTCAGTTTTAAAGAATATGCGTCGTAGGAAATTCACACTGTAATACATATTGTTTATTGTGTTTTGCTTATCAATCTATGGAGCATCGCTTTACCGTTATCATTCTCCTTGCTGCTGCCGACGTTGGCCGAGGCAGAGGCAGCTACGGCGGCAGAGGCTGTGACGACAGCAACGGCGTTATTTATCAGTGGCGCAATTTCCATAATATCGAAGACGCTCTGTTTGTTTATGTAATACACTTTATTGAATTTTTTTGTGTTTGTCTTTTTCGCAAAAATATTTCTTGTTTGTTTGTTAATTCACGTCGTTCGCGTCTCTTTTTCTCTTCTTCTCCTGCTCTGTCTCTATCCTCTCGTTCGTTTGCTTTTCCTTCAATACGCGCTCGTGTGTATGTGTGTCCGCTGGTTGGCGTATGAGAGTGTGTGGGTGTGTATGAACGTGTGTAAGCGTTTTGTCACGTATTTTTACAACGGCGTTGTTTTTGTAGTAAATATGGCTGCCAAGTTTCGAAAATTTCTGCAATCGTCCGCTTTTGTCGCACGAATTTGATTTTCCAATGCAATTGCTGTACTTGTACTCTATTTAATGCTTCGATTGCTTTACATTCTAACGCTTTCGCTATTGTTCTCTCGCCTTCCGCTCTTTCTGAGATTTTCTCAACTTTTTCTGCATTAGTTATTGTTGTTGCTGTTGCTATTGCTGTGTTTATTTTTGCTGTTGTGTTGTTGTGGAGAGCCATCCACGGTGTGCGCTCCACTTTAGTACGCACGCACACAGTCTCACAGTGGCGATATTTTTTTCTTGTCGTATTCACGTATTTTTCCACTTTCAAACTCGCTGCCCAAGAGATTGTCGCGATCCGATTTATATCTATTTACACTGAACTTAAATTTAGTAACTATTTTGCACTATTTAATGGGCCTTGCAACTTCTGGAAAATTTAGCGTCGCGTATAGAAACTAGGGTTGTTGATAATATATCAAAGTATCAATATATCGATATTTTTCTAAAGATGATATATTTTTTGCCCAAATATCGACACAGCGATATTTTTATTTAATATTTTATGTCAAGAAAAATTTATGAAAAGTTTTCATCGTTACATATGTAACAATCTTTTTAAGTTTTTATTCACGATGTTTCTCCTCCAAGTGCTCTATGCCTTATTCCTCTTATTTGATCATATATGTACATTCGATATATCTATCGTTTGTTCCTAAGGATATACAAATAATCCTCTCGATATTTAATTATTTAGTATTTACATTTATACACAGTTTATAGCCTTTTTCCACTGCTACATATCTCAACATTTTGAATGTTGGGGTGATTCGGCTACAATCCTATTTTATTTAAAGTAAATTAATTCTTATTTTGAAGAAAAACTTATTAAAATAGCATATTCTAGCAATAATTGTAATTGTGACATAAATAACTTATTTTATTGCAAAAATTACAAAAGAGATCTGAGCTTATTTTATATTACAAGAAATCTAAGAACAATAAGCAATTTTAGTCCCGTAATTTTTTTTTCTTGTCAGCTTCAATGCGGTTCATTCCGATATTAAACGAGTTTTGAGTCAGAAAACATAATAAAAACAAAATTGTTCATCATTTAATTGCAATATTAAGCACAACGAAAAATAATTAGTTATATTATATTGTAGTCATAAGAACGATGGGCTGCTGCTCTTCTAGATATATTCATTTATTTTAAAACACTTTATTTTTTTTTAGAATTAATTTTAAGTAAGTCGGATAAATATATCATTTAGAACCCGTAGGAACGATTAGTAAATGTAGAGGAAAAAGTAAAGCTGTGAATTCAATATACATAAGTAAATGTAATGAAAGTGGCCATTACTTCTTTGTTTTTCAACAGACATATGTATATAATTTAATTAATTAATTACGGTCTTTGCTATTTATAGTTTGTTTTAATATTTATTTTTTCTTATAATTTAGTATTTTTATGTGCAGAACCTCGTGGTATGTTTATACGGTACACTTATGGTCACACTGAATACCTTCGTACCGTGTGTTTCGACTTTTCCAGGCCACAAAAAACCGAGTTTTTCCTGCAAAAAAGTGCATTTGGCGCAAGGAAAATCTTCGATGTGGTCGCCCTAAGCCAGCAGCAAGATTGCATTTTCGAAATTTTCCGCCTGCAGCTGGCCGTGGACGTGCTTTGTATCCGTGGAGAACAGAGACGCAAAGGTTGGGACACCTACATCGCATCAGCATAAATCTACCCGTGTGTGTGTGTGTGTTGTTCCGTGTTAAGGTGGACCTGATTGGCTGTAAAATTTAATGTGTACCTTAATCCGCCCATGTTGGTTTAAAAAACCCCACCATAAATGAGTTTTTGAATAATTACATACAAACGAACTCTTTAGAGCAACCTTGAATACCTTTAAGACCTACCGAATGGTTGCGATTACTCGGCGTTTGCCTACTCCGTTTTTAATGAACTTGTTTGAACTTGGTTTCTAATTAAAATTCTTATTGAAATTGATTAATTGAAGCTAATGCATTTAAATAAATGCATCACATTTGGCTGTGATATGCCATATTTAAGCCTGACTAAAGATCCACCCCAAAGTCTATGGGTGTTCTTGAGTACAATTGGAACGTGCGTGTGTTACATAGCGTGTCTGTGTGTGGGCGGTACTTGTGTTGGTGGAGGAAAAGGAAATTAATCGAAGTTGTTTTTTTTTTTTTATGTTTGCACCAGTGCCTTAAAAGGGCCTTTAATCATAACTACGTCTCCTCAACATATCCATATGAGTCTAAACTTTGCTTATCTTCAACTTTTGTTTCTGCAAAGTATAAATTCATGTTTGCCCTGATTCCCCAATCGCTTTGATCTCATAATTTGGTTATGAGGTTTCCCTAACAATATTTCGAATCTATTTCGAATCATTTTCTATGATAATTATTATAACGTTTCTTCTCGCATTATTCTCGCAGATAGACGCCGTGTGGGGTTGGGTTGCTTCCGGCCCGCTGCGCTTAGCAGCGAACAGAATGGGCGACCTGCCGGGCTCCACCGGTGGCGCTGGCGGTGTGGGCGGCGGTGCCGGTGGCGGGAGCGGGGGTCCCACCATCACGGGCGGAACGGGCATTAACTCCACGGCAGGCGGCGGCGGCGGCGGCTCCTCTGGCGGTTCCACAGGCCTCGACCGACCGCCGTCGCCCGCCCGCCTCTCGCACACCTCGGAGAAGCACCCGAAGGTCACACTCACGGAACTCAACATGCTGCGGCGCCATCGGGAGCTCTGCGACGTCGTGCTCAACGTGGGAGGGCGGAAGATATTCGCCCATCGAGTGATATTGTCCGCCTGCAGCTCCTACTTCTGTGCCATGTTCACCGGGGAGCTGGAGGAGTCACGCCAGACAGAGGTCACCATACGCGACATTGACGAGAACGCCATGGAGCTGCTCATTGATTTCTGCTACACCGCCCACATTATCGTCGAGGAGTCAAATGTTCAAACACTCCTGCCAGCCGCCTGCCTGCTGCAATTGGTTGAGATTCAGGACATATGCTGCGAGTTCCTCAAGCGGCAGCTAGACCCCACCAACTGTCTGGGCATTCGCGCCTTTGCCGACACCCACTCCTGCCGCGAACTCCTGCGTATCGCCGACAAGTTCACGCAGCACAATTTCCAGGAGGTGATGGAGAGCGAGGAGTTCCTGCTGCTACCAGTTGGGCAGCTGGTGGACATCATCTGCAGCGACGAGCTAAACGTGCGTTCCGAGGAGCAGGTCTTCAATGCGGTCATGTCCTGGCTGAAGTATAATGTCGCCGAGAGGCGACAGCACCTGGCACAGGTGAGGAGTTATTATTTATTGTAAAAAATTACAAAATAATGAAAATATTGTTTTTTCAAAGGTCCTCCAACACGTCCGTCTGCCCCTACTCTCTCCAAAGTTCCTTGTCGGCACTGTGGGCTCCGATCTCCTGGTGCGCAGCGACGAGGCTTGCCGGGATCTAGTAGATGAGGCCAAGAACTACCTACTGCTGCCGCAGGAGCGGCCGCTAATGCAGGGCCCCCGCACTCGACCCCGCAAACCGACGCGACGCGGCGAAGTGCTATTCGCCGTGGGCGGTTGGTGCTCCGGCGATGCCATCGCCTCTGTGGAGCGTTTCGATCCTCAGACCAATGACTGGAAAATGGTTGCTCCCATGAGCAAGCGTCGCTGCGGCGTGGGCGTGGCCGTCCTTAATGATCTGCTGTACGCGGTCGGGGGCCACGACGGGCAGAGCTACCTGAACAGCATCGAGCGGTATGATCCGCAAACGAATCAATGGTCCTGCGATGTGGCACCGACCACCTCCTGCCGCACCAGCGTCGGTGTGGCGGTGCTCGATGGCTTCTTGTACGCGGTGGGCGGCCAGGATGGTGTCCAGTGCCTGAATCACGTGGAACGTTACGATCCCAAGGAGAACAAATGGTCGAAGGTGGCTCCGATGACCACCCGCCGATTGGGTGTGGCCGTGGCCGTCCTAGGTGGCTTCCTCTATGCCATTGGTGGCTCTGATGGTCAGTGTCCTCTAAACACCGTTGAGCGATACGACCCCAGGTTGGTGTGCCATAAATTTACAAAGATTGAAACCTTAAATTGATCTAAAAAAAAATATCATTTTACAGACACAACAAATGGGTGGCGGTTAGCCCGATGTCAACGCGGCGCAAGCACCTGGGATGTGCCGTGTTCAACAACTACATTTATGCCGTAGGCGGGCGGGACGATTGCATGGAGCTCTCGTCCGCCGAACGCTACAATCCACTGACCAACACCTGGAGCCCCATCGTGGCCATGACCTCGCGACGCAGCGGGGTGAGTTGACATTCGCTTAAAGTTTAAATTATTATAACTTATAAATAACGCACTCCCCTTTAAGGTGGGCCTGGCCGTGGTGAATGGGCAGCTATATGCCGTGGGAGGCTTTGATGGGTCTGCCTATCTAAAGACCATCGAAGTGTATGACCCGGAGACGAACCAATGGCGGCTGTGCGGCTGCATGAACTATCGCCGGCTGGGCGGCGGTGTGGGCGTTATGCGGGCACCTCAGACTGAGAACTATATGTGGTGCGAAAGCAGTTTTAAGCATCACTCTACAATTCCCTCAACCTAATCTCCATCCCACTAACCAATGCTTTGTTGTTTTGTCTTCATCCCTTCATCAAAAACATGCTAACAACTACCCAGGATACGCAAGGATTCTGTTGTCTGATGGGAGCAGCAGCCGTCGACGTTGCCCTCGCAAACGTTGCCGCCGCCGCATTTCTACTAACAAATTATATCCGCAATTCGAAGCCAAATCCAAACTCTACCCGGCGTTGTCTAGCAGTCAGTATATAAAATC
This sequence comes from Drosophila bocqueti, assembly GCA_018151655.1. Lineage (NCBI taxonomy): Eukaryota > Metazoa > Arthropoda > Insecta > Diptera > Drosophilidae > Drosophila > Drosophila bocqueti. Next base: position 4,459,301 of record JAECXF010000230.1, read on the forward strand.
GGAATGTATTAATTGTTAATTGTTTATTGAGCGCGTTTGTTAGACAAGAAAATAGTATTAAAGTCAGCATTGCCCCCTCTTCTGTTCATCCCCATCACACACTCCCCATTCTCTAAGTAATTATATAAGCTTATTTATACAAAAAACAAAACAAAAAATATCTACATGTTGCTGGCTCTGTATTTCGTGGAAATCGCTAGCTCATAACCCATGCCTTCTCTCGAAAAAAAAAACAAGCAAAAGAAAAGAAAACACAGAATCAAATATTAAATATAGAAACGAATTCGATTTATTGTAAATCTTAAAACCATGAGCTCTAGAGTCAAGTAACGAAATTGGTATTAATAATTAGATTTAAGAAATAACTGAAGAAAGTGCGTCCGAAATTAGATGGTGCAATATTTCGATCGACCAACCCAACTCTCAATTTAAGACCTTACAATAACAAGATGAGTTCAAAGATTTTTATGCATCTGCTTGCTTTGTGGTAATTCTAATGTGTGGACCTTAAGGCATCTTATTATTCTAAGGTCTTTGACTCAATTCTGTATTTATTATTTTAAAATTGAAATTAATCAAATGGCAATGTCTTCGAAAATAAATAGCATGGTCAGTTGTAGTGTTTGGCTTATCAAGTCTAAAAAAACACTAAGAAAAAAGGAAATATACAACGTTAGGAGCTAGCCCAAAAAGAAACAAAAAACAACACATTTAAAAATAGTAAAATTAAAAATTACACCTAAAGTCTACGCCTTAGACGTAAGTTCAACATGATAAGTCTTTAACTTTTAATATTGTTACTCGTAGATGGTAAGCCAGCGCTGAGTCCCTCGAAAGAACAGGGATCCCAACGTTTTTTAAAAATATTAGTTATTGTTGAATACCATTTTTTTGACCCTCGAGCCGCACTCGAAATAATTTTTTGTTTGAGGAAATTCTTCCCCTCATTAACAGTCTTTCAATATTTATTTTCCAAATTATTATTATTATTATTTATTGTACGCTTTTGTATCTCATTTAGTTTATTCTTAGACACTGTTGTTATTAAACCCCGAGCAAAATGAATGAATAACTTTGCTTCCAAATGATAAATAAGAATAGCATTTATGAAGAAAACAAAACCAAGCTTATTTATATTTTAGTGTTAAGTGAATGGTGGAGCACACACACTTGCGTAAACCCAGACAAATATCCGCATACCACACACTAATATACAATAACAATTTGTAGTTATATATTAATGTTGGGAAACCAAAACCAACTTGCATAATTTGCAAAGAAAAAGCGTAGAAAAAAGTGTTAAAAATGTGAATGTGGATCGTAAACCCGTGCTAGGAATAAGGATATACAAGTAATAACAATAAAAATATATCTAAACTAAAATAAAATAGAGTTTTAATGAAAGTTTTAGTGGGAGTCCCATAAATATCAAAAATTGCCGTTAAATTTAATTAAAAAATATCGTTTTCAAATTGTCACCATTGCCGCCCACATTACTCAAACAATCGATAACTCAATCGATAAGAGTGCACAATCGACTAGCAGTGAAAAGGAGTAGAAAAAAGTGTTAAAAATGTGAATGTGGATCGTAAACCCGTGCTAGGAATAAGGATATACAAGTAATAACAATAAAATATATCTAAACTAAAAAATAAAATAGAGTTTTAATGAAAAATTTCCATGTCCTTTTACCTTTCTTAATCTTAGAAGTATTTTTTTTCAACTAATATAAAATTAAAAAATATCGTTTTCAAAAAGTCACCATTGCCGCTCACATCACTGAAAACACTCGATAATTAAATCGATAAGAGTGCACAATCGACTAGCAGTGACCGGTCAGCTGTTCATTCTGGCGCCCTTTCCCTTCTCTTGTTAAAAGTAAATTTGTTGAATTTTTGGCCACAAGCAAAAAATGGCCAAAGCTGGCGTGGATGTGCCGGCGCCGAGGAAGATCCTGGGTAGTGTGGAGTACATGCGGATTTGCCAGTTCATCAATGGCTACCATGGCCTGGCCATCGACTGCGAGTTTGAGCTGCGCAATCGTTTCTTCAAGGAAGTCGAGCCGATGGCCCTGACCTGTATCCTACAGTCGGAGCTCTTTAACCGGTCCCGGGGTCAGCACTGGAGGCACGAGCAGCGGGGCAAGAAGCTGCTAAAGGCGTAAGGACTGTCACATAAAGTGAAAATATAAACTTATTCTACACAATGCTCTTGTTCTCAGGTTCGAGGATCAGAAGGAGCTTTATAACAACGATCTGCTTATTCAAATGGCCTGTTCGGAGGGAATAAATCCCATTGCTATCTGCCGGGCGCTGCTGCAGGAAAAGTATAAGCTGAAGCACAGATCGCACATCTCGCGAATGCTCAAGCATCCACATCTCATCGATGACCCGCGGCTGGCGGCCAATGTGCAGCAGTGTATGATAAGCGATAATCAGGAGGGCCCCATTACCGATCTGCGGCGCCGCATTATGGGCGAGGAATACGAACTGAAGCTTAAGCAACTGGCCAAGGAGGCCGGCATACATTTCTACGATGAACACGATTTGCGGCGCATGGGATATGACAAGACGCCGGACATTAAGATGATTCTGCCATTCCTCTACAAGGGCCAAGTGATCAATTGGATCGAGAGCAAGGCCAATTTCGGGGATACCAAGGGGCACAAGTACAACATTCAACAGCAGCTGCATAGCTACTGTAATCGGTGAGGATTCTTGCCATTTTCAAGTGCCAAAAAAAGTAATCAAATCTTTGTATTTTCCCACAGCTTTGGTCCTGGCCTCATCATCTATTGGTTTGGCTATCACGAGGAGACGCCCCACCTGCCGGATAATAACATTGGCATCACAGTGCTCGCTGATTTTCCGGCCAAAGAGGATTTGGTATTCATGCAGATTACCGAAGGGGAATCGCCGCTAGATGAAGCTGCAGCAATACAGCAAGTGGGATATAAAGAAACTGCGACTCCTGACAAAGCAATCCTAAAGAAATCTTCATAAAAGTTAGAGAACTCAAAACGAATTCGGAGACACAGGAAATAGTCCTATTTTTCGTTCTAAGTAATTTTAACGATGTGTGGCGTTTTTAGATGAAAAACTAACTAACTACTCTCATATTTGTAATTATTATTCTTAATAAGACTATTGGAATGACGAAAATGCCCTGCATTTAAACTGTAGAATTAAGACAATGCATTGTCTTGCAAATGCTGCAAAACCAGTTACTTCTTTTTAACAGTTTTTTTTCACTTTTTATTGTATTTATAAATTCTCATGTACATGATTTTTACTCAATTGTTTTATATAGTACAAAAAACATTGGTTTTCTTTCACAAAAATCGTATATAAAACTATAAAATCTTGTAATAATCGTTGTTTCAAAAAGAAAACCAAATCAAATATCAAAAACCTATCAGAGAGAGAGTCGTAATTATTGTTGTCTCTTGTCGTTGGATGGATGGGCTAGCTAATAATAATAAAAAAAAAGAAGAGGAAATGAAAAACATTTTTTTATGATGCTATGCGGTAAAGTTGCTTTGTATTGTGTGGCCATTTCATCGAACAATTGCATACTGTGTGAATTTCAATGTTTTGTTTTTTGAGTAAAACTAAAACCAAAACCAAAAGTCAGCAGTGTGTGTAGACATAAAATTCAGCTGCGATCCTTGCATTGGCAATTATATAATTATTCTTATTATTTTTTGTTGTCATCCACCCCTCCTCCTTCGTCTTGATTGTTGCTGTTCTTGTGTTCGGGCTGATGTAAACTTATTGTTGTTGCAAAGGTTTCGTTTTCGTACTTGGTAGGCAACTCCGACAACGACGATCTCCGTTCAGCTTGATATATGCATTAAAGTGTAAGCGCAGGGCGAGGAGGTCGGCCATCAGACGTCCTTAAGCTCCTCGGGCATGTCGTTCTTGGGATGCTTGTTCTCGAAATGCTGCTTATACGTCTTGGGGTCGGGCATTTGTGACTGAAATGTAAAGGGGATACATTATTATTAGATTGTTTTTGTTGGGTTAAGGGAAAGTCTATAAAGGATCTGGGAAATACATAGAGAAATGTGTTTTTGTGTGGCTTCGGAATGAACCTTCTCCACGCTACTCTTTGGTTTAAAATGAGCTTCTAAGAAATATTAAAACTTACTAACCTTGATAAGATATTACCAATTCTTTTTACTGGAGTTTCTTATCAAGAATACTTATTAGTTATCAGTTATGCAAGCCAATATCTGCCTATTCTTACTTTAAACAAATAACTTATTGACATTTAGAGTTTAAAATTAAAGTCGGTCGTAAAATTCTAGTTTTGTATTAATTTAGATGCACAGCACATAAATATATCTGTTCCCTAACACAACTACGAGTGTGATAAATACTAATTATTGTTTATTTGGCGTAAACCGGGCTTTGGTATTAGTTGCTAACAAGCTTTTCTAATTAACATTCCAATTTTACTTGCAAAAATATGCACATAAAGGAGATAATTAATTTATTTATTTCATTAATTTATTTTGTAAAAAATGTAATTTTTAAGGTACAAATTAAGGACACAAATGAAAAGGTGGAAGCGGTGGAAAGCAAAAGATAAAGCAAGGTTTTTGGCATGCTTTCCATTGCCTTTCCTAATCGATTTCAATTCTACTTTGGCTAAGCTTTGGGCTATCATCTTACCTTGCACACGGCGCAGACATGGACGAGAGCCTTTTGGGCGGCCTTCTTTTGGTCGTTGGCGCTGTGGCCCTGCTGCTTCTTCATCTTGGCCTGCTTCTCGGCGGACTTCGCCTGCGATTGGATCTTCTGGTGCCCGCGTGCCATGGCTCTTAGTAGTTGCTGTGTAACCAAACAAATAAAAGTGCAAGTTTAAGTGGAATTTGCGCAAAAGCCCCATTAATCAAAGGTTTGTTTGTTTGTTTGTTGTTGTTGTTGTTGTTGGGCTTCAAACGGGATTTGCAACAAAGGCAAAAGAAGAGACGGAGACGGCGGCAAACGCAGTTACTTTCACCTTCTCGCCCGCACACACCTAAGCAGCAGCAGCGGCAGCAGCAGCTGCTGGATAGATTATCTTCACAGGAAACGCGTTTCGCGTTCGAATCACCGTCGATCGTAAATAGCGAAAACCAAACGTGACACGACACTGTACTACAAGAACAACAACTACAACATTTCACCCCCACACAAAAAAATGAAAATGTGGCTCTGCGAGGCGACCACGTTCTCCCCGTTTTCCCACCTTTCTCACCTAATTAAGTCAATTTAGTTGTGGGCGCCGATGCTAAATGCGGATGTTGCAGCCTTGTGGATTTTATTTCGGAACTCGGTGTGCCGAAATGTTTTTTGATTTTATATCCGAAACAATTGACGTTACGCTTTGGAAATTTAATAATTAGTCGAGTTTTGTTTCGCTGCCAGGGTTGTTGTTGAAGTCACTGTTGACAGTTTAGCTCATTTCAGGCCAGATCTAGCATATTTGGAAATGTAATAGATTTGCAACTAGCTTCTAACCTTAAAACTAGCTATTTTTAATATTTTGCAAGCATATTCTAGCAATTCAACGCTTTAGTTTAAGCATTTGAATTCTAGAAGTGATTATTTAAAATCGCAAATAGATAAATGCAGCGATTTGTTTTTAATAATTTTGTTATTTTCTCGGTGGTTTCTTATTTATGCGCACATCACTGAGAAACTGAGACAGACTGTGTTTGGTACGGAGAAAAATACAAAAAGTGTGACCGTAGTCTGGTTGACGTAAAACTTTATCGAATGGCGTGAACACAAATGCAATCGGCGCGATTTTTAAAACGCGTAGATTTTTTATGGTTTATAATTTGAACGACATTTTTGCCACATAAAAAATTAAGAATATGAGGCAGAGGCTAGAGGCAAATCCTGAGATTGATAGTGGTTTCCCAGAGTGAAAATAAACCATTATATTTCTGCGTACGACTATATATTTACTGTGTAAGTACTCCTGTTTAAAATATTGTGGTATTACTTGTTATTACAGCAATAAAAGATGGTGTTTTCTGCTACGCTTCGCTCACACTTCCATACACACGTTCTCGATTGAGCCTCCTGCCCCCCGCTACAATTCCGTTAATGGATAACTAAACATATTTATGCTCTATAGATAGATATACACGTTATACGAAAATACTACGAATACGGTTAGCCAACATGCTATGCTTAGGCTTAATTGAAATTAAACACGGGTATATAAGTTACTTTAGCCTGTCCTTGCTTAAAGGTTGTACTTTCGACTTAATTTTACGCGTTGAAATCAGTGGACGAGAAACAGAACTAGAGCCTAACTTAAACATAAACGAATTGGGTTCAATATTTGGTTTGGTTTTCAATTGTAAGTAATTAACAGCCATTGGAAGTGCGTGTTTTTTTGGGTTCTCTGTTGCGGATTTCGATGCTGGCGATGTGCTCTCAGTGTTTTCCTGCTGGGACTACGAAACCAGTGCGTGGTGATAGTGCACTCGCTTCTGGCGACGCTTGGGTCGCGGCTTCAACTGCTCAACCCTCTCTTCTACTCCCACAGAAACTGCTCCATGGAGAGTCACGGTGTAGGAGTGCAGACAAAGAACTGGCTCCCCGACGACGACGGCTCTTGATTCCTGACTGATACTGTGTGATGCTGGTGGTGGTGTGAAAGTGGCGCTGGAAGTAGCTTCTGCTGCTGCTGCTGCTGGGTATTCGCGTTGAGCTTGTCAGGCGAAGGTCACCTGGTAGAAGAGCCACTCTTCCATGAACGACGGCACAAAGGCCTTGGTGGTGGTGTACTTCACCTTGGGCCTTAGCAGATCCAATTGCTCCTCAAAGAGGCGCAGCTGCACCTTACAGGTGGACCCGTTGCCGTGAGTCAGATACTTGCCGTCCGGCTTCAGCACCTTGAACGAGTGCTCGAAAATTGTGCGAATAAAGTCCCAGGTCTCGCCCACGGGTGCATCCGTGATGGGGATATCTGTGAGATCCCCAAACACGTAGTCGAACTTGCGGCCATCGGCAATGAACTTTTTCAAATACTCCACGCAGTCGCCCACAATTATCTCGTACTGGTCGGTCTTGCGTTTCTCCAACACGTCGCCACAGATCACGCTGAGGTACTTGTTGCACGCTTGCATTACAATCTCATCAATTTCGAGCATCACCACATGCTTGGGGTTCTCCTTGAGCAGCTCATACAACAGGGCTCCGTCGCCGCCGCCCAGAATGCATATCTCCTTGCCCTCGTAGTTTTCAACGCCGCGGCACATCAAAGTCTCGGTGTAGATCAAGTCGGATTCAGCAATGTCTGGAAGTGGGGAAAAATATATATTGGAGGATATAAAAAGAGATGAATACAAATGATTCTTAAGCTTTAGTTTCCGTAGCTTTGACCTTTACAGAGAGGCACATCCAGCCTTGACACCTCACCCAAGTCTGTTTTTGTGTGTGTCCCACTTACTTTGCAGCTCATCCAACAGCAGCATGTTGCCCAGCGTCTTCGAGTGCATGATTTGAATCTTCTGGAAGGGCGACCTCGCCTCGTAGACCACCTGGTCGATGTCGTACTCGATGATGCGCTCATCTGCGAAAGATTTAAATCCGTTTTAGGGGTGCCTCGGTAGCCGGAATAAATGGAAACTAATCACTAGTATAGTAAAACTGATTTTCTTTCAATTGTTAGGCGGCGGCGGCACATGCAAAGAAACTACTTGGCTAGAGAAAAAGTGAACAATTCTAAAGGAGAAAAAAATATATAAAAAAAGGAATACTGAACGGCGAATGACTGAAATGATCTATCATGCTGGGTGCGCCACTAGGAGAACTCTGAGAACATCAGCTCGGTGGTGGTGGTGTGGTGGTGCTGCATCACATTGCGTTCACATACTTTTCGGATGACATACAGCAGTAGCAGTAGTATGGGTAGTTGGCTCTAGTTTTGCAATATGGATTGGAGATTGACTCTTACCTGACGACGGGAAATACCTGGAGACATCGCCGCGCTTCAGCGTCGGCAGCTTCTGCGACTTGATGCATTTTAGCTTGATTGCCAAGATCTTCTCCAGGCTCTTAGTCTCCTATTATTTTGTATATTTATTGATCGAAATGTTGTTGGTTGTTTGTTGTTCGTGGCGGTGGTGGTGTCGGAGGTGTTGTAGAAAGTTCAGGTACCAATTATGAGCGAGGCGGGGGCAGGTGACACATGTGCGTTGGGGCGTATTATATTGGTCAATATTTTTGTACACATTCGATTCGCAGTTCGCGGCAATTTTTGGTTGTAATTTGGAATCCAGGAGATGGTGGCAGCGGTTGTTCATGATGGTCGATGGATCGGTCGATTTTCGATTGAATAGATATGAAAATAAAAAATTTATTTCAAACAAAAATTAAATTGAAGAAGTGAGAGGGGAAGCTAAAACAGCAGCAATGCCAATTTATCTCTTGGAAATATGGTAATTGGAGCGGCAAGGGGAAGGACATGGAAATACTTTTCCTTTTTAAAAGTGATGCTATTGTTTTCAGAAAATTAATCACATCTCTTAAGCTTTCAACTACTTTATATATTCAATTAAGTAAACAAATATTTAATCATTGTTATTTCAAGTGCTTTTAGGGATGTAAAGAGATCAAATGGACATCACTGCTGGCAAAATAGGAAGACCGCCTGAAAGATTGGACAAACTAGCATGCAGGAAAACGGGCTAGAGAAGTAATCCTCAGCTAGGAGCAATGCCAGGAAGCTAACGTCATGGTCGTGGTGGGCGTGAGAATGTGCAGAGAGATTACAAGGCAGGTCGAATTTTTATGTTTGTGGTCATGAAGATTAAGTGATTTTTTGTACAGAGCCCTGAGATTCGGTGACCCAGCGGCAGGGTGTCCAATTCTGGTGATGGTCATGAAGGTTTTTCATTTCGTTTTGCGGTGGCGGCAATTGGAAATTCTAGTGGACAAAACTGCACGGGGTGTTCTAGATTCTGCAGTGGAATTTTGAAAGAGAATTTCGTTTGTATGTTCAGTGAGTACGAGTAAGTAGATAATATAGTTTGCATGTAGAACTAGCAGGAACTAAACGGAATTCTGTGACTTCCATAAAAAGTTCGACCAACCTGAGCTAGTCATGTATATGTCGATATATCCGCCGCGCTTAATCGGGGGCAAGTACTTGGACCGATCGCAACCGAATTTCTGCCGCAGAATCAGTTCCACAGTGCGCATGGTCTGCAATGGTAATTTCCATTTCTTATTCAAGTCCTTCTTCAACGGCACGATGAATAAATTAAAATAATGCAAGGTGACCTTCATTCCGGAAAAACGGAAACTCTTCGAACGACCCACCCCACCCCACTCACACCAGACGACGACGACGACGGCGACTACGACACACAGGCAGCCCGCCTGGCCCAACAAAAACTATTTTTAGTCCAAATACTTGATACTTATGAAAAAGGAAAGTGAACAGAACCAAAAGGGAATATATAGCGGGCCATATAAATATGCATGGGCCAGCTTATCGAAAGTGCAGGCATGTATTGCAAAATGGCAAACAAAAATATACAAAAAATGACAATAGAAGGCTCAACCGACACACTCGGATTGCGAAATCTGCTGCAAACAGTCGTAAACAGAGGACAGCAACCCATTTTTGCCGGCTAGATAAGGAAATTTCCGCGTTTATTAGACAGCAGCGTGCACGATAATAAAACCTTTGGAAATTAAATCTACACCGACCTTAATCAGTATGATCATTACACAGGTAATATTTTAAAGAGCTACACCTGTTTGTTTATATTTTATTCTATATTCTATGAGTCATATTTTGTAGTTTTGAATAAATTGCTGCATACTTTCTTGTGATTTTACAACAGAAGAATTAACGAAACAATTGTATATTCTCTTTTTACTTAAACAAACTTCTATATAATCAAAAAAATATTTAAATTCCCAAATAACCAATAAAGATCTGATTAAATTGAGCTAGAATATTTATATATTAACATATATAAAATAAATAAATACAAATAAAATGTACATTAAAGTTGTTCCCAATACATTTTACTGCCTAATTTTATACACATTTGAAATACAGACTTTTAAGCACTCCAATTGTAGTAATTTATGTTATAATCCATTAACTAAATTAAATCAAACAGAATGACCAAAAATGTTTGCAATAATTATATTTATGTTTACATATATCAATCGCAAAAGGTAATATATGTACTTATACATATATGTATTTCATTATTTTATTTTCTATTTTTGTGGTCGCTGTTGTTCGTGTTTAATTTTATAGGCATACATAGGCAGGTCTTCACTTTGTCGATTCATTTTGTGCAGCCAAACAAGTGACGAAATACAAATGTAACAACGAAATAAAACATACCAGGCGGAAATATTTTAGGTAAATACATATTTTAAGGAAATGATGAATGCCCTGAACTGCCTACCCTAAGTAAGTGTCCGGGCGGGCTCAATAGTTGTTGTATAAGAACATCGCCAATCAATAGATCTCTGAATCGGACCCACGTGCGCGCCGCCCAAATGCGGAGGAAACGAGACTGCGGACTGCGACGCCGGCGTCAAGTTAACCTATCAAAGCCCAGCTGGAGGAGGGCGGGCATATGTGTGTGTGTTGCCGAAGAGGTGTTAGATAATATAATACAGGCAGGGGGCGACCGCAGACGGGGGCCACTTGAGGCCAAGGACGCAGGGAAGGCCTGGCCTGACCCTGACCAAGTGCCGGCTGGTTTCTGCACAAGAGGGCGGGTCGAAGATGAAAGCGGGTCGGTCAAGAGCACGCGACGCACACCCCCGAACACACCGGCATATATTAACACTCGTGCATTGGCGCGGCATATATGTAAGTGTGTGTGTGTGTGCGGGGAAAATCAATTGTGGAAAATCCTTCCTCAATTTTATCGTCAGAGACAACCCGACGATATTGACGGCAAAGAGCCTGGGATTAATTGTGCGGGAGGGAAGGGATGTTCGATGAATATTGCACTTGTCGTACTTACGTCGAAGGAGATGCCATCCTTGCCGTCGGGAAGAAAGTACTCCACGTTCAGCGTCAGAAGGCCGTGCTGGAAGATCCGGCAGGTAATCACGGTGTCCTTGTTCTCGTGCAGCACCGCAAAGTATCCGTTTTCCGGCGACTCCATCGAATAGGCCAACTCCAGCTGCGGGAAGACGTGTTCCAGCTCGTTGCGCAGGATCTTGGCCACCTCCAGGCGCTGCTTCTCGTCGCTGGTCTTGTCCTTGTCCAGCGTAAAGTCGAACAGTATTGTCTGAGCCGCCATGGTGTTCGCGTCCGCCGTAAAACCTTTTTTAAAATCCCAAACCGCACCGAAAGATTAGAGATGTGCTGCCCACCGATACACAATCGATTTCGCGATAGAGCTAGTGTGGCAGCATTTTGTGTTAGTGGCTTGCGTTTTTCAGCTATCGCACGAAAATCACGGAATCAAATTCGCAAACTAAACTTTATTCATCTGAAAATTAAAATAAAATCATTGATTAATTTCAAGATTCGAAAAATGATTTAAATTTAAGTTCATTGCATCAATACGATTATCAAAAAGCTCAATTTGTATTAATATATACCTTTAAGCAAATACAAATTTTATATGGTAACAAAATTAGTTTTATTAAAAATATTTAATACATAAATAATACATTTTTAAACAGTTACTTTCAAGAAGTAAATATATACATAAACATAAAATTGTTTAATTTATTTGTAAACTAATATATAAAAAAGTTGTCAATATATTTAAATTATTTAGGGATTGCTCAATATCTCAATACATTCATTGAACGTTATGAATGGAAAGAAAAATTATTTAAAAACATTTAACAAAAATGGAATAAATAATATGGTGTGTAGGAATTAAAAAAACATTCGACAGGTATTGTAAACACCTCTTATCGGAAAAATAAAAATTTAATACATATGTATACTATGTTCAAATATTTAAACATATGTACAAATGTATGTCGAAATTTAATTTTTGATCCCCACAACCACTGATAACGATTCGGTGCGGAGACTATAATTTCCATTTAAATGAAGCTTTTATTTAAAAAATTTTTTATGTATTGAAGGCCAACGTTTAGTATCTATTTTTATACATCAGGAACCGATCAATTAGGGCCTCATGTTCATAAAAATCGGGAGTATTTATTAATTTATCCATTACGCCAAGCAGTTCGCTCTCCCGGGCCATGGTTTCCTTAGTCAGTTGGGCCTTCATCTGATTAGCGCCTTCGACGAACTTTTCGTGGAGTTTCGCATCGTCCATAGTGAACTCACTGGCTACTCCAAGTATACCCATCATGCTCAGTCCAATTAATTTAGCTTCGTTTGAGGACGGAATTAACTGGGACTCTAAATTTCCAAAGAGGTCCTGCAAACGCTTGACATGCTCTAACTTTTCCTGCGCAGATCCTCTTTGACGAAGTTCCATTCCACGGTTCACGTACGCCTGGAGGGCTGCCGATGCGCGTCCACGTTCCTGTTCCGGCACACTTTGAACTACCCCGTCCACAAAGTTAATGGTAATAGTCAGCATATTTTCAAACTGGATGCCTCGAAGAGTATCGAAATATCCGAAAAATTGGGCGATGATCCTGTTTTGCGGTTGGACCGGATTAGCACTGGCCAGGCTCTGTGTTTCATTAGTTTTTAGAATGCAAAATTATAAGTGAACGACCAAATTACCAAAGTAGCCAGCGAAATAAAAAGCAGACAGCGCATCTTTAACAAATGTTTTGATTGGAATCTATTATGGAGGAGCGCATTCTGTGCTTTTATAGGCGTTCGTCTGTCAGGGGGAATGGTCTTATCACCTATCCACCAATATTATGATGCAAGGAACATAAACGTTTGCAGATAGGAATCTGGCATATAGTGCTGATTAATACTATAAGAAGAGACGGACTATGAACTGATCCTATTTATATTGGATCAGGTTATCTATTAAATTATATTTCTTCTATATGCACTTATTTATTTTTATATATGTAACGGAAATAATTTTTTATCGATAACCGATGATCGTTCGCCAACCATCGATTGCGATAGCACTAAAAACGTCAACGAACCGATAGTCGATGTTCCTCCCACCTCTATTAAATTGTACCCAAAGCAATCGTTTTTCGCGGTAAACAACTCTCGTAGGTGCTCGCCAGCTCTTTAAATTACATAAATCGCGTACATGAGGGCAGCATAGAGGCAGCGGCGCCAGCAGGTACTGTGCGCGAACGGGTGGGGTTAACCCCAGAAGCGGAATCTGTTCGCACCTGAACCTGAACTTGAATGTCGCGTGTTGTTGCTGCTTTTATGCTAGACGTTGGCCAACAAACAACAACAAGGCTGCTGCTGGCGGCAACAATGGGCTGCTAATTATAAATCTCTCGATCCCAGAGAATCGGCAGACGGGTGCTGCTCACTCAGTGCTGTCCGTTGTCTTCGGTGATGTGTGGGCGCCGCAGCATGCCAATGTTGTTACGTCGTTGTCGTCGTCGCCACGCCACCCTTCGTCCGAGAGCCACCCCCAAAGTGGCGGCAGTAACAATACGTTCGCGGGGGTGTCACCACAGTTATTGCCAAGTGTATTGATTTTTTGAATCCTTTCAGTTCCTGGCTCCAGGAAAGGCTCCCCAGGCGACTGCAGGTGAGCGATGTGGAGTATACCCTTGGGCCAGCCACTCGGCTAACCGTTTGCATTCATTAAAAACTTGCAGCGCGGGCACGCACGCAATCCTGGCAGCACTGGCAGCGCCAATTAGCCAGATTTCTTGAGTACGTCATCGCCGGGCCCGAAATAATTTGCATTGCGGCGGCAAGCCAAGAGCAGGCCGGAGAGCAAAGTCGCATTTGCATTGTTCGATGACGTGCGGCACAACTATTAATACGGAGGCCGAGAATCACATCAACAAAAGGCACGGGCACGGGCATGGGCACAGGCACAATGAATTCAGCTCGCGAGATCCGCCAGATAGCAGAAATTAACTTAACAAAGGCCTGCGACACCGCGTGATGTGCGGTTAGCACCTTCAACTTGGGCACATTTGAAACTGGACTGATTAGAAGCAACGCGCCAGCATGCAGCACAGTACGGCGGGCAGCGAGGAGCGGATAGCCAGCACCACCAGCAGCCCGCGATCCGGCCACAAGTCCGCTGGCTCCCTGTTCGGTTTGCTGAGCAAGCGGCCCAGCAAGGTAGAGCCGCATCCCATGACGCCCGAATCGCCAAGATCGCATCAGAGACCCGTGTCTGCTTGCGGTCAGTACGACGTGAGCTTTGCCAAGTGCAATGCCGAGTCTTCGGGCAACCACCTGAACAACAACAGCAGCAGCAGCAGCAACCACAAGAGCCAAACTCTGCCGCTGGAGAAGTCGCACAGCGGATTGATCAGCTTCCACCGGCGGACCAAGCCGCCTGCCTCGAAGGGAAAAAATCACTCGCATCGCCACAGCACCGATGCGGGCTCCCAAAGTGATGGTGGCGCCGATGTGGTAATGCGACGCAAATCGCCCAAGCACCGCTCGCCGAACCACAACAGGTTTAGCCACCAGTTCAGCCTGTGCTGCAAGGCTGAAAAGAAGCCGCTGACCCCACCGGTTACTGTGCGCTATAACTCCATACCGGATAGCAGCAACAGTGCCCTGAGGCGGGATAACCTCTCCCTGAGCTGGAGCATGGTGGACAACAACTCGGTGTCGCTGCATTCCAGCGAGGGATCTTCGCAACGGCCGCGACTTTCAAGCGAGTGCGCCAGTGCCCCCGAGTCGCCGGTGGCCAGTAAAACGTTCTTTGCGCAGTGCAGTAGTGCGGCCGCCAATGCCTCGGTGACCAGGAGCGAGAGCCTGCAGCATCGTTCGCCTATCAGACCCATGGCCGTGTCAGCCTGTCGTTCCCGACTGCGTCTAAAGCTCTTTCCGCCCGGACAGGAACTGCCGCCGTTGCATGCCGCCGAGGAGCCGGGAGATATAAAGAGAGCCACGACGCCGCAGCACATGTCTTCGCCCAATATTGCCACCCAGCCGGATGGCATCGAACAGATGCAGGATCAGGCCGGAGTGCGTTTCATGTCCCACGAAAACATGACACTTCAACGCCAAGGATCGGGCTCCAATCTTGCCCGCCAAACGCTGATGGCGGCGCATGCCCTGAACCTCATCCCAGCGGAGAAGGCGAGAGAACGGAGCTTCCTGGATGGCAGGCTGGGATCTACCTCGCTGCTCGGACCCAGCGAGCTGAGCCGCGTGCTGCCCCAGAAGGAGGTGACCATCTTTGTGGGCACGTGGAACATGAACGGACACAGTCCACCCAAGTAGGTCTTAAATTTTGAATTAAAATCCCTTTGATTTGCATTACCAATCGAAATCCCTTTTGACAGACAGCTGAACGACTTTGTGCTGCCGCCGAATGTGGAGCATGTCCCCGACATAGTGGTGATGGGCACCCAGGAGTCCAGCCCGGATCGCTTCGAGTGGGAAGTGACGATACAGGAGACCCTGGGACCGTCGCACGTACTCTTTCACTCGACGACACTGGGCACCCTCCACCTGGCTGTGTACATGCGGCGGGATCTCATCTGGTATTGCTCGGCGCCGGAGGATGCCTCGATGTCGGTGCGCACGGGATCCGCCTTTCGCACAAAGGGAGCGGTTGCCATATCCTTTTGCCTCTTTGGCACTTCCATGCTTTTTGTGACCTCGCATTTGACGGCGCACCAGCAGAAGGTGAAGGAGCGAGTATCGGATGTGAAGCGGATAATCAATGCCTTGGATCTGCCCCGGAATCTGCCGAATTTGCGGCACAAGAATAAGGATGTGACGCAGAACTTTGATAATGTCTTCTGGTGCGGTGATCTCAACTTCCGGCTGAGTGAGCCGCGCGAGAAGCTGCTTGAGTGGATACAGAACACCAAGTTCCCGCTGCCGTCGCACCTGCCGCATGGCTACATGCACACGGATCAGTTGTCCTCCGTGCTGGCCGATGGAGCCGCCTTTCGCGGTTTCATGGAGGCGAACATTACATTTCCACCCACGTACAAGTATGATCCGGGCAGCCAGAACTTTGACACCTCGTCGAAGCAGCGGGCGCCCGCCTATACGGACCGCATCCTCTACAAGTACCGCCAGATGCAGGGACTCGTCATCCGGCGGCAGACCCTTGTGCCGGGAGTCTCAACGCCAACGCAACCCTACGTCCAGTGTCTGCTTTACGACTCGGTGCCGTCGATAACCACCTCGGACCACAAGCCGGTTTGGGCGCTCTTCCGAACTTTAATCCGTGCCGGAACCGATGCGTAAGCTAATGCATTCAAAGTTGCTTCGGAAATCCTGTTTAATTATTATTATTTCTCTTTAGAATACCTCTGGCTGCTGGCCTGTTTAGCCGCGATATTTACCTGGAGGGTATGCGGCGACGCTTGAATAACCAATACAGCGGTGCCTCGGCCGTTTGTGTGCTGCAGTAAGCCAGGCTAGGAAGAGTGATTCTCCTCCTCAAACCCTCAGTGGAATCTGTTTAGTCATTTACTGGAATCTCAGTGCTAGTCAAAGTGCTTGCCAACGGTTGTGCGACGCCTTTGTATTACCCCGATTATTAGATTGTTACCTAGCGCGAAAATAACGTGTTACCCTGCAATGCTGCGGTAGTTCGTAGGCGCTGCCTTTCGCCTCGAGGCCTTAGTCGTAATACGTTCCTTGTGAGATTATTGAATGCATCATATACTCAGCGCAGTAATTCTGTACCTCTACTCAAAAGCACAAGCTTAGTCCGTAGTTAAATTTAATCTGTTAGCTGAAACTAGTCAAATATTGAAGTGAAATCGAAAATGAATACTTTGAAGCTGTAATCTAAACTAGCAGTAAAAATACAATATACAAATCTAGCGAAGGAGCCTTATTACTTGTTGAATACCCCCTAATATTTATTGTTAGCTTTATGTTATCTATTTATTATTTAGTTTGTACGAGAGTTATTGTTGGATTATCTATAGCAAAGTTGTTAATTTTTATATAATTTCCGATATTAAGTGAATTTTTAATTTGTTATAAGCAAGCTTTAAGTTTTTGTTTACTCTTATTAAACGATTAAACGGCTGCGTTATCCGTTCCCCTGAATAAGTACCAAAAATTGCGATGGGAGGCACTCGACAAAAACAAAAACAAAAGCTCGTATCCGTCTCGTACTGCTGGTCCGTGGGTAAGGCCACCCGTTTATTCCCCGAAAATGCGCCAAAAACGACCGGAAAGGCCAACACCATCCCTTTTCGCCTTCCCCGCGGACACACACACGCAAATATGTTAAACTTTTGACCAATTTCAACTTGAGTTGGTTGCCATCGGACACACTCCGGGGGCAGCAATTTATTGGATGGCGATTGATGGCCCTGCTGCAGTGGCACCGCCACTTGTGAACCATACGAGTGGCCTCGCGGTCTCCTACCTCCTCCTGTTCCCCTCACCACCCATCCCACTTTGAATGCAACTCCGACCTAGCCGAGCTGGTGGCCATTTGTGGTTACGGACAGATGCGTGTGTGAGAGCTCGTTACGAGGGCTGATCGAAGAGTGTTTCATAAGCTACATCAATTTGGAATCTTTAAGGTACGTAAAAAGGGTTTGAATGTCCTTAAAGTTTGTCATTTTATCGATTTTATTTAATTTCAACTTTTAAACTTTACTAAAGTGTATAAAAAATTTATGTAAAAAAAGCATTTTGGTCGATTTTTCGAGCTTCTTAAACAAATTGATCAATTCCTAGGTATATGTCGTTCGATTTAAAAAAATCTAAATTAAAACCAATTTTTAAAATCATATTTGAGAAATTAGGTGGCAAGCAAAATGGTCTAACATTTTTACAATTACCATAAATTTCTCGATTGTTTCCTTTAAAGGTTAATTAAAATATATTCTTTTGATTTTCAATTATTTTAACCCTAACTTCTGAAATCCGAAAAAATTGATTCTTTTAATTTTATAGGAATTAAAAATAAAATAAATAAAGAATACGAATGGTGTAGTTAAATAGCTCTAACTAAGTTGCAAAGTAAAGGACGGACAATCATGGCTAGATCGACTTGGGTATTGATACTAATTAAGAATATATATATTTAAAGGGGAAGGTGATGACTTATTCTGCCTGTTACATACTCGTATGTGTAATACACATTGTGTATCTTCGGTTGGTACCCTTTGGGTATCCGATTTTTGCATTTAGTATTTATTACCCGCTTTTAAAGGCACTTGATTACTCATTGATTTGATTATCCCAAATTTTTAAAAATTAATATGAGTAATATAGGGATGTTTTCCTAAATAATTTAAATACATTTTTTGCATATTGATCAAGTACCTTAAATTTAAAGCGGAATATTAACCAATCCCACCTCGCTTGCATGGTTTTCCATCCCAGCATATCAGCCACTTGTCCAAAATCCTTTTTCGAAAACGATTTTGAAGAAGCCGGTGATTAAATCGGCCCGGCCAGACGGACTCTATGCCGTTTGTGCTCGTATTGGCCTTTTCCGCGTGGAGTGCCCCCCCAATGAATACGGAGCTCTTTCGGGTTTGGAGAACTTGTGAAAAAAAAAAAATTTTAAAAAAGGGAAACAATTTCGAATGCAGTTTTTCCGCTGCGGTCAGCGGATGGCATTGTTTGGGCTGCTGCTGTTATTGTTTTTTCAGCCAGCACTGCTGTAATTCATAAAGTTTTTGGTGCAATGCATACTTTCTGGTTTGGCACGGGCATTGGCGCTGAAATTAGTTTGCCTCGGTTTGCGAAATAAAATTGCACTTGGCGCAGTGGTGGAACAAAAAACTGAAGCTCATTTCCTTTTCCGTGCGAAGATTTAACCACAATATATGAAATTATATTATATTAGCATCGCGGAGTCCGTATATAAAAAACTATGCCCCTTCTGTCAGG
This sequence comes from Drosophila bocqueti, assembly GCA_018151655.1. Classification (NCBI taxonomy): domain Eukaryota; kingdom Metazoa; phylum Arthropoda; class Insecta; order Diptera; family Drosophilidae; genus Drosophila; species Drosophila bocqueti. The sequence continues at coordinate 4,478,240 of JAECXF010000230.1, forward strand.
GCCTGTGCCCTGTGTCCGTGTCTGTGCCCTGCACATTAATATCCTGTGCGCATTCGTACGTGTTAATATGACTTTATGACTTCATATGTGTCCATATTTTTGTCGTCGCCGCTTCACACTAAAAAGTTTTATTGTTAGTTACGCTGCTGCCGCGCCATCAAAGCAACCATTTTCATTCACAGCGCCGGAGATGCAGAAATTATTAAAAATGTTCCCTACTCGTATCTCAGGCACTCGTTTGCACCGTCACAGACAGACTTTTACCACTTTTTTTCATATGTAACCGGGGGGAGGCATCCTGGATGCATCACCGTGAGCGATGATGGATGCGAGTCCTTTGGGTGTCTTGCAATGGGAAACAGTGGGTCTAGGATTGGTTTTGTTACTGAAAATTATAGATATTATACCCTATTTATAGAAACTAATAATAATTATTATATTATAATGTTTACAAATTATTTGAATATCCTTCAAGTTTCAGTCTTGTCTAGGCTTATCCTTCAAATGGGAAAAATTCACTTAAGATGTACAAATTTTTAATGCCGAAATGCAATATTTTGCCCATTATATTTTAAGTTAGATCCTTGACGAAGTTCTGGCTTCACATTAACGGCAGCTCCCATGCGCTGTGGCCCCCTTGGAGCATATGCTACCCTCTTGGAATATCCCCGGCATTCGGCGAAGCCACTTGAATGCTTATTGTACATTTCAAACAACTCTATTACGAATATTTTTCATATTTTCTTCGCAAGTGGGGCACGGAAAAAGTTAACATTAAAAGCGATGGCGGTGCCGAAAAGGCTGCCGGAGTGACTTTTTCCCGGGGATGGGTATGGGGGGCCCCAGTCAAAGCAACCAATTCGCATGCGGCACGTTACATTTTCGCAATAAAAAATGAGAACCGCTTTGCATGCATGCATCTGTAGGAGACTGCGAATCGCACTTGCCTTTTTCGGGGAGTGTGCGTGTGCTAAGGGGATGGCAAAAGTAATAAATGTACGTGCCGCACTAGCAACAACACCAGGAAAAGCGAAAAGGAAAAGCTCTCTCTTACACACACACGGACCGTCTCGTGTCAATTTAGAAGGAAAAATTGTATTCAAACTACCGCTGAACGATTGGTAACATACCCTTTAAGTAAGGTTAAGAATCATACAAATATTTAAGATAACTTTTTCCTAATCAAATTAATCAATTAGCGTTGCCAATGCTCTTACATGTAAACGATTTCTTTTCGGTGAATTACTTAAAAAATAATTTTATTAAAAATATGAATGCTACATCAAAGGTTTGATAAAACATTATGTAAATATTATTTTCTACATTTTATTTTAGTAGAAACAATAATATATTACCGGATGCTTCCGTTTTCTATTCGTTTAGACCTTTGCACATGTCACGATCACGATGTGCATGCAGATGCAAGGATACGAGAATGAGTGGCGAAACGCGAGTCCTAAGAAGCGAGTAAATGTAATAAAAATAAACTACGACTACCATGGAAGCCAGCATCCGCCATATTTTTACCCATTCACATTTCGTATGCTATTTTCCCGGCACCCGTATCACAATGCGAATTCTTTTTCTGAGCTCTTTCTTGAGATGTCCTGCCCCCTGAAAAGGGACCTGGTGGAGGCGGGGTCTGCGGCGACGCACCACTCCCGCGTTTGAAGTAGCTTTGGATTCTATAAAAGTAACCATAGCTACCATAATTTAATGAAAACATAATCTGCATTCAGAAAAAAGAAGAAAATCGCAGAGCTAACGCCAAAGCCAAAGCCCAAGGTGAGTGGAGAGCCCTCGACAAAGAGCAGGATGCGGCAAGGATTCACCGATATAAAATCGCATTAAATGGCGACGGGTCTACGTAGAGGGTTCTTAGGGATTTCTTTGGTGGCCGACTTCCGTTTCCTGTTGCCAGATTGTATTAGCGATTTTCCGAGGTATTGGACATTGAACTAATGCTATCTTATGTGATTTCCTATTAATTTTACATTTAAATTCACATAGGTATTAATTTGGAAAAGAGACAAAACTTTAATACGAATCCAAATGAATTTATTGATGTCTTTATGTCGTATTTATGGTAAGTAATTTTTAAGTTTTGTATGTACATTTTTACATTTAAAAATAATCGTAATTTTTAAAATTATATTTTAAAAGTTAACAACGTTTTAAATTATGAAAATTCAAAGAATGGCAGATAAAAAAGTTAAAAAAAAGGGTTATTACGACATTATACTTCGTGTTTGGATCATGATGCATGGAAAATGCTGTAGCCCATCAGCAGGTAATTAAATGAATCCACAGAATTCAGAAACAAAAAATAGCTTGAAATTCAAAACTCTGAGTGAAAAAAGAAATAAGTAAAATGTAATCAAAAGAATTTAATAAGCAATAATATCAAGAATCAAGTAACTAAAAAGCGCAGTCTGTTCCTATTTGGATACTTGCATGTAAGAGAGATTGTTCTTTTTTTTTCTCATTGAAAATGTATGCTTTAAGTATGTGAAAGTATTTCAATTAAATCAGTAACCAAGCTATCGGGTGTTAAAATCATTCAAATATCGAATGCAATGGGGAACTCACATTCAAACTCAACTTCTTCGAGCTCCATTTCCGGCAGTTCAAATATTGCTTTAACTATCCGATCTGCGGGGCCATTGTCAAGTATCTGGTTACGTTTTATTTCCTTCCAACCATTTTATTCAATTTTCCATTTAATTTTTTCGCTGGCATTTCGGGTGATTCTATGGCAGCTCCCTGTATTTGCGCGGGTACGACCAACAACTTGAGCAGCGACTTGAGTAGCTGGCAGCAAAGTTTCCTAGACAACTTCTTCAGGTCCGCGAAAAGAAAGTCGAGGGACTGCTGGCTAAATATGCTTTAGCCTTTGCAGAATCAGCAAGGCGCAAAGGACCAAGGACCACTTGTGAATACGCTTTGATGCGCGCGGCAGTTGGCGTGAGTGTGACTGATGTCGAGATGGTGCGTTTTCCTCTTTTCCTTCTCATTTATTTTTTTTTTTCGTGAATAGTTTGGGCCCTGCCTGGAATTATACCGAAACTCTCGCCATCCTTTTGTGCCTTGATATTTATTTATTTTGACTTGCGCTCGGCGGCAGAGCTGCTCTTCAAGTATTTCGTGAGTAGCGCAAAATACGCGCGCGAAATGTAATAAAAACATTTTTTCCGGCGGCTGCAGCCAACATCTTATTCCTTAAGTATGCTGCAGTCGATTTCTAGTGGCGCCGCGGGCTCAACTTCTGGCTTTGAGCTACTGAACTCGCAGAGGCTGCTGCCAAAGTATCTACAAGATATTTTTAATACATGCTCGCGACTCTCAGTGCGTGCGTCGGTTCACTGGCTTCACCCACTTAGAAGGCAACACTCATCCGTCCTGTTGGCATCCATTTGATGTTGGCTTGCTTTCTCTACTTTATCGGGAGCATAATGAAAAATATTTCAGTCATATCAAAAAATATGCGTTGCATTTTCGGATTATTTTGGGTTTACCCGAAGCTACAGTTTTTAAATACCGAATCGAAACATTAAATTACTTTATTTTTTCATCAATCATCATCAACCCATCGGTTTGACATCTAGTACAAGTCCTTGTAGCTGTTGCATCGGCCGGAGGACGTGTTGAATTTCACCTTAAATATGTATTCGAAATTTGCATATTAAGCGACTTCTGCTCGCCTGCTTGGCTGCTCATTTGCATTTGGCTTTCAGTTCGTTCAGTTGGCTTCCAGTTGGTAACACCTTGGCCCGAAAGTCAATCTTCATCCGGCTGTAGCTACACATTCATTGTCTTGAACTACGCCCCTTTGGTGTCTGGCCTGTCAACTGGTTCGGATTCAGGACTCGATCGCCTGCCAAAACCAGCCGGCAAAAGGCGACGATGAGCTGGAGGATTGCCACTGGGGACCACACACACATTCTCGTAGTTCCTGTTCGATTCGCCAGCTGTCGAGCTTTGCAATTCAAATTTCGTATGCCCGAATCGTGGGCGAGACCAGCCAGGGCGAATGACTAAAGGCAAATTCAGATACAATGAAATTCAGGCGAGGCTACTAAATCACAATGAATCGGGAAATGGCTACTAAAAGCCACTCAAGATTATTAGATTTTAGATCTAGTAACATTTTGTATATAATATTTATGAGTAAAGATACTATAATAGGAAGGAAGAATACTAAGTAAATTGCACATTTTTCAAGTTATTTAATTTTAAAATTTTGTAGTTAGTTCTTTTTAAATAATGTAATAGTTGTATACACTTCAGAAGCCACTGACCAACCTTAAATAAAATTTAAGTTAATTTAAGGATCACATTTTCAAATATGAATTTTAATTAATCTCTCTATAAATTCAGGAAATCGAAATTATTCAAAGAAGATCTATTTAAGTTAATTGTACATTTTTATCCTGCTGATATTGGTTTATTCCATTTTAATTCTAATACAACAGCAGGCATATAGCAGCAAGGAAATTTTTCTCATTAGAACCGAGCCACACTTTGGGGGCCACTTGGAAGCCTATTAGAAACTCATTAGTCGCACGACCCGACCAAGTTTGAACTAATAATGTGGTGGCTGAGTCCGTTGGCCATCGGCAGCTCAATTGAAAGAAAATTTTCAATTTAACGGCAAAGTGTGCTCCGGGGCAATGGTGGCCTCCTGCGAGCCCACAGAGCGGCATGTGACGCCTAGCCTGGCCTGGCCGAGTCGGCAGCCAAGTGGCCAATTACGTTTAGGAATCAGGATTCAGCATTCAGGATACAGGCCCCGGCACAGGGCACAAAACCAATCTCAATTTGTGGCATCAAGTAGACAAATATAGACTATTGTATGCCTATGCACGTAATGCATTCCCATCCTGTCTCCATTTGGCATTCAAAAACTGTGCGTCTGTGCGATTTTGACGCATATTTGCCCAGGCCCAGAGCCACCTCACCCACTTGTCCTTGTCTCAGCCATTGATAGTCACATTCGTACACCGAGGGAAGAAATATTATCCTAAAGATATATTCTAAATTCTGTCAGGCACTTTGTTGTTAGGTTTTAAATCTTTTAGCCCTGTAGAAAACTCTATAAACGAATATATTGCCATTATATAATAATATTCTATTAAATTATACATTTAACGTTGTCATACTTTTCTGCCTGTGCACATTTGTATCTGTGCAAGGCAGCAGCAGGCTGAAATGCACAATTGCTTCATTTCGCAAAAGGATTTTATTAAACCCGAACCCGACTGAAGTTGAAACCGAAGCAAAGTGTTGGTCGATAAAGGCAAGTGGCAGGCTGGCTGCTCGGTGTGGGGAAGAGAGTGTCCTGGCAGCCTTTTGCCAGCTTTGCCAGCATCCCGGGCAATCGAAGTCGATTTGTGTGTGCGTGTGTCGGCGCCTGTTTGCGTAGTTATGGTAAATATTCATATTTGTAGCGTGTGCGCAATGTGTTGAAATTAGCATTTATGAATTTTGTGCCAAATGTCGAACTCAAACACTTACGTGGCACGTACACACGCATATAGCAGTCCCAGCCGCAACTACATTGAGTGACTCGTCCCTCTCATTTAGTCCCCGCCGCACTCGTCGTCGTCCTTTTTGGCTTCTGTGTGTATTATGCGAGAGATTCCTGGTTATGGCTTTGTGGCTTTCTGGGCCAGCGGCTCACATTCAGTCATTGGCCGTCCATTTGCATTTAGATTGCGGGGCCCAGGAAAGCTCCCGAAGCTCCCCAATCACCAACCCAATGATGCCAAACAACTGCCACAAGTGACTTCTTTGAACTGTTTGGCCAGGAGAAGGCCACCGAGTGCCATCTGCTGCTCGACAATTTGTGTGCGGTCCTCTGCGGCGAGCGGTTCGTGTTCATGGGCAACGATTTACATAATTATAAGTGAAAAGTTTGCAGCAAAGAATCTCCGTTTCCCATGGTTTCACATGCAATATTGCCGAATAGTTTCGCCGACTGCTCGCACTTGGTTCTCTGATTAAACAACCAGTAATCCATTGTTCCCTCAAAACAATTATATTGCACAAGCTAAAGTTTTTCCCTTTGATTACCTGTAACATATTTCTTTCGAGGTAAATTAACAAAAATGTTTAATTTTAATATATAAATTCCTCTAAAAAAGTATGAATCGAAGTATTTATTAAGGAGATGCATTTTAATTCTCTAACTAAAAAAGGAATATTTTATAGGAATATTATAATATACACATTCCCACGCATTTTGCCACGATTGTTTTTAACATTTTTCACCCAAAATCCAATTCATTTTGTGGCCACTTTAGCCTTTGTAAACACATGCGCCCTAAGAAAATAAAAGCAAATGCACATTTATTTTTGCGAATCGAGGATGGTTTACTGTGTGCGATTTGTCCCTCTTCGTGGATGGGTATTATGGTGCTCCTTTATGTGGGCCTTAAATTGATTTTTGATTTTTATTGTTGACATAAAGTGCGGCTGGCAAATATTACGAGCTGGAAATCCATAAGTACCATATGAAAAATCAACTTTTGTCAATGATTTACCAAACTGATTCAATTTTAAAAGCCTGTCCTCGAGTGTTTTTCCCATAATAATCATTGTGCGATTTTCAGGATACTTGTAGGGAGTTCTCCAAATGGATGTTTGATTCAGAAAAAGCTGGAGTTAATCATGAACAGCAAAAGATTTCAAAATAATGAAGATTTAAAATGTAAAGTTTTGATTAAAATGGGATATTACTTTTCAAGAAAATTGCCTGTAAATAGGACTCATTTCTTACGAATTATTTAAATATAAGAATTCCAAAAATTTGTAAATTATAATAATAATGATTGCTCCCATAATTCTAAATTATTTCGTTAGTTAGTAAGATATAATTTCAATTTCTACACTACCCATTGCTATCACAGTAATTAATTACACAATTCTCACATTTAAGGGCGCAAACAGATCATTCAGCAAGGAACAACGGGAAAGGGTAACGGGGCTAGCAAGGACCTTGCAGGACGACTTGCGTCTACTTTATATCCATTCGTTAGGCCAATTCTCTTCTTTTTTTTGTAGAACGGCCCTTGCACTTGTACGGCCTTGTCCGCTTTTGATTAATGATGCGGACACAGACTCTGGAACTGGATCTCTTTTTTACGTGCTACGTTAATGCGTGTATCTGAAAACGACTTACATGCTTCCTGCAGATGGACAAGGTCCTGGGGTGGGTGAGGATTCCGTGGCGGTGGTGGTGGGCTCTGTGCCGGAAAAACTATGTGGTGGTTGTGGCCCGGCTCTTTGTTTGCCCACTTTGCCGCTTTTTCGAACCCCTGCCACTGGGCTATCCCTGGGCCGTATCGGTGTCGCGATTGGGGTTTAATCTGGTTAGCGGTCCTGATGACGATGACGACAGCCGGGGGAATTCGGCCCGAGAACCGGAGACGGCGACGTTTAAGCACAATTGCTGTGGCTAATGTGACACATATTGTGACAAATTGCATGAACTTGTTCCGAGCTTCGGAGGGGTGTTTGCTCCTTGGCGGGGTTGGTCGCGCCAGGAGCTGTGTAAACACGTGTTGCAGTTTCTGCTAAATCAATTAGCCCCCGATTGCCCAAGTGTTTTTTAGCCCTAAGCAAAACTATGGTTGTGGCGTACAATTCTTATTCTAAAAATTTGCGTTCAATATGTTTGGAATGTCAGTGTAAGCTAGTAATATTTGATCAATAGTTTGTTCATAAATATTAAGAAACTAAATATCCAAACAATTAGATTTGATAATAAAGCAGGATAATTATTGGCTTACTTTAATAGGTCTTTTATCCTTTGAGTCTGAGCTCTTCAAAACCTTAATTAGGCTTTAAATCTTTGGAATAATTGTATTTGGAATAGTTTTTTCTAAATTCTAATTAATTTAAATTTGATATTAAAATCCTTACTATTTTATTTACTTTCACATCCTAATTGAGCCCATGTAACCCACCATATTTTGTAAAACTGTCAAAATGTCTACTAAATAGTTCTACGCAAAATTATTTTACTGAAATTGATAACTGCAAATATAGATCAAAAGATCAAAAAAGAGTTTTTTTTTTAGGTAATGGTAAGCAGATTTTAAAACCAAAATACAAAAAATAAATATTAGGTATAAAAATCGATTTAAGGTGTTAAAAATATATTTCCAAACAACATCCTTCTCGTTAAACAATTAGGATTTTGGAACAAGAGTAAAAGCAAGACAACCGTAGAGAGTCCAGAAAGTGGGCTGCATTCGCGACACTTTTATGTTAACGCAGCCAAAGGGGGCCAAAATCGTGGGGAGGTCACGGAAGGATACGAATACGGACACGGCTCCGGATCCGGATCCGAACACGGTCCTTTGAACTATGCCTGACGAATTGGTATTTTACGCCCATTCCAGTGCCAGAGCATCAGTGCCGCCCGCCGGGGTTGCGACTGCTGTGGCAAATGCTTTGTGCCTATCAACCGAGCGGAACTAATTTCAGGACTGCACCTGCAGAGCCAGCCTTCGTCCTTGCCAAATGGTGGATGTTGCGCAAGTGCCGCCGAACCGGAATGAGGATTGCCCTACTTAGGGCGGGGTGTTTAATTCCGATTGCTAGCACATTAACATTCTTTTATTTTACAAGGTCTAATTTTGATTTGGGCTTAAAATTCGAATTCGGCCAGTGATGCGACTAGTGATCCGTGGGGTCCTTGACGCCGCACTCGCCGTACGCCTGCAGCTCCTCCGGCCGGAAGTAGGAGCTCTGCATGCTATATAGCCGATCGATCGGATTGATCATCGGCGTCTGGGCGAAGGGTCCCATCAGCTGCTGGAAGGTGGCGTAACTCAGTCCCAGAATCGTGTTCAGTATGGGCTCGCTGTTCTTGTTGCAGTTCTCTGTGGATTCACATTTAGTTCAGTTTGACCTCGAGTCTGTGACCTTTTCGGAACACCTACCCTTGTTGGTCTCCATGCAGTTGAAGGGCACTTGCTCCTGCTCGTCCTTGATGGTGCATCGCATCCGGTTCAGTCCGTCGGAGGCCGCGGAGTATGGCGACTCCAGCTGCGACTCGCTGTCGCTGTGCGCCTCGTCCTTGATCTTCGTGGCCAGGCTGCTGTCCAGGGACTCCTGCGAATCCTGCGAGTCGCTGGCTCCCTTGCTGGGGGGCTCCTGCTTGGCCTTCTTCTGTATCTTCTTGACCTTAGCTCGTTGGTTCTGAAACCACACCTGAAGGAGAAGCAGTGTAAAAGTAAAATCTAATTATAACTTTTCCTGTGAAGTAATAATTAATTATTAACCTGCACGATCCTTAGGCTTAAACCAGTCTCCTTGGCCAGGTTCTCTCTCACTTTGCGACAGGGCTTGGGCGACACCTCAAAGGAGGCCTTGAAGGCTCGCCTCTGCTGGGTGTTCAGTATGGTCCTCGGTCTCTTGGGTCCGCGTCTGCCGTCCAGCTTGGGCGGAAAGAGCTCATCTCCGTAGAAGTCTATCCAATGGGATGGGTTACTTAATTGGTTTCGATTGGGGAAGCCCCTAGCTCACCGTATCCCTGCAGCATCTCCACCTCCTTCTCGTAGTCAAAGCGGCAGAAGAGCTGTCCCTGCTTCACCACGTACTGCTCGCCCTTCTTCAGCAGGGCTCCACAGACCACGCAGGCAAAGCACTTCAGGTGGAAGACGTTCTCGTGGCACCTCATCACAAGCTCATCGGCGGCGATTTTGTGGCCACAGCCAAGGCAACGATTGCGGATGTAGAGTCTGCGGTGGAAGTTACACACTCTTAAACTTAAATAGTTCTTTCATTTTAAATTGAAATGAGAGCGAGTTCGTGTCACCCTGTGCAGGGTGTCGGTTTATGTTGCCGACTTCCCAAAGGTCACTTGGGGGTGAAAACTCACCTCTCGTAGTCGAGGCGGCAGTAGAGTTTGCCCTCCCTCGCGTAGCAGGAGTGGACCAGGTGCAGCGAGCAGGCGGTGCACTTGAGGCAACCCTCGTGGAAGGAGCTCTCCACCACGCGCATGATGTAGCGATCACAAATTGGCTGGCAGCAGTGGGCACACTGGCTCGGAGGATGGGGAGGCCCCAGGCCCATGCCGAGAAGCTCCAGGCCCAGACCCTGGCCTGAAACCGGAACCGCACCCGAACCCATTCCCGGAGGCGCTTGCGGTGTGTTCGATGCCGACGGAGGTGCTGCTGGCGTCGCAAAGCTGTCCATCCCATTGAGGCTGCACTCACCCAAGGTGATGCGGTTGCAGAGAGTGGGGGGTCCTGGTGGTCCGGGTCTGGCTCCAGGACCCGGCATCTGTCCCATTCCCTGTTGCGGCTGATGTTGCTTGTTTATGGCGTTGTTGCTGCTGTTACTACTGCCGTTGCTGTTGTGGTTGCTGCAACTTCCGTTGACATTTCTGCTGACTGACGCCATTTTGTCATTGTGTCCGGCCTTGCCATTGCTCGTAGTCCTTCCTGTGGCAGCTGCTCCCGCTCCAGCCCCAGCTCCTCCGCCTGCTGCCGATGTTACTGGTGTTGTTAACATGCGTTCATTTCCGTTCAACAGCAGTTGATTGAGGCCCCCGGCCTGCGGCTGTCCAGCCCCAGTCCCTCCTCCTGATCCTGCTCCGGCTCCTACACCCGTTCCGGCTCCCAGTTGCTGTTGCTGCTGCTGCTGTTGACATTTTATGTCCATTGGAACTATTTTGGTTTTGCGGTCGTGTCGTGCGTCCAGCCCCCGGAGAACATGCAAATGAGAAACATTTCAGATATTTTTATTTTCACTCTACGGCATGCACATTGCGGCCGGAGCGGAGCGGCCTTTTTGCCTCAAATTTACAACTATAGGTCCGGAAAAAGGGATTTGTATTTGCGGTCCACGGCCACCCCGGCGATATAAACCGAGGACGAGCCAATGTCCAGCTGCTGACTGGCTGACTGGGCCGTTTCGAGTTGTAGTAAATTTGTGGTTTTGCAATTATTGAAATGACTGTGCCAGTGTACGTGTGTGTGAGTGTGCTGCACTGCACTCGAAATTCCCCGAAATGCCATGCAAAATGGTGAAATGGCGAGTAAAAAAGCCACACAGCCAACGCTGCGTATGCGTGATGTGCGTATGTGCGATGCTTCGTTTTGGTGTTGGTGGCAAAAAATTACTGTACATTTGCGGTGCTGACTGGTTGGCTTTTTGTGCCTTGTTGTCTCAATTTATGGCAAATTGCTGAAATTTCACCGTAATTTGTTTCCCCGGCTTTTGTTCGGTTTTTCACATGTTTCCGTTCGGCGTGTGTGTGTGTCGCATCTGAGTGATTTAAATGTGTGCGTAATTTCATTAAATTTTTCAAAAACATTATAACCAGGCATGCCAATTTATGCCAGAAATATGCCCAGAATGTTTAAGTGTTCGTCATCGTCATCGCTGCGGATTAACAACATTCTGCTACAGGCTCTTAAACTGATTGACGCAAACCGAATTATGCAGTTATGGTTTTACATTTTCTGGTTTTCTATGTGGTAAACAAATGTGGAAAAAGTGGATAGCAATTGTGAGTGCATTCGATTCGAGTTAATTTAATTGTCGTTTCACTGAGCAGGATAAACAAATGTGTAAAGAACAAATGTATAACATTGAAAAGGGTAAGGTAAAAGGTATCGCTTTGAACGTTAATTAAGATATTTCCTGACAAGGCTTATCACCTATAATTTGTATGTGCTTTTTCTATTTTCTACATGGAAAATACACTTGATTAAGTATACTTTTGAAAAACATTTATGAAATAATATTGAAGTAGTGCAATACTTTGGTTAATTTTCAGGAATAGCTAACTGAACTTAGGGTACTCATAATTTCTTTAAATTTTGACTCTTTAAATTAAACTTTTTGTTTTGTTTGCAGTATTTGTACATTAAATGTGAACTTCCTCAACTATCCAGCTGAGATAAATCCATTTATTGTATCTGAACATATGGGGTGAATTTGGATCAAAAATAAATACTTGTCAATATGTTGTCTGTAGTAACTACGGCCTCCTGCAGGCTGTCACCAGCTTTTGCTTCTGCTCCTGCTTCTGTTCCCGCTTCCCCTCCTATACTATTATCCTTGTTCCCCGACTAACCTTAACTTCTGACACTTGGAAGCTATTTACTAAGGAGTGCCGCCGAATAATCCGCTCAGCGGCCACACCTGTTACACTTTTTGTGCTCCGTCATTCGCCGTCATTTGACGTTCGTGAATAAGTGTATTCCGACATGTTTGCCGGACATGCCTGGGCGAAGGATTCAAGGATTTGCGAGGCGGACAAGTGCAAAGCCGACATTGATAGTCGGGCCACTGCCACTTGCCCCCGCCCTAATTAGATTCTAATGTGCAGCGCAGCCGAGGGGCGGGTTAAGGGTGGCCCCGCTTATAACTAGATTATGAACGAATTTCATTGAACCGGGGCAGACAGCATTTAAATGAATCAACAGGGAGGATTTCCACCCTTGCAGAAAATATGCTTGGTCTTAGCAAATGGAAGGGGATGAGGCACCACGGGCTCACGACGTCGGTTTCAGCGGCTGGCGGCATATGTTGGCAGTCGGCGGAAACCCTTGCCAGGATGCCAGGATGCTGGGATGCCCGGCTGCCGCTCTGCCAGGATGCTGTGTGCTGCCAGCGTTCCGAGTCACAATCCGCTGTCAGTTGGCAGCAGCTCTCCGCGGCAGCAACTGACAGCGTTTTATTTAATCGGATTTGGGCGCACAATGAAGTTATGGTGCCGTTTTGTTGTGCCAGCAATCGCAGCGTAAATGCTTTGTTTTGGCCTAATCTCTGACAGAAGTCAAAATTTGCTTTGCACTGGAAAATATGTTGAAATTTTCACTGGCCTGCAGCCAGTTGAGCTGAAGTGTTTCCGGCTTGGTTTGGAGGCGTGTGTGTATGCCAATGCATATCTGGCACTATTGGGTGTTGGCTTTAAGTCTGCCGTAGAAGATTACCATCGAAGTGATACAATTTGAGATTTTAACATTCTTTACTAGTAAATATGAACAACGAAATTGATCGGAATGATTCTTTATCGGTTCAAGTGAACTTAATATTCAAGTTTTGTTTAACCCTTTGATAGTTAGCTTACTGAATAAAGTCATGAACTTTTGCAAGTACTAATCTTTGAATAGTTAATAAAATTTCATTTTAAATATTAATAACTATTTCATAGACCAATCTAGCTAAAAGAAGTATAATTAATTCAAAATGTATATCTTAGAACCCGTTGTTTAGATATTTAGTTCGTTCTTTATTTCTTATAAATATTTCGTTCAATAGATATTAAGTTTCGAATTTCTCAATAAAAAATAAACAAAACCTCATTCAAAATATACTTTTTTTAAGAACTATAATTCTCTTTTGTTTATTAAACTTTACTCTTATATTTGATTAGTGGAATGTAAAATCACTACCCAAGTAATATTCACTTGCATTATTCTTCAGAAGATACTTACTCTTGTAAGTAATTATTATTTAGGGACCACAACCTTACTATTATTTCACTTAAAATAATAAACTAGCCATCATTTTGTATAGTTTTCCAGGAATTTCAAATATTTTCTTGATATAGAAAATGCCGTCGGCTTATATGTCTTTTGGGAAGTGGAAAAGCCGACGGCAACTGCGTGTCTCCAGAAAAATCACAAACGCCGAGTCCCTCGATACTTACACATTCCGATCTGCATGGGATGCTGCTCGTCGATCATATTGGAATCATTCGTTTTTCAATAGGGAATATATATATAACATGTATATAGATTCACGTTCACTGACTTTTACATAATTTTCGCGAGCGTTTTGCACGGGCTTTTCCTAGGTGTCTCGGCGAATGCCTTGGCAACAACTGTTCGACGAGACACACATTGCGGACTCGGACGCTGGCCGTGATTGCAGTTGGGATCTGTGTTGTGGCGGCCAGTACCGGACTCCTCTGACCTGGCCCTGTTACGAAACGCGATGCTTGAATGATTACGGACCTCTGATGTTAATGAAATTTGTTAAAAATCATTTGCTCTTCTTGGGCAAATGCACAGGCATCTGCTGCTGCCTGCTGGCTGCTGTCGAGGAAATTCTCTCCATTTTGGAGGAGAAATGGAAATGGCCAAAGCGTTTCTGTGTGCGTGTGCGCCATTTTAGCCATTTGGGGAGCGTTTCCCGTGCGCCCCGCTCCATCCCTTGGCAATGGTTGAGAGCCAGCCATTTGGCTTCCCCAGCTTTTGAGTTTGGCGCATGCGTTGCGCTGGAGGTCTTCGTATCCTGCGAGTCGTAGCCGGCGAGTCCTGTGGGCGCTACCGAGTTGTTTTGCCTTTGTTTTTGCAGTCCTGACTTTTGTCTTTGTCTTTGCTCGTGGGGCTCGTTCGGGCGCCTTTATTTGTTTTGTTGTACTCTACGTATTTTGTATTGACAAAAGGATGTTTGGCTCGGCGATTCCTTGCTTGCTTTGTCGCCTCAGCAACAACATCCCCCAAAAGGGACTCGCTGGCCGCCCTATCATCTCAATGGCTGGAATTTTGTTTTCTTTTTTTTCCTTCTTTGCTTTTCCCCCGATGGCTACGATTTTATTCGCTTGTACATTTTAAATTTATTGATTTTCGATGCCATAGAATAAAATGGTCTAAAATTAAAGGCTACCCGGCAGTTTCCTGGCTTTAATTAGAGGAGCCGGGGCTAGAAGTGTCCTGTTAATGACGGCGACCCTTTAAACTTGGCCCACACGAATTTCTGGTCTATTAAGCGAGCGCGCCACACTTTAATGTCTAAGCACTTGCCGGCTGACTGCATGTCTAGCTGCGAGATGCCAGATGAGGACTTGTCTGGCCGAAACTCCGGCCTTCTGGCTTTGGCTCCTGGCCGGCCCCTTGGGTCGGCTGTTTTCCGACGAAAATTCCCGGAAAGTTTCGTAAACGCGAACGTGTTACTCACAATTAGTGTGCGGGCGGACCATTTAACTGCCAGCCAGCCACCTTTCGGCTTCCCTTGCCCTTGCCCATCCCATCTCCCTGATGATGATAATAATTATGTGCGGTAATCTTTGCGATTCATAATCGGCTACACGAAACACGGGGATGTGCAGGGAATTTAAAGTACAATAAAGCCACATTAAATACTTGATCCTTTCGGATAACAAAACTGTGCGCTTTGGGTTTACATTGTCTTGTGGATTTTTCAAATGGTTTATAAATAGATTTATAATAAATTAATAAAGGTGGGGATTACGTTTATTTTGGGTGCACAAGGTTTTGGGTTGTTTTTTGGGTTGTTAATAATAAATACAATTTTAATGACAATTCTTAAAAATGTTGCAAGGAAAATTCTAAATAGTTATACCAAATTATGGAAGCTCTTGGGTCTTAGAGATCTGGAGATGGCTAACTCAACTCATTTGTTAATCAGAAATACAATTATATATTCTCGATTGGCTACTTTATTATAAAGCCCTTGTGTCTTAAGGGTAATGAGTAGACAAATTTGTAATTGTTCAACTATTTAATAGTTCGACTTTAATTAGTGTCTAATGTGTTACAAATTTGCAATTAGAGAGTTTGCTCATAGAAGAAAATACTTACCTCAAGGTAATGTGATTTTGTAAACAATAAAAAGGAAAATTAGTAATTTTACCTTAATAAACATTGAGAAATATTTCCATCATGGAATTAAAATGCTGCTAACTGCAGGGATTGATGGCTGGACATTTGTTGATGGGTCTGCCGTTGGATTTTGTAAATTCCAAAATAGAGCAAGTCCTGGCCTGACACATCCACCTTCTCCGCTGCCGCGACGAAACTTTTGGCACTTTGTCTGCGTGCAGCCTAGACATGGCAACTCAAGGGCGGCTTGCGTCTTCCTCGAGCACCACACTGCCAGTCCTCGATCCCCGTTGAAGGAACCCCCTTGCCGCCCGATGTCATCGTCTGTCAGGGGCGCTGGGTTCGCATACCGCTCGACACTTGCACTTGGCTGCTGCTAAAGACTAAGATTAATTTGGGTCACTGTGCTGCCGGCGCCACCCCGATATTGGGCTGCCTCATCGGGGCTGAGAGTTCGCCAGTCGGGGCTCGGAGTACAGCAACTATACATACGTAGGGGAATTATGCGCGTGCCTTTTGTTTGAATGGAATATGCAGGATGCATAGGGAAGTGCCACATGGAGGCGGAGATGTGGCGCTGGGGAAATGCATGTGCAAACGGCGGCGGGACTTTGGCGGCGTGCGGCGGAGCTGAAATTGTTCGGGGTTAATTAAACACGACATGTGTGGCATTGCATGCATTCGTGCCGGGGGCCCGAGAGGGGCTCTGCGCTGGTGTGGGGCCCTGGTGACCCGCAAGTGTGAACCCCGAACTGTGAACTGTGAATAGGGGGCCGAGCGCGCTAATCAATGCGCCATAATAGACAAATTGCCCGCCGCCCTCGATTCGAGTTCATTACGTTCGAATTGCCAGCTCGTCGATGCGTTTATGAAGTTTCGCTTTTCCGACAAATGCAATGCCACACAAAGGCGGAAAACTGATTTACGAGCTGATAACTGAATGCCGGTTTTGGCTCTAATTCTAGTAATAGACAAATGGATGAAAATGAAATCTGTATTTGTTTCTGTCTGAATGCTGCACTTTTGAAATTTGGGTTTAAACAATAAACTTTACAAGATACTGTTGATTTTAAAACCTATAATTGTAATTTAATAACGCTTAAACTTAATAGAAAAATTGCCTTGTCCAAAAGTGCTCCTTATATTTTAGTACAATTTTAAGATAAATATGATAAACTATTAAACATTACAGAAATGGCATTTGCGATTCCTGTTCAACAACGCCTTACTGCAAATAGTAGACAATGAAACCTCATGAGTGAAGCGAAGCTTAAACCCTCTGGACAGTATCTACCCTTCTGGCTTTAAAATATCCAATAAATATGTATCCTATTTTTTTGGTATTAAGTACAATCGGGAGTTATAATTTATTTAACCACCTCGCAACAGGAAGATTACAATCAATTGATACGGACAAATTGCGAATACATACCGTAAATACATTCCCTGCACCACTAACGACGTGATAAATGTATGCGAATCGGTTTTTCCTCTTTTTCAGAGGAGGAAGATGGGAAAAACTGGAGAGCTGCATTTGTATGCAGGAAAAGCCGCCCCATAAATGTCCTCACATGCGGACATAACCCGCGAGGAGCTGAGTCTCCCGCTGCTCTGACCTGTTGAGCCAATCGGACTGGCGGGGATAAAAAATAATACACAAATATGTATTTATTTATATGTGGTCCAAGGAGGCCCAGGCGGGGCCCTCGGCAAACGCAGAATGAATAAAATATTTGGCATTACAAATTGTTGCGATTTTTCGTTGGCCGTTGGCCCCGAAGGGATGTGGATGCGATTGCGGATACGGATGCGGATGCGGATGCTGTGTGCCCAGTGGGGGGTGGTGGTAAGCTGGGATGTGGAGGCAAGTGCGGCAACAAAGTAACGCTGAATTATGCGTTGACCAGGACCAGGGACAGGGACCCAGCGCCGCCAGCGTCCTGGCGACAGGCCTAAAAAATAAATAAAACAATTTACCTCAAGGCGTAATAAAAGTTCATGGCTGACAGTACAACGCCGAGGGATAAGAGATGGGCAAGCTGGAAGGGTGTTGTGTGTGTGTTCCCGGTACAGTGTGCCAAAAAAGCCCAGGTCGGAGTGACACAATAATCTTTGAGACTATTTTTATAAACCCAAGGGTTCAGTTAATCTCAGTCAACTGTTGTCAGTGTTTAACTAGAGGAATTGTGAGAATTTGCGATTGCCTTTAGCTTGAAGTTAATAAATAATATCGAGAATCTGTGTATTCAGATTAAAGCCATTTAAAGCTTAAGAAACCTACTATAAATAAAAGCATTATTATTAAATTATTGCTTAAATATGTTAAGACAGTCGCAGAGTTCCTAAGCTCAACTTTCATATGGTAAAACAGTTCCCCGTGTTTTATTCAAAAGGTTAAATAGATCTCGTACCATTTAAACAATTTAATAGTTAAACTGCACTAAATTTCTTAAAGTGCACTTGCTCACAAAATAAACTCGCAGCCAGGACGAGTCAATATTTGACGGCCATTTTCGGCTGTGTTTCCAATAACCATTACAGAGCTAGCTGATAGCAGATAGCTCGGAATGGTGGACATTTCGCTCACAGTTGGGCACAGCGGGTTAAAACAAATAGTTGGCTGCACTACAAATACAGGACTTCCTCCGAACAACGCCTCCTCAATGATATCGCGCCGTATTGGGAACAGGGAACACAGGGATTCCAGTCGAAATGGGATCCCGCTGGCTCGCAGCAGGCGGCTTACACGGATCTGAGTTGGCATCTATTTCACAATACTTTAAAGCCTGTCGTCCTATTCGCAGCACAGAGTCCCCCCGAATCCGACTAAGCCGTCTTTGTGTCGGGGAAGCTGCTGGCATCTCCAGCTTCCACCATCTCGCAGAAATTTCAAATCCGCTCTTAAGGGATTTGTGCATCATCGTTTTGTGCGCTGCGCTGCGCTCATCATCGTCAGGATAGTCAGGAAGGCAGGACGAAGCTTTCGGCATCAGAATCAGGCGTCAGCATTGTGCTCCTTTTATGTGGCTCACTCTTTTCATATTACACGGCATTTGGCTATGACGGACATTCAAATCTTTTCAGCTGAAAACTGTTTGCTGATTGCGCCTTTTCCATTGTACTGTCCAGGCAGTGATTCCGGGGAATGTGGGCTCTTAAAGGAGACTTATTGTGAAAATCTGCTTAACACTGGGCTTGCTTTTAGCTGTGTGAAAAGTAAGGAAATTGGTAGGAAAAATGCCAAGGTATTTCATAGAATGTGTACGAAAATAGGGAAGACACTTAGAGGAATAATTTTTAATGAATACCTTACTTTTTTCTATCATTAAATAATAGTTCAATTCAGAAATAAAGTTCAGATATCTCAACTGATACTGTAAAAGTCCCCAAAGTTTTCTGAGGCTGTTAAGGAATGAAAAATAAAATATTTAAATGGACAACCTGAGCTCTGACTAATATCCAAGGACGCACTTGATCCGAAAAGAAACTTTAAAGGGGCTGCCTGGCTTGCTACTGTTTGCAAATGGATCAAGGATATTTACCAGAGGCACGGGCTAGATATTCCTGAGAAATGTAAACAGCGCAAAATGCAAACAGTTCAAATCAAATAGCACACAAACAGCAGAGGGACAGAGAGAGAGTGAGGGCAGGGAAAAAAGCAATGCACATCCATATCCACATCCATTCAACTTCTGTACATGCGAGCGAACATTTCTGCAAACAAGCTCCGGGGCGGAGGGGAGGGTGGAGGGTGGAAAATGAGCAAACGACTAACCTAAGGACAACAAAATAAACATTTTGAACTCGACTGAAGCGCCAGCCAGCCCCAAGGACACTTGGAGCCAGCCCCACCGCCCCGGCCCCAGGCCAGAACGGTCATTGGGTGGCGGACTTGGCAGGGAGCTGCTCTCGGGGGCTAAAAACGATTCCGAGCGAATCCCCCCAAAGGCTAAGCGCAAATATTACAAGCATTATATGAATGTCTATGCTTATGCAAGTGGCAGTGTGTGTGTGTCCATGTATTTAGACGCCAGCAACATGCTGAGCCAACAGCAGCAGCGGGAGTGGCCCGAACGGAGGGGGCAAAATCCGGCCAGGCACAAAATCCGAGTCAGCACTTTCGGAGCGCCACCAAGCACGCTGGTGCAGCCATGTCCGGGCCATAGCTCGTGCCCTCCTCCGCGCAGCTCCATCTTTGAGGCTCAGCAAGTCATCAGCACACATAAAGCTGGCAAGATTATGTGGCCCACGGCGGTGGCAGCCGCACCCATTCCATGCACTCGCAGAAAATACTACACGAATGGGGTAAGTTTTAAATGCTTTTGAATTTAAAAAAAAACATTTTGTTTGATTTGAATTTAATTTATTCAAAGGTTTTCCTGTTATTATTAATAACAACTTTGGAATTGTTTTCAAGCCTCGTTAGAGGCATCTTAGATGCAAATACTTCCAGGTTACTTAAAAGTTTGTACTCATTTAAATTATTATTGGTTCTATTCGGAATAGTTTAGAGTTATTTCGAGTGAATAATATATTTAGGATTTTTGTTGCATATTTTAAAATTATTTTCTTTGAATACTTCATACCTGTCTGTATATATTTAATTAATTTGAAGTCCTATGTATTTATTTAGAAGAACCGATAAGCAAAGTTTCTTAAAAATTAAAAAAATATTATAAAATCTGACTAGCTTCCGTTGTTGCTTTAGAACAACACAAAATTTTAACTAGAACAAACAATTGTTTGTTATTTTCGTTATTATTTTTTGTTGTATTATTTATTGTAATTAAAGTAATTTTTCTCAGTGGCAACAGCCAGCAGTCAGCAGGCAGCGGAAGTGATGTGATGCATGGGGTGCGGTCTGCCGGGAGCTTGGGACCAGAGTTACGGTTTGGTTTGGCTTGGTTTGGTTTGGGTTCGGGACTCAGGGACTCCAGGACTCAGGACTCTGGGATTCAGGGACTCTGGGTTCGGTGGAACCGTCTGTTGGGCCGTCAGGTTGTTGGGATGCCGGGCTGTCGCTGCGGTATTAGACGACAATAGCTCGCCTTTTTGCGCTCGCAGCCCGTGACGTTTGACGCCATGTTTGATGGATGAAAAAGCCATTGATGTTACCAGCTGGGGTGCAAAGGTTGTGCGAGTGTGCTTGGGGGTGTGCTGGGTGGCCTTTGTGTGTGTGTATGTGTGTGTGTCTGGTTAGACGCTCTAACGGACCCCCAGTACCGTGGCGTATGCAAAGATGGCGCAATAGACGTGAAGTAACCGCCTCCTGCGGCGTAACTAAATCCTTTGGATTTGGCCAAGCCGGCAACAGTTTCGAGCTGCGTGTGTTTAATGCGCATTTTATGAGTGAGGAAAGCTGGGGTAAATGGGAAATGGAAAATCCCCCCCAACCTCAAGCCCAAGCCCAGCCCGCCCGCGGAGGTGTGGCAGGGCAGAGGGCTTTAAAGTGCAAATGGGCGTGTTAAAGTTCGTGGCCTTTGCACCTGGGGGTTAGCAGTTCAGCTAACTGCATGCTGTTGCCAAAAACGGTTGACATTTGGCCAAATTTCCCCCCAGCCCCTCGGAAACTCGGAACCGAGCATCCTGAACAGACCATGGGAATTCACCTGGCATTAGCATAATTTTGCATAGCTGGCACTTTGGCTTTGTGGCGCATATTTCACACAAGTGCTGCATATTTTTGGGGACCACTTAAAACGCAAAATGAAGTCGCAGCTTAGGGCTCCTCCAAGGACCCAGCTTCATGCAAATCCGACGTGAGAAATGCGCGTATTAATAAATGTGCCGAATGGCGTCCGTTTCGTCAAACATTCATTTGCCACTTGCACTGTGAAAATAATTAATTTCAAAGAAATATTACAATTAATTATTCTAAATTGCAAAAAATCTAATATAAATTGTTTATTATTATAAATTATTAAAACTTTTTTAGTAATATAACAAAAGTAATAATTGCAATTAGCTATATAAAAATGTATATAACATGGTAACAGACTATTTTATTATCCTATGGTTAACAGGAATTTTAATTACACAAAAATGTATGTAACTTGTGGATAGTTAATATTACTTCTCTTACGAATTTAATAATTTTGGTAGAAACAACATTAGGAGTTTTAGTTAGTTTAATGCTAAGTTTAAATTTTAAATGTTATCAAGTTTTAGTTCCTTCAATAAACCTGTTCAAATTTGAAAGGTGTTTTGATATAATTTAGGATAAGTTTGAATAAGTAATACCCTTTCCCATTTTCTAATATTTTTTAAAGTTTAAAATCTTAAAAATTGAATTTGAATTGTATTTGTCTGCGTGTGACGACTTTTCCCGCTTTCTTTTATTGTCCGCCGCTTAGCACGGCAATTTACATTTCAAATTAGCAAGTTCATTGCTAAAAATTCTTGAATTACTTTTCATTTTCATTACACTGGCCGTTGGCCAAACTTTTTGTGTCAACTGCGGCGATTCGAGTCCGGATTTCGGCTCACGGATTCCGGCTTAAGGCTGCGCTTTCTCTATGCTAATAAATTAATATAAATTCAAATTTGTTTGCCAACTGCTGCTGCCGCTGCAAAGTGTTATGCGTGTCAGGAAAATCTTTAGGAAAAACGGAGAGCAGAAGCGCGACCAAATGGCAAGTTCAATTTGCCTCCTTTTTTTTTTGGCCGGACAACATTTTTCTAAATGGCTGCCAAAGTTTCATAAAAACCGCCAATGAAACAAGGCGCTGCCCCATCTCTGCGTCTTGAATATTCAATGGCCGCTTCCGCCCCTCGACTTGGAGTGCCACTTGGGGTCGCGTCGCCCAAGGAGCTGGCTTTCCGGCTGATGGTGGTGGGGTGGAGGCAGTGACGCCCCGGGCCGGGATACCGCCCCCTCCACAGTTGTGAATACATGTGCATGCGATATCAAAAATCAAACTCGCAAACGTTCGGAAAAATGCGAGCGCATTGCGAGAAAATGTTTGGAATTCGATGCGAGACCCCAGCAGACTCATCAAACAACCCTTGCCAAACTGAGCGGAAAGGCCAAGGGAAAATATAGGGAAAAATGGAAATGGAAAGGGGCGAGAATGGTTAAGCACGGGGTTGCTGAATGCCGGATCCCAGGCATTAGCTACGCGCATTTAGCCGGCAATCATTTAACAATTTACAAATCGATGTTTAAAGACAACTTAAACGGTTCGCATCCTGGCTTGTGGATCCTGGCATCCCTGAGGGAAAACTTCGCTTTAATGCCCTGACGGATTCCGAGCTGTGCGGTCGTCAAATGGCCTCCTTGCTGTCATAACAATAACGGCATTTTTAGCACCTCATTAAAAAAGAGTTCATATCGCCGCATTTTGACTGAGTCGCCGGGCATTGCGACTGGCAGCGATTCGCTCGCTGGATTTCCTTTTTACTGGCCAGCCATAAACGTTAATGTGGAGCAGCCAGGCCCGAAGTGCACATCAATTTTAACAACAATATTTATTTGCCATTTTGGCTTCGACCGCAGCAGATAAAACGGCCTTTCGATGAACGCATTAATTGCCAGGATCTTGGCCAGGTCTTGGCTATGACTAACAGGATTAGCCATGAAGGAAAATATATAGAAACAATTTCATATTTCAAAATGGATTTGAGAATTTATTTAAGGCTTGATTGTGTTAACTATTTCTGGTATCTGAGTCACAATCAATATCTTTTATTGCAACAACCTGAAAATAATGTAAAGATATTATTAATAAGGTGTTATAACTATTTTAAACCTACGGAAATCAGATTTGGGACTTCCTAGAAAGAATTTTATTTCCCTTAATTTGTTCCATTTAAGTAATTTAGAATCCTGTAATATTCTCGGATAACTATATAGTGTTCTTTGTGGATCGTAAACCCCACGACTCCCTAAAAACTCCCTCCTTTGTAATGGAGACTGTAATAACCGAGCTGTAGAAACGGCCAATCGTTAGTGACAGTATTAATTACTCGGCAGACTGAGTTGATTCTTTTACTGAGGTCAATACTCCATTCAATATGCGGGGCATAATTTAATCACGCACCAGGCACAATTCTCGGCAAGAATCTCTTTTGAAATCTGCATAACCAACTTTGCGCAGCAAAAGATGAATCCGGCTCCTTTCCGTTCTCCCTCTACGTTTTATTCTTTCAGCTTTCATTGCCCCAGCTCAGAGAATGGTCTGGATTTAAGGCATTTTATTCCGAGGAACCGGAGGGAGCCGAGTCCCCCGTTCCCGAGTCGCATAAACAAAGGAACTCTGTGTGCTGTCTTTAAGTTTGACTTTATTGTGACAGTTAAAAGCGAAAATAATAGCAGTTAAAATCCCATAAAATGCGTCTTAATCATAAAAATGCGATTATAAAAATGGACGAACCGGAGAGAAGAACTCTTTCCCATCTCCGTTGGCTGTTGCTATTTTGTTGGCTGCCTTTGCCTTTGGCGTTGGCTTTTTCTTTTTATGAGCTCCGCTCATGGGTCGGGGATTTCCACGGGATTACGTTATTATGGCTGCTGCCGGCAAAGTCCTCCTCCATCCGCCGATGTGACATTTCTAATTGTTTATCATGTCGCGGTCGGGCAGCTTTAACTTTAGCTTTAACCGCCGTCAAGTGATGCCTCCGATTTTTTTGTTTTTATTAATTGCCCGCGCTTGTGTTGTGCGTCTGCAACTGTTGTGCGAACCCCAAAAACGCAAATCCTATAAATTTTTTACTACTTATTTACGCCACTACGGCGCATTTAGCCGTGTCAAGGAATCGCATAGCCCAGGTCGTAAAAGGCCAGACCTCGCCCCCATTCGATATCCAAATGCACGGCGAGAAACTGCGATTTCTTGTTGATATTTTGAAAAGTTATGACATTAATATCACTTATCATATATCGAATAAACTCAGTTACAACAATTAAATAAATAAAGTTATATTAAATAAGTATACATATATTATAATATAAATTACTCTCTTCAAAGGAGATTTAATATATTTAAGGGATTGTTTAACATTTAGAATTTAAGATAAATTTCGTATAATTTTGTTAAAATATATTGCTTTTGTGCTTAAGATTTTTCAAGAGGTTTATTAAGAGTTAGTTTTAGATGAAAACTAATGAAAATCCCCCTGATGCAGTCAAAAAATATTCCTTTGAGTGCTGTTGGGGCCGTTCTGGTTGTCACTCGGGCAGTCGTTTGTCGGCCAGCGTCCGTATGGGTGAGAGCTTTTATTTTTGTGAAATTTCATCACGTTTTTATGTTGTGACCACGTGACGCCAGTGCCAGTGCCAGTGCCTGTTCCAGTGGCACTGCCGTGACTCTGTTATCCCTGCCCCCTCCTGACTGCCTGGCTATCTGAGACCCTGCCCCCTGGGAGGCCTCGTCCTTCGGCCAAATGGTACGCTCCTATCTGGGCCAGGAGGCAAGGACAGGTCGCCACACACCTGCTGGCACGTAGGAAATGGAAATGGCACAGAAGTCCGGCAGCGCAGCCAGTCAAAGTGTCAGTGTGTAAGCTTGTAGCATTTTCTTAGATTGCCGCTGCTCCAGCTCCTGCTCCTGCTCCTGCTACACCGCCATTGTCCTGTCATGACTGCCTGGCTGCCATCATGACGGCATCGCCTTTCGAAGCGTTCTGTCCTGCTTGGCCGCTACTTGAGCTACATATTAAGCGTACTCGTTACGGCCAAGACAGGGTGATCCAAGTAAATAATGGAATGTTTAAAATACTTTTATCAATAATTATAAAAAATTTGGAATTTGTATTAACTCTCTGAAATATTATATATCTTTATTATGAATTTTGTGCATATTTTCATGCAAAAAGAAAACCCTGTACGGAAAACAGGCTTAGACAGGAATTAAAAGCCGGCGATGGTCTCCCTTGCATCCCGTTGTGCTGACATGGCCTCGTCCTGCTCCTGCTGTGTGCCCTGGCTTCCACTATATAGTAGCTATATCCGTATAGCAGTGACGCAGACCCACCAGCCAGCCCAATATGTTTCCATTGAACTGCAAACGGCGGCAGATGTTACGGCAGAACCCCAACGTAGTTGTCGCAAGTAAAAATTGACGAAATTTATGTTGAAATTGTCAAAGCAGAAGGCGAGTTTCGTCACCTCCCCGGATCCTGGGTGGGAATGAGGATATGGAAATGGAGCCGGAGATGGGTGCACGTGGCAGTCGAGAAGTGAACCATAGTAACGCCTCTCAAAGCTTTTGATATTTCATCGGTTACCCTGGCTACACAGAGGCACAAAAGCAAAGCAGTCACATATTTTTGCGGACAGGACTCCCTTATGATCCTGTTTTTTTCTTCTCGTTAGGACAGACGTCCTATTCTATTTGACCGCACAACGTGCAATTGTCAGCGGAAACAACGCCATTGAAGTATTTTATGCACTTTCACATCATGGTCAGTTGGCGTTATGGTCTCGGGTCGAGAAACATGTGTGGACAATGTGAACCGATGTGAAGAGTTTAGGTTTGGGCTGGATTTCGACCCACTCCTTCAATAAGGATGCACAGAAAATATATTCTTTGGGTTATACTTTTAATTTTATTAATGAAAACTGGTAGATTTTTCGATTTAATTTTGGAAAATTCATTCATTTTTTCTTAAAATAAATAAGAGCATAGGGAACCTTTCTGCGTTGTTGCTTATCGACAGGACAGAAATAAGTTAATAAAAAATAATATAAAAATGTATTAATATAATTAAGGGCTTCCGATTTGCTTCATTCCCAGAAATGCACAAATTTTCTGTTCATACCGTACATACTTTTAGTTTACAGTGAGATCCAATGGAATTATGATTTATTATGCCCCTTGTTCATCTATAAAGAGCATTCTTTGTCAGACTATTTTGTTCTAAAATTGCAAATAAATATATGCGATCATATAACACTAGACTATTTATAAAATCCTTAAATATAACCTAAACTTCCTGCAATCTGAAAAAATGCAATGTTATCTCCACAACGTACTAAGATTATTCTATTGTCGAAGAGTAATATATCTGCCTGCAGCTCCCTATTCTAGTGGAACCACAGATGAATCGCTTATTAAGCTGCTCGCGGAAGCCGCTTAGTGGCGTGCGTAGGTGAGTACTTTTTATTGCACAAATATTTGCCGTTCGCGTACTCGCTGCCAAACAAAAAGCACGCGACTTTGTGCCAGCGCCGAAAGTATGCAGACAATGTGCAAACAGGAACACACACACAACGCTCACGAGCAGGAACGCGCCCACTACACACAGTACCCACATCGCATACATAGATAAAAACTAATTTTTCATCAACAAAATAAAATGCAAGCGTACACTGATAAAAATCATATGCATAAATGAGCTTATTTTAGTTGGAAAAAGGTGTTAGAGCAATAAGTTGAAAATTAAATTCTTTAAAATTGTACCTAGAGTATTTATTTTATGAATAATATATAAATTAAATCCTGTTCTGAATTTGAAATGCCTTTCCAAACTTTGAAAAGTTCCACATATATTTTATATTTTAAAGAATGGTCTTAACTTAGAAATATAAAATCTAGTTGATTTTAAATTCGTTTAAAAACATCATATTTAAAGCTTAAAATCATCGATATTCCGAACATTTTTCGCGTGTGTGGAAAAGCGGGAAAAACAGGGCGGAAGCTTCTGTTACTCGAAAGGCAAACGAAATTTCAACACGCTTTTTGCCAGCCGCTTTGTAAATGCGCAAATTTTGTAACAAACAAAACAAAATGGCGGCAGGCGGAGGCGGAAGTAACGAAAGTATCGATGCGTGGCCATTGATGGATCCGCGCCCCCCTCTTCCGACCACTTTTCCCATCTCCCTATCCCCGACGAGGCCCTGTGGTAGCCGCGTTTTATGCAACACATATTTGAGTCTATTAAAAATGCGTTTAAAATGCTTTCTGTGGTTTTACGGTTAAATTGTTAAATTCAAATAAAATTGATTTTTGTTGGCTTACACCACGAGGCGGGTGTGTGTTTGTTGGAGAGAGTGGAGGCCCTGCTTTCACGCGCATATTGCGAATTTTTGCTTCAATGCATAGTTGGAAAATTAAATGCAAAAAGGCTTACAACTAACCGAGCTATGCGGCACAACAAAATCATTTGCAAAATGGGGGCTACATGTGATCGAAATGTTTTTCCCGGCAGCGAATTCCTTGGCAGCGATTCGTTGGCATGCGGATTAGTCGGAAACTTTCCGCTCACCTCGACCAGCAGGTGAAGGTAAAGTGCACCATTAAATGGTAATGCATTTGAAAAATAATAATCTATGTTGAGTTAGGTAATAATTGTTTATCTCGGGTTTATGAGTTGAAAATTAGTCCTAGACCACAATTTGTAAAATGTAAAAGTAAATGTTTTTATGACTTTGAAAAGGATTACTTTGTATTCACAGAAAATATTTGACAACATAACAAAAGTATTTAATGTGCTCCAGAAACCACTAAAGTTGTTACAAATCTTTAAACAGTTGTCTTAAAGTATACAAGTCAATGTTGGATGTATCAAACCGACTATAAATTTATGTTTTATTTTTACGATATAAAAATCGCCATTTTAGAAGTGGCGATTTCTGTAGCATATATATCTAAAAATATTTATAACATTTCCCAAAATTTCTACTCATCAAGAAGAAGGCAATGAAGAAGACACATGACATATTGTAGTCCCCATCTGAATGATGTCAATGAGATGCGTCATGTTATGCGGAAATGTGTTAGTTGAGCCAATGGATGGCTGCATATCGAGTTCAAACTCCAACGATAAATGCCTCGGAAGTCATGTAAAAAGTGCCAGAGAACAGTCAACATCCAACAGCCATTTGGATGCAGTGGGTGAGTGGGCTTCCTCAATGAAACATGCAACGTAATTTCCATGTGGGTAACCAGCAATTTCTGGCATGTAACATTTTTCAACATCAACAACTCCAACAATATGGCGGCGCTTCCGCTCTGCAACTCGCCGTGGAACATACACACATCCGGGGATATGCAGCCAAGCGCAAAACACTACAAGAAAAATCGCAAGTGAGGCGAATAAAATATTATTTTCTAATGCTCGAAGACACAAACAAAGGCAGCCGTGGCCGGGAGGGCCAAATGAATGGATGCTGGATGTTGAAAAAATACGAGTAGAAGATGGCGAAATGCTGAAGTGAAATCAAGAAAAATTGTTTAGTTCTTTGGCTCCTCTCGGGGTCTCGTTCTCGGTCTTGGTCTCGGGTCTCTGGCGGAGAATAATGGCTTGGGTGCTCTACTTGGGGCTTAATCCATCTTAGTCTAGTCACATCCACTACCAAGGATGTGGCCGGGGATAAGGGGATAAGGACGAGGATGACGACAACGAGGACTTTGAAATGTTGCCAGAGCTCTCCGGAGATGGAGCGCAAATGTAAACAAAAAACGAAATTATTCTGCAGCATTTGCTCGCTCGCCTTTTTTATTTTTATATTTTTTTAAAGCGCTTTCCTCCATTTTTTCCCATTTCGTTCAATTTTTTTTGTGTGCTCATGCGAAAGCGCCTTAAGTTATGCTGCCATTTTTCCCGCCCGCTTTCTTTCTTTTCCGCTGCTTCTATTTCGAGCAATATTTTTTGTAATAATGTTGCCTCGCAGGCGAACGCGGCTAAATGAAATGAATTGTGAAAAATGTGCTCAAACTCCGGCCTCAGTTTCTGTTCCTTGGGCGGGTTCCTCCTCCTTCTCCTCCTCCTGCTCCAGCTCCTCTTGGCCTGGCTTCAGTGGTTGAGCTGGCCGCTTTCGAACTCAATTACATAAGCGCTGCCGCCGCTTGGCAGTTTGTAATTTTTTTCGGCAAATGGCAAGTCACATAGCCTGGGTCTGGCCTGGGTCCAAAATCACGTAAAATGTCAAATTGCGAAACGTCAGGGAAAATGGCGCGTTTGTTTTGTCGTCGCTGTCGCTCTCTTTCATTCTCTGTTGTCATTCGCCTTATCTACTATTTTAACGCTCAAGTATTTCTGCCTCTCGGTTCCCCAATTCCCAATAGCATCCATCCAGCACACAACCCACACACCCCCCACACACACACGCCCAACCCCTCCCCTTCTCAACATTCAAAGCACACAACAAAAATGCCAACAATCCAAAGTTGAGTTTTCTTTGGAATTTCTTGGCGCTTTTTTTCCTACTTTTCCCTGGCTCCTTAAACATTTTTTGTTCGTTCTTCGCTTTTTTTTTGACATCTCTGCTGGGGAGGCAACATGCGCGCGCCACAATGACAATTGCTTATTTGTGTTTGTGTGCGGGTGTGTTGGTGAGTGGGTGGTGGTGGGATGTGGGTGACTGCGCGGGGTGGCACTGCCACAGTTAACATGTAACTTCAGCGTCAAGTCAAACGAATGTTGTCCTCGTCCTCGTCGCCATTTTGTTTTTTGCCAATGCTTTCATACACTGAGAAAAGAGCTGAGAAAGGTTGCTCCTCTGATTTAAGCTTAATATAGCCATCGTTTTCAGAAAAAATTAAATATTATTTTAGTCCAGGCTAAAATTGTATTTACTGTCGGTGATACAGAAATCACTTAGTTGTTTGAAAACCTCAAATTATAAATTATGCTACAAAATGTTCTATTGTCAAATGAACCAATTTACAATGTATAAGTAATCTAAAAAATTTGATTGCATACTGTTGGACATATTCTTAAGGATTTTTTAAGTTCTTAGTGATTTGGGAATTATTTTAGTCCATCATAAAAAATAATTACATTCGTTTTTATGTACTCAAAAGCAAAGGGTGTAAAAATCATAGCATTTCAATATTGTCTTACTATAAATGAAATGCAAAGTAATAGTTTGTGGAGTATGTACATTTCAATTAAGCAAATAATTTAGGAATGACATATTTAAAAAAAAAAGTACCATAACTTGGGGTGCTAGAAAATTCCTTTTAAATCCCTTAATATTTGATCAAAATTATGAAATGAAAACGTTAAAATAGTAAATATAGTATAAATTTGATATTTTGCTAAGTTAGAATTACCTTTCTACGAGATTTCCGTTACCCCGCCAATTATTCAATACTTTACACTTAGAATATATATAAGTACATATTGTATAATATTTTTCCGCAGTGTTTCAACTGCTGCTGCTTTTTCAGGGCTTCCATGACCGTTGACTGCTGACTGCTCTCGTCTTGTCTGTGACTCTTATGGCCCTGTTTTGTATGTTTGCGGAGCTGCGTTCTGCTACGCATTCCGTTGGTATTCTACCATTAATACTTGTCTACTTAACGGTAAATTACAGACATTAAACGCACGCACACACACGCACACGCACACGAACTTGCCGAAAAGAGTGTGTGCGTGCGCCTGGCTGTGTATTGGTAATAAGGATGGGAGGACATCCCGCATCCCGCATCCGTTCCACTCGGATGTGCTTATTTGTTGTCAGTACGCGTCAAACATTTGAAAACATTTATTTTTGCCCCGTACGAATGCCTCAATACTCGTAAAGCTTTTGCCAGCTGACAGCTCGTCGCCAGTTGCCAGTTTATTTTTTGCCATTCCTCCAACAATTCCGGCCAGAGTTTTCCGGAGTCCCCGTAGCTTCCCGTTTTCGGTGGTGATAAATGGGGTGCCTGTCGGGAAGTCCTCTATTTGTCCCCATTCCGGGGAACTGTTTGGGGGGGTTCCCAAAAATTCAAGAGCTAGCAATCAGACGAAATATCATAAATCAAAATTGGTAACAATTTTTAGTTAAAAATTATAATAATCTAATATTTTAGTAAGGAATATAATAGATTTATCTTTTCGATATTAGAAAAGGTTGTGCACATATGATAATTGTATTAGTTACTTAAGTTTACTTCCTTAAAAACTAGTTACACCAAAACAAAGTTAAAAAGTAAACAATTTTACATCACCTTAAAAAAACGTAGCTTAGATTGCCTCCTAAAGACTTCCGTTAAATATCAGTTTAAATATCACAACAAAATCTCAAACTAAATCCGAAAATTCTACTAGAAATTGCATCATTCAATTTGGAAATTCCCCAAACCGATGCCGATGTATAGTGTGCGCTGGCCACGTGGAAAAGGCAGCCAGATATTCTTTTTGTTTTATTTAATACCCTCCCGATACCCCTCGACGCTTCTCTTATGTGCGGCAAGGCCGTAGAATCAACAAAAGTAAAACAATACCAAAAATCAAACACACAGAACAGAACAACTGAAAGGTGATGCACGTTTCCATCTTCAGCATGGTCCCCGGCCAGGGGACCGAGTTCGGGATCCAAGGAGGCAGAAAGGAGATGCGCCGAGGAGGACTTGTAAAATACTTTTGTGTAACTTTGGCTGAAAACTTTATTTTGTGTATTATATATCCTGTTAACAATATACTTCAGTGTGCTAGCCGTTGCTTCAAAGGAACAACAAAGCCCAAGAGTCACTTAGCACTGGAAGGATACGCCTGCAAGGGTGTGTGTGTGCGAGGTATGTGTGTGAGTGCGGTTTCCGTTAGCCAACAGCCTAAGTTGGTTTGTCTCATGAGCAGCATCCAGCGCCGAATGCTTTCAGCTTTCAGCTTTTAGCTTTCTTTTGTTTAAAATTTGGTTTGTGTCAGCAACCACACGAACGCACACAGGCCCACGCACACTCGGCGCACACACAAAGCCAAATTGTTTTAAAAGAAAGTCAAAGGTCCTTGCAGGATGTCGAAGGAGGGTGGAGGGCTGGGACCAAGTCGAAGACTTTGGGCGAGGACATGGCAAATAGGTGGCTCGGGCGGACAAAACTTTTTCAAACTAAACAAGTCATGCACATTTTTTGGCCTTGCTCGGGGTATGTGTATGTGTGTCTGCTTGCTCATATGCGGTGTGTGTGTGGGAGTACTTCCGTTTCCGCTGCAAAAGGAGGCATCGGCTCACAAGTACATACACTGTCTACACAGAGCCATATGCAAATTTTTTGCCGCCTTGTTATTTTGAGGAAATTTGCATTAGTCCTGCCGGAAACTTTGCACCAATTTACATCTATCACTCCGCACCTTTCTCGGCTTCAAAGAAAACCACATCACATCATTGGTTTCAATTCAACAGTATCCTAAATTTCTCCTACATTCTATCCTTAAAATTACCAATTCCAAATTTGCCAAACAGTTTGTTCTGCTACATAAGTCAAAAACATGTTGTCAATTTAACTAAAAAGGATCTTAAAGAGTAAAAAACGTAGATATTCTCAAGCTACAAAGGAAAGATATTAAAGTTAAATTAAAGCTGCATAGAATATGAGAAGATAAATTGTCTTTATTACTTAACCGATAATATTGTTGTAATAAATTTATTAATTATTATTAAGAATAAACGTATAGTTCGTTATACATTAAATTAAATTTTAAAAAACCATTGGATTTATCTAGAATTACTTCGGGCAACCGCATCCCCTTTTAAGTATGCCGGAGATGCTTTCGCTTTGAGGAGCGACACACAAATCACTGAACGGGGCAGCCGGCAAAGGGCCATAAATACCAAATTGACACTATTACACGGCCATTCACAGGACCTCCCTTTCCCCTGGAATCCTTCCCGCCCGCTGGCCATATCCTTCTTACCTGCATGGTCGCCTTCACGCAGCCGGCGAACGCGTGGCCGCCTTAATGGACACCTTCCAGATTAATTGCTGCCGGCGACGACGCTTTAACGACACCGACCACCACATGAACCGCAAAAAGAACAAAGCATTAAGCTTCGACCTGGCAGAGGGGAAGGTCGTGTGTTTAACCAGTCAAAGTCACGTGTCAAATAAAATGTCAACAAAACAATTGAGTTATTTATTTGGGCATCAGGCCGCCGGGGGCGGCAGGGCGTTTAATTTTGGCCGCCCACCGGAGCCCGAGGAGCGTGTGCCGGGTATTTAAAAATCCATTGGCGGTCATCCGACTAAGCCGAGAGTTACTTTGTCAGTCCTGAGGCTCAAGTGTTGAGTTCATTGCAATGCAGGGCGTTAGACTATTTTTTGATACTGGTCACAGTCATCCCTGCACTGAGAGAATTTCAGGAACATAATGTGAACATTATGTGAAATCGAGGAGAGAAGGAAAGCCAAGGTAAATACTTATGAATAAGAAAGTTAAATATGGTTTAGAAACATATGTTTTGTATGTATTTTTCAAAATGTATAATGATTAGGTTATAGGGTTTAAAATAAATTATTAAAATTTCTTAAACACTTAAAAATAAATTCAATGAAGACATTGAAGGAAATGTTAGTTTATAATGCTTTAAATAATACTTCTTCCTTTAGAAAACGAACGGATAACTCAATGTTCTCAACTAGAAAACAATAAAATCATAATAAAATGGCAAGCGAGGGATATTTTCACTAAACAAATTTATTATAAGAAATTTAAATTATGTTTCATTTGCTTACTGAATTATTCATAGCCAGTAACATTTTTTCCGTGTGCATTTGGGCCTCCAGGTTTGCCCAATTGACACGTGCCGGCCGCATTGGTAGGATGTGCTCGCCTCGGCCTCCTTGTGGGCTGCTGCTGCTAAATGATTTTCTAGTTGCCAGGCAGCAGGAGCATCGCCATAGCCGGGATTAGCCGATGACGGGAGTGTTGCTCGGAGTCCTGGGACGGGTAATGCCCTAAGCCGAGATGCTCAATTGAAACGAAAATGATATTTGCTCAGCCCCGGCCGCTGGCTGTGAGTCCTGCGAGCATCCTTTTCGGAGCTCGCTGCTAAGCAAATACAAATAAAGACCTTTGATGTGAATTTATTGGCAATCGCCAGAGATGAGGATGTGAAGCGGGGTGGGTGCGGGGGCGTGGCAGCCGCAGAGAAGGGTGGGGACTGGGAAGGGGCGTGAGAAACATCGCAGGGAAATTTGCACAACAAATGTTTATGAATTTTGCGGCTCGGATAAATGCATAAATAATGCATGTGCGCTCGGCCACTGAATATGAAAGCCAAGTGCCAATGGCCCCTGCATTTATATGCGCATAAATAAATGTTAAACATTCTATTCTCTGTGTGACGGACCAGTGTTTCTTCGCATTGTAATGCTTTTTCATTTAAAATGCCCTGTGTCTGGGCCATAAAACCTCAAAGTCACTCGCCGCTCGGCACGTGGAAATTATGAGAAGGACAACGTCATAAAGTGAGATATGGCTTTCTCGGAACTCCTTCCTCCCGGCGGCATAAATTATGTAAATGCAGGAAAAGCTGTCTCAATCCGGTGTCTCCAATCCCGGGCCTCGTACATACTATTAGTGCAAGACCCGGGTCCATTAGGCTCACCACACGCGCCACCCAGCAAAAAACCTGACCCACACCACCACCACATCGCACCACCCGAAATCCCCCTCCGCTGCCACCGATTCTCCAAAAATTTCGACAACATGTTGCGGCCCGGACAAAAAAGGTCAACATTTTACGGTTGATTAAAGTGCGCCAGGCTGCTCCAGCTCCGGATTTGGATTCACATTCAGCTCGAAGCGCTTTCGGGCGCCCAAATTGCTGAAATATTTAATGAAGTGCATAAAAATAATTTGTACAAATATTTCATGCATTTCGGTTGAGAAATATTAAGCATGTACGAGTATTTCGGTTTGTGCTGCCCCCAATATTTTTGTCAAATATTTTTTTTGCGCAATTTATTTGTTAAACCGCCGATGGGCAATTTGCGCATATTTGTTAATGGAAATTGTTTAAATGGCCCGAAGTATTTGCCCAAAATAGACTGCTGTTGCCAAGTTCGGTCGGATCCCGCGGCGAGTTGGCCGTAATTGAGCGAGTGGCCAAAAGGGAGGCACAAAAGGTCAACTTTTTCCATGCACCCACATCCTTGCGAATCCTTTTAAATGTGCCACACAACTCCAGCTTATCCCATTCCCCCTAGCCAGCTTTGGGTCCCTTTATTAGAGCAAAAAATATTTCAATTATTCGCCGGTCTAAGCCTGGCCTGGACTTAGCAAGGTGTTAATTTGGCTAATTTCACTGCGGCCTCGAATATTTCGAATTATTTTATATATAAAACAATTTGCGACCAAAGGGCTGTATGTCTGCTCCACTCGCTGCGGTATTTCTACATTTTTATACTTTTTTGTCTAGACTGGTGGGTCAAGGTTTGAGTTTAATGAGTGTTCAGAGACTCGACTTTATTGCTAATCATACATAGAAAACTATTAAGCAGGTTTGTTATAGATTCTTCTGTGGTTTCACCAGTCTTAGTGAACTTTGCTACTAAATAATCCTGTCTTAATTTATGTGTATTAAATCAAGTGGATTAGAGTTTTGGGTTAAAGAACATATATATTTTCGGTTTAATATGTTTTAAACTAGGATAATTACCTATTGATTTACCTAAATTAATAATAATTTCTCTTTGTTTTACTTTAATTAACCTGAAAACATTTAGGTTGAATAATTAAATTCATTCAACTCCCTTTCGATAAGGCAGAGTCTGCAAACAATACTCAGTATGTTTTATTATATATCTATTTTAATTAAGCTTTGTATAAACAGTTTCTGATCAAGATAAGCATCAATCCCTTCTTGGTTTCTTCGGGTTTCTTATATATATTATTATTTTAATAAGTTGTACCTAACTTTTACTTATAAAGAAGTCTATAGTACTTATATTTACAATTTATCTAAACCTTTTAGCTTTTATTTTCGTTTGGTATTTTTGATTTTGCATACATTAGCGAACTACAAGTTTTACAAACTTTTTCGCTTGTGTGTTGCATTGGCAATTGTGATCGGCTTTTTGCTCATTACTATTCCGCTGGTGACAGATTGCCTGGCCTGGCAAACCCGTTTTCAGCCAGAGTTACGTCCTGGTGCCCGTGCCTCGAACTCTACCTCATCCTCCTCCTCCATCCTCAGTGACACAGCCACCCCGAAGTCCGTCGCTGGGTGGTTGCAGGCCGCATCGTAAAAAGCGTAACGCATAAATGACGAGGCTGTTTCCAGCGGAACAGTGCGGAACGGAGCTGTAAGGACACGTTCGGGGGCGGTCGATGAGGCTGCAACAAGCTGCTCAGCAGAGCAGAGCAGCTAGCAGATTGTTGGACAAGTGGCGCCCTTGTTTTGCGGAAAGTGTTGTTTCCTTTTTTGCCGGCGAGATTTTATGGCGCAGAAAATTGAATGATTGATCGCAAAAATAGGCGCAACTAATTAATTTTCGACCCTGCCAGCTTGGGGTGTCAGCGTTTCGGAGGGGGCGTGGCCTCATCGATGTCATCGCCAAACCGGTCACCGGCCACCTGCAAACAGGACCTTCCCCCATTATTTTTTTTTTATTTTTAAGTCGCGGCACAAAGAGAAGGAGCTGGAAGTTCGGGCTTTTCGTCCCATTTCATTTGCATAATTTGCAACTTAATTTAAGCGACTTCAGCGGGTTATTGTGGATAGTTGTGTATCCTGGGGATTTTCACACGTGTGCCGCATTTTTTGAGCCCTGGGCTTGCCACGCCCTCCAGCCAACCGCAATGCCACTTTTTGCGGTTCACTTCGTTTTTGTCATTAACTTGCGGCGACGACATCTCTCTCCATTTCCCGCCCCGCCACGTGGAGATGATTTAACTCCGAGCCAGAATTGTAGTTTCCATCCAGTCACATACCTACTAATTTATTCATGACATCATCATTAAGACGTCTTGCCAGGCGAATCCTTTGAAGCTCCTCCACCGCTCACCTCGTATTTACCTAATCGGAGCAGCCTCTGCCAGCTTCCGTTTGCTCTTATTTATGTTTACTTTGCGTCGAGCCAAGGCAACTACTATGTTTACGTTGGCTTCCTTCGAGAGGAGAGGCTGCTTTCGGGCGCCTAGAGTGTCCTTAGTGGAGCATCCTCATCCGCCTTGGCAGGGCGTTCCGTTGCCAGTTCTGGGTCTCCCATGAATTTTAATAAGTGTAGCATTTCGAAACGTGTGACTTTCGTCCTTTGACTTGTAAAGTTAAATTCGCTTTGGCTTTAGCATCTGAACATCTTCCAGAACCGACAATAATGAGTGCGGTTATTCATGGATGCGATGCTTGTGTTTTCTGGTAATAATATATCAGGTTGGTCTGAATTTCAAATAACTTACTTGAGACAATTAATGTAGATCCCAACTTGCCTAAAACTTTAACAATTCAAAGAGACTCCGTTGCTTATTATTTTGTTTCTTGTTTATAATGTAGTTTTCCTGCGTTTCTTTTGTTAGAAAATTAATTAAAATATTTATAAATATTAAAAGTTATATATCATATCTTATCATTCTTTAAAAAATCTTCCTTTTCCTCTAAAGAAATCTTTATCCGACTTCAATCTTGAAGCTTTACCACAATTAAAGGCAAATGGATCACATAATCGTTCGATTTGCAACTTGGAAGCCGTTTTAATATCCTACCCACATCCACAATTGACGTGTCCTTTGACATCCTGCGACTGCTGCAACGGCTGCTGCATCGGCACTAACCGAATCTGAAGTCGAGCTGGTAATTAACTTTGCAACACTTGCCGTGGCGATAGCCATGGCGATGGTAATGGGGCCATGAAACGGAACCTGGCCCGCACGCAGCATGCAGCTTTTTGTGGCGGCCGTGGCAGGAGCAAAAATGTGTGTGTCCTTGTCCGCCGGCCGGTGGTCAAACGATGAAATGTCAACAATGGCTAACGCTTTGTTCCCTCTGACGTAATGCGTGCACTTCATCACCGCTGGCAGTCACGACTCCCGACCGGAGTAGGGAGTGCAGGAGTCCTGGAGTCCACAGTCCACCACAGTCACAGTGAAAGTCACAAAAAGGCGCAAATTTACATTTACATTGACTGAATGATGCCGACGGGCTGGGCGGCCATGGAACATGTCCTGCACACAGAGCCTGATTGATTTCGAGTGCGTGTTCCGTGCACTGATAAAAGTAATCTACTTTTAGGTTTATTTTTTGAAGAATTATTCTAGTTTTGGAAATTTTAGAAACCTGAAAAATTATAAAGTTTACTTTGTAAATTCAAAATAACATTATTAAGATATGAGAATTAAAAAAACAAGGTAATAATAAGGAAGTACTAATAATATTTACTATAATATGGCCTGTATTTTTAGAAAGTTCTTTCATAATTTTCAAAGTTTTGTTTAGTAAATAAAACAACGATTTTTTGCGATATTTGTTTCTGGCAGAAATTATGTATTATATATCTCGTAGCATTTATGGCCCAATAATTAGTTTTCGACTCTCAATTCGTATACCTTAATGTCTGTCAAACAGCTTTTATAATTTTGTTTACCTAAAATATTTTGGTAACTAAGAAGATTTAAATATATTCTCTCTTCTAATTTCTCCGATATTTATTTAATTTAATATAAATATATATATCTAAATGATATCCAAATGAAAACAAATACTTTTTAAACTGAACCAATTCTACAGATTTGAATTCAATATTTTTTTTGTGTGTAGATCGTTTGTACGCACATACATATACATATATCGCTCTCGATGGCCGGCAAACGAGTCTTGCGTAAAAACCACGAAACATATTTGGTTTGTCATTGGACGCAGTGAAGCGTCCACTAAGTGGACATTGGGGGAGTACCCACGGGGCGGCGGTGGCAATGGGTTGGGGGCTCTGAATGGATGCTGAGTCCAGGATCCATGCGGGCCTTCTGTAATGCCGAAATGTGACCAGACATATTGACATGGGACGTTTGACTGTGTGTGCGTGTTTCTTTTCATGTCCGTACGTGCATGACAAGTGGAGCCTCAATTGGTTGTCCTGCCAAACACTCACAAGCACACACCCACACCCACACACACATACAAATGGGAAGCCATCGCCGCTTAACTGCTTCTCCACCGAAGCCATGTTGATTTTTTCACTGGCTTCTGTTCACTTCGTTTCGCTTCGCTTCGTGCCGTTGTTTGTGTCATTTGCCTGCCATGCGGTTCTACGAGTGCTTTCGCATCTGTGTGCCAACGGATCCTGTGTATCCTGCTTGTGTGTGTGTGTGAGTGTGTCCTCATATCCTTGTGTGCATGCATGTGGTGTGCATGCAATGTCCTTGTGCAAACTTCCCGCACTTTGTCGTCGTCGTTTTCGTTTCTCCTGCTGCTTGTCGTTGGTCTTTTATCGTTTCCTTGTCGTCCTCGCCCATTCTGCCCTTTGTATTCCATATCCTTTTTTTTCTTATGTTTTTTTGATGCCTTACTGGTCTTATTTCTGCTGCGACTGCGCCACTAGTTTGACAGTTTTTTGTCAATGGTCTAGTTTTTGGTTTTCAAAATTTGTTAGAAAAATGTTTTCTTAAAAAGGCAACAACCTCTACTTTTGGAGGTTATTTTAAATAAGATTAAAAATAGAAAATGTAGTCTTACGCCTTCCAAAAAACAGAAAAAAAACCGTAATTTAGTTAGGATAATAGAAAGCGTTTACATTAGTTGAGAATTACTCATTTATTAATTTATAGAATCCCTTTTCTCTATTTAATGTAATATTTTTGCAAGCAGATGCAGCAAGGAATTTGCTCCTTAAGGAGCTATTTATGGTATTTGAAATTGTAAATCTCCTTACATAATTTCTTTATAATGTGTCATACAAATTCAATTTTGTCACTCGTTATGCATTTGATTTATATTCCCATCGCCGTTCCCCCATTCTTACTTGATTTTTCCCACATCCTCGATGACTGGGCACTTGTTCTCAAGGACCTCGAGGACTACACATGTTAGACCCGCGCAACTTGAACTCTTGATTAGCTCTCTGCATTTTTTATCGCTGCGATCAGCATCGACATCGCCATCAGCCCATCATCGTCAAGTGTCGTGCCATCGAGTGCCGGGCATCCGTACCCGGACCCATAGCCATACCCCTACTCGTATCTGTATCTCCCTTTGTATCTGTATCTGCATTTGTTTCTGTTTCAGTCGCTCAGGATCCGGATCCGTATCTGTAAGCGATATCTGTCAATAAAAAATAAAAAAAAAACTCCCATGAGCACACACACTCGAAGCGTGGCAGCGCGTGTCGCTACTTAATTGTTAAACATTTTGTAACATTTCGCCGAGATTAGCATCGCAAAAAGCGGAAAGCCGCGAGGGGAGTTCTCCAGTCAAAGGCACTCGGAACGGGGTGTGGTCCTCGCAAGTCAAACAGGTCCTCCGCACAAAGGGAATGCGAGTGGGAATGGGACGAGTGTCGGAACTGGGACCCAATCCGCTGCCGCGGGTAGTTTGTTTGTTGCTGTTGCGATTGTGATGCGCGGATAATCTCCAGCGTGGCACGTGAGCTCTGTTTATTTGTTTATTTCCTTACCAGCCAGCCAGTCAGCTCCTCTTCATTCCGCGTTTCCACTTCTCCGCGAAGGTGTAATATGTTAAAGGCAACAACGGACAACAAGGAGCGCGTGCTCTGGACACGCGGCGCAGATTTTTCACATGGATAAGCTTTCCGCCTTTGCCATTGCACAATTTCCCAATTCTTGTATCCCAATCGCGGGTCAGAGCTTTGCGGCACAGTGAAATTGGCCAAAATTGAAACTGGTAAGGCGTACACAGTGAGCACTCGATATTAAGAAGGAATTTGGGAGAAAATTAAATAAGGATTTCGTCTTTAACATTCAAAAGTTAAGTAGATATTAGCTTAGTAGTTAATCAAGGTTTATCACATTTCAAAGAGTATTTAAAAACTGCTTAAACCCTAAGGTAAAGAAGTAATTGTGTTACCTTCCCAACAACTTAAAAACATTTGAATTATTATAAAAAAGTGTCTAAAAATATTTAAAGCATTTAAAAAACATGATCTGAAACTGAAGTTAAATATGTAATAAAGAACTGATAATAAAATCCCTAAAGTTACACCAAACTAAAGCTGACGTTAAGCTAAAGAATACAGCTTTCTTCACCGATGACTTCCACTGTGGTGAAAGGTTCTCTTACTCCTTGGCCCTCAGTTGGCTGGCCGTCATTCTGTTAAACCTTTTGGCATGTCCCCATGACCATTACTGTGTTGTTTCTGTGGATATAGTATGCTATGGGTGTGTATGTGGCCACTATTGCTTCCCTTTTTTCCCTTCTAATATTTTTGGCGACTGCTGCCGCTTTTTGCGCAGCCATTTTGTGTCGGATACCCTTCGGTTGTCCTGCCACCATCCTGCCAGCCTGCGCCCCTACAGTCCCTCCTTGCGCTGGCACTCGACTCGGATCGAGTCGCTAGCATTTTTCGCTGGCATCGCATTTTTGCTCTGCTCCTTTTGCCACTATCCTGGCGCTGCCAAAAACCATATCCTGTGCGCTATTTGCTTTCCTCGATTTCTATTTGCGCCCCGGGCGCTCGTGTGTGTGCCAGCCAGTAGTGTGCTGTGTGTACTGTGTGTTGTGTGTGCCGGAGTATTTCTAAGTATGCCGAGCATGTAGCTTTTGGTATTTATGACTATTGTCGGAAAGCAAATATTTGTCTGCAGCGCATAAAAACAACAGTTAAACGAACGGGCTACGTATACGGAATATGTATGAGATGGATCCTGGATCCTGTGCTGTGTGTGTTGGCCATGTATTCAGACTCCTATTCGTATTCGTATTTTTTCTGGTTTTTCTGCCGTTCTCGGTGGGAATAATAAAAGCAACTGCAACAACCACAGCGAGTGCCACACGAACAGCTGAAAACTACTGCCGAAAGTGACGCTGCTTTGGTATTTTTGCTTCTTTTTTTTATTGTTTATTCACTCTTGGTCAGTATTTTTATGCTCCTGCATTTTTATGCTGACCTCAAGCTGGCTTGTCCCCCATAAAAGCTGGCTGGCCATTGGCCATACAACTATACTATGGTGTGTGGCTTGCAGACTGCTAGGAAGGAGGTGGCGATTGTACCAAGATTGGTTGGTCAGTTCCCCGGGCTATAAGATTTCCAAGGCAGGGGAATGTGGTGACCATCTGGGGTAAAGGATATCTCTCAGAGACCTCTCAAATCTGGTTTATTTGAGGATAATTAAGGTATTTTTATAGCGCATTCAAGCTTGCATCAACCATCTACTTTTAATCCAAAGTAATGTTCATAGTCCTTAAAAATATAAAATTAAATTACCACTCACTAGTAAACTGTTGTATAAATACAAGCAATTCATATATGTAGGAAAAAATCAGTTAATCAGTCGAACATGGTATTTATCCAGAAAATTATTATATTATATTATATTATTTTATTTTCCTTTAAAATATAAAAATATTTGTCCGCTGGCAACGGTCGTGAGTTGTTTAACAAATTAGGTATACTAGAGTGTACAAATAAATAAATTTCGTTCTCTTTAAATTCTAAACTGAAAAATTACCCCGAAATCTCGGATCAACAATTAATTTCGAAATGGGATTAGCTTAAATTCCGCAAATCGACATGGACAAGGAGTGAGTGTAGTTTTCCCACAACTTTCATGGGCTGCGTTCATGCCACCCAGGGTTTTGAGAATGGTTTTGAGAGCCACCACTCTATGGGCCCTGCATCGTTGATTCCGCACTAAACAAACCTCGAAATCGTTCCCATGGGCCGAGTATCACACACATATTCGGAGACAGATTGAAATGACATCTTTTAGTATCGGAGATTGGCCATGAAGTACGGTTAACGACGGGGCGGGCACAGATGCGATCTGAGTGCGAGTCCGCGTTCGGACGAAGGCAATTTGTGTAAATATTGAAACGTTTGCGCCGAAATCACAGAAATCAGAGATTGTGCGGCTGATTGGAGTTGGCAAACTGACGGAGGAACTAGGGGGATGTGCTGCGAAAAGGGCTCTGCGTTCTGTTTGCCTGTGAGCCATTAATGCCCAGGCAATATAAACTAAACTATTTACCCAGACTGGAATTGTGGGCCTGCTGGAGATTTTCCCACCCTGACTTAGATAGCTTTTTCCGCTAATAAGCTGGATTCACACCAATCGGGGATGACTGA
This sequence comes from Drosophila bocqueti, assembly GCA_018151655.1. Taxonomy (NCBI): domain Eukaryota; kingdom Metazoa; phylum Arthropoda; class Insecta; order Diptera; family Drosophilidae; genus Drosophila; species Drosophila bocqueti. Next base: position 4,521,717 of record JAECXF010000230.1, read on the forward strand.
CTAATGACTGACCACTGACCCAAGAAATGCGCAAAATTCAAATATTTTTCAAATTAAACTTGAAAACACTTTGCTCGTTCGCTGCTCGCCCAATTTGTTGTTCTCCATCGTTTTTGGCAAAAACGCTCTTTACACTTGACTTCAAATCGCTCAAAGGACGCGTTTTATGCGTTTGCGTTTTGGCCAGGACCAGGACCGAGATAAAAAAAAAAATCATCTGTAGGGCAAAAACCGGGAATACGAGGCAAGGCGGGGGATTTCAGGGGTTACGCATCAAAGCGCCCGTATGAAAAATGGCCAAAGCGCGATACGCCAAATTGAAAGCAAGAAAAATATGGCTGAAATGTTGCTTTTTCAAACGGCCAACTGGCTGTCCCTGGCCACGATGATGCTGCTCCTCCTGCTGCTGCTGCTGCTGAAGGGAGACGCGAAGTGGGAGATGAGAGATGGTGACGATGATGGCGATGATGCCCAGCCTGCAACTGATGATGGCGCCCTGCCAATGATGAATGCGCCCAAAGCCCGTTCGCGCCCACATTCCGCGTTCTGAACGCAAATGAAATTGGAAAATGTTCTGGCAAGCAAAAAGAAAATTCTATCCAGCCAGTGGCGGCGGGAAGAGGAATGGTTTTCCAGGGGCAAGGGAAGGGGGCAGGAGTTTGGGCTGGGGATAGGAGCATAGCGCTGGTTCGGCGACTAGCAAAATGAAAAATAGTCAAGCAGAAGCAGCACGCAAACAATTTGCGGGGCCATCGATGCTGCGTGGCACAGTGCATTAGATATTAGCCAACATTAGAATTATTTATCATATTTTCCAGGTTTTCTTAATTTAATTTACCAACTGCAAGTTAAGTTAAAAAAACAATTAAGTAAATAGTCAAGAATCTATATCACTACGTTTTTTTCCGACAAGATTGACTTTATTTCAGAAGGAATATATTCATATCCTATAACTGCGTTATAACGGATCTTGAAATGATTAAGAAATTAATTTAAAAATGTTTATTTATATAGGGAAACTTTACCGAACTTATCTTTTATTATTATTCAGTAATAGTTTTTAGTTTTTGTAAAAAAATGTCGATGTATATTAATACTTTATTACTGTAAATTTATTTCCTACTTAAATATAAATTTTTAATATTTTTTTTAGTAATTTTTTATGTAATTTCTCGCTTAGCATCACAGTGCCAGACGCTTTTTTGACGCTGGCCATTTGGAAATATAAGTTTTATGGCTTATGCTGGCCCGGCTCTAAACACGCATATGAAATGCGCGTTGCTCCTGGCACCCCCAGTTCTGGGCAGCGAGTCCTGCTGGCCCCGCCCCCTGACCTTTGGTGGCCCCCCAAAATCTGCAAATCTCCGGGGTAGCCAGGCACTGGCAGCTGAGCAATTTATTGCCGCTCCAGCGCACGCCAAATGAATATTGGTTTCGGTTTGGCCAACCGGGGGTTCTATTTGATTTTGGCTTTAGCGTATTGCCAATATTTGTATTTGTCTTTGGCGCTTGTCGCTGCCCAAAACTTCAAAGTATCATTTTCATTTTGACAGGCGGAATGGGGGATTTGGCAGTCGACAAGGACTACGGCCCACAGGCGTTTAAATATTTGAGAAAATCGTGGGGAACTGGTGGGGGCTCGGCAGTAGGGAGTCAGGATTGGGGCTCCCACTTTGGCCACAGAACCGAGTTCCCAGAATTCACAAATTTCACACCCTCTCACGGCTCTTGTTTGTTTTTGCACTGGAATGCAGATCGAATGTGATTGCCATTCGCAAAGTCCATATATTCAGCCTCATTAAAAGCGAGGCACAGCTTAGCATAAACATCGCGTCCAAGAAGTGCAGGGCTCTGAACTCGCAGAATGCCCGATTATAAACAAAGCCTGAGACCAAAATCCAAAGACAAATAAACCACAACAGCCAATAAAAAACTGGGCATAAGTGGGAGTCATCGCAGGACTGGATGAGGACTTGGACTTGGATGTGGATGTGAACCCGAGGAGGCCGAGCTACGGGGCAATAACAAACACTAAAATTGACATTGAACAAACAGGGATTATTACTCGGAATGCTCAAGGATCCGAAAGACAGACGATATTCAAAACTAAATTGAGCACATGCTGCGCCACTTCACAGACCCGGCCGGTCGGCCTCCCCACTCGAGCGTCGAGTCTCGAGTCCATTTTTGGACTCGGTCGCAGTCGGAAAATCCCAGAGCTGCGGCTGCTGCGTGTCCTGCATGTCCTGTCCCTGAGTCGGGCGAGACAGCATGTCTGTCAGAGCCTGCCTGCGTCGGCAATTCGAACGGGATTGAGACTGGGAGCCAGGAGACTGGAGACGGAGACGGACTCGTGTTGACACAGATCGGCACACCAGGCACAAAATTATTGGGTTGAGCTACACGGCAAGAAATTAAAACCTAATCCTTAATATACTAATTTAATGAGTTAAAAAATTTAAAAAATTTATTAATGATTTCCGTTTAACCTGTTCTCTTTATCTATAAAATTTAGGAATATATTTACCACTAAAATGATACACATATCAATAACACCCTGGATATCAGTCCCTGTACACCCCCTTCAATTTTAAATTGTAATCAGAGAACACCGCACTCATTTGTACTTCAGTGTACTTCAGCTGGAGCGAGTCGAGAGCGAAATCTAAACATCTGCAAAATTACGCGCATAAATCCCTTAACACTTTTCCTTCGACCTGGACACTATACAAGCCATGGGGTTGGGGTTGCATTTGCCACGCGGGGCACCGTCAAATTAGCCCACTTTAGGGTCGGCCCTGCTGCGAGCCCTCGGCTCTCCCTCCTCAGGACTACACTCATACCTCGTAGCGGGTGCAGTGCAGCATTCCTCAAACCCATTGTTTACGCACATCATACATATTTCGTGGGCGGAGAAAGCGAGAAGGTGCACAGAAAGAAATCCAAATAGAAGGTCCATGTGACATCGGTTTAAAAAAAATGTCAAAAATAGTTTATGGTCGGACATGGCTGGATCGATTCAGCTATTGATGCTGATCAACAATATATGTATAGGATTTATAGGGTGGGAAATGACTAATTCACTGAGTTGCAAGCTTCTGATTGAAGTATAAAGAGAACATTAATTATAATTTAAATGTTTTTAATAAAACCTGAAAAAAGAAAAACTGCGGCAAAGAAATTTATAAAATGTATTTTTAAATAATTTTTATTTCCTATTTATATTTCCCATTTATATTTCTAAATTGTTGTACTATTTCAAGTGTGTAAAGGGCGCGTGTTTCGTTGACAGTTTGCTGCTGCCTCCTCCTCCGCCTCAGCAGCTGCAGCAGTGTCCTTCTTGTGGCTCTCTGCCTACAGACTTTAGATCCTACAGAATCTGAGACTGAGTACCGATCGCCGAGCTCTGTTGCCCGGCTGCCAAAACAAACAATGACACCTCCGCCCGCTCCAGCCGGGCATCTTCTACTTGACTGGCCGCCAATAGTCGAGGCTCGAGGCACAGAGTTAGAGTAAATGTTTCCACCTAATGACCCCTATCCCAGCGCCAGGATGGTGGTCCTGGTCCCAAGGCATATTTTCAAGCAGCCTTCGGCGGCTCCTTCGTCTAGGTTTCTTTCTTGCCACTTACCACATGCCACTTACCACTTTCCAATGCCAATGTCTGTGCTTCATGCCTCCTTAGCGCTCATCATGCTCAAATGGTAATTGAAGGGCCATAGAAAAACTATTTATCCTGGGGCTGCCGAGCGTGCTCGTGTTGTTGCTGTTGTGGTTATTCAATATTACTTCGTCCTCGTCCATTGGCAAGGGGTGAAAGGGAGCAGCGGGGACGGAGACAATGGATGCATTGAACCCAAACCCGAATCAGAATCACAATCTGGATGGCAAACCATTCGAAGAGAGCGCAGCTACCCTTTGCCGTTTGTTTTCCTTTTCTCCTCCGGTGTTTTATTAAATTTGTTTCCAGTGCCCAGGACTCATCCTGTTTGCCTGCCAGCCAGCCAGCCCTTTCTGGTTCCTGTTTGCCAACGAGTTTTATGACAATTTCCACTTTTTGCCATTGTCAATGTGATTTTATTACAGCTCTCTCCCTCCTTCGCTCTGGGTTTTGTCTGTCGGCGGCTTCGAACTTATCGACTGTGTGATGTTGTCATCATTATGCCGATTACTGGATGGGTTTTCGGTCTTCTGTCAAGGTTAATTGAATTTTCGCTTTTGTGCGGTTTACTGTTGCTATCTGGCCGATACGGCCGGAAAATAACTACCTATCTTTATGGGGGCCTGTAAACCATAATTTCGCCACAGCAGTGGCCAGGACACTAGTGCCTCCTCCTTCCATTAACCTTATCGCTTGGGTCCACGGCGAAGGATTAATTATGCACGCGCCTCCGAATCGCTGTCGATGGCCCTCATAAAGTCAGCCAGTCAGTCACTGGGCGGAGGTGGACTTTGGCCGGAGAAGTAGTAGGTGGATGACGGCCGTTAAATGGTCATAAAGCTTTTATTTGGTTAGCGGGAATAGGGTTTGGATCTCTGACATTTGGTATATTAGAGCCAACTTTAGAGGTTTAGAGGGAAATAAATTTAATTGAAAATAATTGATATAAGGCAAACTATAGCAAGAAGTTTTAAAAATCAAAATCGAATTCTAAACATATCTATTTTATTTTCTTCTTCAATTTATAGATTTCATCTTTTATTTCTTTCAAATACTTTTATATGCGATAAAGTCGATGTCCTCTGAGTCGGACCTGGTAGCATGCTTCCTAAACTTCTAATAATTGTTTTAAATTCTGTGCACACTTGGCACCGACTTTGTTGTGTGTGGATGCGAAGCGAAAAACATTCACTTCGGATTGGGGAAATTTTCGTGCAGCAGATACTTTCCGCTGCTTTGTTATAATTCCACAGCACAAATGTTCCGGCTTCGGTGGCCTTTGTGCCAGTCGAAATCGGTGAATAAAGTTTTCAAAGTTGCACAAGCTGCCAGCAACAACAAAAATCGGTGGGAGGTGGGAAGTGAGCAGCGAAGGAAAAATACGGGAAAACCCAAGCACGCTATGCCAATTCCTGGTACAAGTGCTGCTCGATGCCAACAAGTTCGCCGAATTCTCCCACTTGGCGGAGGCTCCTCGGGCGCCCAGGTATCCAGAGCCAGTACCTGAGCCCAAGGAACATATCCCTGTTCCCCCTGAAGTTTCCCGCTGAGCCAAAGCCTAGTCTTAAGTCAAGTAAGTTGCCAGCTCGGAGCAGGAAAAGCGGCAAGGAAATCCAGCTTCGCTTCGGCTTGAGAAGCAGCGCCAAAGTTTTGTGCACGGCCCCATGTTTGGTTTGTCTTTCCAGCTTCCGCTTTTCATCTAGCGGCTCCGCTTTTCTTTCGTCCTTTATTTCCTTCCTTCGGAATGTGTGTGTGTGTGTGTGTGAGTGTTAGTGTGGGCTTATAGTTCCACCATATAGTTGGCTCTGTGGACCCCCTACTTTTAGGACCGTCGGAAATGGGGTTTCGGCCTCGTTGCTTGTCAGTCGTCGGAGATTCGTTTCCTCAATGGCCCATACAGGGTGACATTCCTTGTCAGTTAAAACTAAAAATTAAATATGCTTTAAGCACTTTAAAAATTGTTGCAGTAAAATTGAAAGGATGATGAAAATTAATACAATAACATATTGTTTTAGATAGAAATTAAGTACATAAAGACTTTAAATTAAAGCTTTCTGTAAAGCATTCAAAACGTTCTCATTTTTTAACTAATTGCCTAAGCTATTGAATATGGAAATATAAGTATGTACATATAATAATATCAGAAATTTATATTAAATGGTAAATAATTTTATTTATTTCGAAGATATATTAATATCACAAATTCTTCAAAAGGTGCGAATTAGTGAGAATTATAAAAGGATGTATACAATTTAAAAACAACCATAATTATAAACCTAGTCATAGTTTTAAGCTGTATTTATTTGATTTAAAATTCAATTTCCTTAACAACTTTTTTCACATTTCTCATCAAATTTGTGCCAGAGCTCGGGAAACACCCTTTTGGCCGCTTGTTTATCGCCAACTTTTTGCACCCGCAAAAAGTAAAGTGCAAGTGCAAAAAAGCGCAAAAGAAGACAAGGCCATCGTTTTTCTTCAGCTCTGTTGTTGTTGCTGCTGCTGCTGCTGCTGTCGATTCTGTCGATTTTCTTTTTGCTTTTGTTTTTGCTTTTGTTTGGGTTGGCATTCTGGTCCAGTCGTGCCACTCAAAGCAACAGCAGCAGCAACAACACGACTCGAGGATATTGTCGCCGCCAAAGTTGCCGCGAGTGCAAGTGCAAGTATGTCTTTGTGCCCGAGCAACAACACCAGCAACACGCCCCTTTATTGCCAGCTTGGTCTCGAATTAAAGCCAAGAAGACATCAGGGAAAACACAAACGGCAAAAAAAATCATATTTCCCCTGCGGGCATGCGCGTTGCGGGAAAATGGTCGCCGGGGAAAGCGACAGCCAATCGGCAGGCCGCTGAGGTGTGGCCTCCGCTTGCGAAGGGAAATCCGCTCTCGCAGAATTTCCCTCGCTGCTAATAATCACTTGAGACATGCGCGCTCTGCCCGCCGAGAGCGGGGGTTGCACAGGGGGACGCATGCAACCCTTGCACCGGGGTCCCACCCCTGGCCATCCCCGTCACGTGCAGCAGCAGGAGCGGCACCGCGAGCAGGACCAGCAGCAGCGGCGGCAGTTGTTGCTCCGTTGCTTTTGTAAACAGGCGCAGGCGCACTAGGGGTGTGTGTGCTGTGAGTGTATTTGCGAGTGTGCGACTGTGTGCGGGGGTACATTTCAGCTGGGATTTTTTTCCGAAATCCAAAGCCAGGGCAAAGTGAAATGCTTTGATTTCGCTGATTGTTCGATCACACGCCAACTGACAGCGAACGCGGCTGGTTGTCCTCGGATGAAAGCGAAGAAACTCCTCAAACTCTGAACCAAAGAACCAAAGACTCGACTCGTTTTTCGTGAGTGTCGCGTGTGCTGAGCATAGAGAAACTGACTTGAATATAGAGTGCTGCGAAGTGTATAAGATGCTGGAGTTCTACCCAATGCCCACGAATCTGAATCCAGTCGGTGGCGGCTTGTACTCGCTGCAGCAGAACCATGGCGGTGCCCGCTTCCTGGACAATCCCAGCCACGCTGGCGGTGGCAACACCTTGCACCTGGCTAATGGCAACAGCAATGGCAACAGCAATTTACCCACGAGCATTTCCGGCAACAACAGTCCCACAATGGCAACGGCTTCATTAACGGGGCAGCAGCAGCAGCAACACCATCATCATCAGCAACACCAGCTACAACACGCAGCTTCGACCACGCCAGTGCCAATTAACAGCTGCCCCACGCCCACAGGACACAGTCCAGGACACAGCCCCCTCGGCAGCAGCAACAATAACAGCAACAACAGCAACCTCAACTCCGCCTGCAACACATTAACAGCTGCTGCTGTTGCTGCTGCGGCCGCTGCTGCTGCTGCTTCTGGCTCAGTTGGGGCAGCTCCATCGTCGGCAACGGCACCCGCAGTCGCCACCTCGCAATTAGGCGGAGCAGTTGCTGCCGCAATCGCAGCTGCTTCTGCTTCTGCTGCGGCGACGGCCACGCCGGCTCCAGTGGCAACAGGAAGTGGAAATGGCAATGGCAATGGAAATGGAGGGAGCAACGGATGCGGAGCTGCTGCAGCAACGGCCAACGCAGCTGCAGCGGCGGCGGCATCGAAATTGTCTGCCGATTGTAGTGGACGCACAGGTATGTTCCAAAAGTATTTTTCACCGGCAGTCGAGGCATTTACCGGCTCGTTCCGTCTCTGGGGTTTTCACGCTTTTCGTTTTTGGCATAGTTGCGTGTGCCCGGCCTGCGGCCCGGAGCCCCAATGAGCTTTTCCTCCTTCGCCGTCCGTTCAGGTGGGCCATACTCCGGTGCTAAAGTTTTCCGGACAAGGCCACCAAACAACGGGAGCTTGCGTGCGATTTTCTTGGTTTTTTTTTTTTGGTTGCTTTTCCTGTAAACATGGGGTTCCTTGATTTTCTTTTAAAGATACTGTTTAAAAAATTATTTATCCTAATTATATTAAGGAATCATTTTTCATAGAAAAGGCAGAGCTTATGGTTCAAGTGTTTGTTTTCCTGTTTAAAGGTTTTTTTTTATAAATTAAGGGATTTTGTGGTTTTATATCTGTTTTATTTTTTATCACAGTGTGTAATTATTTTATTTTGTTAAAGTTAAATTGCTTGTTTCCATATTTAGATATTTGCTTTTACCATTATTATCTAATTATAATAAATTATATTAAATATCCCTTTAAAATACTGTTTTTTTATTTAGTTATGTCATTTAATAATAGTTAAATTTTGCGTACTTTGAGGAAACATAAATAGAAGAAGTAAAATTTAAATATATTATTATTTATAATTAAAAACTCAAACCTACTATTTTTTTACGAGTTTGTAAAAGCTCATATCTGTACGCATTTAGTTTCAAGTTTACATTGAATTAATAAAACATTTTAGTTTCATTAATAACCGACTTCATTAGTGGCTCATAAAATTAGTTTACTTTTGTTGAAAGTAGCTTCTGTTTTAAACCATTTTTTCTACTCTCCTTTTTAATTGCATTGAACAAATAAAATAACCAATAAAGTCCTTTGTGTTAAAAGGATATTTTTTTGCGAAAGTAAATAACGAAAATGTTTCGTATTAATTCGCTATTTAAATAGCTGCAGTGTTTGCTTTGGCACTTGATTGATCCCACGAAGCTGAAAGCAATGTTTTTCGAAATTAATAACCAGGGACTGGCAATGTTTTCAATTTGTTTGCCGCTCTTTGAGGCCATGCAAATAAAATCCAATCAAGCCGGGCAAATATGAATTACGGGCTTAAACGTATATTGACAGCTTTGGGCAACGAATTATGAATTTCTGGTGCTGTTTTGGGAATAGTTTTGCGGGCTCTGCGTGGATGTGTGTGCGGCAGCCCAGCCGAAAGTATTTCCAGAAGTATGAACGCAAGTTGACCACAAAATAATTTTGACAATGAACCTGGCTGACATCCCCAGGGGGCGTGGCTCGGCCAATAAAAGGCTATTAAGGCAGGCCACATCCTCGCCCACTCGCACTCGCACTCACACTCATACGCCCCCGCACTTGTGTTGGCATCCAGGCTAACACACACACACACTCGCACGAGAGCCTCAGAATAGGCAACACTTTTCAGCCGAGCTGCATCGAAAGTGTTGCTGGGAAAACTTTTGCGAATTTCCCTCCGAAATGCCAAGTGTGCAAACAATGTGTGATGCGATGCATATGCATATGCGGACCAGACATCGTCCGAGGCTAAGTGGATTGTGTTTTGGCTTTTTTCAGCCCCCCACCAATTGCTCTTTTTGTCTATAAAATTTCTATTAATGCCTGCATTCTGCCATTTGCCATTGCCGAAATGGCAGCAAATAGTTTCCGTTTCCGCCTTCGTGAACCCAATCCCCCGAAGGCGACTCCTAAACTACTATCAATGGCCCACACTTTGGCTTCAACTATAAAGCCCGGTGAGGTCGAGGAATTTCCGAACGGGCGAGGGCGAGGTCGGTCTGGTGATGGGGGACTAGAGTCGGGGGCTGGGGACTGGGGCCTGGAGGGCAGACCACGGAAATGAGCACACTCAGTGTCAGGTATTCCACCGAGCGTATCAGCATACATATCTGGCTTCTGCGGTGGCTCCAACTTCGCCCATCTGTAGGTATTCTAGGTGCCACTGGCTGTGTGCGAGAGTGCGGCGGAAGTATGCGCCATATGCATAGCTCTATGTCACTTTGGCGCTGAGATCCAGGTACACAAAGCGAAAAGTGGAATACTAAAATAGGGACACACTCGGAAAAATGAAGTATCTGAATTTAATATTATTTTTTAATATATTTTAATAATACAATAATAACTACTAAATGGATAAGAGATAGTTTGGCTAGATTAAGGTCAGTAAGATATTTCTAAAAATTGTTTTCCCTTTAACCAAAATTCATTCAAGGCTCGAGTTTGCCAAAGCAAATCCTTAAAAGCGAATGTTAATATTTATATCCCAAACTAAATTTGTGGAAAAATAAATCCAATTGAGAACAGTTTACTTAAGGAGTCTATAAAATAATCATTAATGATTGTAGCAAATTTTTCTCTCTGCATCTATATCACCTGCGAGTTTTAAACCCCGCGTTGGCAGCCGTAATTAAAGCTGTCCCATTATGAGCTGTCTGTCAAAAGGCGAACTGCTGCCAAAATCCGCGTGGCACGTGGACCGGACCCGGGGACCCGGACTCCTGTTGTTCAGTTAGGCCGAATTACTGACGGGAGTCGGGAGTTGGAGCTTGGCTGTCTGTGCCGTCTCCCGATTTATCTCCATAGCCCTCCGCCTGCCTGTCAATGTGTCAATAAATGCACCATATAGTGTGGCAATCGAGGGGCGCTGTGGCCAGATAAGCCCCTTTATCACCGATAAGGCCGAGGACACTTTCGACGCTGTCGTCTATTAGTGGGCTCTATACATTTTTCCTGTGTTTATCGTCGAGTTGATTTTGGAATTATCTGCTGTTTAATCTATGTATTTGACATGAGTGCGCCGCACTTGTTCAAACTGTTTGCTCCCTATGTTTGTTGATTTTCTCGACAAGATTTGCGCCCAAAAAAACGGATAGGCCCTCGATGGCAGCGTCCTTTGACAGCTGAAACAATGCAGAAGCGCCGCAAAAACAAAGGGCACACACGGAGCAGGAAAAAAGCATTCATAAAACTGCAGCGAAATGCCATAAATTTCGATTAGATTACACAAACGAAAGCCGTGCGGCGTCGTCACCATATCGATGCTCAAAGCTCTAAAAAAGCGGCCAAATTCAAAACGCTGCTGCCCCCGGGGCTTTATCAAATGAATCATGCTCGATTTTTGTTTCGTTGCTGCAAAAACCTTTATCGGCAATGCGATTGGACACGGATACTGCACAATGGGATAGCCAAGGATGGGATGGAATAGGACACAGAAAAAATGGCCGAGGATATTGTCAACTTTTCGCTGCACTGGCTTATATCCCTGCTCTCCATATCCGTGCTATATACCACACGCACATCTGCATAGATATGGCGGCTATGGCAGCGCCATTGTGCCAACCATAAATCATGCACATTTTTCTGCCACTGAGCCACAGCCATATAATATAACACTCCACTCCAGAGCCAGAGCCACTGCCTTTCCCCCGTTTCCCATTTCCATTTTCCTCCGCTTTCCACTTTCCCCGGCTCGCTGCTCATTTTTCAAATGCTTCCATACATTTTTCGTGGCGGTCGTCATATATTTTTTATGTTTACTGCTCTGCCAGGCAGCTTTTGTTGTGTTTTCGGGTACTACTTTTTATGACTGGTTTACAGTTTCAAGAGCGCCTCTGCGAACGGAGGATTAGTGACGTCCTCCTCCCGTTCGGGTGGGAAGGAGCCCCGCTAATGGTATATCCTTAGCCGGGGTTTCGGCGTTGGATATCAGTTTAAACTCATTGGCGCTGGCAAAATCAATTGAGCCATTGTCGCTGGCTATAAGCATAAAAAGGTGAGCAGGGCAGATGCTTTCTACGGAACAAATACAGAAAACTTTACGTTTCAATTACGCATCAACAAGCTTTCAATACAAGCTGTTGCAGCCCGGCGACAGATAATTTTTTCCCTCAACAGTTTCTTTCTGTTTTCCCCCGGCGAAACATCGAGCGGAAAAACGGCAGAGACGCTGAAGCATTTTCACACGATTCGATTGTCAGCGAGGTCCTTGCGCCATCGGCAGCACATGTCATGATAATTTCGCAGCGACATGTGCTGCCAGCACGTATACGCCACGTACGCCCATCACAGGCTGGCAAAGGGGGGAGGGAAAAGCGAGCAAGTGAAGGAAAACCTTTCTAAAACAGCTCCCAGAAAGCTGGCAGTGCTTGCATACCCATAAAAACTCTATATTTTTATTCAATAAGTAATTTTAGGGTGTTTTTTCTTTAAATATATAATTTTTAAGCCAAGAATTATGTTAGATTACAGCTTGGTTTCCCCGCAGTTTATAAATAACTTATTAACCGCTTTACCATTAATTTTGTTCCCTTTGCAGAAGTGGGCCACATCAAGTGCGAGAAGAACTTCGAGCTGTGCGAGGGCTGCGGCCAGAAGATCCACGACCGCTTCCTGATGAACGTGGGCGAGGCCAATTGGCATGAGCAGTGCCTGGCCTGCTGCTACTGCGGCATGCAGCTGCACCACACCTGCTACGTTCGCAACTCGAAGCTCTACTGCAAGATGGACTACGACCGGCTATTTGGCGTCAAGTGCGCCTCCTGCTGCCACGCCATCCTGCCGCAGGAGCTGGTGATGCGTCCGATACCCAACTTCGTCTTCCACCTGCCCTGCTTCGTGTGCTACGCCTGCCGCCTGCCGCTGCAGAAGGGCGAGCAGTTCCTGCTGCGCGATGGCCAGCTTTTCTGCTATCGCCACGATCTCGAGAAGGAGATGTTCCTGGCGGCGGCCGCGGCCCAGCACTGCGGCTTCGTCGGCCTGGACGAGGAAGATCTGCTGAGGCCGCGGGACGGGAGGCGGGGTCCCAAGCGGCCGCGCACCATCCTCACCTCGCAGCAACGCAAACAGTTCAAGGCCTCCTTCGACCAGTCGCCCAAGCCCTGCCGCAAGGTGCGCGAGGCTCTGGCCAAGGACACGGGGCTGTCGGTGCGCGTGGTGCAGGTGTGGTTCCAGAACCAGCGGGCCAAGATGAAGAAGATCCAGCGCAAGGCCAAGCAGAACGGCGGCTCCTCCGGCGGCGGCTCTGGCGGGGGCCGTGGCACCGGCAACTCCAGTGCCACCGACGACAAGGAGTCGAACGACAAGGAGGACAAGTGCGTCAAACAGGAGCTGGGCGGCGACAGCTCGGGATATCTGGGCGGATTGGACAGCAACTTCGCCAGCCAGCCGCTGAATCCCAACTTGCCCTTCTCACCGGACGGTAAGTGGAAACTTCAGGGAGACTGCCCAAGCCCTTATTAACTGGATCTCCCCTTACAGATTACCCGGCCAACTCGAACGATAGCTTCTGCAGCTCGGACCTCTCGCTGGACGGGAGCAACTTCGACCAGCTGGACGATGACGCGGACTCGCTGTCGCTGAACAACTTAGAGCTGCAGTCCACCAGCTCCTCCGGCAACCAGCACTCGCACTCGCACTCGAATCCCCACGACATGCTGGCCAATCTGAACAATAGCCTGATCAATCCCATCGACAAGCTGTATCTCATGCAGAACTCGTACTTCAGCTCGGAGCACTAGGCGCGCCGCTGGGCGGGATTGGATCGATGCCAGACTTGGGTCGAGGGGTAGCGACGAATTTATTAGCGTTAGAGTAGCAGGCTCCGATCGGCAGCTGTCACTTTACGCAGCTCGGCGGCGGCGTGTCATTAGGATGGATACAAGATAGATGATACAAGATACAAGATACAAGATACAAGATACATGAAATGTGATTTTTTTAAGCTAATTGAAATTTTAAGATTCTTGGCAATTTGAGGGCGTGGCAAAACATTTTGTTGTTAGTCTGGACTCTAGAGCCCACTGTACCCGCAGTGGCAATGCGGTCAATGTGCCCCCTTTGTTTGTACATAGTTTTAGTCCCCGAGAAAATTGTTATTAAATGTAATTTAAAGTCAATAATTGTATTAGAAAGTGCAATTTAATCTGTTCCCCCGAAAATATACATCTTAACCGAATCCTCTGGATACATTCTGTCTGGAAATCTTTTGGGGCTGCGAAAAGTAAGTCAAATTTATCGAAATGGAATGGTAATGTTTCATTGCTTTCTATATTAAAGCAGGATGGGTGATTATTTAAAATTATTTAATTCAAAATATTATTTATTTATATTTATACCGCTACACCGAGAAACCTCAGAAAGGTTAAGAAATCTCTTAATTGAATCTCAATTTATAATTTGGCTCAAAAAAAGGATATTTTAAGAAATCCCATTCACTTTTTTAATGGTTTTAATTGGAGTTTTCATTAACATTAAATGTAATCATATCATAAAAATTTTCCAAAAATTACATACCGAGTTTTAAGTGCAAAACGTTTTGCCTATTAAAAACAAACCACACGAAAATCGGTTGAGTTTAAGCCAAGTTATGGACATAAAACCATTGGAGATCTTAGTAATTTTAATGCCTAAACCCCTTTCTGGGAAAACGAAAAAAATTTAATTAAATGGTCAATCTGTTGCCTGAAAAATTAATTTTAAAAAAAACCCCTACGTAGTTCCCTGGATTCAGAAAATGTTTGGTTTTTTGTTCTAGATCAAAAATTGTAGAAGATACGTTTCCGGCCGTGGACCCATCTGAGAAAAAACCTGCTACCGCAGAACTGCTGCGGAGTCCATTTTTTTTTTAATTACTTGAAATGTATGTTTTTTTGTAGTTTAATATTGATATTATGAAATACTTTTTACAGAATTTCAATAACTCCATTGTGTTTACCCACAGAAATTTCGAAAATATGCCCTTTTTTGGTGTTTTACTGTGGTGTAACACCTTAAGTCAGCCATATTTATGGGCCATCTAACTATGATAATTTAGTTACAATTTAGCGTTAAATGTGTTTCTTCATTATTGTATTTCATTTCACTACTCGGCAAGTGCAGCTGCACTAAACCATAAAATTAATTAGCATTTACTCTTCTACTCATGCAATTTAGTTAATAAATTAGCTTATTACCCTTGACAGGTATTCATTAATTAATAAGAACTTTGGCTGGACTTTAATTCAGTGTTTGGAGGGAAAACAAATATCATCACAGATATATAATGTTCTGCATTCAGCTTTGATCTTAGTTAAATTAGCTGTCTTAAAAAAAAATAAATAAAAAGTTCGCGCCATTAGAGATGACAGACGAGCGGATATTTGAATATTAATCGCAAAGGCAACCGTCATTATAAAAAGTTTAAACCAAAGTTGTCAACCATGTGCCATAAAGTTTATGGCACCTTACTTAGCTAGCGACCGCAAAGTCTGGTAGCGCTTTTTCTCACGACCGGAAAGTCTGGTAGCGCTGTCGCTGACGACCGCAAAGTCCGGCAACGCTGGACTTCTCTTTAGAAAAATATCGATATTTGGATATAATCGACAACTAAAACTAAAAAACAATAACAATGGTAAGAAATTGTATATTATTGAAGATTTATAAACCAATTTAACACCCCAACGTCATCTACAGCTTTTCTACTCGTTCTTCAAGTCGCTGGTGGGCAAAGAAGTGGTCGTGGAACTCAAGAACGACCTCAGGTGAGCGCTGATTGTTTACCGCCTCGCGTGTTGCCGGCAAAATGTACTTGGCTTATATTTATTTAATTTGCCTTTATGTAGCATATGCGGCACGCTGCACTCGGTGGACCAGTATCTGAACATCAAGCTGACGGACATAAGTGTCACGGATCCGGACAAATACCCGCATATGCTGAGCGTCAAGAACTGCTTCATCCGCGGCTCCGTGGTGCGCTACGTGCAGCTGCCGGGCGAAGAGGTGGACACCCAACTGCTGCAGGATGCTGCGCGGAAGGAGGCGGTGGTCAGCACGAGATAGAGATCGGCTTCAGGAGCAAACAACCGGAATTGCGACCCAGGCAGTTCCATCTTTAGGTTCTAGCCCCCAAAAACACCCTAAAACTTAAGTGAGATGTTGTTAGCGAAACAATAAGAGGAATCTTTGGAAGAAATGCATTTAAATTTGATAAATATGCAGTTAGTTTATATATCAATTGGCAAATTACTTGGCTAGCGACCGCAAAGTCCGGCAACGCTGGTCGCATTCACCCGGAAACCAAAAATATCGATATTTTAATATATCGACAACCTGGAAAAGACAAATATCGATATACTGGTATGTTATCGACTGAAGAAGTCAGTACAAAACTATTGATGGTTTAATAACAAGCGATTAATGGCCAAATATCGCTCGTCTGTCATCCCTAATGGCGCGTACTTGTTTATTTTCAAATCAGAATCAAATTAAAACGGCTATTTCGTGTCCCATCCCGGCAAGCTGTAATGATATTTGTTTTCCCTCCAAACACTGAATTAAAGTCCAGCCAAAGTTCTTATTAATTAGCTAATTTATTAACTAAATTGCATGAGTAGAAGAGTAAATGCTAATTAATTTTATGATTTAGTGCAGCTGCACTTGCCGAGTAGTGAAATGAAAAACAATAATGAAGAAACACATTTAACGCTAAATTGTAACTAAATTATCATAGTTAGATGGCCCATAAATATGGCTGACTTAAGCCTATGACAAACATGGCTATTAAATGAACGATGGATTTGATTTGTACTTGCGGAAAATTTGCAACCTTCACAAAAGTGTGTTAATCAACATGTTCGTATCAATATTTTCCTGGCATTTTCTTTTAAAATCCTCTAATTTAAATTAAATTCAAAATTTAATTTGTATAGTTAGCGTTTAATTAGACAATGTTTTTTAGCCAATTTTTTATATCAATCACAGTCTTCTCATCGATTTTCCTATTTCACTTTTATGACAGAAACTTGAATCTTAAGTATTATTCAGTCACCATACATTCCACTTGCGAATAGGGATTTTCCCTAATAGTTATTCTATGGATTTATGCAGTACAACTTTCGATACGGCTAATGTGGCGGCTTCAATGCTAATGTTCCTGTTTTGATGTCACAGCGACTTTATCGCTCCACGCTTGAATGGAGAGCTCGTGAAATGTAGGTCAGCGCAGGGCCAAGTTTGCGTCATGTTGATAATGGCCCCAGGAATTGGTCCATAAATTTGTATAATTGTTGTAACGATGCCTTGATGTCTTGTCTACACATCGCCGGTCGCCTAAGCCAGATACTTACATACAAGGATGCGGCCTCCAGGATGGGATGTACTATATGTTATATACATGTCTTCCGTTTTACGATTGCTGTTATTGCGCGGCCCTCGAATTCAACCTTTTATCCCCAATAAAACGGAGGAGCCTGGCGGAATGCTTTTAATTTCTGGACCTCGACCCGCTCGTTAAGTGCCTCTCCGTCGTCCTAGGCCGCCGAATTGCTTTGTTGGATGTGGAATGCGTACTTAAATAAAATACGCATTCGTAGAAAATTTCAGTTCGGCATTTACATTTTGGAATGGACCGGTCCACAGTCCGGACGCTGGCTCTAAACTTTGGCAGTTGGTCAGCAGTGGACCCTAAAGCGAAATCCACCAATCAAAATTTGAATGGTGCACTGAAAACAAATTCTGTTCAAGTATTTAATAATGTTGGCAAGGCCAAATTTGCTGAGAGAATCCAAACCCCTTTCAGAGATAATTTTCTATTAACTTAAAAACATTAGACAGCAAGCTCTTTAAATAGAAAATGATAAGAGAATGCTCTCTCAGCTAACGAAAATATTGATTTTGAAATTTTTTTCGTGTGGCAATGAGTTTTTTGCTCTTCTGACGGCGCATAATTGAACGAGGAGAGATCCTTGAGGGATGGGGTCAGTCGCCGGCACCACCGGAATGAGTCCATCTTTCATTATTTGTGGTAATTGGGTTCCTGTTTCCGGCGCAGATTCTAAAATCATATTGCGAGGCGCATTTTCGGACGCATTGTTCGCTGCTCGCAAACAATGTTTTGCATGAAGTTTGCCAGGAGAGCGGGCTCCGGTGTCCTCGTTCCTGCGCTCTGAGCTGCGAACTCTCCCTTCTGGTTTGCTGACTCCTGGCAAGTGTCCCCGCCTATTGCCTATCGTGATGGGCAACCTCCGCCTGCGCCGCCCATAAAATTTTGTAATATACTCGGCTCGGGGTGGACGTGAGCCCCGTAGGATTTATGGGGTACACGCTTAGCGAGCCGCCGCAGGAACTGGGAACGAAGCGTAACAGGCAGCTAGTTCATCAACGTGTTGAGCTGTGCGTGGCGCGTAAAAGTTGGCTCGTAAAGTTTCGCAAGGATCATTCGGGTTTTATTAAAAAATAAACTATACAAATTTGACACAGATTATTTATACATAAGTACGCAGAGAAGTCCGGAGGGCACATGAATATGCAAACGGGAAGTGGGATGCGGATGTGGGATAGATGAGCATAAACAAAAACATGCGGCATTGTGGAAATTTCATAGTCCCTGCTGCGGTTCCCATAATGCAGTGGCTTCCATTAATGACATATATGTGTCTGCTCCCGTCTCCATCCGCCGGAATTTGAATTGGCAGCGGCATCATCCGTTCATCCCGAGGGGCTTTTCAGCTAAATTGAATTGTGATGTTTCACTGTAACTTGTGTGCTTCACCAACCTCGCCTGCCAACTGATAATTCCAGTTGTGGGTCGTAAATTATTGAGTCCATTGGGAGACTGGTACTTACATCCTGCGGAAGAGCTACAATTCCAGCAGAAGTGACCTTTATCAAGTTCGAATTTCGAGTAACCAAATTATAAAATGTGGAGATGGCCTTGGATGCGTGATAGATCTTGAAGCTAAATTAGTAGGGTAAGTTTCTTAAATCAAATGAAACTCTAAGATGTAAAATGGTTTCTTCTTAACTGTGTATGTCTAAGGCTAAGGATTCTTTAATTTAGAACTCTTTTTTTATTCCGATATTCTTTTAAAATAAATGTAACATTTGGAAGTAAAATTCTCTTAAATCGAATTGTGGCAACCACATTTGCTCCGGTAAAGAGTTTGTTTATAATATTTACAATAGTAATAATTACCCTGTTTTTTTGGCTGTTGACAAGTTGACAATCGAGTTTATGTAACTTAACGGCGAATATAGAAAACAAACTCACATTTGGTTTTAATTAGCTTTACAAAGTTGCCCAGCAATTGAAAGGAACTCATTTGAAGTCATTTTGCGGTTTGAAATCCAATTAAGCCCGGACTGCCGTTGATGAGTTTATAAATGCAAAATTTAATTGAATTGAATTCACTTGGTTTAATTAGTTAGGGAAATAATTAATTTATTGAATTGTTTATCTTTATCTTAATTATTTTAGTGTAATCTTTTCGGTATACAACGATTTTAATTGTTTAGTCAGTATTCCACATACGTAAGAAAAACGTTTTTTACCCTTAAATTCAGGGTTCTTTGACCAGGAGTTCCTCCCATTGGTGGGCAACCGACTAGATCTAATTCTACGCTACGCCTAAGTACACCCATTGTGTTTGAAGACTTAACTCTCGATTAGCATTAACTAAGCACAAGTTGCACGCCCCGGTGATCTAATCATCGACGCCTCCTGTCGGAACCCCCTGTGGCCGCTGCTACCGGCCAGGATCCCCCTCACACCTCTCACTCTTGGCTAGCAGTCGCTTCTTACTGCACTGGAAGCTCTTGGAGTTCTAGTTGCCGTCGCACCAGCTCCCTGCTCAGGCAATGGCAGCAGGAGCAGGCATCGGCGTCCACCGTCACCATATCCGCTGCGTCCGCTGCATCCGCCGCTGCATCCGTCGTTGCCGCCATCGCCAGCTGCTCTCACACGCTCGACACCCGCTCGTTGTTGTCCATCAGTCCGCCATGGGCCACGCCCACGCCCACTCCTCCGCGATGGCTGTCGTAGCTGAGGACCAGCGTCGAGGGCTGGTTCTGCAGCAGGAGCCGCTGATGCTCCTGTTCTCTCAGGCAGCTGGGATGCCGGGCCAGCAGGGCGGAGCCTTTGCGCATCAGCTGAGGCGTGGCCCCCGTGCTGCCTCCCGGAATAGCGACGGAGCCGCCGGAGGGACCTGAGCCCGGTCCAACGTGCAACAGGCCGACCTGCTCCTTGAAGGCAGGACCTCCTCCGGCGCCGCCGCCGGTGCCGTTGCTAGAGCTGCGGTAGTAGCTCTGCTGGCGGAAGGCACGCATCTGCCGGGAACTGCCGCCGGTTCCGTCCACCTGCGTCACCGCCGTTAGCATGGAGGGAGTGCGTTGTGAATCGCCCCTAGGAGACGGGAATGGGTCGGGAGCGAGATCGGTGGGGGAGACCGGGATGTGGAAATGCGGATGAGGTAGGCGAAAAAAATAACCAGAAAAAGAATAAATATCAGTTACGTTTTGCCAATTAGTTAAGTGTAATTTTAGTGGTAGTAGTAGTAGTAAAATAAACAAATCAGTTCGAAAATAAAATCATATCAATTTGGGATGTTTTTTTTAAATCTCGAGGGGTTTCAAAACAATACTTTAAGGGCCTGAAAATATACAATAAATAAATTTACACTGGTAGTTTGGAGGGAGTAATTGAGTTAAATATCAGTAATTAATCCAACTAGATGTGGGTATAAATACGTTGAAGTTAATTTAAAATTAGGCAAGGGGTTTGCATTTTAAAGATTAAAGTAAAATAAGTAATGTTTTAATTTTTATAGATAATCTTTATAAATGAACTAAATTATTGCACTGTTCTTTTCATCTTTCAAACACAATATGCTAAATAAACATTTTAATATAACCCCTACATAACTGGAGCAAGAACAACTTAACCATTGAAATCACAGCTTTTGCGCAGCGAAATTCTTTTGATGATTTCATTAAAGGACTCCATTTTATTACCATGTTCTTGGTTTACAAGAGGAGTGTGCTCCACTCACCTGTTTAGGCTGTAGGCGTTGTTGTTGCCGCCGCCGCCGCCGGACTTGCCGCCCTTGCCGGGACACAGGTGGAAGGCGCCGTAGATGAGCGGGTTGACCAGGCTGTTGGACATGCCGAAGAAGAAGATGGCGTCCTGCAGATCGTCGCCCAGCTGCAAGCAATGCGGAAAATTCAAATTAATTTCCCCATTCAGACCCTTTTGTGGTGCTTGTTTATGTTTGAGTGAGCACATTGTGGGCGTTTTGTGGCTGACCCGTGTTCGTGTTGCCACAGGATACCCTTGGCTTGAAGGTGTTTTCCTTGTGCCGGGATTAACTAAATCCTTTGTGCACCTTGGGGATTTAAGCTTTTTGACCACGATTGCCCCAGTGGCATGCACACATTATGCAAAGTGCATTATTTCTTTTTATTCTCTGGGTTATATAACTAAGATTCGTATAATCCATCACAATACACACAGTTAGTTTTTAAGGAACTGCACTTTGTGGTTTAAATTAAATGCAAGCATTCATGAACATGATAAAAACTACTAGGTGATGCGTAATGCGTATAAATGTTTTACATTTAACTATTAATTGTTTAAGCAAAATGACAGTGAGCATTACAATGTAAACAATTTATAAACCAGATAATATTTTCCTGAAAAGTCATTCCCCTTAGGCTTTACAGGATATTTAAGCTGCGGTTAACCGAGCTCCTGCTTGTGGTAATTCCTGCTCGCGTGGGCTGGGCCACAGGATGCCACCTTCTCCACAGGATCCGGATTTTACGGGCAATCTCTGGCAAGTCATCAAAGTTGGGACGCCGTGTCCGCTGGCGCCGTTAAGAAAGAAGGAAAAATTGCGAGCGGCCGGTCGGGTGCCGTAACGATTAATTAAAAATTGAGCATAAGAAATCATTTTTATGTGCGCCGGAGTCGTTTGGAAAGCGTGGAAAAGATTGTGGCCCTAAACGGATTTACCATCTGCGACTAAGTTGGGTCCTCCTATTCCTGTTTTTGCGGAAAAGTAGAGACACGACTGCCACGGGCTGTAAATATTGGACGGAACAACAAAGGCTTCTTTTGACACCACACCCCGATCCCGAAACGTCGAAATAAACTGACAAATCGACTGCTGATTGATGTGCCTACGCATTTAGGCGATACCAGGAATCGCTTTCTGCTTGTCATTCAGCACGCCGGAAATTTCGGGACCCAAAGTAGGGAACGAGGCCCTTGAAACCCAACGCCCGCTCACACCCACGCGAGGAACTCACCCTTTTGTCGGGATTGAGGAACATGAACATAATCATCATGACGTAGTAGGGCGTCCAGCAGATGAGGAACGCTATGATGATCACCACCGAAATGCGGAGCGACTTCATTTTGGCCTTGTGTATCAGTCGCTGGCGGTTCGTCTGCGTGGGCAGCTTGGCCGTGGAATAGTTGGCCAGCTTCGATCCCTGGAACATCTTTTCGCTGCCTGTAGGAATGTGGGAGTGATACTATATCTAGTTGCTCCCCAGAATCGTATTATTATTAGAGACTCACTGGAAATGGTCCGGAAAGTGGACATGTAGGTGCCGAAGAGGATGCACAGGGGCAGCAGGAAGGTGAAAACCAGCGTGAAGGTGGCGTACATCTGCTCCTGCCAGTCCGCCGTGTAGAATCCGTGGGTGACGCACTGGTAGAACTCTTCGACGAAGGGGCCACGCGCCACGTGAAAAATAAAGAACTTCATTCCATTCGTCAACATCAAAGGAGACAGTGCCGCGACGAAGAAGAGAAACGAGTAAAGGTCAGACGTAAATTGAGAATAGTTACCAAAGAAATGTATGCCACAGAAATTTATATTAACTTAAGGTATAGCGCTGTGAAAGGTACAATATACTAAAGTAAGCAATGAGATAAATATTATTCTTAATAAGTATTTTACAGCATATCGTAAACCCTTGAAACAATATTTAAAATCCATATTGATTCCCTCTTATATTTCAACTTACTTAATCCTAATAGAATTCATATATTAGTTAAATAATGACTCAATTTATTCCCTTTAAAGATGTCATTTGTATTGAAAAATACTTCAGTGAACAAATAATTATGATTACCCTACTAAATCCTACAAGATTTCATCTATTATAAAAATATGACTGATTTTATTGCCATTTAAGGATGACATTTGTATTGGGAAATACTTATGTGAATAAATTTTATAAAGTATTATTTCAGTGAAGTTTTATCCCTTTAAAAGATTTAAAAACTATATTGATTTTATTTGCTCCACAATAAATGAAGCACATCAGTCGTGCTCGTTCGGTTTAAATGTAATTAATCTTATTGTACCTAGGTAACGTGAATGAATTATTTCAACTGTGTACCTAGGAGACAACTCACATCGCTGGCTGCATTAAAGAGTGCGGAAGTAAGTACAGACATGTTCGCATGGAAATCCACATGCGACCCGTAGTTACAAATTGCTGACACAAAACGACGCTTTGATCCTGCCACGCGACGGGAGATGTCGATGGAGTGGTGAAAGGACCTCAGTTATGACTGAGAAAGGCCTTTTTTTTGGTCGCCTTCCTTGTGCGGGGCTCGCTCCATTATCCATTGTGGACTCTGAATGTGGCCGTAATTGAGGGAACGTTTTCGGGAGCTCTGTATTCGGTTCGCAGGAACCATGTTTCTTCATTGTTAACACATTCCGTGCGTTCAATTTACTAGAAAGTTGCCACTCTCTACCTGCCGATGCAGGACGTCCGCAAAGATTCCTCCCAGGAGGATTTGTGGTCTGGCCGACGCTGATAAAGCCGAACTGGCGACTCATATACCAAGGATGGATGTGTCAGCGCATAACTAATACGCTAAAAGTCTTTTTATTTGCGCTTTTTATGGCTTTCTTGTCAGCCGCTGTGTTGACACAGCTGACCCAAATGGAGAAAATTGTGGGGAGGGTTCAGAAAATGGGCTAACTTTCCACGCACAACTAAGCGGCGTAGTAAAACTACGAAGAGGCCCGAGGACCAACGCGTAGCGGATAATCGTATAATGGTTGATTTTTATTAATTTTGCACACTTATAACTTCCAAGACAAACCAGGCCTCCGCGTAAGGCCCAAAATACTCTTATTTAAGATAAATATCAATGTCTTCCTAGCCTAAAGTGAAGATAGAAAACAGATGTTTCTGGCGTTTAACTCAACACTCGAAAAGTTTTCCAAACATCATTTCCCCTGCTCTGCTCGGACAAAGTTCAACATGGAGCCTTACATAATTGTTTCAATTAAACCCGTACAGAAAAGTCTACACAGTGTTCGAGCTTAAAACAATTACCAATCAGCATTTTAGCCAGTTTCGAAATGTTTTCTTTGAAAACTTGCACGTTGCACCAAAGAAGTTTGCACAAAAGACCTTACGGCAATTGAAAAACAGTAGTAGCAGTTTTAATGAATTTATTCCTAGGCCAAAGTTCAGAGGATGCAAGTTCAGGCCTAATTGGGATGTTGTTAAATTTTAATCGAATATGAA
This sequence comes from Drosophila bocqueti, assembly GCA_018151655.1. Classification (NCBI taxonomy): domain Eukaryota; kingdom Metazoa; phylum Arthropoda; class Insecta; order Diptera; family Drosophilidae; genus Drosophila; species Drosophila bocqueti. The sequence continues at coordinate 4,545,857 of JAECXF010000230.1, forward strand.
TGCAGTAAAGTTTTCCAATAAAAGCAGTCAAGGTAAATTTAACAGAGATCCTTTTATTAAAATCAAGCTTTATTGGATGTTAAAATAAACATCAGGGAAGCCCATGACTAATTACATGTGAATTAAATATATATATATAAGTATGTCAACATAAATTTTACTTTTCCTTTCGAGCCAATTTCATCTGCCAAAAAAATGGATTGCAATTTTTTAATAGAATGAAACCCGTCCTTATTCAACCGAAAACAGTATCTTTCCACCACATGAACTAATTTTCGATCAACTTTTAATTGATTCTGGGAAAATTGTAATTTCTCTCACCCGAGAGTGGTAATTGAGTTACAATACAGAATAATACCTTGAATAGCCTTGACACTCTGCTACTCTGCCGGGACTGACGCTGGCTCTATTATGTCGCCAAATTTCCATTGTGCCGCCTTGAGTTCACGTCGTGGGTATTATTGTTCCGCGGAAATGGGTGTGAGCCCTCACACTTTCAGCTCCTGTTTGTTCGAAGGGGGCCCAAATAAATGCTGTTCAAAACATTTGTTGTTTATTGGCAGCAGAAGTAAATTTTCATTTTGCTTTTTTATTTGAAACCAACGAGCTCAGCGGCGCGTCTCATATTGGATTCGATGTGGCTGCTTACCAACATGTGCCGGTTGCTGCGCGGACGGAAACGAGGACGAGGACGTGTGACAGCGGAAAAGTTGTCCGGAAAATTGTTTCGGATGATTCCCTTATTTCTGGCCGGAAGGTTCTGGCCGCTTTGACTCTGGCCCCGGCTCCGTGGTGGCCGTCACGTCTGTAAGCCGCATAAATTTTATGTCGCATGTTCAATAAAAGGAAACGAAATGAAGAAAGTTTCCCTTGAACGCAGTCAACTCGGGGCGAAAAGCAGACCATAAAAATTGGCATAATGATTGCAAAGTTCCTTTTAATTGGGTGACAGTGGCCCTTTAATTATGTACCAATATCGGCGTACATTCTAAAAGTGGAATGGATGCCGTCCGCAATATCATAATAGCTTGTGCGGGGGGCGAATAAAATATTTAGGATTAGCGTGACAGTTGGCAAAGTCTCTCTGGGTCTATTTTAAAATGCAGGCCAATACATTATGTCCATTTTATTATTATTATTGTTTGTTTGTTGCTTTCCAAAGTGTCGGAGGGCTGAACTTCGAGCAGCTAGAAGTCTGCGTCGGTGACCTCAACCCACTTCAAAATCTGCCAAAATAAACGGCGGGCGTGCGAAGGAACAGAAACATAAAAATGTAATTAGACTTAACATTTTTTTGTGGCATTTAAGCAAGTCAGACACTTTGACAAGCTGGCACGCACACGCTTTCGAAGCTACCTACACTCACGCCTAATCTCGACCAGGAATTATGATTTCACGCAGTATATTGCTCTGATAAAGAAAAACACGGCTCTCGAAAAGTGGTGACAATGTGGCTAATTCTCCTAATTAAATGCGTTAAATTATAGCACTCTTTTGGGAGCAAAACCACAGGAATTAGGCGAGAGAGCTCCAGGGAGTTGCATAAGTCAGGTGAGAAAAGCCGAAGGAAAACTTTCCACTCAACAGGCAATCAACCCGTCGTGATTTCCCTTCACCGCCAGGCCTACGCTCATATCTTTCTTTCGGGATTTCCAAGGTAGGGAATGGATAAGCAAAAGGTCAAGCCTTTGTGCCCACTTCCTTTCATGGTAAGCCGACGCTTTAACAGATTTTCCTGAATACGGAATTATGAAACCTGGAGTGCTGAGTTTATGGCCTCTTGGGGACATCGTTTCACACTTTTCAATCAAACTAAATTAGTTGCCGGCTCCATGGCAATCCTTCTAATTAGCATCCCTTTGACACGTTCTCGAGTGCCGTGACAGTTTCTCCTCGAAGCAACAGTCGGCACGGCACTCGAGATAATCTGATGAATGAAGGGGCCACCAGGACACCTCCCCCGGGGCCATAAATCAGGTCCAACGAATCGAGTGTGTAATCGGGGACACGCGGCATACATTATACAATCAATGTGCCGGAAAGCTGCAGCCGAGAGTCCTAGAACAAAGCGAAGGGATTCCCACTAATGTAGTCCCATTCGGGCTTATCCGCCGAGTCGAGCGAATATATCACTCAGCCTATCTGCTCACAATAAATCGCGGGGAATATGAATAATGTCTGTCGTCAGGCAGACACACACTTCCCGGCAGGACCTTTTTCTGTTTCTGAGTCTCTTTTTTTTTATCTGCTGGGGTCCCCTAAAAAACCCTTTGTTGGCCGGAATTCGATTGGCTATTCTAACCAAATACAAATCCCGATCCCGACCCAACCCGACCACCGGGGGCGGACACGTGTGCGTGGGCGTGGCAGCAGCCTAAAGCCACATTTAGTGCACACTTATTGTGCGAGCGGCAATCATTTTTAATGTCTGCACACTCATTCTGGCGCTTCTCCCGCTCAAGACTATTTGCGCCCGGCCACGGGGCGTATACGTGTTATAAAGTAAACATATTACTTCAACTTCATCAGCACCCCGAGTGGCTGGCTGGAGTTTCTTTTGGTGCTCCCTGCCGGCTGAGCCCCGGATTTAACTTAGCGTAATGGAACGCCCTCGGTAAGTGACTGCAAGTGGGCCAGATTATTTTCACAGGCATGCCCTGTGCCATCCTCCGACCCTTGACTCAAAACTTCTTTGACGCGGAATGCCTTCGTGCGTCGGTTGCTTCTTGGAAGAGCCCCAGCGGCAGACGCTTTAATTCTGCCCGATGGCAACCCGTTTTACAGGGGAAACATTCACTTAAAATAGAGACTAGACATAAATAAAGCGACTTTAAAGTTAGGAGAGTGGGCACTTTTTTTGCTGTCAGGAATAAATGTTCTTCGTGGCAGACAAGACAGGACTTTTTGAGTTGAAAGTATGTTCTTGTGCATATTAAAAGGCAATAGTTTTATTAAAAGAAAAGTCTTGTGCATATTTAAATCAAATATAGTTACAAAAAATTCTTCTGGATATTTTAAATCAATAGTTTGAGTTTCTAAACTTAACAGAATATAAGGACCTGAGTTTACAATAAGAAAGGAGTTTTCTAAAACATATATTTGAATGTATTGTAATTTCAAGTCAAGAGCTATATTCTTTTGAACTACATTTCAACTTAATCGCCAAGTATTATCCTCTTACCTGTGGCAAGCTGAGCACCAGCGACAGGATGTAGGTGCCGCCCAGCAGCCGATGACACCGCTTGGCCATGTTGAGGGACTTCATCGGGTACTTGACCGCTATCCAGCGGTCCACGCCGATTAGGACCAGGACGTAGGTGCTGAGGTAGAGGCTGAACATCTGAAAGAGCTTCACCAGCTTACAGGTGAGCTCGTTGGCCAGCCACTGGACCGTGTAGCACCAGGCGGCCTCCCCGATGATGCAGAACCAGGTGACCAGCACGTCGGCGATGGACAGGTGAAACATCAGCGAATAGATGGCGCTCCAGGTGTGCCGCGAGTTCCGCCGCGAGATGCGGGTCTTGTAAATGTTCCAAATGGTCAGCAGGTTGCCCAGCAGCGAGAACAGCGCCATCACGGCCAGGACATAGACCTTCAGTAATCCGGAGCGTGAGAGCTGGGGGGCGTGGTCCATCACATGCTCCGGCACCTGTTCCGCCATTGGCGGTGACTCGTGTCGGCTGTTCGTGTGCGCCAGCGAGGAGCTATTGGCGATAGCGTAGGCGGGCAGGGGCGTGGTGGCCACGCTCAGATTGGACACATCCGTGGCCAGGCCCACGCCCAAGTCCAGCATGTTGAGCGTGAAGTTGGCTATTTCGGGAGCGGCGGCGGCCACGAGGCGGGTGAAGTTGGCTGACCAGTTGCCCACAGCCACTTCGTTGTCTGTGTCCGCATCCATCGAGGAGTTGGGCACGTGGCTCAGGCGGTCGAAGGCGGGCGACGACGGGTCATCGAAGGCCCACTCGGCCTCCATTTCGAGTGTCTTCTCTACTTAATTGGCTGATTCACTCAGTTTGGACGGTTCCGTTCAGGTGAAATTCGCTTACATCTTGATGTTACCCTCGGGCGAATGACCTTAGGTGCATTTTGCCTTGGGTATCCTTGCATATTTCGTCGACATGCTATTCTATTGAGCCTAAACTGCAAATAAAGGAAACGTCAAATCAAATTAGTAGACTGCCAAATTCCTCTTAAATTTTATTCAAAATTGTCCCTCAACTTTGTACAGCGATTTCCTAGAAAATAATTAATCTTCAAGATAGGAAAGTTTAATCATTGAGAGCTGAAAAGGTGGCGCAATTTAATGCTCAACGAAACATTCTATTTATACGGCTTTAGTAAGAAGCGTTTTGATGTTGATTAAAAAAGATTGAAATACGAGATTCCCTATCCATTCTACCTTATCGGCAAATGCCGAAGTACTTTAAGTCCCATAAAAAATGCAGGAATAGCTCTTGATTACTCCAGATTCCCCCAGCTTCTACTCGGAATTCAGGTAAGGCTTTTAAACATTTTATTTAAAATGTGAGAAGACATCTTCGATGGCCTCTGAGTTGCTCAGCAGCAATTAAATTACGATTAAATTGCGCTTCAGTCATGCCATACAATTTTCCCCCTACAATGTTGGCTTTAGTAAAATTAATTTGTTTCAACGTAAAATGATTTACTCGCCACGAAACCAAAGTCTTTCACTCAGCTGTCTTGTTTATTTAATTGTTTTGCAGGAAAATAATTTAGCTCGGGGCCGGGCCAAAGTCGAATATATTGATTCCTTAGGTGCAATTCAATATATATACGCTCGCCTCGCCAGACAACTGATTGATGGGGGAATGGATACTGGCATTCCACAGGTAACCCCAGCCAGATGAATCCTTTTAAATATCCATTAGGAGAGAATACTTATTGGTCTGTCTGTGTGTTCCGCTGAACAATTTTATGATTTCATTTAAATGCTGACTGAGCTGGCCGTTTACCACTTTAAATTGTCATTAACATTAAAATGCTTTTACCTGTGCCGACAAACCCATATTGTGCGTTAACTGACCTGAAAGGCTTTCATGTCAAGGCTAAAATAAAGCTATAGTTAAATTATATTGCATTATTTGCTGGATAATTCTGCCTCGGGTTAAACAAACTTTAAAGGTGCACAAGACCATTCAGACGGGAAGCACTTTGAATAATACAGTGGCTCAGGTGACCAATTCTAGTTTAGTGGCTCCGGATTGCCTCACACTGATGACCGCACTCGAAGCAGTAACAATTCATTAATAGATGCAGTTGACCCGAGCACTTGCAATTACCCGGCAGCAATTATCCGCAGCCCTCGAAGGCGCCTCCGCTTCCGAGTACGAGTGCGAGCACAAGTACTTGGGGATTTGCGATTAAGTTTTAATAGATATGTACGAGTATACGAGTGCGAGTGCCTTCGCCTTAGGAACTCGACTTTGGCCACGCCAGTGCCAGTGTTTGTGCTGTGTGTGCAGTGTGGTGGGTTCAAAGTGAAATTCCATAAAATTTCATTTTCCAAATTAATTTATGAACATAAATTAAATTGGACGCTTTGTTTGGCTCTGATTATTGCGTTCTCCCGCCAATAGGAAAACAATAAAGCCAATCCAGGGCCTCCGAGTGAGCGGGCCGAGTGTCCGGCAGCATATTTGAACGCCTCCCATTCAGCTCAATTGATGCAGATCAATTGCCGGCAATGGAGCCATTAATTGGACCTGCTCGTATCTAAGCATATAGATATATATTATACATCGTTATCATCGCTAATTGCCCGTGTGCAAACCAGATTAATGGCTCCTGACCTGCTCGGTTCGGTGTCACTAAAGCAATTTGTATCTGATTGCCTCGGCCCGCATATACGAGTATATCTTAAAGTGAACTTTCCATCTCTCGCGTTTAATCAACGCGATTAATACACAAATGCGCATTTGATTGATCAGCAAGCAGCCGGGGCTCGGTTGCTGGGGTCCCAAAAAGTGGCGAAAATCACATCTGTGCCATGTACCCGGGATCTGAATAATAATCCACGGAGCGACGACAGATGAGCAGCTGGTGGCAAAAACTTTTTTAGCCTTTGATTGATTTGCATTCCTGCAGTAAGAGCCCCCCGAAAAAAAGATCACACACACCAGCATAATCCCTGTCCAAACCGTCTAGACAATGCCATAATTGATACCTTCTCGTATATCGGTATCGTAAAAGAGCACAGTTTCTGGTTGAATGATTTTTCATGTGATTACATTTAATTGGTGCAAGGCAGAAAAATTCAAGACAACAGGCCATGCTGTTTGCCATTAAACGTCGACTGCATCTTGATTTATTAAAAAAAAGAACGAAATAAATGAATATCAGATATAATACTGCAATTTATCCGGCCTTCCTTGCATTGACCAATTAAAACATCAAATGGCATGCAGATGCAATATGCATTTCGGGCACCATGGCGTATGCGTAACACGGCTGGCATATACAGGTAATAAAACGCCGTTAACCACGGTCTCATCTCCCCGTTTGTGGATGGGGGAAAAGTATGCACATTCACTTGAACCTCACTACTCTTTTGATTATTGTGCAAAGTTTTTGGTACAAGAAAAGTTTTGTGCAAATGAACGACATTTTAGTCGACTTGCCTTTACAGTTCATCTTTTTGGCCGTTGTTTTTTCACAAACTTTGCCCATTCACTTAGATTGGATTAATTCCTGAAGCAGTTTTCCGTTATTCTTACGGCGCTACTTTGTAATTACTTGGCGAGTTCATAAACTGCCCAGACACCAGAGCGGTGGATCCATTCTTCTCCTGGGCGACTCCAAGGAAAATTCCTTCATTAAGGCACAGTGTCCCAAAAGTTTGCACGTACACTACTTCTGTCAGTTGTTGGCGGAATATTTGCATTCTGCTTGGCTAATACTCGAGTTTGAGTTTGAGTTTCTGTTTGTATTCACACATTTCACATTTATTTAGACACTTTTCGGGCTTTTGTCTAAGCTGAAGCCGAGGCTGCGGTGTTTGCACAGTTGGGCCGCTTCTTTAAATACGGGGGAAATACACAGGGCGCAGGAGCACTGTACAGTGAACTTCACTGGCTGCTGCTGGCTGGCTGCTTGTGTTGCCAGCTTAAATATCAACATGTCATTAATTTTTTGGCAGCTTCACCCCCGAACCCTGTCGGCATTCTGGGGTATCTGGAGTATCCGCGTACTTCATTATGTATCTGGATCTGGATCTGTATCCGCGATGTGTGCACAGTCCGCTGTTTGCATAACATCACACAGCTTTTATGAGCTCTTGAGCACTTGATACCATTTTGATTATTGCCCTGGGTTCACCACATAGATACACCACGCAAACACACACACCTCGGAGAGTAATTTATGCGTTTTGATCTGATTTCAAATTTATTTTATCTCAGTGCAATTTGTTTGGGCTCACTCATGCCATTCGTTCTATATGAATCAAATTATGCCATTTGATTTGGCCAAATAAAATGATTCGGTCGATTTAAGTTCTGTTTTTGATTTTATTATTTGCAATTAAATTAATATTATTGGGGCTCACAGCTCTACTTAATTATAATTAATGCAGCCTTATAACCCATTATTTTAATTAATTGACTCTTGAGTGCTTGAGTTAATTAAAACGCTTCACAGAGTTGTTTTTGACAAGATTAAAAATTAAATTTAAACCCATTGCATTTTACAACTTGCCTTTCTAGTTTTAAAGGACTTCTTCGTTGCTTATTTGAGTCGTTGATTAGGTCTAATATTTTTCACTAATTAAATGCACACTCAGATTCTTGTAGTAAATATCAGGATAACATTTAAAACAATTCACTTTGAATGATTAAAATTCCAAAAAATTGCACATCGATTGATGAAATTCCGCAAACTTTCACTTTGATTCGACAAAAACTTCACTTTGTTACACTTTGGCCTTTACTTGCCCTTTTTCGCTCGCTTTTATTCTATCACTTAGTCGTTTCAGTTTGGCCAGTTTACCAACGTCAATCTCTGTTCTTCACAGCAAACTTTATTGCAGGAGTTCTGTTGGGAAATTCGATTTTCCGAGTTTTTCAACCGTTACGGCACCTCGAGTTCTGGCAACTGATTTCTAAAATCCAACGCGGCGAAGTCAAATCATCGCGCCAAGCGTTCGAGCAGGTTGCCTCGAACATGTTGCCTGCTGATTCATTCATAAAACTCAAACGGCCGGCCACCTGACGGAGCGACCCTCGCTGGCACGACTCGCAACTTGTTGGTGTCCCCGTCAAGGGCAATGCTCTGCAGACATAACTCATACGCAGCGTGGGCCCTTGCGAAACAGTGGGAACTGCGGTAGGACTTAGTTATTATAGTAAAAATCTACATTTACCATTACTAAATAAAATATAGTTGTTAAATAAATTAGCAATAATATATAATTGATAAATCGCAAACTATTATTTATTTACGTACTATAATTCAGTGGGGAACTTGTGAAAGGTAAAGTATACATTACTTGAAAACTATACTTGAAAACTGTGCCGAGGAGGAGACACACATCTGTAAATTTTTTTATTCATAAAAGTTTAGCATGAATTTAATAATAATTTAATTTAATAATAAATCAAATGCCTCCACATGATCAGTAATTTCTCCCCACAGTGCTGGGGCTTAATCCTTCACAACCATAAAGTTAAGGCTGCCTCCGGTCGTATTTTTGCCGTGCTAACAAGTTGCTCCAGCAGTAGTTGCGACTGGCGTGTCTAGATTTAGTAAGAAATGTTTATCTTTTGTTAATGGAGCGCCATGCCAAGAGCGGCCAACGTATTTGGCCAACGTATTTATTTAGTCTAATTAGCTCATTTGCACACATGCACAATTGGGTAATTAAAGTGCGCATGGATATACCCTTTTTAGCGAATAACAAAGCATTATGGAGAGCCCACGGCACATTCCACATTTAGGCGCCGAATCCTTTATTGAGTTTCCCTAAAATAAACAAGTACATTTTCCCAGCAACTCCATGCCTTTTGAGGCCAACACAAATTTCCCAAAAAAAAGGAGAGTATGGGCCCCAGATGAATGCTGCCACCTGCGGTTTTCCACCTGTCATTAGCCCGAAATGTAGCGCATTTTTGAGCCAGACAGAAAACTACAGAGCCGCTCGTGGAATCCGAGTGCCCGGGAACCGCACAGGCGAGTAAATAACGCTGGCAGGATACAAAGGACCCGCCATGACAAATGACGCACTGAGTGGCAGCCCAGTCACGTGTGATGAACCTACACTGAGTCAACAACAATGTCAGCTACTGCGGGGAGTACTCGTAACTCCCCCGCTCGAAACAAAACAAAAAGACAACAGCAAAAACCAGGAACTCATCCCGCAAAACCCATCACTTGGGGGCATTGTTTTCTAGACACTTATGTGAGCTGCGGATATCGATGGCAGGGCCAGGACACGCTAGGAGGAAGCTCTTCAGGTTCATTTCGTGATCTCATCAAACGAACAGCGACAACTGATGACTAAATAATTTTCTCCCCTGCTCGAGCACATTGTTTGCTCACCGATAAAAATGATTTATGCAAAATGAGCTCTTGAATATTGGATGTTCGATGTGCAAACGATCAAATATCATGGCTGCCACTGCGCCGTTTGGGCAATTGTTAACTAAATTTGCGCATTGCGTTGCGGCAGACAATCAAAATAAATTTTAATACATTATGAGCACAGGCACAAGGAGCTTGCCGCCGCATTTACTCAAGATTCCCTCCGCTGGGGGGCTGGCAGATTAATCCCCGCATAATAGTATTACCAAATTGGCACGAAAAACAATTTTGAATTACTCACACTCCGCATTTCCATACCGACACGCTTCCCTTGCTCCGAGCTCACTCGTAGTTCGCATTTTTCCGCCCATTTTCCAGGGATTTGCCTTTGAGTAAAATGAAAACTTTCGTGGCTGGAAAATAATTGAATTAATACCGATATTAACTATCATGCACGCGTGCCCGCATCAACTCGTGTGTGCGGCTTTTTGAGCTACGAGCAGGAATTCCGGAACGGGTCCTCCTCCGGTTGTGTAATCCCCGCAAAGTGCATAATTTGCCCCAGAAAATTATGGCATCGAGTTTGGGCCTCCCGCTTCCTGTTTCTCCGGTGATTTATTTCACTTTTGCGCCAAGTTGTCATGGCATTTGACTCGGATTCCGGGACCCGAGCTCTCTCGGTTCCAAGGAGCATGCATGCCCCTGAATCGTTTCGGTCCCCCCGGCGGCGGCAAAAGTTTGTCACTGTTGCCGGAATCTTCGGTTCGAGTTTTATGTAAAGCATGTCTGTTTTTATATGCCAGTCCCAACTCGACACAATAAAGGACGCCGGCTTAAAAAGTGAAATCGCGTGGCTTCTTGGTTGGGAGGAGGCAAGTCGACGATGGAGGCGGAGCAGGTGAGGATGGATTCCGCAGGAGCCTCGCATCCCAGCCATCATTAGCTTCGGATGCTCCGCTGATTACGAGGCGGCTAGAAAAATAAACAAGCTGCTCAGGCCCCTGCTCCAGCTCCTGCTCCCCATTCCATTGCCGATGCCCATCCCAAGCCCTGTACCAATATTGGGTTTGGTCCACGGCGTACACGTGCCAGCGACTAATGTGCTGCTGGAGTGTGCAGCATAAATAATGGAGTTTATGAGCGGCGGCTCGAATGGCACCCCAAGACCCAATCCAGATACCAAATTGGCACAGATTCAAAAGGGGCTCAGTCTATATCCCACGGTGTGGCGGCCCAATGACCCAAATCAAAATTTTTTGCATTGCAGAAATTAAGTTTGCCCCCATGGCAATCCAATAAAGAAGCAGCTCGTGAGGGACGTGTACGTACAATGCAAATTGTATTAGAGAAGTTACGCAATTTTCCTAAAAATCTGAACATAGCCAGAAAAGTTCCCGGGCTTTCGATCCACTGTGCGCGGTTTTGGGCAAGGGAAAATGTCGAACGAATGAATTGATTTTCAGCTAGCTTTTCGGGCTGCGGCTTCGACTGCGGCCGGATCTACTCGAAGCTGTCGCCCAAGACCCGGAAAAGTGTCTCACAATGGGGTAGCCATGATTTTCCGTTCGCTTTCCCCACTTTCCCGCCGGCTTTCAGCCCAGCATCGACGTTGGTCGGCGATGTTCATTTCGGAAAGTATTCGGGCACATTTTTTATGTTGCCCCGACGTGGGCTTAGGTCGGCTCTCGCTTTCCCGTGCTTTCCTTTGCTTTCCCGCTTTCCCTCAGACTTCTTCTCCGTTGAGTGCTTCAAACTACTTTATTTGGACATCTGGCTGTTTGAAGTGTTTCTGCCGGTGGATCGACCCGGCAAAGCTTTAAAGCGATGGAAACATTTGGGAGGCCACATGCCAAAACGGAAACATAAATTCCCCTCTTTGAAAATTCTTTACATTGCCATCCTCGGGGACGAGATGTAAATATGCCGAGTGTAATAAGTATCTTGTAATATGAAAGTTTATTCTTTGGTCGAGACAAGGGGACTTGACCTGCCGATTTTACTTATTTTCATGGGATTGGCAATGAGTAATATCTTCACTCGGATACTGAATTTCTTCTGGAGAATACTTTACGCTCTTAATAGCAAGTAAATTTTACTATAGAGCCAGCTCTCTCTAAGGAACTTACTTCTCTTGTTAGTTTATTAAATACTTCCTCGAAAAAACACGAATCCAAGTATGTCACTTTGAGGGCCCAGGACAAATAGTTACAGGAGTTCCAGCAACAGCCAGGAACTGAACTCTCTAGGGAAACGGCGAACTTGTTATCCTATATCATTGTGCGCACTTCTATAACAATCCAATTATTCCGTTGTCAATCAAACTTTGACTCGTGTAGGCATTGTTTGGATTATTAAAGCATATCATGTACTTCCGTTGGCGCATTCAAAATGGTGTTTGGCATGAAGAGAAAAGCCAGGGAAATTAAAGTGGGAGCTTGACTTATACACGATACATTCCCCAAAGAACGAAACGCGAATTCCACATTTAAGATACGTGCACTATTTGTAAGAAGATAATTTATGGTCAGATAAATCTAGAATTGAAAGTTATTTTGCAAACATTTGATTTCACTACGAATTTAAAATAAATATCTAAAATCGAAATATCATTATATAAATTTTAAGTATTATGCACTATATACTTTAAATTTATATAATAATAAGTTTGATATATACGATTTGGCCTATAAAATAAAAAGAATAGGCTTATCAAAAATAAATATAATTTTTTTCAATACCTTATTTTCTTTATTTCAGATTTTGATACATCAAACAATGAGATATTTTTTATCTGTTATTAATATTTTTGTCCATTCAAAAAAATATGTTTTATCTGACACATTTGTCCTTTCAATAAATTCACAATCCTTGACTATACACATTTGAAAACCAAATAATTTCACCACAAACCAACCGTTAATTCTTCAAAGTATTTTTGTTTACATTTATTTAACTTATGTATGATTTTTTGTATTGTTTTAATCTCTCATTGACATGGGAAATTGTCAACAAATTTATAAACCAAAATACAAAATGTGGGTTATCAAGGACTCCGGCGGTTGCATGTCCGTTCAGCCGCACGGGAAATATGACATTCCAAAATTTACAACCGTACGCTATCCGCATTTATAAGCCCCCCAGCTTAATGGCGTGTGTATGCTGTGACTGTGTTTGACGGAATTACTTGTGAAGCGCTAATTAAACATTTTTACGAGCATCGAATAAAAGAGCCGTAAACGCATGCAAATACGACTGTATTTGCGTTTTGGGGCCGAGGGATGCGAGTCCGGGGTGTGGGTGTGCGTGCCCAGATTCCAAGTGACTAATTGTGCCCAGATACGGATATTCCGGCCGGGAGACCTGGACTCCAATCGGGACTCTGATGCACAGGCGGCCACTGAACCTGGCTGTCATTCAACTCTTGGTGGACCACGTTCCGGCAATTGACAATCTTGCAGCCATAATTTCTGTCTGGCCTCCCGCTGGCCCTTTTCCACTTAAGAGCAAAACAAAAGGGTTACATTCGGGCCCTTCACAGTGGGTAAATATATAACACACTTACTTTGTGTATTAATTTATAACGAATTGTGTCTGCAGCGCTTTACTGACAGTATGTGAGATATAAATTTGCCACTCAATTGGTGTGGAAATAATTGTAAAATCCCAAGTCAACTAAAAATGCGTTTGAAACATTTAAAGCTGCTGAGTCCGCTCTGTGGCCAGTACTTTATTTATTTTGTCTGAGTATCGGAGACCATAGAACCGAGAGTACATAGCCCTCAATAAAATGTTGGGATTTACTTTTACTTCAGTTTCAGCGACAGCAGCATTGTGTCTGCAACAGCAGGATTTTATTGATATTATTAGAAAAATTCAATTTCTGGCTGAACACTGGCCGGCGCAGAGATAGGGCTGTGTCTCTGGCTCTCGTATTTGCCCAAATACTCACAGAAGGACTCTATGAAATGCGGGGGTAGAATGTATACACCCTGGATGACTTTTCCGGGAAATATTGCCATTCAAAAGTCAGAGGCAGTCATTCCGCTTCGCGCCTTGCGCATTCATCAAACATAAAGCTCCTGTTGTTTAAGCGCTATGAGTGTTTTTATTGATTTAATCAAATAAACAGCAGCCAGGAGCTCCTCCGAGCGGTTGGGGGAAATGAGCAGCCAAGGAATTGATCCCTGCTGCTTCTGACAGGCAGTCGGCAGGAGTATTCCCGCCGATGAGGATGGGTGGGGTGAACCTGCAAGTGAGAATGCCTTTGAGGAGCCCATTTCCCCTCCCCAAATTTGCGGTGTTTGTTGCTCCCGAGCACGGCAGGTAACACGGCCAACCAGGTGTGGCTTCGGTCTAGTAGGGGAAGTGGGACTCTCAGCCCATACCCATACAAAACCTCCTTCGACGACGGCAACTGGCGTGTCAAAAGCCATGCAAACAAGGAGCGGGACAAGCTGCAAATTGCTCGACACAAGGGAAACGCACGGCGCAGCAGTAGGAAGCTTCCGTTTTGAGGGTCGTAAAAGGAATTGGGCTTTAAATACGCGCGGCCATTAGGCATTCGGTATAATTAAATTTGAATTTTCTCCTTCCTTGATTCTTCTTCCACTGTGAGTCGGCTGCAATAACAATTAGCAGGGGCTTTTGGCAACTGAAATATCACACTGCGAGCCGATTAATTAGACCCGCCTGGATGTGGCTTTACTGCCCAATAATATATAACAATTATTAAACGCCACGAGTGACGGATGCCTCCAATTAGACCGAATTAATAAACGTCGTCGCCGCCCGGCCATGTGTACTAATTAAAGGCAAAGTCTTTGTCCTGTTGTGTCCTTCCACCTCGAGGACCGTCCTCCGCACATGCATAATTGAATGCGTGCCGCTGTCGCACAAATCCGTAGTTGTCCTTCGGATACCCATACGTTTAGCTGATTCCCTCGAACACGAACGGCATAAATGAGCCGGCTAATAGCCAGGACATCGGCTCCTAGCCAGGACACTCCCACGCAGTCCAGTGAAAAGCGGAATGAATACGAAATTATCTGATAGCCCAGCCGTCACGAGATTCAACTGTTTGTTGGTTTCCTTTTGACTTTGACTAGGACTCCGGCATTTGAATCCTCCAGCTTCAGGCTCTGTATGCATCACGTGCTGCCCAATGTGGCGGAAACTAACGCCAAAAGCTGGGCCTGCCTGGGCCTGGCCTCCTGCTCCTGCTTCTGCTTCTGCCTGGCGATAATGTCAAAGGGAATTGGACGCAAAATGAACCGCAACCAAATGACTACGGCTCAAACCGCCAGCTGGCGAGTGAAAAGTTACCAAGATTCCGTCGAGGGGAAGAAGCTCTTGGCAGACAGGGTCGCAAAGTGCGAATAAAATTTTATCTGTGCAAAAGTAATACATGCCATCGACTATGGGCCTAATACCGAGTAGTAAATGCAGATGCTGGCAAATACTTTGCGAAAAACTTTAAATAGTTTCAAGATTAATTTAGAATTGTTTAAATAATTTAGAAAATTCAGAGTTTTTCCTGGGAAATAAACAGAGTATTTAGAATATTTCAATTTATAAATATATTTAACAGCATCCAGCAAAGCATTTTATGCAAGGACTTACAAATTAATTTTAATACTGTAAAGTAGACTTAATTAGTAAAAATACAAATATTTAAAGAATCCTATCCAGTTACAAAATACATATTTAAAAAAGGAAGCATAAAGAATCCTGTCTTGATCTTGATCATCACCACCATAAAATCCTCAACTCCAAAACATGATGTATTATATATTTTATAACTTAATTAATGAATGACCCTGCGAAACTTTATGTAAACACCACATTTCTTTCTGTGTTCCGATGTTGACAAACCGTAGGAGGATAAGCCCAAAACCCGTGTACGCTATACAAGTTTAATAAGAGACAAGAAACGCCACGTCAGCTGGTTTTGTGCCAAGAGCCGAGAGGAGGAGGAGCTTCGTCTAATGCGCTTAAAAATGTGACTCCTCGGCGAAATAGCATCAACGGTCAATTCGAACAATAACGATGCAGAGACATCACCTTTTTGTCTGGGCCTTTGAGCAGGGCTAAGCCTGTCATCGGCTCCCAAACCCCGGAATAAGTCCCCAGGACCTGCCCCGAGGTCCTGACAGGTGTTTGGCGCCCAGAAGTGATACACAAATATTTGTGTACAAATGCCTAAGCCGATTGTTGTTTTTTTTTTTAAAGAACTCAGGGGACAAGCCATCGGCAAGCCTTTACACAAAAAAACAGAGTGTGTGTGAGAGTGTGGGACCTCTGTGATTGACACATTGATGGCGAAACTCACCCCAAAAGCATACCCTTGGCCACTCGCAAGGTGAAAGCTAATCTGTTACACGTTTCCATTACGGCGACACTATAAAGTGAGTATCACAAATCAGCAGGTAATGCAATTTAAAAACCTTTACCTTGGCCCACGCCGAATGTGTCGACTTGAAATCAAAGCGAGAAAATTAATGGGGGCCGAGCGTTGGCGTCCAATCAAAATCAATACTCTTGCCAAATTGCTGATACATTAAGTATCCGCCGTGTGGCCTCTTCCATTACACACGCCCGCCCTTCTAGTTGAACTAGAATATCCGAATTTCACCCCAGCACCTCACCTACCTGCCTTCTGTATATTTTCCTGAACAGCTTAATCAACAGGCATAGATCGGGCTTAATCGAGAGGTGTTCGTTCGGACCCAAATTAGGGTGAAACGTGGTAGGCAAACCCGGCAGACTCATCCTGCGAGAGCCACGAATGCGGTCCGGTGCGTGTAAAATAATGAGAGTAGGCAACAAGGAGGCGGAAGGCAAAACACGCGCTGTCGATTCGGTTTTTATGCTCAGCTATGGCAGCATCATTAAAATTATAAATCACCCCGGCAGACCGAGCTGCCGATTAGGCGAGGGCAGAGTAGCAAAGCACCTGTAAAGGTGTTAAATCAAAACACGGAAGGCGAAGCGTGTACTTAAAATAATAAAGCGCTCTCGGCCAGCAAAGGTTGGCCATTCACAGCGCCCATTTGGGCCTAAATGGAGGTCCTGAATGAACCTAAACCTAAACCAAGGATATTTGTACAGGTGTCTCCCTCCTCCAACGAGCTACTTCTTTTGGGAGCGAGCCGAACATGGCTCTTGTAAGCGCGTGCATAAGTGCCAGGCAGTCTATTGATTTTGACCGCCTTAAATGCAAAGCAAACAGGCCAAAAACAAGGACACTCTAACGAGTGGCAAACGCAGACAGAGACTGAATCACCGACAAGGATGCCGGTTGGCCGGCCATTCACAAAGACTGCCAGTGTAAACAGGACAGTGGAATCTCACAGCACAGAGACACACACGGCACACACACGATACGATAAAGCAATGGAGTCGTACGTGAAAATCAAAGAAATGCGTGCCAGGCTATGAATATGCCAAATGTCAGCCGGCTGGGATTTATTTTTGCACCTCTGCGTCGTGACTTAGTTCAAGGAACCCAAGTTCAAGAGCGAATCGAACGCCAGGGTATTTAAGTGTCACAAAGTCTGGGCAAGCCACTTTCCCGCTTTTATGGGAGTAAACAAGTAATCAGGGGAACGCGACAAGTTAAGTGAAAATGTCTAATCACCGCTGATAAAATCGCTTGAGAGCTAATGGAGCTGATCAGTTTCAGCAGCGTCTTCGCCTTGGCGATTGATTCCTCCTGTCTCGAATGCAAACACTTGAGTGTTTAGACGCCTTCGCTTCGGTGGACCACGCAGTGCCTCAATTAATCCCCAGGACCTTCTCAGAAGAGATTTTTTGAGGAGCTTGAGAAGAGCCCGCGGCCAATTTGTAGGTACAATAAATAAAGGCAGGTAGCAACGGGTTAAGGAACTCATTCGTTAAGCAAAACAACAACATTTATTCTTCGCAGCAGCAGCGACTTGCTGACTGGCAGCAGGTGAGTGTTCCTGCCGTCGAGGAAACATGACAGCCAGTCGAAAGCAAAGTCTGGCGAGTGTTGCCTTATTTATATTTTTTCACTGCGGCTTGTTGTTTTTTCACCTACCCAGGACCACTGCTCATGGCCAGATTCGTATCAGCTCCCGATGAACTCCTCAAAGGGTTTTCCTCAGCTCACATTAAGCTCAGCTCTGTGCAGTGCGCCCAGCAAAGGACGATCTCTTTGTCAGGGTCTCATGTGAAGGTTGCGCATTTTTCACTCGTTAAGCCCGGCGGTGGGAGTATCTCATAAAACGACTTGTTAACATATTTCATTTAAAGCTCTGAAACTCGCAGCGAAGCGTGCAGATGGTGTCAAGAGTGGGGGGAAAATGCGAATTTAATTCTAAAAGAGGGAGCTTAATTCTTATTTCCTTTTTACTTTCCAGAGAGCTTCACCCTTACTTGGGAAACTTGCTACTTAAGTAGTTTTCATGTACAATATTAAATATCAAGAACTAAGTAGAAGTCAAGAACATTCTAGGTTGTGTTATTTACAAGGGGGAAAATATGTACGTAAACAAGGCTTTGTCATCAGACTGTCCTTTAGATTTTTTCACCAAATGCTAGTTGAGAAACAAAAGAGAATATTAATTTATTCAAAACCTTCAT
Source organism: Drosophila bocqueti (assembly GCA_018151655.1). NCBI lineage: Eukaryota > Metazoa > Arthropoda > Insecta > Diptera > Drosophilidae > Drosophila > Drosophila bocqueti. Next base: position 4,563,995 of record JAECXF010000230.1, read on the forward strand.
ACCCAATAAAACATTTAAGGTCTGGCTTTCCATGACTACTTTTACAACATTTTGATTTAACTCTTTTTCCAGGATCGCTTAAACTCCTCGCAAACGTCGCATTGCCTCCATCAACTCACATCTGTACTATATATAGTAATATCTATACTATAAAATATGCAAAGAACGAATGCAAACAATTCGGTGCGAAGGGAACACATGTTGCGGTCCTCAGACCAAATCGCTGAGCACCGCAAATTGTGATTAGCAGGGCCAATTAGACAGGAGCATAAATAAGGCCAAGGGACCGACCGAATGCTGGCTCCGAGGACAACAGGGAATGGCCAGAGCAAATAACGATAACAATAAGAGGAGCAACGGCACGATAATACATTTAATGCAGCGATTTAATTAATGGAATGTGCGCAGGCCGGCTGCCGGCCGGGTGAGCAAGCGACTGCGGTCCTCCGGTCGGCTACGTGATTTATGGGCGGCGCTTAATTATTAAGAAGTTATGCAGAGTTTAAACATTTATTGCAAACAAAACGGCGACAACGCTTCGCATACCAAGCAGCAGTGGGACTCATTGGGTTCCCTGCGGACATGGGGCTAACACAGCCGAAGGACCAAAGGAGCAGCTCGCTCCACTGTCATCGGTTCACCCATTGGGTATCGCCTATTGGGGTTTTATGGCTTCGGCAAGTACTTCCTTGGCGCTGCGTTGGCCCGAAAGGCGGGCGTTTTATGAACCTGACGGCCAGAGCCATAAATATTTTATGCGTTATAAAAACTGGCACTGCGACCAAGTCGTTCGGTTGGCTTTAAGCTACTTTCGGTAATTAGTGGCATTTAGTTAAAAAGGCAATAAATACCTTGCTGCGAGCCGGATGACCGTGATTTATGTCTGAGTCCCTCCATGTCACAGGCAATGCTAATTAGTAATAAAAATCACCGCAGCCGTCGCCCACTGCAAATAGTTACAGAATTGCAATAAATTAAAGCACCGCCGCCGGATTTTCCTAATTCGTTTGCTTCGATAAAGGCACCTTAAGTTGATCGCAATTACGGGGATCAGACAGGGCCAAGTGGCTCCAAATTGCAGTTAACCGAGGAGCGACCAAGCAGCCCGGCAGCCAAGTAGCGATTATGGAAGGCATTTACACCGTCAGCCGTCGAGATGCGGAAATGTGAAGTTAAGACTTTCCCATTAAGCTCCTCCGCAGCGGAAATTATTATTATTACGGGCCCCGAAAAAGAAGGCCGCCAGCAGCCGCCTGGCCGAAGGGTCGGCCTAATCCATGACTGCTAGCAGTAATTAATTTACATTATTATCATAACAAACTGCTCGAGCAGCACGAGCGCTACGCCCACCTTATATATACGTACATATATGTATGTGGTGTGGAGTGTATAGGGAGTTAGTGTTTCTGGCAGCGTATGGACGCCCGAGGTTCCTCGGAGCATCTTCATTAACGGCGGGCGATTCAATTAAGTCCAATGAAATGTACATAAAAATTTCCATTGTTTGCGGAGCCTTTTCAGGGTCAGTGTGGCGTCTCAAGGGCTCTCTCTCTCGGGCGCCCGGCTGGTAATTATTTTTGGACCAGCCCGGCTTAAATCTAATCCACAAATAAATACTCTTTTTAGTTGGCAGCCATGATTTATGCAGCACTACTTTAACGTGCACATTACCCGAGTGTGTGTTATGTAACCACGTGAGTGTGTGTGTAAGCGATCCCAAAAGTTTTCCCTCATCTGAGCCCCAATGCTCAAATAATCATTATCAGAATAGTTACCCCTTTGGGCTCATTAACACATCATCATCAGGCTCCGCTGCCATGTCCTGGCTGCGGCGCGTGGTAAAGACCTGGCGCAGACTAGCGCAAACTCGGCACATCCTTAAAGCCATTTTCCCTATAAACCTATTTCCCAGAACAGGCCATAATGGCTTAATCGTACGGCTCACAAACTAAAGAAACTTTCAAGGAAGTATTTTTCCTTAACGACTTTGCAACGTATCCTTATCGATTAAGTCGACTGGGAAAATTGCAGAAAAGGCGCAGGTTTAGCGCAGGTTTAGCGCTGAGTCGGTTTGAGAGAAGGATTTTATTAGGTCCCATACTATTTCATCGATTTAAATAAAGGTCTAGAAATAGATAATTTATTATTTAATGTAACAGAGTTTCATTGAACACAGGTTTTAATTAGGACTTGTGCTGTTATTTTAATAAAGAAATAGTCGATGCAAATGCGTAAATCAATATTGCATGATTTAAAACAACTGATTTTAAATACAGGATTTAGCTAGGACTTGGGCGGCTATTTTAATAAAAGTATGGTAAATGCAAATGCAAAACTTAATATTCCACATTCCCTAAATTGAAATTTGGCTTTAGTTAAACGGAGTTCGTCAAACACATACAACTATCTGCTGGCCCCCGTTATTACAAACGGAATAAATATTTATGCACTTATTGCTGGCTGGTGTGCAAATAGCAAACAAGAGCTGTAATAGATTTTCTTACATTTTTGGTATAAATATATTCTTTATATATAGTTTTATATATGTTCGTTCGTGTGCCAGTATTCAATAAATCCAGCTTTTGTGTTTGCTTATACTTGAAGATATTCATGTGTTAAACAGCTTGTGCTGGCGTCGCCTGAAACCAAATAAGAATTTAATGTGCACGATACCTTCAGCAAGTGGCTTGCCACACATGTTCTGACCATGAAAGCCGTGCCACTCTGCCGGGGAAATGAGTGTATCATCAAAATTCTTCAAATCATGTCATAGTCCTGTTCCCTGCAGATGGAGCAGATGCGTCTGCCGAAATAAATGGCACAGAATGTGTGGGAATTCCGGTTTGTTGGCGGGAGCTGTCCTGCTGGGAGTGGGAGTGGTGTCGCGGAGCACTCGTACTTGGAAATAAATAACATGCTAATGCCTCATGTGAGCCCAAGTTCCTGGCCAAGTCTCCAGTGGATTGGGGCCCGCATTTACATCCAGTGAATTTTGTAATTCCGGGACTCCTCGGCTTCTTCTCGACTCTCCCACGCAAACTTAAAAAATTCCACTCGTTATAAATAAGCTCGACAATTTGTTCGCGCTCCGCACTTTATCCGCTATCCTGGCTTGTCCTTCTATACTTCTTTTACTTTTAAAGGCCACACGTGACACACGATGGGTCGAGTTTGGCGCGGAAGTGTTCCCCCGGGACTGGGCCATCCCGCTTTCGATTTCAGGCTTCATTAAAAATGTTTAGTGCTTTGTTCACGCATCTGCAGAAGCGCGAAACAAGGAGTTCGCTCTAAAATAGCGATGAGTGGAAAGCCCGTTTATGAGTTTCCGAGAAACCATCATCGCCACTTTCTGATTATTAATGCAAAGCCCTCGACGCTGACCCAGAGCCGCAGGATAATTATTGCACTTTCAATGGCAACGTCCTCTGTGTCCTGCACACTGATTTACTGCACTTGAAATAGACACAAACTTTTCGCCATCTGCACATGAATATAATGGGAATATTAAGCAAACTGAAACAATGTTCAGTGCTGGCAACTTTGGGTCGCTCTTTTTTCATTCCCGACCGAGTCAAGAGTCACTTTAGGGCATCCCTGGGATCGGAACAGCAGGCGGGCTGAGGGCCAACCCGTGACCCATTTCCCGCCCGGGGCAGCGGAGGACATGCAAATTTATTTTAGACAACATTTTATTACGTGGGCCGCGTGCTCGCCTTTGTTGTTATAAACGTCTCGGTCGCGGCAATAAAATATTTATTATATACTTAGTCAAATTTTTTCCAATCGCCGGGTGGCCTGTGCATATATTTCGGCTTAGGATATAGCATTCCGTTCAATACAATTTGCCAAGTCAGTGGGTAGCAATTAATTGGCCCTCACAGCATTGGAAACTTTTCGCGGAAAGTTTCGCGCCATTTCAAGAGTCATCGCCAATATTTGTTTGCATTATACCGAGAACTTTTCAGACTGGCGAGGCCGCAAAACGATTTATTTAATTAAAAAGTAAAAGTGAAAACGTTGCACATACGCAGTGTTGTACGCCAGGGGTTTCTCCTCTTTTTTTTTTTTTGTTGCTGTTGGCCGCGGATCATCGACACTGGATAATCGTAGGCGGAACCTGTCGAGTTTCCTCCGTTTTCCATTCACGATTTCAACGGCCTTTCACCCCGGACTTGGTGCGTGATAATTTTATGCAATTGCGGTCACATTAATGGTTCGCATTCGGTTTGATTTAGGACTCAAGTGCGTGGCATGGAATTTGCAATTACACCGCCTAATCCCCCGCCCAATTTCCACATTCACTTGCCCACCCGTCTCAGCTCCCTTCTGTACCGCTGACAGCTCAACTTTGAGCCTTTACGGCGGGCACGTGTTGTTGGTGCGTGTGATTTATGCTTTATGGCTCGCTCTTCCGCCCCAGAAGTAGGCAGCACTCCTTCTTCATCGTGCGGGCCAGGAGCCAGGAGCCAGGATGTGCGTGCTGCCAGTTTTTAATTGCTTTCCCGTTGTCGAGCCCACAACTGAATTATTGATGTAGGTCAGAGAGAGCACGCGGTACGAGTATATCGCCGGAAATAGTCTGACAACTGGGAGTATATGTAGTTGATGGAAGGACCCTTGTAAACCGAAGTGCATGCCCTGCAGACTTCGATGTGTCAGTCACTCAAGGGTACACGAAATGAGCCACTTTTGCAGTACTTCACCCACAGTTCAGTAAGTATTCTTGGAGCCACTGAACCAACTGAATCTTATTGTGTAAAAAATGTTATTGAATAATTGAGGGAAGTAGATGAACCTGAGAATAAATAAATACATGCAAGCCTTCGCAAAAGTTTAGTTAGTAATTAAGTTTTTTACCTCTAATTCTGATTTAGATTTAATTTTCAAAGAATTTATTTATTTGTATACTGACATTTTATTTACAATAATTTATTTATAATTAAATTTCCTATCTCCTGTTTTCCTAGATTTCCCCTCAAGAAGTTAGTTCTCACGAAGATTTACGCCTTCGAAATTATTTAGTTTCAGTCGAAAGCCTATTTTTAGGGAAAAATTGATTTGTTTGCCATTCTATTAAGCGGAGGGCTTAGCTTTGTATTTTAATTGGCATTTTCGCATTTTGGGCTATTATTGAATTTGCACAAAGAATGAAAAGCCGTTTTCAATTGCCCATCCATAAATAAATGGTTCGAGGTGCCGGCGACACAATTTCAAAGGAAAAGGCTTATCGAGGCCAGACTGTCAATGGGGATTTAATGCCATTAACTTGGGGCTAGAATCTGTCATTAAGGCATTAATAACTTTCGAAAGCGGCTTATCGAGCAAATTGACAACAATGGAAAAATACAAGCAACAGACAGACAGTCTGTCCTGGGGCTACTTACAACAATATTCTGGAAAAGCGGCTCAGTTGCTCCACATTCCGTTCTAGGAAACCGTAGGACCATCTCCTCCTCCGCGTACTTGGATGTGGAAGTGGAACTCGAACTGGCTTTGGGGATTCAAAGACAGAACCCATTTGGCGAAAAGTTATGGCACTGGCATTTTATAAGCGAACGTGTAATTTTGCGCCGATAATCAATGAATCAGCTGCATATGAGAGTCGCCCCGGCCAGGACGAACTTTTTCATTTGAAAGTAATGAAAGACGTTCTGCTGCGAAAGTACAAAGTGAGGGCGCGCCGCGAGTAACAAATAACGAATAAGGAATGCCCCACCCCCAGGACACTTCAGAATGTTCATCTGCACCACACATTCAATTTGAGGAGCAGCAAAAATGTGATAAGATCTTCAAAAGGGGACAGCGGAGAGGGGTCGAGGCCAGGGCAGGGCAGGATCCCTGCTGTTTCTCAAGCGTGAATCTCATAAAACAGACAGTGACAGCAACATGGCGCTAAGAGCGGCAACGGCAACGTCAACGCCGTTTTACATTACGCAAGCACGCCAGCCACAAGGAACTACACACATATGTAAGCGAGACACTGGCGAAAATCGTGATCTTCAAAGGTAAAAAAAACTGCCATGGCAGCTCTAAAGGGGTTTTCAAAATTCTACCATCCTTAGAAATTCATTCAAAAACGTTCTTATACCTAAGATACATTTTCTAAATATTTTTGATTGAATTTGTTGAACCTAAAACGGCTTAAAATATCTGTAAAAACAAGTTGTATATTCTGATATGAAAATACAAATAAAATCGAAAATAAAAATAATGCAAAATACATACCAAGCTCTTTTCATAGACAAACCTAAGTATAATGTGGGATATTCGAATTTAATTATACAATGCTCTTTTGTTATTAGTTCTTATTTCTGCTCTTAAGCTCTGGTTTGAACTTTCAGAAAACCACAATCTATTTTTTAATATACAACAAAAAATGATATTTTGGGAATTTTTTAAAGAATTTAGAAGATCCTAGGCCAAATTCAAAAACATTTCATGTTCACGATCTTAGCAGACAAACTTTGTAATCAAAATAAATTAAATACTAAAGTTACGAAATGAATGTTTAAAATAAATCCGATTGGGAAACCCATTTTCCAGTGCCAATTTTTTCGAAATAAAGCAGGGAAGCAGCACCAGCAGCAGCCTCAAATTCAAATGCCAGGACCTACAAGTGTGTTTTCATGGCAACTCTGCTCTCTACGCTGTCACAATCAGCGTGACAGTCGCACAACAAGAATTGCGTATAAATTTGTTTGGGATTGAATTTGAAGGAGTGCGGGACGCAACGAAGCAGGACTTGCGTGTCCTTTTCTCCGCTTCCTGCGTTAGTTGCCCGCTCGCGTGACACCCGACAGATATACTCGCATCCCATCCCGACGAAGGGCCCGGGCAGCCACATTGCGGCCAGGAGGCGACTTATTAGAAGGCCGCAATGTGTTGACAGGCCCGGGCAATCAAATAACAAAGTTTTCATCCACCCAATGCGCCCCCGTTCCGCCCGAGCAAACTTTAGTTTTGATGTACGAGTGCGTATGTTATTGTGCCGCAGCATCCGTCACGACAGCCATCAGCCATCAGCCTTCCGCCATTAGCCGGTAGCGTTAACTGCAGCACGTAAAGTGCTTAATCGGCTGGCAAGGAGACTATGGGATGGCATGAGTCCTGGTGTGAGCCCCAGGAGCAGATCCGTACGCACGAGTTCATTTGTTGTTCTGTCAAAACGCTTAATTGATTTAAGCGACACAACGACGACACACGCGTTGAGCAAACACAATTGCCGCTAGCACGCTTAGCTGGCTGAGAACTTTAATACACACAATGGTTGTGTAGTTTTCTCAGAAAAAGTTGCCTTAAAGGGCCACTGGAGGGAAAGTAGCTACAGGTCCAGGTAGACTTAACAGTTTGGGGTTAATTTACTCAACATAATTTGATAAACAATGGCTTTAGGAGATTTACTTCCATTGAAGCATGCAATATTTTACTATTAAGTATTTACATTTTGAAAGATTATTTACTTATCACTGATTTCCAGCTATAGGTTTTTGTCTCCCGGATATGCAAGCTGAGTAATTAGTATAGCAAACTGCACTTCCGCCTTAAGAAATTCCCCAATGTAAAATCCTGTTTCCTGCGGATATTTACTCAGTAAATCCTGCCCATGAAATATTCTAGTCGTTAAAAATTGAATTAAAAATCAGCAACCGGCATCAGCAAACCTTAATAAATTCCCCTAGATTATTGCTTGCAAACAAGAAGAAAAGGTCACCTGTTACAGTGCCAAGCAAGTCCTTTGAGCAAATAATTCAAAAAGAGATTTGTTAGCATTCTCCCCTGACGTGCTTTCCTGCATTCTGAGCACAAGCCGGCATTTGTCGCTGCAATATTCATGGCAAGACGGGCGGAAATACCTAGACAACCCGCAGAATGCAGCCGGAAACTGGTTAAGCTGAGTCAAGAATAGTGTCAGCGCAGGACCCTTGCATTCAAATTTAAAATGTTACAAACGAAAGTGGCAGAGTGATTTATGAAATCTTTTACTTCGTTACTCTTTGTTTATTTGTTTTTTCTGAGGGCGTATCTGCCTTTGGCAAAGCCCTGCAACAAGATAAATGGGGCGAAAAGTTATTATTCCAGTCACTAGTTTGCCACGAGCCAGGAGCCAAGGCAGAAAAAGCAACAGAGAGATACATATGTAAAGTCCTTGGCCAAGTCGAGAGGAGTGTCCACATGCTGTTTACTTTTGAAGACAAAGTGCAAAGTTCTACAAAATGGCCACGTGTGTGGCTTTTTTCTTGGCCAGAGTTTGTTGGCCGCCAGAGACCCGATGGACAGGATTCCGATTCTTCGATCTGTGCTCCTTTGTGGTGTCGTGCGAATGACAATGGCTTACTCGTTAAATATTTATTTATGTTTTTGGCGCTGTGAATCGAGAAATCAACAAGTCCAGGTCCCGGTCTCGGTTCTGTCGCACCCCCCGGGGCTGTGACCTTCGATGTTTGGGGTCTCAAGTGCCGCGGGGGGTCGGAATCGAAATCGAATCGAAACAAAGGAAGTCGAGCGGGCTTTATGGGCCAGTATATTGAATTGCCATTTGACTGCCGCTAAATGCAGTTTAAGCCCAGATAACCGCGAGCTGCCATAAAAGCGGCTCCAGGTAATCTCCCAAGGACTCGGGACATCCTGCTCCGATTCCCACCGGCAACAGTATTAAATTAAAAACAACATCAAGGGCATTAATATTAATGGTGCAATTGCGACGTTTTATGTCTATTTATAACAATTTACTAAGCCGCCGTGCAACTTGCATTTTAAAACGAATAACTGTCGTACCCAACTCACCGCACCCACCGAGGAAGACATAAAGTTAAGCCCCAATATTTCACCAGAAATAAGCAGTGTAATGCCGGGTAAAAACGAAGCGAAGACTCACCGGGCCACAATAAAACTTGGCTAAACAAAACGCCAGAAATAAAACAGCTTAAAGGATACAACACGTACGTAGGACAACCCAGGCGGACGTAAATAAAAAGTCCTGAGTGTCCAAGAGAACGGCAATCATTAATAATAGAATCGCTCGTCATATTTGACTTTAATGAAAAGACTCATTTTAGTTTAATAGCCAGGCCATGAACCGGGAAATAAATTAAGTTACATTATGCTCTCTTACATATGAATAGCTTCGGTTCAAAGCACAAAAATAGCCCGGCTAATATGACTTTCTAATGTTACCAAGGCTACCGTGACATATACTTAGCTTGTTTTTTTTTCTATTTCATAAAGCTGAATGTGACCGAAGCTTTAAATACCCATCAGAAACTATGGCGTGATCTAAAAAGTATATGTTTTACCTGAATATGATCACTCTGAAAGCAATTGCAATAACGATTAAATGAAAGGACACTTTTAAAACCACTTTCGTCGTAGATGCTTTATTTTGCGGAAAAACTTTTGTATACAAAATAAGAGATCTCCTTGGTTACAAGGAAACAAATTGAATTGCGTCTTAGGAAATCGATTTTATGTGGAGGGGCAAAATGAAACTGTCACATTGCATTGACTCTCCATTATTGCAATTACGTGGAAAAATCAATGATCTTCTTCAGAAACCGTTTGGGAACTGAACAATTTATGTACAAAAATATGTTGCCAACTAGCTGCTTAGCTTAAGACTTTAAAACTTAAGCTTTGCGAGAAAACTTTTAAGACTTTAAGCCCGCCCATAAGTCGCAACTAGCGAACATAGTTCATAGTGCAGCTCTGCCATCCATTTGGTGTAAATGTGAGTCCTAGCTTGGTAATTCAAAATATAATTGGTTTTAATTTTGTGCTGCAACGCTACTGGGAATTTTTGCCAGGCAACATAGTTTTGCATTCGTTTGCATGCTGCTTAATTCCCTCTAAAAATAACTAATTTGCTACAGGAACTTGAAAGTTTTCAATTAGTTCTCAAAAACATTCAGATCAAATTAATGAGACAGAATTTCATGGAAAAATAACTATTTAAAAATACCCACAGAGCCAGAGATATAAATAACCCTTTTAGGGCCACTAAATTTAATAACACGATAAAAAGGATTACTTCTTAGCCGAACTGGTGTCCCTACCAAAAATAGGCATGTCTTGCGGAAAATAATAAAAATCAAAAGTTAGAGGGACGCACTTTGGAGAAGGGCCACAAAAGGTTAAACTTTAAGTTCTTGTTTGTTTAACTTTTACGTGAAAGCCACCTTTCCCCAACCTTTGAGCCCACGCGCGACCTACAACCGAACAACTACGTGCAACTCGAACACGTTGCAACCGATTTTAGCTGACAGAGCGAACCCAACACGGCTCCATACTTTTAAATATATAAATTCAATGTAGTTTAAACCAAATTCAGGCCCTTCAATAAATTTAACATTAACAAATATGATTCCATTTCAATATGAAATAATAATGATAATCCAATGCGTAAAATCATACTTCGCTCTCTCCGCAAAATAAAAGTTAAATAAGGAGGCATTTACAAATTATTTGCACTGTATTTAAATAAGATTTAAACTCGATTGCAAGGACAATGTTTATATTGACAACGCAGAGGCGGACTAAAGTAATATGATGATGCCTCAGTGGTTCTAATTCCAATCCTGGTTCCTCAGCGATGCCAGTGCCTCTGTGCGTTCCGTGGTTCGACGGGTGTCCCTAAAGGTATGTACATGGGTGGTACTTCTAGGAGATAAGATACTCGTACGCCCAGCAATAGCGCGGTGAGTGTGAGTGTCGGTAGGTGTGGTATAAGTAAGTAAAATACAATAGATCCGATCTGATCCTACGAGTAGAAGGTCAGCACGCTCGTCTGGTTGCCGCGCACGAACAGGAACGGCGGCATGTCCCGACTGAGGCTCTCCAGCCAGGCCATGTAGAGCGGCGCGGAGACGATGTTCTTGCGGGGCATTGGCAGGGTCATCACGACCAGGTCGGACTTGGTGGACTGCTCCCGCAGGTACTCCCGCAGGCGTAGGTAACGATTCGTCTTGTCCTGCACCGCCAGCAGATCGTCATCGGTAATCAGAGCTGTTGAAGTACACAACAAATATGTTTTATTCTAAATCTTGAAAGGAAATCTCACTTCGTAATTTCGATTAAAGACGGTGCTCAACTTTAAACTTAAGTTACTTAAAATCTTATTGATTTTCATAAGAATTCTATAATACTTCTTACTACAAAATTACAATAATGCAACAAGGAATTTGCCTTCAAGGACTCACCATCATCCTCGTTGAGGGTGGCTCTGCTGCTGTTGCCGTTCTCGTTCTCCTTGTCGGCCACCACAAAGTCCTTGATTAGCTCGTTGAAAAACTGCGTGGATGTTTCCAGCGGCTTCTTCGTTATGTCTGGTATCAGCGTCAGGTCGGAGTAATCTATCCGGAATTTGGACAGCAAACTAGCCATCGAGCGCTGCTCGAACTCCAGCTCCGCCTTCTTGTTGGCCAGAGCATAAACCCTGAGGGCGGGGAAGGAAACATAGAACAGAGGTTAGTAGGCCTTCCCACAGAAGAGTGTGCATGCTGCATTTCAGACTTTTTGTGGATATCTGTTGCTGGACAGTCAGACGTGTACGGATATAACTGCAACATTTTCATTTCAACCTGTATTCATGCTTAGCAATTTTCCTCTTTTTTAAAGGCTTTGAATTTGGCCTTGGGTAAACATTCTCGAAATTTAGTTTTAAATTTATTTCCCTAACAAGTGAGAACTTTTCTCTACATTTCTATGGAAATATCACAGTTATTTCTGTGAAAACGCTGCACTAAAACTATGCAACTATTCACCTTAACAAAAATATAGATTTGCATTCTGAAATTTCAAACTTGAAGTGATGCGGAAAATACTTACAATGAAGTGCGTACCTGTTGGCTTTCCGACGAAGGTTTAATTTTAAAAGCAATGTAAGGCAAAATTTGCAGTGTGAGTGGAAGAAAAATACGCAACAATAAATTTTCCGAATTTAGTTTTGAATTCATTCCGCTAACAAGACCTTTTCTCAAAAATTGTATGCAAATTTCAAATTTGAAGTGATGCGGAAAACTCAGTCAATTAAGTTGGTGATGGCTTTTCCGACGAAGTTTTAATTTTAAAAGCAATATAGGGTAAGAAATAGGTGTGAATTGAAGTCGGGGGAGAAAAATTTGCAACGCAAAAATTTCCACAAAGAAAAAACTTGTGCTTATCCATACCCGCTGGATACCACCCTATTCCGGGTAACGGCGACCTTGAGGCACTAATCGGCAGGGAAAAATCTGCAATCAGCGCCGGGTGAGAATTACCTGCGATGGCTTCTCCTTCACTGCGATAAAGTAGGCAACGCCACATTTTCGCAGTAATTCGCTATAAGAGAGTGCTCACCTCAATTTGCAGGACTGCCAGGTGCGTCGGGTGCTGATGATGTAGGGCAAGAGGAGGGTGAGGCCTCCGTCGTCGTACAGCCACCAGACATCGATGACCGCGTGGCTGCGCTTCCGCGTGAACTGGGTGAGATCCGAGAGGACCTCCTTGGGCAGCTCGGCGCCGCCGGGACCCTTGTACAGGGAGGCGGGATCGTCGTGCTTCAGCTTGGACTTGCGCAGCGAGTTGGTCTGTGGAATGCACATTCCCAGCATAAGTAAAGCATAAACCTCATAGTAAATCTCCAAATAACTTACCACAAGATTAGCTGACTTGGCGTCCAGAGGATCCGGCATTCCGGACACATCCTTTGACTGATTGCTCGCGATGAACGACAGGTCGCTCGTGCTGGAGGCTAAATCGGGAAAACGAGGGACAATTTAATGCGAGAGTTCCAAAGACAAACAAGGACAAAAGGACTGCGACACAGCCACAACATTTCATTCCGGACATGCAAAGGCAACAAAAGCTAACACTGAGCTGCAGCCCAACAGCTCTTCAATTATCCGACTCTATAGTATACGATATATACATAAATTTAAAGCAAACAACCCGAGGACCCCTGGGCCACGTGTGGCCGGCTCCAAATGCCAAAAACCAATTCCCCGCCCTGACTGGCTGGACATTGTACGGGTATAATTTAAAATTCAAATTTACGAGCATTGCATTAATTTCCAGGCGGCAGATTGCCGGAAAAAGGTTTCTGCCAGCGAAACGCACACAGATGCTGTTCGGCACGGAAAACTGGAGAAACCCGCAAGGCTCCAACTTGGCCAGGACTTGGGGTTAGTTTGGCGGTTAAATGTCGTTAATTTGCTAGAAAGTTTATGGCTTTGATTGACATGCCTTCATGCAGCTGACATGCGTGGTAGTCTTGTGTGACTCTTTTTGGGTGTGCGGCATCTGCGTGTGGTTCATTCATATTCATATTTACCTACTCAGCCTACAACAACTTCACATTCCATTCAAGTACTCTAAGACACGCAAGAATCTATCTGGGCACAAAAAAAACACAACTTCACCTGCACCGGCACCTGGCCAGGAGCGCATTCTCCGCAGGCCCTGCTTGAAGCGCACTGCGATTCGCCGAGTCCCCGGAAGAAACGATATTGAAATGTGGGTGGTTGGATTGGGTTTGAGGCAAGGTTCGGCGTTGGGTGGACCTTCTGTTTAACGTCAAATGGATTTCCATACTCTCAGCTCTTCGTACATATGTACACCGAAGGTCCACCCTTGGGCTCGCCTTTGCCATTTGAGCCCGGCATGCTACTTACATTTGACTATCTTCAGGCTGTTCTGCTCGCTGTGGAGCAGCTCGTTGCGGTTGCGGTCCTCTACGGGATTGCAATAGAGGTGCAGAAGGTGCGATTTGATTGTGTGGTTAGGCAGGTGCGGATTTAGGGGGATTTCGAGGGGAGAGAGACACATGCAAGATATAATCAGAATTATAATTAAGCTGTAATGGAAATTCAGCCAGGTCCCAGCTACCCCTTACCTTGCGACACATTGCGACTCAGGGAGTCGATGCTGCCTCCTAAACCGTTCCGGGCACTGCTGTCCGCCGCCTGCAGGTCACCGGAACTCTCGTTCGGCTGCAGGGTCCTCGGGACATCGGCGACCGTCTTCCAGCCATCCTGGGAGCCCAGCAGCTGGGAGCAGTCCAGGCCCTGTGGAACCCGAAGAATGGCCACCGACAGGTACATGTCCAGGGCCTTGTGCATCACGTTGAAGTATTGATCCAGCTCCTTGTGCTCGCAGGTCTGCCAGTCAGTTTTGTAGCCCATCAGAATGATGTTTGGCTTGAGTTTCCCGATGCCGGAGGCCTGCATCAAGGCCCTGGTGCCCGACTCGAAGTCCTCGCCATCCACCAGCGCGTAGAAGCCCTTGACTCGGTGCTTGCGGAACCAGTTGGCTGCCCGCTCCTGCAGATATGTTCGATACTTCTGGGAACTAGAGCCACGGAGCACGTGGCCGCACACCAGCAGCGACAGGTTCTTTGTGAGCATGTAGGCCAGATCCACGAGAACGGGCCGGGTGTTGGGCAGACCCGACAGTACCAAGATCTGTGGCCGGTAGTTCTTTACGTGCTCCTCCACATTGTTCAGCTGCTGCACCAGACATCAGTGCGTTCTTGTACGTCTGCGCCTGCGTGGTGGAGCCCCAGTTGACATCCGGCTTCCGGTAGGCCACGATTAAGTACAGCGCCAGCACCACGGCGAAGGTGATCAGGGCGGTGGCCCACGAGATCAAGAACATGACCGCCACGCACAGGGCAGCGCCCAGCAGACTCAGCCACATGTTGTAATACTGAAAGGGGAATATGGATCTGGGGATGTCCAAAGTAATACGAACTCCCAACTCACCTTAAAGGTGGGGCGCCAGCCCACCGGCTTGGCCAGGCTGGCATGGAAGGTACTGAAGTTGATCAACATGTAGGCGGCCAGGAAGAAGTTCGAGATGAGCGGGGCAATCAGGTTCAATTCTCCGATCAAAATGAAGCTGGATATAAATAATATGTATCATAAATAATCCTCACAATAACAAATCTTAATTTTTGAATAATTAATAAATGGCTTAAAATATAATTAAATTACTCACGCGCATGCAATGATAAAGGTCAGGACATAACCACGAACTGGCTCATTGTTCTTGCCATAACCTTTGGCGAACCAAACAATCTTTGGGTACAACTCATCCTTGCACAAAGCCTGCAGAGAATAAAACTCAATTAAATCTCGAATTAATCTCAATTTATAATTTTTTCTTACCTGAAATACTTTAGGAGCTGAAACCAAACTGGCCAGGGCGGAGGACAGAGTGGCCGCAAAGCATCCAGCGTAAATCAGGGGACCAAAGCCAGACACCAGTTCAATCACCTGGAAAGAGTTTTGTAGCCCAAAGGCGCATTCACCTGGAAAGTTTGAAAACCAAAATATTATTTAATCAGAATGAACTTAATTACTGAAGAAAATTACTTACCAGGCTGGCAGTCTAGGAATGCATAGGAGCCATTGGCAATATCCGTCAGATTTCCAGTGGCATCGCGGGCCACTGTGGCACCGCACTGCAGGACCATAATCAAATAGGTTCCTGTGGTGATGATGATCGCAAGGATCGTGCCTTTTGGAATGGATTTTTGGGGGTCCTAAAAGGAAGGAAAGGGAAAATAGGGTCAATAAAAATTACTCACATATAATCATAATTTTAATTCACAAGATAAAGATTTAATTCAAGATAAAGACTAGATAAAAATTTATATTCACCTTCAAGTCACCAGATATATTGGCTCCTGCCAAAATACCCGTGGCAGCTGGGAAGAAAATGGCAAATACTGAGAAGAAGTCATGCTGGATGCCGCCCTTTTCGGGTCGATAGTCCGCAAATAGATTATTTTTGAACAAAGTGGCTGAAAGAGAATGCTAAATGTAACCACAAATCGTAAATAAAGGTATCCAGACGCACCGTTGTAGCCCAGAAAGCCTTTGGCCAGTTCCAGATCGCTCTTAGGCCCGATGAAGCTGCCAATTACAAAGTCAGCAATGGCCACCAGCAGAATTATGAGTAATCCGATTTGCGCCTGTCAGCGGAACAGAAGCTCATTAATTTCACAAAATCTCGTTACGATGGAAATTCGGCATACGCACCTTGGCCTCCCACTCCATGCCGACGACGACGATAATCAGGAGCAGCAGAATGGTTACGCAACCGATAATGCGCACATCCTGGACGCCGCCATCGACGATCGACCATTCAAAGGCGGTCATCATGGCCAGCATTGACTCGCAAAATCCCACAACATACATGGCGCAGGCCACAGCGTTCGCTAGCGAGAAAATCAGACCGATGGAGCCGCCGAATTCCGGGCCAAGAGACCGGGATATCATGTAGTAGGTGCCACCTACGGGGGTGTAAAGTGAGCGTCAGAGAACCACTTAACGGCGACCACAAGGGGGCCTGGGAGAGGGACTGGAATGCGCGACTCACCTCCTTTGATGACACCATTAGTGCTTATCGCCGACATCGACAAGGCCGTGATGGTCGTGACAGCGGTCGTTGTCAGTATTAATACGAAGCCCTCGATGATGCCCGCCTGGCCCACCACCCAGCTGAGTCGGAGGAACAGCATCACGCCCCAGATGTTCAGCAGGCAGCGGATGAGCACACCTTTGATCCAGCCGAATTTCAAGATGCCATTCATGATGCCCGACTCCGGGTCCTGATTGCGCGTCAAGCTGTGCGTATTCTACGGGTAAACCGGCAGAAAAACTTGGTCTATAATTATTTGTCGGGTTATTTCCATTATTAACCTGAATGTAGATAGATTCTACAAATAATATTATTCCCATCGGAACCATGAGAGCTTTGGTTATATTAAAGGTCTGCAGACAGAGTTTGGGCAACAATGATTTAAAGCCATATTCCAAGTAATTTCTTCAACCTATCTCAACTCTCAATCTCAGTGTAAGAATGGGCATCAAGCACAAAGAGTATGGGTTCTTGAGAAAATTTCAATAAAGCTGTCTAGTGTTGATAAATGATTCGGCAAACATCCGCAGCCTGCAGGTGGGGTAAATATCTGTCTATTCTATACGTAATTTTGGGTCACAGAGGAAACAGAGAGTTTAAAGGCTCTCTCTTTTCTTTTGTCAAGCACACAAAAAAAAATCCCCACAGGGAAATGGATGACTTCAGCTACCGGGAATTCCGACAAAGAGGCCCCAGTCATGACATTATTAATAGATTAATCATACGCCCCCGAAACCGCAGCACCCGTGGAGCCAATTGAACCCGTGAACCTTGCACTTTTAACGAGACCCGGTCTTAATTGCTTATTGCCCAGTTGACATTGAGACCGAGCTCTGGCCGTAGTATATGGAAAAGTTTGCTTAATTAAAACACCAAGTCTTGCTCAGCATTAAATGAAAGAAAAGAATTTCTCATCAAGTTGCATCATGGATTACATTTTGGAATTGTGCAAGGCATCCATTTCTCAACGGGCCTTCAGCCGCAGCCCATAAACAATTTATTTGCTCTTATTGACAGTCATTTGGTCAGCCAATTGTGGGACCAAAGACGCAAACAATTAGGCGAAAGAGTGTGGAAATCAATTAGCGTCAATTGGTGGCGTTGCACTTGTTCTTTACTTTGGAAAACTTTTCAAAGTGAATCGCTTAAAAGTGAAAAGTCAAACGAAAAGTCACTGGACTCAGCGCTGCATAGTCAAATTTAATGGGTAAAGTCTGTAGAAGAGTAGTACATTTTCTGTGCCAAAATAAGTGCGGGTCCCCCCGGCCAGAAATATTGCATTTGACAAGCAATTTCCCAGGGACTTCTTCGGGATTTCCCTCGCTGGCTGCAGAGCCAACGACCGACCGACCAATTTGACTCCTGGCGGCATTCGCAGTCACGCTCATGTGCCTGCGACGCCAATGCCTTTTCGTTTGAGGCGGGGCGACACTTTGTCGGCGGACGATTGACACTGCCGGGTCCGGGTCACTTCACGGGTTACGGGTTACGGGCTACGGGCACGGGTACATATCGAATTTTCCCGAATTTTCGTGGGGGCGTTTAAGTATAAATTTAAATTTGACTGCGACCCCGCCTGGAACTCGTAAAGCACCGAAAATTGTTATTTTATGGGCCCTGCGAAATTGTAATTTGTGGCCCTTGGCGTTTACGACCCCCGCGGTAATATCCATTTAGTTGACCCGATCCCGGATGAGGAGCAGAAACAGCGGAGAGGGACGGGACTCACCTTGCCCACCAGCGTGGCGTTGTGCAGCTCGTCGAGCGTTGGACGGTAAGCCGCCTGGATGGACATCATGTTGCGGTAGTTGTCCAGGCGGGGTAACGCCTCACGCGTGAAGTGCCTGCGGGAAATTCAGATGGGGTTTAATCTGACAGCTTCGACAGTGGAGAAGAGGGTACACAGAGAAAAAATGACATTGAGACTCAATGTGAAATAAGAATTTAATTAAATTAAAATTAGTTGAAGTGATTGCTTTATCATCATAATATTTTTAGAGCTTAAGGATAATCAGAACCCAAAGATCTTTAGTATCTTCAAGAAGCTCATTTCTTGTTAGTGATAAAATTTATTTAAAAAAAGTTGAACCATTTTTTCTCTGTGCAAGAAGGACGAGAGCAATGCAAACTGACCGGAAACTTTTACCATATTTTGTGTCGTACTCGTTGTCCAGCAGCTCACGCTCCTCCTGCGAGTCGTTGGACTCGTCGGAATCCTCATTTTGCGGGTCCACCTGGAAGCGGGTTGTCGTCTGTAAATCCTTGAACCTTGACGGCTTATCCTTGTCGCGGAAGCTGCTCTTGATGGATTGCCTGCGATGCAAAACAGAAACAAAAAGGACATGCTCATTATTTTTATAAAACGCCCAGCCAATGCTCCAAACTTCCCCATGGTTACCACTTTAATTGGGCCAGAGCTGCACAAAGGGCCCTCAGATTATATAAAAGCCAATCGACTTGACACGCCCAGTGAACAAGGATTCAATTTTAAACCCACTGCCAATAGCTTTCATTATCAGCCAATTCTGTTCAGCGGAACTCAATTGAATTTATTTCGATTTAGTTGTGCGCTCGCCCTCGAACACAAACTTGCACTTTCTGATTGCCGCTCATAGTGCGGGGGCCCCAGATGCTGCTTGAGTGCCAGGATGCCAGGATGCCACGCTGCCAGTCTGATAGTCTGCCAGGACAGCCGTCTAGCACAGAGCAGACGGCCCCAGGACACGCCCACGCGCCTAGGAGGCCGTTCAACCACGCGACCTCGCACTTATTCCCCTTCGGCTTTCGGCGGGCGAGCGTTGTACCTCTAGCTTCGAAAATTTGTTGCATGGCTGAGCTCCTGACATCCTGGCATACCAGACTCGGCGTCTCGGCATCCTGATAAGCCGACACCCTGCTGGTTGCACCCACTAACCGAGACAAGTTCGAACAACTTGGTAACTACTAAATGTGTTTAACACCTGCATCAACTGAGGGACCTTGTGGGTAGAAATGAGCAAGACGAGAAAGGTGAATCTTTACGCTATTTTAACCTATTCTAACTGGCAGTTTAGGGACTTTTCTGTTTACAAAGTAAGTTAGCTATTGATTATTCTTGACTCAGAAGGCATATAAAAGAACGTTGAAGGAGAAACTGGTAACTAGTAACTTGTGTTTCAATTACTACTAAAATGTGTGCTCTTTTTTAATTACCTCAAATATTTGTATCTTGCATTTCAATTGCAACTAAAATTGTTCAGCTAAATCTTATTTTAATTCTAATGACAAGAATAGTGATTAATGCGTAGAATCATGCTTCTAAATAACAATTTCAAGATGTTTAAACTATAACGTTTAACAATTTGTATAAATTCAACAATTTTCCCAAAAGCCTAGCTACTAAGAGAGCGAATACCAAGTATCCTTCTGTCGAGTTGCGAGTCCTTATTTGAAGCTCTTTTCACCAATCCGCCATACGTCATTGCTCAATGGCCCCCAGATATTTATATGATACATGCTCCGTTGTCAGCGGGGCAATTTATGTGAGTCTGTGTTGCTGTGAGGAATGTCTGCTCGACTCTTCGAATTACTTGGCAGCCACGAACGTGGAACGCACCCATAATGATGATCTGGTCGATTGTATGTCAATGGGATTGATTTAATTTTGTGGAGAAAATCCTGGAATTAATTATCAATCTGGGAACGTTGAGTGAATCGCTTAAAAGTCAAGAAGAAACCCTTAAGTAAGCTTATCATTAATTTATGCAGGAACTCTCGCCTTGATGGCTGCCAATTTGAGCCGATTAAAAGGCATTTTTACATGAAACCGCTTTCCTCGTAATCGAAATACAGTTGCCGTGGTGGCGCGATTTGGCAGGATGTGGCAGGCTCCTTAAAGTGGGGTTGGGCCATAAACGGGGCCATAATATTTTCATAAGCCTCATTATCATAATTCGGCTGGGAAACCCACAGAAGACGCAGACAGCGGCTGCCCAATGTCACGCGACATATCGAATTGGACATTTTATAGTGTGCTTCAAGGAGAAGGAGGGAGCCATCGGAATCAACAGGACTATGCAAATTGGCTGCCCACTGCCAATGGGGAGCACAAGCGTAAATGATGGTTATTACCAGGGTCTGTGATTGTTGGCTTTGTTTGATTTCTGCTCGCGAGTGTTGAACCTTTTGCAGGCGAGTGTTGAACCGTCCGCAGGTCGGCAAACTCTTGGCCAGTTGATAGATGCGCCTTGATTCGGGTCCGATTCGTTGTGTTTCCCGGGAACATCGTGGACTCCAACGGAATTTAATCAATTTTGAATGATTGGCCTTGAAGCCGATGGACTGAAAATTACAATTGCCTCAAATGTGGCGTGAATGATTAACCGGCATCGCGTCGAGTCGGCATGTTAGCACATCGCTCCACTTGGCCTCTCAAGGATATCAATCTCGTCTGCATTGTCGCCCATATTCCAACTAAATGATATTCAAGTTAGGGCCCCTTTAACGCCGTAATTCGTTCAAAGGACTCTGCCACCGGAGCGATAATTCTTAAGGCATTTTCAGCCATTCCGGGCCCTTCTTTCAACGCTGCGTCCTTTGTGGCCGGATGGAACAAGGGCGGAATGTTAACGCCATAATTAAGCGAGGACAAAATACAGGAGGCGACAAAAGCAATCCTTGTTTTGATGAAACACTAAACAATTACCAGAAAATGAAAAATTCAACAAATTTCCATTCTCCGGCACAATAGACAAAGGAAAAGGTCGGCTAGGGCAAGTCCCGAAAACCGCACTCGTTGTCAAGCCGGCATACACTCAGAAATGTATTTTAGTTTTGAAGCTTTTTACTTATATTATAGGTTTGTTTTTAATTTAATAAATAAACATAAAAATAGTAAGCTTTTAAATTTAAATTCATAGATTACAACGATATCCAAAGCTCTATAAATTTCATTTCATTTCATTAAAAAAAAATAATCAATTAAGGCAGCATTTTAAATAAGTTAGTAATAAATTGATACACATTATTTTAGTTTACAAAATATTTAACACAATAGTTACATAAATAAAGGTTAAATATTATTAGTCAGCAATTTGTAGATAAAATTCTAAATATTAAATTTTTAAATATTTTAAATATCGTAGTAGTTTTCCCCCAGTAATCAAAACCCTTCGCTTTGTTATTTTTATGTAAGTGTCCTCCCTAAGCAGCCTGCTGTCGCTAGACCCCTGACCCATTACATCCCATTCCCAACCCCATGGCCACCCATCAGGACTCACCTCTGCTGCCTGGGCTGGTGCTGGTTGAGCATTTGTGTCGCATCGAATGTGTCGTCCTCGAGCAGCTCGCCCTCGGCGTTTGTAAGTCGGCGGTAGACCTCGTGCGGCCCGTTGTCGTCTCCGGCGACCCTGTCTCCGGATCCGGGTGCGGATCCGAACCCATCCTGCGCCTTGCGACTGTTGCCATTGACCGGATTCACTTGGAACCTGTTTGGGGGCCGGTCGGCGGCGGAGCCCAGCTCAAAGGAGATGGAGTCCGACATCTGGATTGCGGCGGGCTGTGTTTGTTTGTCGGGTGTTTAGGTCCTCGCCCGGGGAAGATTTCGCCGAGTGCTCCTGCCGTTGGTGCTGCCTCTGACTCTGCCTCTGCGGTTTCCGCGTGCGGGTCGGAACTTCCAGGAAACGGATTCAGCGGACCCATCCACTGTGGCTAATTGTGTATATAGGTCCCTTCGTCGGCGGGCTCTGTGGGCAAAGGGAAATCAGGACTTCCGTTACTGGCTATTTAAAAGGAGGTGGCGCCGCGCTTAAAGCTATCTGAAAAGAGACGTGAGAAAAAAAGAGAAGAGACCCATAAATCAAACTGAAGTGAAATCTCATCAGAAGGACCCCGGGAATTCGCCGATTCAGCAAGTGTCCCGAAAACGAAAAGGTTTTTCTAATGAAAACACACACCAGACCACACTCGATTATGCATTAAGACGTTTGTGCGACCCATGCATACACAATTAAACATAGTTTGGCCGTTTGGCCATCCCGTTGAGAGTGTCCTTTTCTCGAGGACACTGGAATAAAAACATTTTCTTGTTATCCCAGACAAACGAAAATACAACATAAAGTGTGTCCCTCGGGTTCTCTGCAGTTTGCTCCTTTCGTCGCCTGCCTTGACCAGATGCCGGGACTCCCACAACCCTTTGACCATTCTCGGTTAGCTCGGGTTTGCTGGCCGGAAGGGGACAGATATTTTAAAAGAAACAAATAGCCAAATGTTTATTTTTCCACAGCGATGTCGGAATACGCTGCTGTCCTAAAAAATACACAAAGCTGTGCGCTTGACAGTGCAAACATAAGTTCAATTAATTCAATTCAATTGCGAATAGGACCCTAGCTGAAAATGAATATCAAAGGGGATAATATTTTAAATTACATCAAAGTGAAAGGAAATTAAAAAACCTATAACAAGTTGTGTAGAAAATTAACTAAAACGCAATGGGAAAATACCTGTTGATGGGTTTTAAAAAAATTGAATTTTGTTTTTCACATTTAATTTATTCACAGAAATTTTTCGCTTGTTTATGACTAGATATAATTTGTATATTTTAAAAACAAGGCCAACTAAATGTAGGAGTTCGTAAAAGTTATACAAACCCATGTGTTTTGTGAGTAAAAATTTAATGAAAGAGGTGGCAAAGTCTCTCTTTAAAATTAAAGTTTAATATCAAATATCCCTAATTGGGGGCACTAAGACGTGTAGAATATCGAAATAAATATTTTATTGCCATACGCAGATCTAGCTATTGAAATGGATATGATATCGAGTTCGTGAATCAATCGACTCCCTTTTAGTGAGATATCTTGAGGGCTTTTGGCCTACTTAAAAGTTCGCCGATAAGTAAAACTCACATCGACTTTCGCCGAACTAAGGTGTCGCATTTTAGGGACGAAATCCGAATAAGCCGCGATGGCATTCCCTAGAGGTAACGAAAGAACGCCTCTTGTGCAGCGGCGAGTGGTGACGAATGCCTAAAAATAGCTGCGGCTCAAATTGATGCAAATTAATCATGATTAGTCGGCTGCTGCGGTTGCCAGGTGGATGCGATGTGGATGTGTGTTGGCATGGGATTCCCTTTTGGGCGGCTCACGACACACACACCTGGCGCCAAGGGGTTTTGTGGATGGCGCCTGGAAAGGGTAGAACGGAAATGCGACAAAGCGGAAACGGAAGTGGCAAGGAGTTGCCCGATTTGATGACGATTTGTCACATTGCCTCCGTGCCTTCGCTTTTCTGGGTCAAGTTGAGAGCGACAGTAACAACAAGTGCCAGTGGCACACAAAGGCGAACAATTAGCATAACAAATGGCAAAATAGCATAATAGGTAAGTCAAACAGAAGCGCCGAAAGAGACCGAGATAAGCAGCGAGAAAGAGACTGCAAAACGCTGCCTAATTACGCCAATTACGCCATTTTTTTGTACACAAATTGTGGGAACTTTGCTCAGCTGAGCAGAGTAGAATTTGTACGAATTTATTGCAGCAATTAAGATCTTAATTCAATGAACCCTGTCCCATTCCCATTCCCATTTGCAGTTCCATTCCCTGGCAAACAGATGCCAAAAGGCAGTTGACAGGCGGCATCCTGGACAGGTGCACCGAAGCTCCCGGCTTATCAGCGTGAGACACAAAGGGCAACCCAACCCGTTGACCCTTCACCCCGGCAGGCGGCCAATGATAAGCGCAAAAGCTGCCGAGTTAAAAGTTTCGCAGGCGTCAGCTGGCCTTCGACAGATAGCAAACCAGTTTTGGCCCTCTGGCCAAATACACAGAGAGAAGGGTGGCTAGCATTTAAAATAAATTACGTTTTGCCAGTATTCATTATAGATCAATATTTACAATTCAAGGTAATTAATTTTTACTTAAAACCCCCAAATCAGAATGATTTAATAACAATTCATTTGTTTCTTAAATAAATGTAAACCTATTAAATTGTGTAACCTAAAACTCAACACTTTTAAGCAAACATCGAGATTCACGTATGTTGCTCCTCTTTACTTTAGAACTCTGTGTATCCAGTTCGAGCCACTTTGCAACGACGTTTTCTTGATTTATGACCCCATTTCTGATTAATTGGCCATTTGTGGGGTTGGGTGTTGGAAAATGAAGCATTTAGCTAGTCATTTCTGCGCTTCTTCTGCCACAAGGAAAGCACTGGGTGCTGTAAAAAACGTATCTGAATAATAATTGTTGACAGTGCCACCGACTTTGGGGACCCAGTTGTGATTGCCACTGCGATTCCCCTTCGCAGGCAATTTTATTTGAAACGGTGCCCGCGCCCAGCCTTTCATTACTCAATTCCACGCCCATTCGCAATTCAATTGCCACAATAAAATACGATTTTTACAACGTCGGTGGTATTTGGCAACAATTGCATATAAAGCTTGTTCTACGCCCCGAGCCATAAGGCCGAATTAAATGCTTAGATTTAATGGGCCTATTTCCGCCCGCGGAACTGAACTGTTTTGAACTGTTTGCAAAACTTGAAGCCCAGCTAGGATACAACATAGCAGGGGCTCCAACTGCTGGAAAAGGACTCGACATTAAAGTTGGAAGTTGACAGGCAGACGGGAAGACGGTTACATATTTTATAAGGCCAAGAAATTCACACCGCCAGCGGGCATCAAATTGTAACTGCCTAGGAATTTTATTGCATGACCTCAATTACAAGATGCCCCGCAAAAAACAGCAAAGAGCAACAACAGCCATAAAACATCAAAACTGGCACGCCGTCAGCAACTAAGAAGGTTACTGCCAGCGACCTAATGACAGGACATCACATGTCACGTGCTATTCGCTATTGCCATGGCCGATATTGATATCAATCGTTTTTATGCCCCCGATCCAATCCCGAGCGGTAATCAGTGATGTGGCACGCACAAAAAACAAAAAACTTTCGCCGACCAGCTAGCTGACTGATGTCGGACAGTATCCGTTCATCAGTGGATGACAGGAGGTCATCTGGCAGGACACACACGAGGAAATAAATCAGTGCTGTCAGGGAAAGCGGGGAAAAAAGGAGGAAGGGAAATACTAGAGTCAATTTTCATACAACAGGTGAATATTTACTTTTCTTTAGTTGATTTCTTCTTGAAATGTATAGTATTTATATTAAAGAAGTTCTTCAGCTTAGTCCTTCTTTGATCGTATTTAAAAACTTTAAATATTTTTGAAAACAAAAAGCAAAAGTAGAAGCCTTTTTATGACAGCTATCACATAATAATAACTTAGGTTTATAGTCCTTAAATATTGAATAGGAAATCAGCACTTAAACAAACGAAAATTATTTTATTATTGCGCCACTTCCTATCAAAAATTGATGTCATAATAAAATAAACTTGCCATCATGATTTCAGATATTAATCCATTTTATTAGATGCTCTTATAGCTCCCCAAAAAAAGACAAATGAGCAACACTGGCACATATATCTCTTAGATACGCATCAAAGCGGATTAACAAACCAGGACCCCGAAAGCAGGGCAGATAACAAGGACTCGGACCAGGGCTCGGACCAAGACTCGGACGCGGACGAGGGCTGAGGAGAAGCCATGCCAACAAAGTGTCAAAAACACACAGCAGAAGTTGAGCAAGTCAAGCGTGCTGATCCACATTGTATTACATTATTGTACGCCCACCGAAACGGCCAAATAAACTAGCAACTAGCTGGCGAAGAGAAAAATAAATAAAAATAAAAATCAGAGGCAGGAAAAACTAAGCAGAGCAAAAAGGAAAATGCGAGAAAAATGCAAAGTAGCTGGGACCGGGAGAGGCATTCACATCCTCATCCTCATCCTCATCAAAGGACAGATGGACCCGAAGGGACGGAAGACTCTTTAAGCCAAAAAATGCAAACTGTTTGGTAATAAACAAGAATGGAAGTCATTTTGGCAATTGAGCTAATTCCTTTAGCCCACATTTCATGTCGGCCCAAAGGGTTGCTCCGCCTCGAGCGCCGACCGCTTAAGCGATTAAGGAGCTAGAGCCATGCGACTGACAGGCATTAAAGCGTTAACGTCCATGTTGTCAGTCCCAAGCTCTGGGTCTGAGTTCTACGTCCTGAGTCCTGAGAAATGACGTAACATTCCTCACTCCGCCCACGGTCTCGTGCTCGTTCTCGAGCTCCTCCTCACTGACAATTTAATGGCATCCCAGGGAGTAAGTAACATCCTCGCTGCGGACTATGTGGACACAGATAAATCTTACGAAGGAAAAAAATATTACGAATATATGTATGTGCATATGTTCAGTGGCTTGAAATGCACTCAATAACAGTAAACAAATATCAAAACTGAATTACAATTAATTTCTTAGAATAATAAAGTATCAAAATACGTCAGAAAGTTGTTGGTAAGCCAATGCCAACTTCCATTTAAATACGTTTAACAATCCATTTTCAATATTAAAAGCAATTGCTTACTTAAAATGAATAATAAATTTATTGAGAATATAAAGCGATTTATATTTTTGTAATAGTATTTTCAAGGTAAAATAAAACAGTAATCATTTTTACAATTGAAATTTGTGGTCCAATAATGTGCATTAACATTAAAATTAATAGTATCATTCGAATTTACAAATAAAAACATGTTAAGCATTGTGGCACTAAAAACATTTTTATTGCCATAAATTGCATACTGTATAAATAGGTAATAAGTGCACTTTACGACATCTTTTTATTATTGATATTGATTTTAAATATTTTTGCGATTATCGTGTTGCAGCGATGTATATATTAGTGCATTAGAATGTACAATAAACTAGCCATAAAAACGCTACTCTACTTTAATTTAAAACTTGACCCAATTGCTGCAATGACAGTTCGCCAAAAGCAGAAAGTGATTTGGTAGCGTTGGCAATTAATTGAAGTGAAATCAATTGGTGAGTCAACGCAACTCAAGAGCGAATTCCTGAG
This sequence comes from Drosophila bocqueti, assembly GCA_018151655.1. Lineage (NCBI taxonomy): Eukaryota > Metazoa > Arthropoda > Insecta > Diptera > Drosophilidae > Drosophila > Drosophila bocqueti. The sequence goes on from JAECXF010000230.1 coordinate 4,591,331, forward strand.
CTATCAAATTGAAATAAGTTGGAGCGCAAATACAGGTGAAATCGTTGTGTACATTTTGCTTGGAAATCAGAAAATTCATATTTAAATTACCTCTTATGACAAGCCAACAAACATAAGCAAACACTTTGAAAACTTTTGGTTTGGCTGGTTATAAATATATGAAAATATTACCTTTTCCCAGTATCAACTGTATGTTAAAGGTAATTAATTATTTACTGTTAAACCTTCCCAGAAAGCCATAGCTACCTTTTTGTTAAAAGCAAAACAACAGCCAAAGTGCGCTTCTAGGAAAATCATATATGTAGGAGAAATTGGTATATTATATATTCATTTAAAGTCGTCCGTCTGAAACGAGTCTGAAGTCTTCTTAATCAAGGGTCTTAGATATTTATAGTCTGAAAATCAACGAAGCTGGGTCTGCTTAGAGTTCGTGATCAGCCACATGAAAGTCACACACCAGTTAAGAAAATCTATTGCCACTCAAGACAGCATTGTTACGTGTGCAAATAAATAAATAAACAACAAGTGGCAAGTGAAATGCTTTAAATAAATACTATGGGATAACGAAGGCGGAAAAGTGCTGGAGGGCCCCATAAGTTTTTCCGCTCTAGGAAACCGTGAAACAATAAAAACAGAACAAAATTGGGCGACACTCCACACCCGCAAAGTGACCTCTCCCAACAAGCTGGGAGTCAGGAGGACTCGGCTTCGTCGTCGGATTTGGAGTCGGGAGAAGTTGCCGTTTGTGCGGCACACTTGCTTATTTATATCATATGGTTTTTCGGTTATAAATTTCAAATGAAAATAACCATAAATAATATTTCGCGTGCTTTTATGCCGCAAACAGAAGCCCCTTGGCTCGGACTGTACTTGTAAGTGGGTGTGGAGGCCTGAAGGCCTGCAGATTGGGGATTGGGCTTGGAGATTCCTGGGTCTGGGTATTCCAGGCCTGGGGTTCTAAGGGGACAGCCGATGACTTTTATGATTTAAAGTCGTAAAGAGCGAGGAGGCAAAAAGTATTTACGACTCGGAAATGGAAATATCATGCCATTTGGTAAGTACCCAGCTGACTTTGGACTCCTCCAAAAGATGGAGGAGGAGCAGCCAAGGGCAGCTCCCAGCGAGTCCACTGTTTTATTCCGCCTCATTTGCGGCGGCATAAATTAAGTGCAAAAGCCCACACAGACGCCAGAGCAAACACGGGACAAATCACAAAAACAAAGGCTGCCAAATCGAAAGAAAGGTTAATAAAAATATATTGCAATTGCCACTGGCTTGGGTATATTCGTGCCCCCATTTGTATGTGAGCGCGGGGAAAAGAAAAATTACTTGCTGTTGATGAACATGAGCACTTTTTGCGATTCGCAGGAAAAAAGAGAGCTTTAACCAGACCCGGCCGGAATTTCAAGTCAGTCATAAAAGGCAACCTGCGCCAAGGAGCCGAGCCGAGCCGAGCCCTTCACTAATCCCACAAACTAAAGTCAATTCGGGGAAATGTCGAAGGCAATCGATTACGTATGAGTTTTTGCAACTCAATAAACCTTCAAGTTTCAGCCAATGTTTTCGTTACTTTCCACCTACAGTAGAATGTCTTGAAGAAGACCTTGCTGCACTTTTAAATAAATTACTAGTTTATCGATTAACTGGAATAGTTTAAAAAAGAATCCGTATGTTTAATTGTAAGAAGGTTTTTATGTATGTTATAAATATAAAAATATATTTTATATTGAAATAAAAATAAATATTGAATAAAGCCACCAAAAAATCGTTATATTTTATTCAATTGAATCAGATGATCATTCATCAAACTTCTTTTATTAATTAATTCTTTTTGAGCAGATTTTAACATCGAAATCATAAAAATCATCAGTTCTTCTCTAAAAGAAAATCTCATAAGAATTGTTCTTATGGCAAAGTTGTAATACTTTTTTATGATCGAAAAACAATCGAGACTTAATTTGTGTGAAACCTGATCTTTGTGAACTCTCTCTCTCTCTCTTTCAAATAAGAAATATTATTCCGAGAAACTAAAATTCCAATACATTCACTAGAATCAGCTGATTGTTTAAGCTGTGGAAATGGGACTGTATTTATTTCTGCCAAGGCAGCAAAACGATCCGAGCAGGCGGGCCAAAATCGTGCTGATTGCTCAGTTTGCTAGCCAGCGACTTATTAAAGTGAGCACCTGCTACAAAGCTACATACAAATGTTTGTATATCGTCGAATTGGAACCCAGAGCCAGCTATAGCTGGGACTGCAGAGCGGAATGGATCGTAAAGCCGAGCGGCGTCTCATATAAATATTGTCGCCTTAACCGCAGCTTAATGACTGCGCCCAAGTGCGCGATAAAAATGGATATGGGTCATGTGGCATGTGCCAGTGCCTGACTTTACCTTTAAGTCGCCGTCGTATCAGTTCCCGGCCAGAAGCCAGTGCATCACATGACACATGGCATCCAAGCAGACGACAGCTGTCGAAACCGTGTTCAATACTAAAATGCATTTTAGCACCTTGGAATTTTTGGAATATTTGCATTTTTCGATTAAGAGTCTGGCATGGAAGCACGTACATACTGTAAGGAGCTGGCAGGGAGTACTGGTATTTTAATTAGGCACAAATTACACAGATGTGTGTGTATAAGCTGGAGAGGAGATTAGGTGTAACATTACGGCTTTGAATAAGCCAAGTTAATACCTCTGCAGGCGGGCAATTGCAAACTTGTACGTTTGCCAGAACTTTGATTTCCGAACAGAAGCTCCAGCTAAGTCCAAACGAGGTCGAACTGACCTTAGGGCCATTTGCACGTTCTCCTATTTACATTGATTGGCTAGTAAATCCCTGGACAGCATAACTTCGGCTGCCAATTAGCAAATTCGAAGCTGTCTAATCAGCCGGCATTACTCTGTGGACGATCCAAACCCGTCTAAATTTCAGGTTTCAGGTTTGCTATGCAAATCAAAAACAGCAAACATTAGCCAGCAGGTAAGTAATATGCCAGCGAAATAAAATATTGATTGTTGCCAGTCGGGCACAAGTTCTCCGTAATTTTCCACAGCTCGACTTTAAAATAACATTGAAGCATCCACAGAAATCCATCGTTGGGAGTTCCAGGAATACTAAATCTGTTCGTTAAACACTTGGATAGCCGTAGGTTCAACCCTCGGGGAATCCCAGCTAAAAGAATTTGGGGAGTGGTGGAGGCATAAATGTGGATTTCCCATGTATGTAGAGTAATCCTCATAATTTCACAGGTCATTGCACGGATTGGTACAACCGGCGTCAGGATGATTCAGACAGTTTTTAAACACACTATTCGGCACTCGTTCAAACACACTTATGGAGAAACCTTTTTATATGCATTGAGAAAAAATTAAATAAAAGTAATAATAATTTTGATTAATCAAAAATACTGTTACGTTTTATCTGAAAAGATATAATGAAACCTCAAATGTATGTTTATTTATTTATTTATTTCGCCAACGGTAGTTTCTTAACTGGCTACTTAACTATAAGTATCTTAACTGAAATTTTATGCTAAAAAAAGGAAATTTTTCTTTGGTTACTTGGTTATTCTTACTATTTTGGTGGAACCTGATAAGATCTGTTCCCAAACATACATTTTAATCACTTCTACCTATATCAGAAAAATTTAAAATGAAGACTTGTTTTAATAAGAAAGAGGACAAAGATTTCTTAGTTGTCATCAAAATTATAATTTTTAATATAATTTTCCCCAGTGCACCCAGCACGATTCCATATATAAGAAGGAACAAAGCGAAATATGATAAATACGAACCCAACAGACATGTGAAATTTCAAGTTTGTGGCCCTAAAAAAGCCAATAAGAATGCCAAAGCAAAGCGGAAAACCGAAAACCGTTTACCTGGCCAATTGGCTAGGGTGTTTCTTTTTTTGTGGTATTGCTGGTGCTGCCTCTGCTTCTGTTTCTGTTTGCTGGCCAGCGTTTATTTCCGAGTCATCAGTGTGGAGGGCCGTCGAATTTGAATTCCATCCCAACTGGTAACCCCTTCGTGGCCGTCAGAGAAACATCAAAGAGAGCTGGCTGGCCCGGCTCTAATCTGAAATAATTTAATGCTAATGCACACTGGGTATTTCTGGCTTGAAAGGGCCGGGTCTCCCTGGTCTGGTCTAATTCTAATTCCAATTAGACGCGAATTCAATTTATGAATTCCTCGTCGGAGAGGCAACCGCAGCGGCAGGAGCAACGTCACATCACTTTGATTAGCGGATTTCTTACGCAAAAGAATTCGCTGGACGCTCCGCACACGCCCACGCAATCCCGCACCGGAATGGGTATCGCAATCGCAACGGGAATCTCAATGGGAGCCGAGCGGCGGCCAATTGTCATAAATCTAGATTAAGGAACGCGAGGCAAAGACAAAAGACTGACGAAAGGCGAAAGGTGAGAATTGTCAGCGGGCGGCAGCGACTGCACCGACCTGCTGCTCGACATTTTCGTGACTTGGCGCTGCGCCTTGCATAATTTCACAGTGTACCCTGGCCACTCATCATATCTGCCCATTCTCATTCTCATTCTGAGACTCATTCTGAGACTCATTCTAAGACTCATTCTAAGGCTCATTCTCATTCCCATTCACATTTCCGCCGTGGGCCGCAATTCCTCCGCCGGAAAGTCTAAGTAAGCGAAAAAATTCCAATACTCAAACACTACGAATTTTTAAAGAATAATTTTTAAAGTCAAGAAACCCCATTTCTTAATTTTATTTTCAAAACGAAATGTATTAATAATTCCCTTAGTGCTTCAATATCTTAGTTGCTATTAGGTATGTTTTTCTTCCCATGTTTTTAAATATTTCTATTGATTTGATTTTCTAAAATCAATGAAAATATTTGGTCTTTAGGAATAAGCCCATTCGTTTGGAAAATATGCTCTTCACTTTGGAAATCGCTTTTTGTGCTCATAATTCTCTAAGATTTATAGATCATGTGCCTTTCTGATATGTTTATACAAATGCTTCAACCTCTTGCTGTCTAATAGTATATTTTTATTTGCATTAATGTGCCTTTAATTTATTGACTTTAATTGAATTTGAGTTTAAAAAGCAGATGTTTTTTAGGAAAACCTACATAGCTTCAATAAATCAGTGGAATTCTTTTGCTACATCTTTTTGTTAGATAAATTTAAAAGGTTAAAGCTCAATGTACATTTTTGTTTCTAGCCTTAACTTGATTTTATACATTGTTTAAAAAGGGACTTAGCTACACCCTGATTATTTTTTGTTTAGCCCCTTCTGGTCACCAAGTGCACCTAGGTGAATTCTGGTCGAGTGTCCACTACTTGTGCACTCAGTGGCTTCGTCAAGGTTCGCAAGGTCAATGATTTATTAGTTTATTTGTCCGCCAGTGCGTTCTGTTGTGATCTCCGGTTCGTCGCCTCGCCGCTGCTTTCCCCGAAGGCAGCTCCCGTCGCGTCGCATCTCTCACATGTCGCATGTCGTATGTCGTCTGCCATGGTTTTTATTGTCTGTGGCTGACAGCCAAAGCTCTGGGATCAGCCAGCTTTAGCGCCAGTTGAGCCGCAAATCCAAGCGGCGTTCCCAGCTCCCCGGCGCACCCACCGACGAGTCGGCCATCATTAGGAGGAGCAGCGGTGACAATTTGAGTTGCATTTCCATTAGCCGGGTCGCTGTGTCAATGGCTTGGCAAATGGACAAGTTAATCGCGGCATGTGTTCCGTTGCGTTCTGTCTGCCTTTATGCGCTCCGACAGCGACCAGCTGAGTCCCGTGGAATCCAGTTCGTTATGTACCAAAGAGTGTGTACCTATGCTTCCCCTATATAGGCCACGACCTTCACGATGCAACCCCGTAAAAATGTCGATCGCGGCCTCAGAGTTCCGGCTTGGCTTCTCAAGGGAGGAACGGATCAACCACGAGTCCTGGACTTCTGTTGCTAGGCCCCTTTTCGGTTGCAGCTGCATTTTCCGCAGCTTGGGTTTTGTGTTTGCGCAGGTTCATGGGTTATGTAACACATTTTCTTGCCTGCTTGAGTTTCAAGATATTAATTAATATTCAGTAAACTACTTTAGCTCTGCTATAGGATTTCCATTAAAATAAAAACTTCAAAGTTTTTCTATTTGTTTTCGATTCAATTTTATTTTTTGAAGACGAGAGCTGTAATTTCATGTTTTTTGTTTGCTCTCACCTTCAGCTGCATTTCATAATTTCTTTCGAAGCTGGTTTCTTGCCAGCATTTCACTTTCGTTCAAATATGCCAATTCAAGAGTAATCGACTGTAATTGTTTAAAAAGCTTTCAAGGGGCACTTGGAAATGAAGAAGAAAAACTCGAGTTGCATTGATGGTTAAACAAATTATATAAGCACTTTAAGTATACAAAAATTGTTATGATTTCTGAAGGCTTTCTGGACAAAATGTAGATATGTACAGATATGTACAATTTGTAGTACAAATTTTGTACATATAGATTATAAATTTTCATTTTGAAAAGCAGAATTTTACAAATGAAGAGTAAATATCGATTTTTACAGCATATTAATTAAATTATAATTACGTTTCTGCGTTTAAAAATAGGCTATTCTTAATTTAAAATTTGAAATCAGTTCCGTGCTTCAGATTTTTATATATGTAACTTTAGAATTTAATGATAAAAGTGTATATTTCATATGATATTGATAATATCTTTGCCTAATTTCATAAAAATAATCATAAATAAAATCCAGAATAAACTTAAATCCCAATCTCAAAGGATTGATTTGACTTTAGCTGGAATTTTAAGCAAAAGAAATCTTTCTCAGATTAGAAAAAATAAATGACCATTAAGAAAGAGGAAAAGTAGTGGAAACCAGATAGCTCTGAAACTGACCGCGATTTTATCGCAGCGCCTCCAAGATTGTCGTCATAGAATGGCGAAAAGTCAGACGAGGAGACTGCACCGATGAATTTATTACCCTATTTAGTTCCATGAATATATGTATGTATGGAGATGTGCCCAGATGAGAGCCGTGGCCAAAGATAGATGACACCGGACCCGGAAAACTGGTAATGGCTTTCAAGTTCAAGTGCATGGCAATCACTTTACACAGAGAGCGAGAGAAACAGTGAAATACTGATACGGAAAATATGTGGACTTTTGTGCGTTTTTGTAGACTGGGACTTTTCGGCCTAGGGACTAGGCTGATAAGGCGGCTGGGGAACTCACGTTCTGAGTAATTCCCATATGATGAACTCAGAGTATTCGAAGAATTTTTTTTTTTTTGTTTAAAAGCTTTTATAATTAAATTGCTTATTAAATTACAGCAGGGCGCAAAACGACAAAAGAAACCACGTTCCCGCACACCGGGAGAGATAAACAAAGCCAAACACAGCTGGCCGAAAAGTCATTAGTGTGGAAAGGAAAAAAATAACATTCATCGCAGAACTGTGTGTGTGCTTTAATTTTAAAATATGTATATTTCTTTATTGCGACTCTTCGGGCAACTCACCGAAACACAAGAATTAAAAATCCAACTGGCAGGCAGCCTGAGTTGTAGTTCTGCTGGGCTTCTAGGTGCCGAAGAGATACCCGGTAATTTATTCACTTTTCACCAAAACGAAGCCACACACTCTCACACCCATGGGTAAATATTTGCCGCGCCGCCAGGCTAAATTCGAAATCGGAAATCGAGACTCACAAGTAATAATAATTATTATCAGCTGCGGCGGAGCTCGTGAACCGAGCGCTGTAAGTACTGTTTGGATTCCGGTGGATTCCACTTAAGATTCCCCAAAAGTACTTTTGTCGACACACAAGTCAACTCAAGTCACAACAAATTGGTTAGCACTGAAGGGCACTTTATTGGTGATTACACACTGGCATTTGCCATTTGCATTTGCATTTGCATTTCCAATTTTTGTTTTCTTTTATGCTTAAATTTTGTCGATGTTCCCCGATGTTCCGCTTTCTCGCACTGCAAAACGCTTTTTCGAGCTAATTAATTGTGTTCCAGTACGGTGATCAGCCTAGGATGGGTTTCCTATGCTAGGTGGGGCCTGTTGTCGGGCTTTGTTTCTTTCAGATGCACTTACGGGGCTTTGTGCTTTTGGGTTACACAGATAGACTGTAATTAGCTGAATTAAATTTACTAGCTTTTTAGATGCATTTACCATCCGTTAGTTACATAAATCGTTTTAAATTACTTTATGTTGCAGAGACTTTCTTCCTTTTGCTGTTTCAGTTTAGATACTATTTCTGAAATTTGTATCTTCAGTTAAATAAATACTGTGTTTGTTTTGCCTCTCAGATTGTTTTGTATCTTGCTGTTTTTGGATTGCTTTATATTGTAGATAGCATAGTTGTATCTTGCACACTTGGAGCACTTGCCTAAGGGGGCCTGTTTCGAAAATAAATATCCAGCACCGAAAATAACCAAATCCAGCCGGCGCCCCGTGTTTACTTCTTCGATCGATCGATGGTTCGTTCAAAACGTGGCACCACGGACTACGATTTTTTCGATTCCGATTCCGAGGAGGAGCACTTCCAAACGCACGTGCAGAGAGTCGACGAAAGACTGAAACCAAGTCGGCCAGCGATCGCCACAAAATAGCAAAAGTGGCGCATAGTGGGACAATTCGAGTTTTTTTTTGGTGTACAAATTTTAATTTTTGAACGAAGTAAGGCAATCGAGTAATTTAAATAAAATTATTTAAGTAAATGGATAATTTGATAACCTTTAAAAAATATGTTTTAAAATTATGCTATATTTATTTTTTTGTTTCTTCATGTCAACATTACTTAATATCTTTTTAAAAGTAATTTTAATATTACCTATTAAAAAGATTTTATATTTAAACGTTTTTGTTTTGTGTTCATTTATAATATTTTAAAATTTAAATATGTACCCTTTTAAAATTTAATAAAAATCTACGACAATTTAATTTTTTAAATAGATATATAAATATATTAAAACAGTTTAAAAACTGATGATCCATTACAGTATTTTTTAAATTCAACCAGAAAATGTCCGCATATAAATTTTGGTTTCTATGAAAAACAGGTAAACTTTAAAGTGTATTATTCTTTAAAAAAAAATAGGAGTCTATTGACATTTTATATTTATAATCTTTCAGCAACATCTATTTATACAAAGCCTTTCGTTCTATAGGCCCATAGTGCGACAGCAAACGAAACCGAACCGAATTCGCCGCAGCCGTCGAAGTGCGGCGAACAAACACAAACAGAACCCAAGACCTCGGCAGCATAACGAGATATATACATTATGACGCGATCGGTCCCAAACATGCGGCATACAAATTCCATCTCACACACGCGCAAGCCGGGTTTGCGAGAAATATAGCCACTGAAGTCCACCCCTTGCTGCCCCTCCGGAGGCTCTGGTCTCGAACCCCTTGGTGGTGGTGGCTTCCTTACCATTACCCTAACAAATGTTTGCCGAAATGCATACCTCCGTGCCGGTGAATTGAATGAGTTCGTGAGATGACTCAGAGAGTCGCACAGCCAAGTGAGTTGTTTGTATGAATTGGATACACTGGAAGCGATGAAAATTCCTAATTTTATACTATAGGTACTAATAGGTTAGTCATAAAACTTATACCCAATAAAAAGGTATCTTATAAAAGGTAAATTTTCATTTTAAATTTAATCGAAGACTTTCTTTGATACGAATAAGCAAGTCAACTTCAGAAACAAAAATTTATATGACTTTAAGATATGAATTAAAAGTGTAACTTTAAAATGGAAAACTTAGAAATTTAAACTATTATTTAACTTCAAAATATAATATTTTAAGACTCTAAGGAATATAAGAATTATTTCCTAGTTCTTGGTAAACAATACAAAAAAGAAACATAAACATCAACCAATTCAACTTCAATAAATCAATATCTACGAGATATTCAAAACAATTTAAGGACAACAGCTTGTTCTACGAAAGACTAAAAGTAGGGGACACTTCAGGGGTAATTTTTCAAACTTGTCAGAAATTTTCTGTTTTGTCCCCACAATTTTCTACAAATATTTACCAGCTGTTGCCAGTTAAGAGACAGATATAAAAATTTAACATACACAACACACCTTGCTAAAAATATTTAAACAAGGAACAAATCAGAACCGGTTGCTTGGTCAAGTGCAGGCTATGTAAATATTTGGTTTAATGATCGCCAAATAGAGGACAATCGACTTCATTAACTGGGAGCAGAGTCATATACCGAGGCCTCCAATATAAATGGGAGCTTGCTATCTGGCATTTCGAATGTTTTTATCAACGATAAGAGCCGACTGCAGATACCTGTGCATACGTATACAAAATAGCTGGGAATTTGGCCTACAACCCGGTAGATGGGGAAATGTAACTTTATGAGGCCTTGAGGCTTTATCGAACAATATGGTTGCCTCACCATACTGACTTTGTTCGGCCAGAAACGTCACTAAGGGTATTTCCCTCCCTAAATGTTCAACGCAGGTTACAAGAGGTAATTTCAAAATTTAAAGGAGAAGATATGCTTTAAATTTTTTGCAATATATTTTAGTCTTTTATTATAAAAGTTAACGAACAATAAAGATGCGAGAAATACGTAATCTTGATTAGTTCGATATTTAAGCAGTGATAAGAATGCAATTAGCATTGAAATATATAAATAAATATGCACCACCACCAACCCCCTTTTGATATCAACCCAAAATTCTCAAGTGGCAATCAAGTCTGCCTATTCATAGCACCCCCCTTCGATCGAATTTTAATTTCAGTTGACTTAACAGATTAGCACTGGTTAAATTTATGGGTTCTTGGCCAATATTTACCGACGGCGCTCGTACCTCGGAGTTATCAAGTAATTATCGTCTATTTAAAGGCAATTATCACTCAAACATTTATAGACGCGCGCTTTGCGCCTCGAGGTGTTGAGTTTCCCGCCGCCGTAAATCATGCCCAAGTCTCAGTCGAACTTTGTATGTGGCGCTATGTTGCGCATACGCCATGTGTCACACGAAAGCCCCATGACACAAGTCAGTTGCAAAGAGCGTGCGGGTGCCGTGTATGGAGCCAAAGGAAGTAACAAAAAATGGACACATGCACGAGTACTTAGATCAAATGATTTAATTAGCACTGGGCCCCTCCAATTGTGTTCGTTTTAATTACATATATTTTATCAGGCCGTCAAAGCTTATGGCAGCGACGGCAGCGAGACGTCTTGGCCCATGTGTCAATAAGTCAAATGATGTTAATTAATTGAGGCCGATAGCAAAATGCTCTGCATTGGACAGCCTGCCAGAGCCACTTCACGATACGCTGCCTCTGGTAATTACTTCAAACGCACTGTTACATAACCAAGGTTGAGAGGAGCTAATTATTTGCCTCGGCCATCCGCGGACAGTCTCGGTGAAGTGCATTGCAATGATGACAAACGACCTGCTCCAGAAAGCAATTACTTACTTAAGCTACTTACTTAAGCCAAAGACAGTTTACCAGGAGTGCGAGTAGCTGAACTTCCCCTGCCTGGTTCCGAGGTATCAACAGTCAGCAGATAAATCCCAATCAGTCAGTATTTAAAAATAGAATATTGTCACATTCAAAAAAGACTTTGGATTCCAAAATTAAATAGCTTTATCGCAGTTTTACTGGAAGAGCTCTATTTTGCTATCAGCAATTAAGTTTCCGATAATCAAAACAGTTTGGTTTTATGCACCGCCTTCGAGTGGTTGAAGTGGTGCTGAGCTATCCGAAAGGCTATGCTACCGGGACGAACTAGCTTCTGCTCTAACGCATCGCCGTACAGCTGCACCAGCGAAGGCTCCTCTTCCACGGGCTCCAGATAGGCAGATAATCCTCCCATTAGCTGAAGGGATTAAAAGAGATTTGATTTTCAAGGAATTTTCAACGATATTAAATTCTTAAAACCCACCAAGCTCTCATCGCAGTTGAGAAAACGCACCGCCTGCACATGCTCGGACCACAGGCGACGCCGCCACTTGTTATCGTACTTCTGAGCCAGGGGAAGCAACACCAGGGAGCTGAAGAGCTCGTCACCGTAGCTGGCTGCCTCGAAGTGCTCTACAAACAGATAATAGAGTGGCTCGAATCTAGCCTTATCCACCAGCTCCGCGTCGAAGTCAAAGTCATGGGCGGCATTCTGGTGGTAGAAATCCATCAGGTAATCGCGCAGCAGCTCATGCAAATCCGGCTCCAGAAACTGCGAGTCGGGGCCCATGAAGGCAATCATCAGATACATGAGCTTCTCCAGTGGGCTAACAACCTGAAGGCCTTCCCGTTCCAATTCCCTCACGAACGACAGCGTCATGCGGACCACCTGGTTTTCTTTACAGAAATAAAAAGAAAACAAAAACGATGGTTTATCCCCCAAGAATTGCAAAAAAGAAAAAAGTTTAAGCACCTGAGTAAATGGCAGCCGGTTGCTGCTGCTGCACATTTTGCAAGTAATTGCTAAGGATAAGTCGCATCTGGAAAAAGGGCCAATCGGTGGGCAGGATGGGTGTTTGGGTGTAACTCAAGGATAGCGATGGCTCCGAGTTGTCCTAGAGTGAGAGCAAAGTTAATAATACTTAAGGTTTTAAGTTAAAATGTTTCCATCAAGAAAATCGTAACTATTTTCACGAACTTACTGCTATTATGTGGGGATAGACTATTTCCAGACACGTCTGCTGCAGCAGCTTCAAGCTGGCTTCGTCCAACCTCACATATTCCTCATTGAAAATGAACCGCTCGAAAGTGCTCTTGATTTGCGCCGCATGGGCGGTGGACAGGCAGCATAGATAATTGTAGACCAGCTGCAATAGTTGCGGGCGCTTCAAGTATGTCTCCATGCCGTCGGTGGTCAGAAGCTGGTGGATGAACCTCAGCTCGCTGCGGGCAAAAAAGTTGGTGGCCAGAAGGCGATTAAGCTGCGAGCTGAGCTGCCGCAAGTACTCCGCTAGTGGCTCCAACACCGACGGTTGCATAAGTGCATCGAACAATGGACGCTTCTGTTCGCTGTTCTCCAGCGACACCACCGCAGCGAGCAAGGCCCAGAGGTTACTCAATAGATGCACCGGATATGTCTCACTGAGAATCAGCTGTGGGCCGTAGTCATGCATCAGCACTGCGCCCACATTGGGCAACGCCGCGTGAGCGTGCCGTCGATCTATGGGGCGTCTCAGAATTACGGAGCCCTTACTGGGAGGGAAAATAGTAATTAATGGTGTGATTGTGACACCGCCCCATGCTCAACTCACGCCAGGTCTTGAACGCTTCCAATGAAGCTCCTTGACTGCACGAATTTCGGCAAAATGCTGCGCAGAAAGGGCTGAAAGCTGCTCGGTCCCAAGAAGCCATTCCGGGAAAACCAGGACACTGCATACAAGGCGGCACTCAGAATCGTCATTTGACTGAACTGAAATAGGATGGGTTCTCAGGGATTCTAACTGAGTAATCAGATATGCTTTACTCACATCCTTGATTCTGTCCAGGCGTGTGGCCGCATGCAGCCAGCTGCAGCAGCAGTTGTTCAACGACTCCACAAGCAGCTTCTGCCCCTCCACGTCGCACGCTCCGCTCTCGCCACTGGCCACCAGGGCGACCAACAGGGCGGCTGCGTGTTGGCGCACCAGCCTCGAACCGCCCACATCGTTGTCAAAGGCACAGTGATTGCAGTGCCAATCCAACAGCTGGCGCAGTGCGGGCAGAAACTGTCTGAAAATGAGTACCGCCAATAATAGTTATTACACCTCGTCAATTGTGAGGTTGGGCCATATAAATGAGCTGTACTCCACACCCCAGCAGCTCAGTTCGATTTTCGCAAATTTCAAAGCCGTATTCTCACCATGGAGTCCTGGAAGTTGGGCCTCCCTCTAATGCTTCTCCTTCTCACGGATTCTATTCCTTCAAGCCAAGGAGTGAGTACTCACAGAGAAAGCAAAAGCTGCCCAAAGACTTTACGTGTGTCCTCTTATAGCTAGAAATCAACCCGATGATCTTAAAGCAAGTGAAAAAACTGCGCTTGCGATGCGTAAATCAAACGGGTGTCTCAGTAGGTAAGTGAAACTCTTATGAAATAACTTTAACCAACATTTAATATTTGTGAATAAAAGAAATAATGGAGCAGTCGATAAGGGATAAGATGCTGCCCTATAACGCGCCCTTGAACTGCTTTTTACACTGCATGTTTGACATGTTTGGACTGGTGGGTAGCCGCCATTCAATCATTAATTATCTCTTGAAACCTGTGAGACCTTGAATTCCCACAGATTGACACCCAGAACGTTATGCACTTCGAGTCGCTAAAGGAGGTGCTGCCGGAGGAAATACACGACACGATCAACGGCCTGGTTCACGCCTGCGGCACGAAGAGTAAGTGGGTTTCAACTTAATTTCTGAATCAATTTCAAACTCTTCTCTTTCACTCTCCAAACAGAGGGAAAAGATGGCTGTGAGACCGCCTATGAAACTGTCAAGTGCTATATCGACGCCAATAGTCGGTTCATATGGAATGAGGTGATTGTGTTGCTTGGGTAGACCGCCCCCACACTCACCTGAAGACATCTCGATTCACGATTCCCAGGATAAGCAGACAGCGCAGCAGCCGCAATGCCTCGATCTGAACACGCACCATCGGGCCCTGCCAAAGAGATTCCGATTCCGATTCAGACTTACGTGAGAGCTTAATAAATCCATTTGGTACACAAACCTTATTGTCTTGGAGAAACAAGTATTGTTGTAGCCTTGCAATTAGCACCCCCTTCGATAGAGTCTTGGCGATGTCTAGATGTTGGCAGGTCAGCACTCGGATGAGTTTCAGGAACAGCGTTTGGGGCTGTCCATAAAACTGAGTGTTGTTGTTCCCCAGCGATGGAGGTAGAAAATGGGTGAAGAGTACTTCCAGGAGATGGCTATCATCTGCCAACTGCCGGGCCACCTTTAAGTTGGTGCGTGCGATTCTTATAAGCAGCTTCAGACAGGACTCCACCGTGCTGTTGTCTGGCTTCACCGAGTCCAAGATGAATCTGCATGAAGAAACCTATTTAAAATACGTTTGCAGGCGATGAGGGGAAGTGTAAGGCCCACCTAATCCTTTGGAGAATATTTGTTCGTAGCAGGCAATCCATGAGATCGGTTTCGGCAAGTTGAAAGTCATCCATGGACATACGGCTCTCGGACTCATCCTCATTCACCTCGGCACGCACACTCTGGCTGGTGGTTAGCAGCTTCATGTAGCGCTGCAGGAAGGCAATGGAATCGGGATCGGAATCGCCGGCTCTATCGTCGCCGTGATTTCCCAAAACCTGAAGCGTGGGCTGCCAGTGGCAATAGGCGTTATCATGGACATGGTCGAGTAAGATCTCGTCCGTCTCATTATAGAATAGATTTGCCAGGGAACGGCTCACAACCTCCAGTTGAGCGGGTGCATTGTCATCGAGGCCAAAGCGCAGCAAAAAGAATATTTTTGATATGGGGAGAGTGAGGACTTGGTCATAGAATCCCTGATTGTAAATGCTAAAGATCCCCGCCACAGCTCCAAAGGCCGATATTCGTTGCTGCAACACAGTAGACCTTCGAAGAACCTAATTAGCTTCAGCATTTAATCTAATAAGAGCTTATAACACCTACCTTGCCAAGCGAAAGAGTTCCTGGAGCGTATAGCCAGGCCGATCGGCTTCCTCGCCATGCAAATACAGCTCCCGCTCATCCGACAAACCCGTTGAGTCCCCGTCCTTGAGAGTGTGCGGCAGGAGGACGCCCTTCCAATCGAAGCGTGCATCGAACTGCTGTCCCGGCTTCAGTTCCCGCATCTTGGCCGGAATATCCCGCATCCAGGCCAACTTGTGGTCCTCCACTAGATTGAAATTAACCCAATTACCCTCATCACTGCGTTGAAGAAGCTCCAGAGCCGGACTTGAGTCGGGAAGCGAGGTAACTGCTTCGCTGGATGACTGTGGGGCCTTTGGTGGCTGTGCAGGCGCCTCAATGAGCACCGGAGTTTTCTTGTTATCAACTGGTTTATCCTTAGTTTGGCGTTTCTTGGTCAGCAAGGCAATCAGAGAGGGATCTGTAAATGTAATTAAATTCAATTAGAATAATGAAACACATTTTAGATTCGACAGCTTTCGCACCCAACGAAGCCAGCAACCTTTCCCGCTCGGCCAGAATATCCTGTTCACTCATTTGGTTGATTACATTTAGGTTTTCCTCATGTATTTCCTGGGCCATTTTGGGGTCTTTTACCAGGGAACTTCTATTAATTCCTGGAGAATCTGTCTTGATCTTTGATACTTCTGTAGCTTGTGAGCTTGCCTCTAATATTTGGCGGCCAAATATGCTGCGGGGCTTGCTCGGAGTTGCCTAAAATTACAAGAATTATAAATAATAACACAAGTCTCAGGTTTTGACTACGATTTACTCACCCGTTTGGGTTCTTGGAGTGCAGCAGGCCTTCGTAATCCCTCAGGCCTCTCCACAATTTCGCCCAGGACATTTTTAATGGAACTGGCATTTATCTTACTACCCTTTACATCGCCCAAAATGTTCTCCTGAATTTCATCCATTAATATCTTGGCGACATGCGTTCCGACAACCTCTGGCGGGCCACTTGTTGCCTTTACTTTTACCTCTTCGGCTGGCAGAGTAATCTCGTCCTGCTTTGGAACCGAGGTAATACGTCCAAGCTTTGCCTGTTCTCGCCTCTGGGCAAACATTGATTTTTTAGGGGCTACAAGATGGGTAAATATAAAATAAACTTATTGTGTGTCTTGAAGGGAAGCAGTTCCATACCTCTATCTGCACGTACAAAAGCCGCTGCCGGCTGGAAGCCAGGATTCTTTGCTCTTTCGGCATTGAACTCGGCAGACATCCGCAGGATATCCTCCTCACTTTCGCCGGGCTTTAGTTTTTTAAACATTTTCGCCAGCAAAACATAAAATAATTTCAAAACAAATGAGAGTCGGTGCGGCCAGTGTGACCACTCGCTATTAAGGTAATAATACCAAAGAAAGAAATATGTTTCGGTAGTTTTTGGCGGTAAAAATACCACAACATTTTTAAATTTAAATTTATAATTACAATTTTTATCAACGATTATTTTGGCAGTTAGTTAATTTTTTAAACCCTTTATTATTTTTGCTTTTAATATCACCAATTAACTGACAGAAAAGTGTAACTGAATTCAAAAAGAACAATTTTTTAAGAAATAAAATGTAGCTTGTTTTGCTATTGAAAAATCTAATTTATTTAAATATTTAAATTTCATTGTTTAATTGGTGTGCAAGTAGAAAAAACGATTTAATAATACATGCATGACAGATTATTTGCTATGCCCGAATTCCGGGGAAGTCCCTACTTCTTGAAGGTGGTGCCTGTGTCGGCAAGGCATTTCTGGAGCGACTGCTGTGCCACGAGAGTGTCCTTGTGGGGAAGAGCAGCCACCTGGAAGAACATCTCGATGCCCTCCTTGAAGAGCTCGATGGCCTCTGCAGTTTTCTGGGCCTCCATGGCCCGGGCGGCCTCCCGATACAGTTCCTCGGTCTTGATCAACCGGACGACACTCTCCTTGAGGGATATATTCTTGCGGCAGCGCGGACAGCGAACGTCTTTGGCCAAGTCCTTGGGGAACTTCAGCAAGTTAACGCAGTTAGCCGAAGTGCACCTGGGAAACGTTATAAAAATATTTAAACCTATTCGGGCTTTCCTTTTCATATAAAAGTACTCACCAAAAGCGGACTTGCTTGTCCAGTTTCTGGAGCAGGGGCCAGTTCTCCTGACAGGCCATGCAACTGCAGCTGAACGAGTAGCGACCTCGCAAAGATCGCTGGCGCTCCTTAAGATTCATTTGAATAAATATGGGACCGTAGTTTACTGCCACCACTTCGTTGGGTCGATGCGGCTTGGTGGCCGTTAGAATCAGCTTCTTTCCCACGAAGTGACTAGCAACACTGAAGCCGGGAGGGTTGAATAAGGTTTAAATTAAGATTGTAAACATATTAAAGCTAAAAAATAATTTGTTGGCCAGATATGGCTTTTTCAATTCAACTTTAATTCTTCATTTCAAATCTTATTTTTTGCAAAGTAACACAACAACATTTTAAACTGCATTCTTAAACACTCGTAGTTGCTCTAAGAATGGTTTTTGATATGAATTTGAAATCAAATAAATAGTTGTTCAAAAGTCTAGTAAGTAAAACCTTTCATAGTTTAAATCTTAAAATGGGTCAACACTGCGGATGAGTAATATTCCTGAAAGAAGTGAAACCTACCTTGGCCAGCACTCGTGATTGAAGTAGGATCCGGTGCCATACAGTCCAGCGGCCACAAACACCGTCCTGCTGCCATCGAAGCGGTGCTTCTCGGTCACCTGGGTCTGATATATCTGATGGGCGTTGTATTGGAGCACCTGGAGCAGTCCTAACAGAGCGGTGGCCACCTGCAGCTCCACGGCCGTGGGATTAACGCCTTCCGTCTTACGCCGACCAAAGTACAGCGCCTTCTGCAAGATGCGCATCAGAAATCCGGCCATAAGGGAACGCTGAAGGTAATCCTCCGGCTGGCGTTCGTCCTCGTGGGCGCATAGGTGCTCGAACAGCAGGTTGGCCGTGGCCAGACCCTCCTCCAGGTTGGGCGCTTGGGTGAAGACGCGCAGTGCGATGAAGCATAGGATGGACATGCCGGAGCCGATCAGGAGATCCATAAACTCGCACTCGAAGCGGTGGTAGCTGGAGCAGGCCTCTCCCATGCACTGGGCAGAGCAGAAGGCGACTCCCGAGCAGTGTAGACAGGACACCGGCGTGTGCAGCCTGTAAAATTCGCATTAATCCTTAGTCTTGGGAATCCATGTCCACATCACTTACCTCTTGAAGCAGTGATGACAGTTTGTGCCAAAGAAACTGGGTATAAGGCAGGCGGCCACTGGCTCCTCACAGAGCACCACATCGCCTGTTGTCAGACCCTCGGCAGCCACCACGAAGCGACCCTTTTCCTTGGTCTCCACTAACTTAACCACCTTGGCCGCTCCACTCAGCTCTGGATTCTCTCCGTGGGTCAACTGGGGTACCTGTCCTGTGTGGTTTTCTTTGGACACCGGCTTTACAGCAGCAATTTCCTTGCGACATAGGGCGATGTGAGTAGGATCAGCGCCAGCCATCTTCTCGGCAATCTTCAGCGAGATCTCTGCCCGGGCGGGTTCTCCCATGGCTAAAACAATTTAATTTAGTTTCTTTTCCCCACCTGATATTCCCTCAGTAACCCACCAGCATACGCCTTGGCCATCTTGCAGTAGTAGTCCACACTGGTCTTCAGCTCCAATCCGAAATTTGTGGCCAACTTTAGGTCACTGAGCGCAGCCTCGCCTTCGCCCAGCCGGATGAGAATGGAGGCTCTGGATCTGTAGGCCAATGCCAGGGTGAGGCCATCATCGATGGTGGGATCTGCATTCCGGTCCGGGGCCCGCATTACGGCCAGATTGGCAGCGAGCAGAGCCTGCTGCAGCAGCTCCCTGCTGCTCTCCTCCGCCTCGCCGCCACTCATCAGAAAGAACTTATCCGCCTGGGCGCGTCGCTGGGCGGAGAAAAGGGCGTCCTTCTGCTTGAAGACCGGTTGGACATGCTCTAAGACACCCAGCACCGGATCGCACACCTCGCGGTCGCTGAAGATGGACAGCACTCGGGCTGCATTGGACTTGAGCTTGCCGAAGTAGTTGCGCAGCCACTTGTCGCCACATGTCTCGCGCACATCCACACAGAACTCGTTGAAGAAGCCCTGCTTCTCCGACTGGACGGTCTGCGTCGAGCAGATCTGGTGGTAGGCGTCGAACTCCATTTTGTCCTGCGCCAATTATGTAAAATCCAATTCAATATTCTGAAAAAATCAAGTCCGTCCGCGTTTTCCGACCACCACTGCTTCGAAGAGTATTGAAAACAGCTGGCGGTGGACGACGGTCCTCCAAAAATAGCCACCGGATGGTTCAGTTCGCCGCAATATAAATATAAATCTTGAACTAGTACCAACAGTCATCGGTGTTCACTTTCGATATGTTTTCTCCTGTTTTTTTGAAAATATTTCTATCCGGGATAATTAAAAGCTTGGAAAGTGAATTTTTAATTTATTTTCTCCACTCAAAATACAAGCCCATCAGTTATAATATTAAATTTTATTTGCAACTGGAATCGGCCTTAAAAATCACATTAAATAATTTATTTAAAAATTAGCTAAACGTACAAAAATATAACAATATGTATATCCGAGTATTTTCATAGTTATATATTCATAGTTAAATATTTAAGTATACATATTCAAGTTGTAGAGTTTATTTTTTTAGTTTAACTTTAAATTTAAATTTATAAATATATTTCTCATGGACTAGATAGACTTTGTAGAGATGCTTATCTGCCTGGAAAGAGCTTGGAACTTAACAAACCGATTTAATGGAGTTTATATTCCGATGTGGCGGGATCCTGTGGAAGTGAGAAACATAAAACTAAAAGGAAATTATAAACCAATATTTTGTGTTTAAAGTTCAGTTTTAATTGTTGTATTTATTTGCTCGAAAAATGGTTGCATGATTTTCAGTGATCAACTTCATTTAAATAGGTAAAAAATGGTTCTAATGATATAAGACTGCGCGTATAAAATGCGGTACATATTTTAGGATAATGAAAAATCATA
Organism: Drosophila bocqueti; assembly: GCA_018151655.1. Taxonomy (NCBI): domain Eukaryota; kingdom Metazoa; phylum Arthropoda; class Insecta; order Diptera; family Drosophilidae; genus Drosophila; species Drosophila bocqueti. Next base: position 4,611,969 of record JAECXF010000230.1, read on the forward strand.
TTTAAATAGTCAGTATTTCCACTAGACGTACAAAAATTCAATTGGCTAATTAAGAGTAGGGGCACAAATGATACATACATACTTTTAAATTCAGAGTTATTATTACAATGTATAAAATAGGATTGAACTTAGGACTGACTGGTCGGGGGTTTAGATTCTCATGATATATAAATAAATTACATGGTGTGTGTTTTGGAGGATGTTTCTCGCTCGTTTCTTCACGTTTTGTTTTGTTTGTTTGTTAGCTTTAGTCACAATTAATCTCGTTGGCTTTCTTTTTTTGCGATTTGCGTTGCGATACGATTCTAGGAGAAAATGTTACTAAACTTAACAAATAAAATGCTACAAAATTTCAGCCTCGCCGCCGACAGCTCCGAAGCGTACAAGTCGGTATTATAGTAGGTATATAATGTATATATGTGTATATTATTAACTATTATCATCACATTGTAAACGTTAAGTGTTTCTCATTAATTTGTGTATTCCATTAATCTATGCAGAAACGAGTACATCGTCGTTTTTTTAATGTCTTTTGTGTGCACACCACAAGCTTAAAACGCTGCCGAATTTGCTGATCTCTGATTTCCCTTTCTGATTTCTGATTTCTGCCTTCGAAAGCCGTCGGATGGGACACAGACTAGGAGCCCGTTCCGCCGATTTTTTTTTTTTTGGTATGTGTGTTTAGCACTGCGAGCAGTTTACTGGCCACGTCGTCGTAGCCTACGTACAAATGTAAATAAATTAGCACTTATGAGTAGCCTAAGAAATGTGTTGAGGGGGGACTCTTGCTCGTCTTGCGTCTTCCATAACATTTTCTCGCATTTACAAATAAATTAGCCGTAGTATCACTTATTTTGTATTTTAAGAAAATAACCAAACTAATTTCACTATAAATTAAAAAAGGATTAACCCAGAACATGGAAGAGGCCTGTGTTTTCTTCTTCTCTTTACACTTAAGGAAAGTAGCTGCACGAGTCTGTCGTCTCGATGCGGCGCAGAGAGCGGAGAGAGCGGTGGCAGGTGGCGCCGCCTGTTTTAAAGTCTACCTCTACCTCTACTATACAAAATGGAGGAGGAGCACAGCGACAGCCACGGCACCAGCGCCAATTGCATCGCCGAGGGCAGCCCGATCCGCCCTGCAGAGCGGGGCTACACCGTCCGGCGCAAATGGCTCTGGGCCGAGAGCCGTGTTAACCTGATCGGATCGAGATTTGGGATAGCAGCAGCAGCAGACATCTCACGACATCTTGATGCCCAGCGCACGACTCGAGTATTCGTAGACCACATAGCTGATGGACACCGCCGGCAGCACCTTGAGGAAGTTGGGCGTGATGCCGCGATACAGTCCCGTCAGACCCTCCTGTCGCACAATCTTGCGGAACAGGCCCGTCATCGTCTCCTCGCCGCTGTGCGCATCGCTGCTCTTCAGGGGAATCTGTGTCTTCCGCTTTTGATTGGCAATCGTTTCGGCGGCTGTAAATGCATGAAATTAATTATAAGAATTTGAAGAAAACAATGTAAGGGAAACTCAGTAATAACTTAGTAATAAGTTGCTTCATCAAGCATTATTTTCAAGTTAATTTAAGCAACTATAAAACTTTATTCAATGCTCACCTTGTGCCTGTAGCCGTGTGCGCACCAGCGCCAGCGGATAGGAGCAGAGCTGCCCAAGCGCACTCGATGTACTGCCGCATGCCAGGAGCACCAAAAAGCTGGGCTGCTCGTTGTTGTCGTGACTGGCAATGTACCGCCGCTTCAGTGTCTCGTACACAGCCAGATCAATGCCGGCATAGGGCAGGATACCCAAAATATTCGGCACGTATCCCCGATAGAAGCTCCGCGCTCCTTCGTGCTTGTAGATTTTGGCAGCGGCATCGGCAATGCCCGCATACTGTCCCGTCTTCCGCAGCGCCAGGCGCGTCTTTAATACTTCCATGGGATAGATGATGGTCTGGGAAATGCCACCAGCCGCAGCGCCAGCGTAGAAACGTTCCACGATGCTCATCTGTCGGCTGGCGTCATCGCCACGGATCAGGCGCTTCATTTGCTCGTAGGCGGCAAACTTCAGTGCTGTTTCGGGGGCAATCTTCAATACGTTGATGCCATTGCCACGCCACATGCTCCGCGATCCGCCCTCCTTGAGCATGATCTGCATGCACTCTGAGATTCCCATTCTTTGCGTTTGTACCTAATAAGGTTGAAGGTGAAGCTAATTTAGTGAAAGTTCTAAAGGCGCGTGATTTGTTGTGTGGATGCTCACCTGCAAGTACACTTTTATCCTGTCCAGGGGGGCCGTACACGTTCGGGAGACAGCACCGGCTATGCCACCAGCCACCAAGTGTCGCCACCAGAGGCCCGTCTGCATCTCTTTCTGTGTGAAGTCATCAGGTACATTCATATCCTCGCCAATGTCGAGGTACTGCAAGGATTAAAAGAGCGCAGGGTTAGAAAAATGATAGGATTTTGTTGCGTAAATAAATCCACACATCTTTTGCTAATAACGCTAAGCTAATTGAATGAGGAATGGGGAGAGACTACAGAGGAATGATTAACCTTGGAATTGCATTCATTATTCTAGATGAAAGGGGGAAAACTATTGAACAGAATGTGCCTTTCCCTTTCCCTTTCTCAATGTTTAAGAACCTTTGGCGCCATGATTGGACCCTCCTCTCTCCCAAGAATAAGCGCCACGCCACGCAACTGCAGTTGGTGCTGTAATACTAAAATAATAAAAAAGATGCACCAGACACACAAATGATGTGATAGACCCACACAAGTGGCCCGCCAATCCGCACGAGAATTGCGGAAGCGGGCGCAAGAAAAAGGCGATGTGCGGCAGCCGTAAACAAAGGTTATATCATACACCTTAGTTTCCCTGCTCATGCAACTAAATAAGCACACATTTGTACGTATATATCTCAGGTTCGTGCCGCTGCTATATACTTAATTTTCGCGATTGCTGTTTTCTTTTGCTCTCTACGGACGTGCCCTCAACCCAACCCCGAAAATAATTGGCTTGCCTCGCGTTGTGCAATTTGGCAGCAGATTTCCTTTCAAAAACTAACACAGCCAAGTGAAATATTAATTATTTTGATGAATTGCCCAGCTTTGGGCTTTCGCTGGACGATTTAAATCGAATTACGGCCCCGCTGATAGTCTTAAAAAGCTGTCTGGAAATTGATAACAATTATCAGAGGGGTCTTGTGATGTCTAAAGCTTTGGCGCGAGCAAAGACCGAACTGAATCCCAGCGAGAGTTTTAAAGAAATCCCAGCCAGGTTCTGAAAAGGTTATTACACTTTCCCACCCCCCGCCCCCTGCCCCCCCTGCCAAGGTAAAAGTAGTTAAACGATTTGTTTATCTCTATTCAGCGGAGCAAGAAATATCCAGTGAGCCCCGGTAAACACATCCGCTCTTGTGATGTGCCAAATCATTTTGCGTGTTTGTCACATTCGCACGGTGACAATTTTTTGGCGACTCTCTTTGGCTTTTGTCGCGGAATGTGAGACTTTAACCTCTGATCAGCTGGCGGGGTCACGTTCCCTGAATGGTTTCAGTGTACTCAGCTACTTTAAGCTGGGCTCAGACCTCTCCGTTTGCACTCGTAATTAGCGATTAGCAATCACATGGCGGCGGCCCATTCAGCGACTTGTGGGAATTAGTTTGGTCAATTAACAAAATGGAATATTAATCCGACGCAAAAAAAGAGCGATGGAAATTTTTCACGGAATGTAAATTGGCTGCCGGCAAGTGCAACGTCATTCCCCGTGGAATTTATCATTTCCGAATTACTGTAGGTATATATAGAAATATATATCTCTACAGTCACATGACTGCGAAAAAGAGCTTTCTTCATTCTATTTATTTTATATTTATTTATAGATTAGCCGTGAATTTTGGCGCACCAACGTGGAAATGGCCGTGAAAGGATCTCCCTCCGTTCGTCCCAAAATAAAAGCAGGTTAACAAACGATTAAGGTTTCCACCGAACCATGAATGACTTGTACCGATCATGGGCACATACCTCGGGCCTCGGCCAACACCATACCAACTTCAAGGCGAACGCGCTTGAATGGTCAATCAAGCAAACGAGATATGAAGGCAAACGGGGCCAAGGGAGTTACTATACACCAGATCTAGGGGGTTTCCAAGATATGTAGATATATATCTTTATGCATATGAAGCTGGGTGTGGATCACCAACCGACCACCGATGAACTTGACTCATCACCAGCAGAATGTGCTGCCGCGATCTTGACGGGGGTTAAATCCCCAACAGACAACGACGTCAGCGAGTTTCGAGTAAACAGCTCGTCAGTGTAATGTAAATATCAACAAGTTTATAAAGAGAGCAAAAGTGGGAGAGAGAAAACTGTTGACGTCACAGCAATTGTGGGGGCTTGACCAAGTGGCCTAAGCGAGGGAGGGGGCCACAGCGGAGGGGTCACTGGGGGTGCTGACTCAGTGCGTATACTTGTTGTTACACTCTGACGCCATAGCACACATACGCAGTGTTGGCCAAGAGCAAGAAACGTGACGCTTGGCAACCACTAGCTGGGAGAGCAAGCGAACTACAAGACTGAGAGAGAGAGCAGGCCAGAGAGCCACGCATGGCGCGAATCTTAGGCCATTTCCTCACTCAGCGTGTTTATGTGTGTGAAGTGCGAGCTAAGTATGTCGTCTTCGCCGATCACCAAAGCCAAAGACCGAGTGCGCGGTGAGGACGCGGACCGGTTCCCTATCAGCACGTCACCCGTCGGCGGAGCTCGTTTTAGCCCGCCGCCGCCGCTGTTGCTAGGCGACTTTTTTGTGCTGTGCTCATGGGGCAACTTTAAAATCGAAAAACCAAAACCAAAACCGCGACGAAGGCGCACATAATGAAATATTGTGTAAGTACAAGTGCAGCGCGAGCACAATTGCTGCAACAGCTGCGAAGTACAAAAAGGCGGAATGGAATCTCAATTGCTGCCATTTCAAATCGTATTTATAGACTTTACAGACAGAAAAGGGAGCAGGGAAGTTGAAAGAATTGAGTCCCTTTATCTCATTTGCTTTGATTATCTAAAACCTAAAAAACAACTATTTATTTCCAATTAAGGCTTAATAATATTGGTTTTTCTGTGTTAATCACTTGAAACAATGTGCCTGCCCCCATGGAGATCCCCATTGAACAAGTTCCAGGGAAAAACCGCAGACGATAAGATAAGCCCAGCGCTAATAATTGGCCAATGAGTCAGCATCCGCTGCACCCTAGGCTATATAGCAAGTATTGACGGGTTCCTGGAACCCTGAAGGAGCCATAAAGAGGCCAGGGGCTTGTCAGCATGAAACCTACCCGTCCCATCATATCACGGAATATGATCACGAAATCCTCCATCATGTCGCCAGCGACTGCCATCTGCTGGATGTTGTGGTAATCGACTGGCAGATTGTACTGATAGGTGCTATTCCGCAGCATCTTGTCCTGATTGCACTGTCGCACTTCTTCCGTTTTCAAACTATGTTTTCCGTTTCCGCTAATTTTGGCGCCGGAATGTGGCTTTCACTGTCCGTTGGTTCGGGAAACAATTGCAAACTTTCACTCGAAGCCGTTACAAAATATGTGTGCGCGGCTCGCTTTGGCTTTTCAGTATATATTTTCCTTCTTTTTTAAAATGTGATTTGTTGGTTGTCGATGCTGTGTGTGGCCTTTAAAACGCGGCTAGACTTTGGCCGATTTGCTTGATTGCAATTGTGTTTACACTGGCCGCGAAAGAGAACGGCGCTGGGGCTCAATTATATAACTACGCTCCAGTGCGGAGGAGGTGGTTTATTCGGGGGCCTTTGGGGGGTTACGACGCGCGCACAACCAACGCGGGAGCCAGCTGACAGAAGACTGAATCCGGGGCAGCGAGACGCCCGAGTCGAGAGCTGAGAGACGAGAGCTTTGCCGCCGCCGATCGCCGAGGCCGAAGCTTCGCGATATCGCGTCGCGAGCAAAGTGCACCCATCGTGCCTGTCGCTCTCCCTCTCTCCTCTCTCTCCTCTTCATGGCACTGTGGCATACCGCCCTGGCCCCCTTTCCGCCTCCTCCTCTAGGAGGGCCCGCGCGTGTCGGCCTCTGAACAACCCCTACCAGCCAAGAAACTATACCCGCCACCGTCGCCCAGAATCGGCTTCTTCCCAATTAGCTATCATCATTGCTTGGGCATTTTCTGACACGCATTTCCCCACAGCTTTTCATATGCCCATGCCCTTCAACTTTTCTGACATCCCCCGAAATAATAACAATGGGAACGTCTGGCTAAGAAGGGTCGAAGAAATAGTACCCTATAGGGGTTAATGTCTGTTATTTTAGCAGTCTATTTATATGAAGATACGCCATTATGGCAGCCAAAATGTATTAAATAAAAAATTATAGCATTTTTCTGATGAATTTCGATTGATTTTTTTAAAAGGTACAGGAAAACCATTCCCTAAAGAAAGGTTTTTCGCTTCTTGTAATTCCCAAGTGAGTATTCAGGGTAATGCATACGAAATAGAGGCACTTAAATCTAATGTTTATAAGATTCTTGTGTTTGGTGGAATTTTTACCCTATAAATTGGAAGATTCAAAAGAATTCCCTAGCTAAATCCCGACATACCCCTTTTATCCATTAAAGAATAGGTAACAAAACTAGCTAAGCTAATAAATGATAACTTCAGTCAATGGGCCAGACACTTTTGGCATTTATTTGGCTGTTATTGTTTACACGTTTCGAATCTTTATCACAGAGCGATTTTTCGCATGCCAAACCGGATCACACCGATTTCGCACCATCTCAAGGGTCTGAACACCCAGCAAGCGAGCCACATGACGGGCGTGTGACTTTATTAGCTACTCGCCTGGATGACGCTTTCTCAACCCGCGGTGATCTTTATTGTGTTTACAACCGGTGGAAACTTTTCCCCCACATTACCAAGCATACGTCACACACGTGTAAATAAGTCGGTGCGGGAGATTTTCGCGGGTGTCGTCAACAGAAAACACATTCCAAAATTTTAAATAAAAAAATATGAAAAATAGAAATGGCACCGTGTTATCAAAGAATTATTTGGAATAACAAGCTAGTCACTGGAAACTGAGCACTCTGACCACAGCGAGATAAGCGACAAACAGGCTAAGGGATAACCGCAGACAGACAGACACACCCATTTCTAGGGGCAGGCCCCTGGCGTGAGAGATGTGGGATGATACCTTAACAAGCTGGAATTAATTTATGATGCCCAATAAATGCATGTGGTTAGCTGGTTAGCTGCACCGGGAGCCATTCAATTGCCTATTTAACGAGCCCCCTTTGGCATTAAATTGCCACTTGACAAAACCGAAATGTGAGTGATAAACAACAATTCCCCGAAACACTTGGATTATATGATCACACGACAGTCAGAGCCAGTTAAGCATCATCAATCCGCGTATATAACAATTTTAGTTGTCCAAGTCCCAACTTGAGTCAGCCTCCATTAGGGTTTGCACAACGGGCTTTATACAATATTTAACTGGAATGTTTACTTTCGAGTAACATTAAGTAGAAATCAATCCCGAGTTCTATTATGACTGCTTCTCGAAAAGTGTCGCAACAGTTACAACTTCTAGACGGCGGCGGACTTTGGTCAAGAGTGATTGCCGGGCGCGAATTTCGCGTAAATATTTTTTGCAAATAACTAACAAACAAAGCAAGTGTACTACATAGGTCTTATCGGCGCGTAAATGCGTTCTCTAGACGAATCAATCATCGTATAGGAGAGGCAACTTAATTATAGCGCCAACTTAATTAAAGCCCAGTTAGTTAGTGCGCAGGCTTCGGTCGTCTTGGACTGCCCCCGTTCATTAGGTTAATGCAATAAGGTGGCTCTATTCCGGACCTGTATCCTTGCAAAGGTGGCTAAAAATAGCGCAACGGAGGAACGGTACCTGCCTTTCTGGTTGCCAACAAGCCACTTAAAAGTACGTCAGAAGCAATGAACCGGCTCCCGACAGAGCTCGCCATATAAAATCTTGGCTTGGCAACAATCCCCCCAGAGCCGGTTGACCTTAAGATTTCAACTCTGCAGGCGGCAGACGCAAGAAAATAAAGCAGCAAACAAAAAAATGAAAGCCCCAAGACTACTACTGATAATCGGCGATTCTAAAAAGTTGTTCCAGTTGGTGCTGCGAGGGATTCCTCGAAATATAGTATGTATCTCACAGTGGCATTCATTTTATGTGATTTTCCAGTTACATGAAATTGATATAAATTGTTAAAATTAACAGTGACAGAGCAAAAGATGATAAAAGTAAACAAAATGATTACGCAGACAACAAAGCATGCTCGATGGCATCGTCACCTGCGACGGCGGCACACAGAAAGAAATCGAAATCGAAATCGAAATCTAAATTTGAATGTCAAGTTTTTAAATGTAAGTTTTGAAATATAAGAATATTCTAAGAAACTGTTGTTGTTCTACAAGTTCTAGAAGTATTTCTTTTCGAAATGCTTAAACAATTACCTTTTTTGTCTGATTTTCATATTTAGATTTCATTTTTCTTGATTGGACATACATTTGTTTGTAGGCATAGCCAATGGAGTTTCTACAGTAACCATTCGCCCAAAAAAATCGACATTAAGTTTGAATACTGACAAGGTGGCAACTAAAACTTTAATTTAGGATCATTAACGGATTTCTAATAGTAAAACAGCTAAGTATTTGGCCAGAATTGTCTGTAAAATTAGAATGTGATAGCCTGCCTCGTTTACATGCTGTTCATATTTCTCCTAAGCAAGGGTGAGAGCTTTGGACGCCACTGCTCATCATTCTACTTTTTTCTCTCTGTGCAACGAGAGATTCTGGGGACTTTATGACAACTGGAAATTATCCCGATAAGAGGGCCGGAATGATATTTAACAGCGAACTTCCCATAAAGTGATACTTTAAACTGTCTGATGAAATACGCTTAACGTTTACGTCAGGCCCCCGGCTAAGAGCAGGACTAAGAGAGACTAAGAGAGCGAGAAAAGCTTTCACTCTCAAGTGCTTAATATTCCTCTCTCTGGCAGAGAGATAACCACAACAACGAAAATGATATACATGCAGGCAATACACTAAATGCGGCTGATTAGCGGATAGCAAATGGAACTGAGATGATAAAGCCTTTCTAGGTGGGTGGGATGGGTGTGTTCGAGATGGTGTCCGGGCGTTTGTACGTTTGTGTTTATTTATATTTTTTTGAGAGTGCCCTGCAACTACGTGAGGGACTACAGCAATATTAATGGTAATCGTAATATGTAACTTGACGGATATGTACCTTCAGATCTTCCTCAGTTAGTCAGGAGTAGTGTGGGTGTAGGTACTACATTCGACAGTATAGATCGTATGTGGAGTGTGTGGAGTGGTTTTTGTTTTTGTTTTTGAGATTTTGTTCGTTTTGTTTATGGACGAGGATAAGAGGGGAAAAGTTTGGCAATTAGTTTAAAAAATACGAGAACGTTAAACACAGCTACAAAAACAGGAACAAGAGACGACTCTAGGTAAAAACGGAACGCGGCAGACGGAAAAAGCTAAATCAGATCTGCTTGTAAACTCAATAAACTTGCACTAGTTCCTATTCCTACTTTAACTTTAAGCAACTTCTAAATACTTACAGTAGAGTGCCGCCAAAATTTAATCAAATCGTGTATGTCCGTTGAGGGCGCCAGGAGCATGAAGTCGCGCCACTCGTTAAAGCTAATGTTCAGGCTGCCGTCCTTATCCATTCTGGAAAACGTTTATCGCACTTTAAGACACTTTTAGAGGAAGTTATTGCTGTTAATTCTAACCTGGTCAGAAGATTCCTAGCCTCGTCAAAGTCAATCTCCAGGCCCAGGTCCTTGAAAGCGGAAATCAGTTCCTCCAAGTCCACTTTGCCTGTAAATAATTCAATATTTTTGTAATTTAATATAATTTTTTAATTAATAAATAGCGCTGGCTTAAACTCACCATCACGGTTTTTGTCTAGATGCGAGAACTGCAGCACCAGATTCTTCTCGTGCTCCCGCACGTAATGCAGGAACTCGGCAAATCCCACGTTGCCACTTTGATCCTTGTCCGACTGCTGAAGGAATTTCTGTGCGAGCAAAATAAGTGCGGAATATTACTGACTCGGAATATTACTCGGAAAATTAGTGTCACACACTGACGAGGCTGGCGCGGAATGTGTGGCTTTGACAGACACAAATCAATTTCCCGTATCACGAGGGCTTCGCCCAAAGGGGAAACCATAGCAAATTCGCGCTGTTGTCTGCACATTAACCCTTTGTATTACCAGCTAATCCATTTCTGATTGCCTTTTTCTATACTTGTTGCATGCCATTTCACAATATAATGTATTAGGCACCCTAAATAGGAATTTCGTGATCTTTTCTAGAAGCAGTGAGACTTTGAGCTAAGGAAAAGGATGTGTGATATGATGTAGAAATAAAATCATCATCATCAATCAATATATCAATTATTCCTGTTAACTAAACTAAAGAATATAAAGCAACTTAACTAAAGCATTTAAGTTACAATTTTATAAATTAATCAAATTCTTCAATAGTATTTTAGTTTCATAAAATATTCTATTATTTCATTTTATGCCCTTCCTGAAAAGCTCAATATTTTCTGCATAGATTTAGAGGGTTAAGTTAGGCAGACCTTGCAAAATGGCTTGCGCCCAGATCAGGGCATTCTAATAATGTACATCGAATAAATTAAGATTCGCCGAGATACAACACACGGCTGTCAAGGCCGCATATTATTGATCTCTGTTGTTTTCTCTGTTGTTGCTCTCTAAAGAATGACCGAACAAAAGGCATTGCAATTCCCCCGGCAGAATGGCGAGACCCGGGCAAGCACATGTGGCCAACTTATGGTAGGTGTACAGAGAACCCCCCGCGCTCACCTCCGCATAGACGCTCGACAGGCCAAACTCGTGCAGGGCCGCCGACAGGTCGTGGATGTCGATCCGTCCATCACCGTCGCGATCCAGCTGCTTGAAGATGCGTTCGAGCCGCTCCTCGTCCTCGATGGGTATCTCCACGGGCAGGATGGTGCCGGAGTTGGCGACCGTGTTCGGCGGCGGCGGCGGCACAGCGTGATGATTGTACGGCATGGTGGCGAGGTGTTCATGCTGCAGGCTGCTAAAGTTCCTGGAGCTACCGGGAGCGTGCTCATAGCTGGTGGCAAGGGTGCGGGCGGTGGCGTACGTGGCCTGCGCCTGTTGGGCGTAGTTGTAGCTACTACTCGGTTCCAAGTCCAAGTCGATACGCTGCTGCTGCGGCTGCTCCTGCTGCTGCTGCTGCTGGTACTCCTGCTTCTTGTCCTTCTGCTCCTTTTGATCCTGCTGCTGACTTACTGCTAGGGATGCGTTGTGTTCGATTCCAACTTGCTTTCTGACCATTCTCCAGACTCGTGTTTCCTGCGTGTGCTTCGAGTTCTTGCAAACAGTTAAAAGCAGCTAAGGATTTCTTTGGGTTTGCTTCCGTTTTTTCTCGAGGGAATTTTTCGCTCTCGCTGGCTTGGGCTGGGTCTCAAATGGCGGGGGGGGCTTCTCCTATGGCCGGCACATTGTGGTCAGCTCTGAGAATTACCTAGAAAGAGAGTCGTCTGGCGAGGGATTGGATTGTTTAGAGTTTTCATTAGTTTAATGTTTACACAGCCGACAGCGTCTGGGGAAAACGACGATAAACACAAGCGGCTCGGAGTATCGGATTTCAGGCTGATGAAGTCATCAGAATTGGTCAGCTGGCCAAAGGTGCACGAATTGGAGGAGAAAAATGGGTTCCATGTGCCAAGTGCAGCCATTGATTTTCTCTGCTGGAAATCTAATTCTGAAGGCCAACAGAGCGCATTTCCGGAAAACCTTGAAAACTCTGCAGCAGCAGCAGCTTCACGCACACGCACATGTCCCCCAAGGGTAGGGACAGGGGAAAGCGGAGGGGGGTGGGGGAATGGGAGATTTTCCCAGCCAACTCGAACTTTCTATTTGGCCAAACCCAGCTCGCAACGTCCAATTCTCTGCACTTAAACGCACTTTCTCGCTGCCTCTTGGCCTTTCTCAGCGTTTCTCCAAGCGGCTGTGACTCAAGTTTCTCCGGAATTTTCAAATTTCTGCCAATTTGGCAAAAAAAAATTATTCTGCAGTTCTGCACTCACACACACGCACACTCCCACACGCATGGGAGAAATTTGGATAAAAAGAAAGCCATCTCTTGCGTTCAAGCACAGCCCACACCTTATATGGCCAATTACCTTCTTGAGTGGCCTATTGTTCAGTTCTTCACGTAGGATTTCTGTTTTATGATTTAAATTACGGCGAAAACATAGATCTTTAAATTTTTTAGTTGTCGATAATATATCAAAATATCGATATTTTCTCTAAAGATGATATATATCACGATTTTTTGTTTTCCTAAATATCGAAATTGCGATATTTTTTTATATCGCTCACGACCGAACGCGTTTTGGTCTAAAATGGTCACACTGTTTGCCATAAAACAGCTGGCTTGCCATAATTTTTATGGCGATAGTATCAGCACATTGAGCGCGTAAAAGATAATTCAAAAATTTGAAAGTCAATAGATGGCAAATATATATATTTATTATTTATTGGTATATTTTACTTTTAAAAAGAAATAATAACGTAAGCAGCAGGTTGTATTTTTACCCCATTATAGGATTGTGCACAATTTATTTATTACAGTTAAAAACGTTTACTAAAACTACTATTTGTGAAAAATATTTGGCATAACTCCCAGGTTTTCCAGACTTCATACTTCATATAGAGTCAAGCCCAAGCATCCCATAATAATTTGGTGGTTATTGGAAGATAAACACATGTAACAGACAACGGAAGATCGTATAACTACTAAAGGTGTAGAAATTCGCACATCTTCGTGGTTTTTAAAGGAAATATCTTATATTTATTTCTTACGAGAGAAATGTTTGATTAACAGTGTAAATACAATATTTGTAGAATCTTTTCTAGCTAAAGAACTTTTTCGTACTTCTTACTCTCCAGCCTGAGAAAAAACCTTTAACGTATAGATTTAGTTTACGCGGCATAAATTACCTACAAGCCATTGTTATGTGTTAAAGTCAAGCTCTGAATTGCAATTATTAATAAATATATGTATATATTAAGTTACGACTATAGGAAATTGCGCTTCAGCGGAACAACATTAAAAATCGGAAATCGTTGTTTGTCAACTTGTATTTAATGTTATAACAGCTCTGTTTTATGATAAATGTGGTTTTTATGGGCGCGCAAATGCGTATCGGAACTGAAAACTTAAGTAACCATTTATTAGACACTTTATTGATTAATAAAATCCCAGCAAAATAATGCTGACTAATATTAAGGTAGAGGTTTTCAACATATAAACCACGTTTTTGTATATTTAGCCCCAATTTAGAATCGCTTAATAAAAACCCAACGGAAACATGATATTTGGAGGCACATAAAATTTAATAGCGGACCCAAGTAGAGGTATAAATTGGTCAGAACAGCCCCAGTTAGCCATTCCCCAGCAATTACCCTGCCTGGTATTTATGACAATGGGTCCGCGAGTGCAGCTCAAGAGCAGCGACATTGTCTTGTGCAATTACAATTAACTATTTTCCATTTTTGTTGACGCAATTTTGGCGACCGCAAGCAAAGGTAAAGGCAAACCCAAAAAAGGCCTAAAAAGTAGCCAAACAATATTTATTTTAGCCAGGTGCGTTTGTGACAAACAAAATGCGTCTTGGGCAAAGATAAACTCATAGATTTCCAGGCAAAGTTTTTACGCACTTGTGCTTCCCCCTCATCGATGCCCTAAAGCGGCGCAGATGATAAATTATGTTCTGTAAATCACCAAAAATGATATGCAAATTTCGCGTATCATTTTCCATTTTCGGATCGGGTCCAGAAAGATCCAACGAATCGCCCAGCAGGCCACAGGGGCAGAATTTACAACTAGATAATGTGGGGATGATAGAGGGTCATTTTCGAAACAATAATTAAGCCGTGCTGCCGCTGAGTTTCTTCGTCGTTAATTATGGCTAAGACCAAAATCATAAAAGCCACGAAAAATCCGGTGGGCAGTGAGTCTCGCGGGGCTTTGATTTCGACAAAAAAGGTTTCCTCCATCAGCTCATCAGCTTTGCCCCATCCGTTCATCCGTCCGCTCGTCACACCGAAATTGCGAATTGTTTCGTCTGCTTCGCTGTGCGCCATGTAATGTGTTTATTAAAAATTATATTGTGGTGTTCGCCATTGAGAGGCGGCGGCGGCGGCATCTTTATGGCCACCAGCTGATGTGGAGCAATTGGACGGGGCTGGGAGTGGGACTGCGACTGGGATTGGGGCATCGCATGGCATCTCCGGCAGCTCTGACACCAAACCCGTTATGGCGGGGAAACAAAAACGAAAAGAGTTAAAAATAAAATGTTTAAAAGTAAGAAATTAAATGCGTGCCAGCGATGAGTGAGCACATTACATCGCGCACTTGGCAAAGCGAGTACGGTTATTACCAACTTACCAACATAACAAATGTGTTTAAAATGTGGCCAGTCCGGTGTGTGGAGTAGGTCAATCCGTTGGCTCTGGTCAGGGACAATCGCGGTGGAAGGTTATCGCTGCAATCGGGGGAATAACCGGGTCGTAATGACAGGAAACGGGATCGTCCAGCGATCACGGAAGTCTCATGGGAGCGATCGTCATCCTAATTGAAAGTGCACTTAATTAATTTTATAGCCTTGGTGCTGTTAAGACGAATGCATTTTGAAAAGCTTGCTTAATGTGACTTAAACATATTTAATTTAAGGTCAGGCTCCCAATGGATAAAAACAATTATTTTTAAGGCTTTGACTGAATGAAATGATGTCATCAAGTTATGATATATAAATCTTAAAGATGAGAATTTTTTTATAAAAATTTGATCATCAGTAAATGTCATTCTATAAAGTGTCAATGTCTTAGCTCCTTAAATATATTTCAAACACAGTGTAATTTGAGGGTAAACCACAAATTTTAATTGCTCTATTTTTCACAAGCACCTTATGCTTCTCCAGGGCACAATCCTGATTTGCTACGATCGTGAAATGAGATTTTCTTGGCACCATCATTGATGACATCAAGGTTCGGACTGTACTCCGCTCGCCAATGACCTTCGGTGGGCTATCAATAAACCGAATTGTCATTGAGACGGGCCTCATAACGAGATCAACATTAATTATCATCGAACAAAGGCATTTTCACACTGCAGTTTTAATGGTTGTTTAGCACTTTGGGCGTGCCACCACTTCCAACATCAAAATTCGAGCCAAGTCAATCTCCGTCCACTTCTCGCCCACGGGCAAACGGAAACGAATCATTAGATTTGCATGCGATCAATGCAGGGCACTTTACGGCCAGACCTACGCCCTGTGCATTGGGAAATTAAATGAAATGCCTTGTGGTCCCAGTTTCCAAATTCCCAAGAGCACAAACCCAGACCCAAGCCCACGTCACGGCCCTGACTATGAAGGGCCAACGCATTTCCCAGCCGTAAACTGCAGTCCGCAGTGAAATGATGGAATTGATGGCCGGAGAGCTACGCAAATATCGCCATCGGATGCCACGGGGGGACAGATCATTAGGTGTTTGGCCATTAACAAATGGCGACAGCATCATTACCATCGGGGGGATTGCATTTTCAAGGTTTCGAGCCGGCCATTCTCGCCTCAGTGCCACCTGGAATCGCAGCCACTCGTCACTACTCGGCGCCGGACCATGAAAATGCAAATATTTTTTGTTGCTGCGCCCTGAGCAATGTTTTTCAATAAACCTAATGAGTGAAATAGGCATGAAAAGGCAAAAACACAGAGACACAGACCTGTATGTAACTACGCCTGGTGAGAGCGAGGAGAGATGGCGGGAGAAAAGCCGAAAATGAACCGCCATCGAACCTGATTTACAGCCACTGACCAACTGACTGAATGACTGCCATTGCCCAACGACAACAGCAGCAGCAGCAGCAGCAGCTCTTAGATGCTTTATGGCTACCTTTGATGACTGGGAGCTGGGTGCTGGCAGAAGGCTCTCCTCTCCTCTCAGCCTGGCCAAAAGTTCGTGTACTTCGTACTTTCGGTTTCGGTTTCGTGCGCCTCAGAGTCCAAAAACTTGTTCCCGCCATGCAGCGAACTCATCGGAAAAAGCAGCCACAATACACAGCAAAAAAAAATCAGAGAAATCTACGGTAAGTGGTATCCATTTAAAATCAATTAAAAATGGAGTCAAATGGGTCGCATAAATTATTCTTTTTTAAAAGGAAAATAAGATGAGCTACCAAATGTACTTAAAAAATTTAATTAACTTTGGTTACATTTAAAAAAAAACTTTTGTTCCTGGAAATTTATTATATAAATATGTTACAAAAATATATTTAATATCCTAGCATTCACTATCACAGCCGCAACTCCTATTGAGTTCTGTAACATCATGAATTGCATTACAGATTTTACTGTAAAATAAATAAAACAAAAAATTGACCTCAAGCCGGAAAGGACGAAAATATGTACATTAAATTATGTTTAAACAAATTAATAGTTTATAACTTTAGCAAAATTTCTTCACGTGCAGCAGCATCGATCCAACCGATCAGATTGCATTCGAATCCCGCTTTGCCAAGCTGGCCCATTATATAATCCAGTTAATTTCTTTAACAATTTTTGTTTCTCCGCCGTTGTTCGGTTTTCGGTTTTCGGTTTTCGGTTTTCAGTTTTCGTTTTTCAGTTTTCGTTGTTTTGCTAAACACTGCCTCTCCAGCCAGAGTCATTCGTTGTTTGGATTCCGCGCTGTGTGGACGTCCATTTCAATCGGCGCGTTGTCTCTCGAAGATCGTCTGATCATAAATCGCCAGGGAAGGCAGCATCACCATCCAGTCAGTGGTCGTGGTGTTCGAAAGCGTGCTCTTTCGAAGGATTGCGAAACGGGCGTTTGGCATTGCTCATACGCAGCGTGTGACGGCGGTCGTGCAAAAGAAACAGAAAGGATTCCAGCACAGGGTGTAAGTGTGTGCCAAGTGTGCGAGTGCAAATGTGATTAAATTACGCGAAAAAGTATACCCCACTTAAAAAATAATAAGGATATTCAACAAGCATAAAGGGATATTAGTTAAGGATAAAAAAATATAAATTATAAATTAAAAACCATTCAAAAAACACTAAACCAACTCAAAAATAAATTTAAAACATTTTGATAGTGTGGCTTGCATAAATTTTAAACAAAATTCAGAAATTTACAACTGCAATACCTTTTTTTTTAATTAATAAAGCTGAAAATTTCTAATTAAAGATAAAGATAAACATTGAGTAACTCCTCTGAGATTAAAACACCAAAATTTTAATTGAAAAGCCAACATTCATTATTATTTACATTCCAAACTCTTGACGCATTTTTGATGTGAGTAACCACAGATTTCAATCAAAAAGTAATTACCATTTGAAAGCGATTAACCCTTATCCAATATCAACTTGGCTTGAAGTAGAAGCAATCAACTTGGCAGCCAAATAAATCCGCGCGGAGAATATGAGCCCGCTGAAATTACCAAATAAGCCACGATTGCACCGCCTGTTGCATTATTGGCCAGTTAGCCAGCCGCCGCACACAAAAGCCACGCAATCCGCCGTCGCAGCAACGAGCTCCCAATGAAAATGTTGAAACTGCAGGCGGGAGAGCTAGTCCTGGTGCTGGAGCTGGAGCTGGAACTGGGAGAGTGAAAGAGAGGAGGAGGTATCCAGCTGGGGTTGCCCAATGACATTTTGAAACCGCATTTCCAGTTGTTTACAGGGAAACCCGAGAGACAACGAGAAAATTGAAAAGCCCGACAAAAGCCAGGCAACGAGCTGAAAGTTGTCAATCTCCCAAAAACGAAATCAATTAAATGGCACAGAGTTCGCAAAGAAGTCGCCGCCGCCGCCGCATATGCAAATGAGGCTGTGAGGCTGTGAGGGGTGTCATGGGAAAACGGAACTCGAATGTCGGAATTATCGGGGTCTTGAGTTGAGACAAAGGGCAATCCAAGCGATCGGATCACAAATTGTGTGCAAATATTGGGACTGAGCTGAGCTGATAATGATCGCAGTTTGTTTACTTGGGGCTTATGCAACCACCAGCCACCGAAGTCTGGCCAACAAGGGAACTCTTTCTTGTGAACCCAGCGCACTGGACTCGGAGCTCCAGCTAATTATTGCCACTATTTCGAGCGACGATTTTCAATAACCAATTTGTGACCCGCTTTCGGCCAACAGTTTTTGAACTTGAACCAATTCGCAGTTGTGGTTTCTTCGCTTTTTTTTTTTAGCCGTCTTTTGTATTTGGCCATAATGCCATTTGTCGGTTTATGGATCTCTCAGTCTTTGCAGCAACAAAGAGCCAGCTCTGAATGAGCCGCGAGAAAATAATTTATACATTTTTTCCATTTCGTCGGTTTCGGAGTTCGCTGAAAATGTATTGTCCATTTGCATTTCGGTCGGCGTCGTGTTTTAACAAAAACAGAGCGCGTTTCTTGTGAGTTTTAATTAGCAAATATTTGCAAATTACAGCGATGCGTGATCCGGCGGCGTTTGCCTTGAGATCGATGGGACCTTGAACTAATTTCGATGGGAAGTCCATTAATAAATATTGTGGATCCTCATTCAAGTGCACAAAAGGCCCACCATAAGCAAAGGCAAAAAGGGTTTTCTTGAGTAAATTATTAATTAGATACCTGGGAATAGTTATAGTTTCCCTTTTTCATTTCACATTTGTAATTAAGATTATTATACATATTTTATTTTTATTCTTCTAAAGCTTGTTTTCGGTATTTCAAATTTAATCTTAGAGTTCATTAACTTTATTATTTCCAAGAGATTTCGTTAAAGACCTCTTGAAATAATATCCAATGAATTGCAAGAAATCATTTGTGCGGAACTGTTGACTTTGAAGAATCAAGGGGAATTACCAGGCTGAAGTTGAATCATTTTAGTAATATTATATTTATATATATAAATCTACAACAGATAAGGTTTTTTGGAGAAACTTAAACAGCTACAAAGTTAAGCAATTAACAAGTATATTCGAAATTTGTTGGCTAAGAAAAATACTTTATCCTTACAATACATTACAACACATAATAAGTAGGTATTATCAAATAAATTACTTAATAAATATACGTTTCCTGTATTAATCCAACAGCTTTATCGATCCATGCCCAGCGCTTGACCGCACCAGTCCAGAACAGCAGCCAGAGATGAAGGAAACCAAGTTGGTGCAGGATCAGGGAGATGGCTCCCTGCCGGAGTCCCTGCTCAAGATTGCCAAGCGGGAGCTGCGCGAGGATCGATGCACTCGGGAACAGAGTCTGGAGCAGCTGCGCAACTGGGTGGCCAAGAACGAGGATCTGCAGAATGTTCGCTGCGACGACACCTTCCTGCTGCGCTTCCTGCGGGCCAAGAAGTTCAGCGTTCCCATGGCAGAGCAAACGCTGCTCAAATACCTCAACATCCGGCGCACATTCCCGCACATGAGCACTCAGCTGGACTACCTGGAGCCGCGCCTGGGCGACCTCATTGACCAGGGCTACATCTTTGCGGTACCCCAGCGGGACAAGCACGGCCGCCGCGTGGTGGTCATCAATGCCAAAGGCCTCAATCCGAAGATCCACACAAGCTGTGACCAGGCCAAGGCGCACTTCCTCACCTACGAGTGCCTAATGGAGGACCAGGAGACACAGATCACCGGACTGACGCATGTCGGCGACTTCTCCGGCGTGTCGACGGCGCACGTGACCAACTGGAATCCCACGGAGTTCGCCCGCATCTTCAAGTGGGGCGAACAGTCGCTGCCCATGCGCCACAAGGAGATCCACCTCATCAACGTGCCCTCCACGCTGAAGTGGCTCATCGACTTTGTGAAGAACCGCGTCAGCTCCAAGATGAAGAACCGCCTGATCATTTACGGCAGCGAGAAGGAGCTGATGAAGGGCGTCGACCAGGCATGCCTGCCCTTGGAGATGGGCGGCACCGTGCCCATGCGCGAGATGATCGAGCTGTGGAAGCAGGAGCTGGCCGCCAAGCGAGACCTGGTGCTGGGGCTGGACAAGAGTGTCCTGCTCTCCGACCGCGGCATCCAGCGGCGGAGCAGCTTCAATGCAGAGAAGGCCAACAGCGGCGGACCCAACTTCGTGTCACAGATCGAGTCCATCGAGGGCAGCTTTCGGAAGCTGGAGTTCGATTAGCTCACCCGCTCTAGTTTTAGCTCATAGTCCGTAGTCCTAGGCATCAATTCATCCAGTTAACCCAATGCGCAACGCTTCGCAGGTCCCCCGATCCTGATCTCGCTTCCGATCCAGGCCAGAGGTCCGTAGCCGTAGATCCCGGGGATCCCCGCTTCGCTTCTCGGTGGCACTTGCTTTACTCATCCTGCGCTTCTTTGTATTCAGTTTGTTCGTTTTTGGCGTACAATAAACGAGAGGAATAGTTTGGAACCTTCCACCCCCGTTGTCCAGTCTCTTTTTCTCACTTGCTCCTCCGGCGGCCTGCGTAGCGTGGCCAGTGCTCCAGCTCCCGCTGCACTGCCCCCGCATCGGTATCGAGCACGTAGAGCTGGTAGTCGGCCTGCAGTCTGCGTCGCTTCAAAGACTCCAGAATCAGGGCCTGGGCCGACCTAAACTGGCATGTGCTAGGTGGCCGCCGACTGAAGTTGCCCACAAAGGCCATCACCAATGAGCTATTCTGTGGCAGATCCCCCGGGTAACTGCTCTCGTATCCCCATCCGCGGGCCTCGAATGTCTGACAGTCGCCCGCGATCAAGAAGTTGTAGGGCAGCTCCTCCACGCGGGATCGCTATGAGAGATTTGGCTTTAAGATGGCTTCGCTTTCAGCACGGCGAACTGTACTCACCTGCAACCTGAGCAGCAACTCCGGGCAATCGTCCAGACATTCCTCGCTGGCGGTGTGGGTAAAAAATACGGTAACAACTCTCCGGGGATCCAGCAGAGTGCCGTGGTCTTGCAGATCCATATCCGACCATATATCATGCTCGATAAGGCTGAGCCGATAGCCAAAGTCCGGCATTTGCGCTACAAGCAATGAGGGAGGAGAAGTGTGATTCAGCTAATAAAATCTCTTTGTTGCTTCATTAAATGGGAAAATGTGAAAAGCGACTCATATAAAAGCAACTGCGGTCGGCATAAACATGAGAAAAGAATTCAAAGAACCACTGTCTGCAATAAATTCAGTGTTTTTCGTACGAAATTATATAAAATTAAAAAGAATTCCTTTCAGAAAACCCTTAATCACGTTTTGAAATCAACTCTCCTGGGTTCTGAGCATAAAATATATACAAACTTTATTTATTGAAAGATAATACACATAAGTAACTTTTTCTATTTAAATAACTACACTTTTAAAGCTTAAAATTAGTTTTTCAATTCGCGAGAGATTATATGCATTAAACAAAAAAGAACCTAGTGAATATCGTGAGGTTTGGCATTCTTCAAGTGCACCTCGAACATTGAATACTTCCGCCTGAGCTCACTCAAGCTGCTCTTATCATAACTCGCTTAGCTCGCTCGAATTTATTTAAACAAAAACGACCATCAGCTGGAAAACTCACTTTGTCGCCAGAGCAAATACACGGCCAGTCCCATGGAGGAGGCACACATGAGCAGCAGTCCCACGGACCGCCAATTGAGACAGTCTTTTGTCAGACTCGAGCTGCTGGTGGTGGAGGAGGAGGAAGTAGAGGCGGTGGCTGCCAGCAGCGGAGTGGTTTCGCTTGAGTCGCAATCCACGTGGACCTGAACGTTGATATCCTCGACGGAGCTGAAGCTGCCATACGACGTCTTAGAGACGGAGTCGGCGTCGTCCGGAGAGGGGCTGCGGCGGTGCGAGGCTGTCGTAGCGAAATGTAGAGCAAACAACACATGATGGAGCTTAGCCAAGATAAAAGAATGCAGATGATTAGCCAAGCGGCACAGTTTGTCCCGGCTGGTCACGTCTTGGTTCTCATAGTACTTGTTGATGGCGCGCAGAGTGTAAGCGCTCACGAACATCTTGGCGACTTGCCAGTACATTTTTCTCTAAGATATCCAAAGAGATGCCTATCTGGGCCTTAGGCTTTATCTAATCAACGCACCCCTCGTAATCTTAGTCGCGGTCTGGCTTACCCATTCGCACGGCTATGTGGCTGGAGTCCATTGCAGATCCGCTGCGTTCTTGGCGCTGTCAAGGTGGTGCAACTGAGTGGGTCAATCGGATGGATTGTTACTGGATCGCACTGGAAAGCACCACCCGATCGATTCGATGCGGTTCCAGAGGCCTGCATAAAGCGACTGAGGCGAGAACAAGGGAAAAAGAGCGCAAGATCGCCCGCATGACGTGCGCGCAACATTTGTCATAAATCCGATCCCAGTATGCTCTCTCTTATCACGTTCTCTTCTTCGCCCCAAAGACGGATTAACATTCGCATTGCGTTTATTTTTTCCCCTTAGCTTTCTGATATTTGTATCAACTAGACTCTAAATAACAATCATAATTGGGATTTCTATTATACACAGAAGTTGACGTTTCTTAATTTACAGTGCTAGCCGGCTCCGGAACAGTGACTAGACTAGACCCTGCTCCCCCCTAAAGACTAACAGGCAGGCCATCATCAAACCGTAATAAGTTAGGAGAACATGCAGCCACAGACACACACACACACTGACATGGACGCGGGACAAAAACAGTTACGACGACGGAAGATGGAACTCGAAACCATTTCAAAAAACTTCACGACAAGACAGAGATGAGCTAAAATCGTTCGAATATCGTTCAAAAATCGAAATTCTAAAAGAAATGCATTCGCTTGGTGCCTATAATCTAGACTTATTACGTATAACCTTTCCGGTTCGGCTGCAGCTGCCAATCTCGGGTTTTGGATTGCATGGATTGCTTAGCTATATTGAGCTACCCGCCAACTACTTGTAGGATCGCCAGATTTGCCAGGCGCATAGGGCTGCCGAGAGGAAAGTGACGCCGCGATGCAAGAATTTGGTTTTGCAGTTGGGCGAGTAGCCCAGGATCACAGGCGAGGACACATCCGTCAGCGGCAGCTGCTCCAGAACGGTCTCGTTGTTCTCCACCTGGAAAAGAAACAGTTGGGATTAGAAGGTTAGTTGATCGGGTTGCATGGATATCTCTCTTCACCTGATATTGACAGCAAGGATCATAGTTCCAGGAGACCGTGTAGAGGCCGCTGCAGAAGAGCGAGAGTGCGCAGGCGGGGGCCGCAATGACGGGCCGATCGCGCCACAGCAGGCTGGCCACCAGGGACACCACGCCAGTGGCTACGGCTGTCTTGTGCAGGCAATTGCCGACCCAAATCCAGCGCCCTGAACGAAGGAACTCTGGGATTAAGCCCTGCAAGAGTGCAAATTAGAGCCGAAGTCCTCACCAGTTTCATCGCCCAGGCGCGGGGGCTCGATTATGATAAAGTCCACCTTCTTCTCCAGCGCCTTGTCCAGCTCGGCCTCGAACCGTTCGTGGGCATTGGAGCTGTCGTAGACCTCACGGATGACATGGAAAGTCGGCACTTTACTCGTGCTAGAAAGGAGCAAAGATGCGGGACATCAATCACGCCTTTATCTCTGCCTGCCTGCTCAGCAAGTCCAAGGTTAAGGTCAAGCAGGAGATTATGCCGCCGCCGCCACTGCAGCTGGGGCCGCCACAGAAGCCATTGTCCGGCGCAAAAGATAAATAAAGCAAATTGCATAACCGGTACAGGTGCACGCGCAGATCCGGAGCTGCACTCTTCCAGCCAGGCGCTCGAGAGCGTTGCGCAATCTCACACAGCTAATTAGACGGCCGGAATTGTCCGTAATATTTACCTTTCTATGTTTCTGTTAACCATTTTGCTAATAATTTGTTTTTTTTTTTTTGTTAATAAACTGAGTGTGGCCACGCTTGGGGCGCCATTTCGATACCGCTTTGGAATCAGGCAGTATATACTAAAAAATTTGAATTATATCGTATCTACAATTATATCGTATTTGAATTATATCGTATGTACAATAATTATAAGATCTGGTCACACGATTAAAGATTGTGTTTGCCGTTTTCTAGAGTTTTTTCTGGCTAAAATCCATTTTTAAAAGTGGAATTGATCATATTGTAATATTTAGTGTTGTTACAAAACTAATATTAAACATTTTAGACATTCCTATAAGTAGCATTACTATAAGTGTCATCTCTAGTTTGCGATATTCCAAATTACGATCAAAAACAAACAAACGGAGTTCAAGTATAAAAGAAGTTTTCACGATTGAACCGCCTGACGTTAGTACATCTAACTAACTAATAGCAGTTAAGTGTTGTTTTTAGCATAGCTATAGTTTCTGACCCGGCATCTTATTGTCGCCGGCCATTTTGACGTTTCGCCCTTTGTCCGATATGGTCTCACTGCGCACACACTCATTGAAATTGGAAAATTGAAAATGGAAAAGCATCGCTTACCGCTCCCGGAATTGCACGACGATAAACACAGACACAAACAGTGCAATGGCGAGAACAGCAACCGCTTCCGGCCGCCCAAGAACAAGCGATACAGGTGCTTCATGCCGGCGGACAACAACAATCTAAACCGCAGCCAGTCGCTGGGATCCTGCAGCGCCAACAGCTCACAGATCGCCCACGCCATCTCCTTCCGGGGCCCGGAGTGTCCCGACGCCAGCATTCTGCCGTCCTCGCCCGCCTCGGCCGATTGGAGTGACCGCAGCCACTTCGAGCAGTGCTTCCAGCGACTGGCCAAGCTAGGCGAGGGCTCCTTTGGCGAGGTCTTCCAGGTGCGCGATCGTGCCGACGGCCGGCTGTACGCCGTTAAGATCTCCAAACAGCTGTTCCGCGGCGAGCAGTACAAGGCCGAGCGGCTGGAGGAGGTTCGCCGCTACGAGGAGTTCTCCGGCCATGAGAACTGCATCCGCTTCATTCGCGCCTGGGAGCAGTACGACCGGCTCTTCATGCAAATGGAACTGTGCCGCGAGAGTCTGGAGCAGTACCTCCTGCGATGCCAGCGGATACCCGAGGAGCGTATCTGGCACATCCTGCTGGACCTGCTGAGGGGCCTGAAGTCGCTGCACGACCGAAATCTCATCCACCTGGACATCAAGCTGGATAATGTGCTGATCGGCGAGGACGACGAGACCTGCAAGCTGGCGGACTTCGGGCTGGTCTTCGATTTGGACAGGGCCAATACTCAGCACGCCACAGAGGGCGACTCTCGATACATGGCGCCGGAGATCCTGCAGGGTCACTTCTCCAAGGCCGCGGATATTTTCAGTTTGGGCATCGCCATGCTAGAGCTGGCCTGCTACATGGATCTGCCATCTAATGGGCCGTTGTGGCACGAATTGCGCCAGGGCATCCTGCCCGAGGAGTTCATAAACAGTGAGTGCGCAGTAATGCAATCTTCGTACAGCCTGTTAACTGTTTCCCCTCCCCAGAAATATCCGTGGAGCTGCAGACGGTGATCAAGTCCATGATGATGCCGGATCCGACGAAGAGGCCTACGGCAGACCAACTACTCTTGCATCCCAGGCTGCAACGCATGCAGCAGAAGCGCAAGTCTCTGGTGACCCTCGGACAGCTGGTAGGATATCCCTAACTGCGCGCTTTGAACTTCCTTTCATCTCCTCTCCTCTCTTTACGCAGTCCCGGAGTTTTCGTCGATCCCGCCGCAAGGTCTGGGGGAAAGTGTGCAATTGGAAGATGACCGCCTTCCGATATCTCTTCTACTTCCTGGAGGTCCTGCATCTATACAAGCCCATTGCCCCGCCAAAGCCCAGCATCCATATAGCGCCGTCCTCCCCACGCCCACGTCCAAGCCGGCCGCTCCGCCAGGTGAGCTTACGCTGGTGGGCTCCACGCCCATCGCCAATCGCGATTGCTTTGCCTCCCATTTCCTGTCCGGTGAGGACGCCCTCGAGCTGTCCCAGCATGGCACCCCAACGGCAATGAACTCCACGCCTTTAAACCATAACCAAGGCAAATCCCGACTCGACTTGCAGAAGAAAAAGTGAGTATCTAATTTAGCAGCCCAGGGAACTCACTTATCACGTCTCCGTCCTTTCAGTTTGGATTCCCTGGGCAAGAGTGTCCAGTTGCCGGACTTAGAGAGTCCGTATTTGGGCCCGTCGTCGCCCAAGATCCTGGACACTTCCTCCTTCAGACGGAAGAAACTGTTTGCGCTGGACTACGATGATGAGTGATCGAAGATGGATGGAACAATATATCAGTTATAGAACAGATACATATGGCAACCGAATATATCGTTATATATATATAGTTTAGATCTAGATGGTAGAGTTGTACGAAGTTCCCTAGAAATAGTCTTACAATTGTGTAATGTTAATGCTTCTTTAGAAGAACTTGTTGAACTTGAACTTATAATCATGTGATATATATACGAAATGCGATTTAAAGCTAAAAAATTGCGTTTATATGGGCGTAAATACAAAATAACACCTATTATTTTGCCCACAGGTGTACTCGAAAGTCGGGGAAGTTGGTATTCGACACCGTTCAATGTCATCGATAGTTTTGCAAACCAAAAATACTGAATGTATCATCTTGAGAAAACTATCGATATATTAATTTTTCACATCCCTACCGCACATGTTGTAAACAAATCTAAAAACTTAAATTCAAAATGACCAGAAGAAAGGCCCCCAAGCAGAAAACTGAAGTTGTCTTTGATGACAAGAAGCGCATGTAAGTGAATCTGTGCGGAATCCAGCAATGGTTTACTAACTCCCGCATCCCCAACACCCCCAGAGAGTTCCTCACTGGCTTCCGGAAGCGGAAAAACGAGCGACGGTCGCGGGCCAAGGCAGATTTGGAGAAAAACCTTAAGGAGGAGCGGAAGCGGATCCGACAAGAGGTGAAGGATGGCTTCAAGCACCTCAAGAAGTCGTACGAGCCACTGCGCGAGCTCACAGAAGACGACAAGAAGGAGGAGGGCCAGCAGGAGACGTACGAGGACGAGGAGGTTCAGGTCAAGATCGTGGAGTTAACCACCAACGACCTGGCGGCGCAGCGCAACATGCTGGGCGCCAACACAGCCGAGGACAGCGATGATGCCGAAGAAGAGGAGCAGGCGGCGGCGAGCGAGGACGAGGACACGGCACGTCCTGACCGGATACCCGGTATGGACTTCGATCCCAATGCCCGCAAACGCAAGAAGCAGTCGGAGGATGACGACGACGAGGAGCCAAAGGCCAAGAAGACTAATTCCACCACCGAGACAGACATCAAGAGCAAAAAGGATCTAGATCGCATTATGAAGACAAAGACGCTGAAGAAGATGCACAAGAGCAAGGTGTTCAAGCTGAAGGAGCGCCTGGACAAGAAGGTCAACCAGAAGAAGGCCAAGCGGGAGCGCAACAACACGATCAAGAGCGTGCCCAAGCACCAGCGCAAGCGCCTCAAGTTTGGCAAGGAGCAGCAAAAGTATCGCAAGGGCCGGATGGTCAACAAGAAGGAGCTTCGGCGCAAACGGGGCGGTGGGGGCGGCGACTAAGCGACTAAGTTAGTTAGCATCAGAGTAGTTATCGTAGTGGTTTGTTTTAACGGTTTATTTACTATTACTCTAGTGTTGTGGATCAAATAAACTGTTTCATTTCTGGCTTGTACAATAATTTTGCTAAACACGACGCAGCGCCGGTCTCTCATTCTCATTCGCTCTTCACATATCCACAGTACATATATATCATATACATCCAGCATGCTTTATTTTTGCGGGTTATAAACATATTGGGGGGCAGGCAGGCAATCGCTGCTTCTCGCCGCCGTTTTCGTAAAATTCTATAAATAAAGGGGGGGCCGGCCGTTGCGCCGCTATAACTACAATAAATTTTTTCATTGGGTCCTCTAGGTCTAGGCTATGTACAAAGGTTTTCCGGGTTTTTTTTGTTTTAGTTGAGAGCCTTAAAATATAGTGGGGGGTTGCTTTATTTTCATGTTGCGCAGATTGTTAGCGGGGTAACATTTTTGTAAAATGATACATCAGAGGATCAGAGGTCGAGGATGGTCCTTGCGTGGCCTCCTCTCTTCTCCAACGCAATCTCCGATCTCCGACTTTATTTCCTTACAAGTAATCATAGTTTTATAGGGTCTAAGTCGTCCTGGTGAGGAGGGGCTTTAATGTGGTAGTGTTGGGGGTGGGGGGCAACAGTTATGCTCTAGCTTATAGCTTACTTGTTCTAAGCCTATTTTCCTACTCCTAATATGTTCATAAGCAGTTATAAAACGGTTACAAAACTCTTGCGAAATTGAAATCCCATAACAAATGCACACGACGCCGCCGCAGTGGCTAGTCCAAGTCCAAGTCGTCGTCCATCCGCATCCGCAACCAGTTAGGATTGCTGCTGCTGCTGTTGCTGTGCCGTCGGCTGGCGCCTGGTGTAGCCACCGCCAGCGGCCAGGTGACGCTGCAGGGCTCGCTGCTGGAACTTGGCGCTGCCCTGTCCCCCGAAGCGATTGAACTTGAACTTGTTGCGCTGCTGGAAGTTCTGGCGAAAGTTTTGGTTGTAAAAGCGAGGGAAGCCGCCGCCACCACCGCCACCGCTACCATTCTTGTGCCAGCGCTTCTGGCCCTCGTACTCCTGGAATGGATTGTAGCCGGGGGTGCTGTTGCTGCTATTGCTGCCGTTTCCCTTAGCTCCCGATACTCCAGACTTCACCTTTCGCTGCCGTCCGCGGTCCATTTCGTTCTCTTCGTCGTCGTCCTGGTCCCGCTGGCGCTGCTCCCGCGCATCCACAAGTAGCTGCAGATAATAGAAAATGCAAAAAGTGAGGCTCGAGTTCGGACCTAACATTAAGCTTATGCAGATGAGTTGGGGAACACAAACAAAGTGGGGAATGCATATTCTATGTGTGTACGAAATGGGTGAGTGGCTTACGGTTCACGGTGACAGGTTATCTGGCTGGCAAAACGGTAACACAGCTCGGCTGAATTGATGGCGCATCAATCAAGCGGTGGAAATCAAAAGAACGGCCGGCCAGCAGTCAAATCATAGGCTTCATTGCAACTCGGCGGGGCGGTTGCGGATTCTGCAGGCGCATTACCTTTCTTTCCATCCCTCTCCCTCCCGCAATGTAACTTTTGTAACTCCTCTTAACTCTCTCTCTCTTAACGCTTGGCGAACGGGCCTCAACGGACCTAATCACAGACTATTCGTAATCGTAATCGTATCGTTTTTCTTTTGTGGGGATGCAGCAGAAGGAAACATGCCTTCACCACTAATGCTGCTGCAACAACAGCCTCCTCTACGGGCCGTCCATGAAACGACCCGGATCGAGTGCGTCAACTACTGCTGCTGCTGCTGCTGCTACTGCATCTGCATCTGCACCACCGGCGATGTTGACTGCCGCCGAACTCGTCTCCGCGACGATATCGCTGCCATCCACACTGCCGTGACCAGCTATCCGTTTCGCACAAACCAACTCAAAAGGCTAAATGAATGGGGGATAATGTGGAAATAAATGCAAATTACAAACAAGTTTCGTTTTAGTAAATCAACTCATCATCGCATTTCATGCAGTTAAACTAAGCGAGCGACAGAGATAACTCGAGAGATCAGATCAGAGAGTTCGAAAATAAAGTTAGGCCAATAGAAAACCAGATTAAAAACCCAATGTTAGTGCCAAGGCCACACAGTTGCGATCTGAATCTGCCTTTGAATAATATTTATTCGCATGTGAATAAAGCAAGTTAAAAGGATTTTATTCTTAGAACTCAGACCACAACTGTACGCTTACTTTGAGAACAAATCCCACCAGAGGAAAGTCTTTGCAACGTTCTTTATGTTAGTGCAAACATTTAAGCTGTACTTTAAGATTAGTGAAAGCCTTTGAAGCTTTAGGTGTGAACATAGCTCCACTCCTGCCTCAACTTACCTCTTTCTCAAGCTCCGCGGGCTTGCCGTTCCAGCTAAGCACCGAGGAGCCGTATCCCCGATGCGATTGCTTCAGCAGTTCATTAATCGTGCTGCCATTCGCTGTGGCCTCGCTTTGGTAGCCATTCCCAACGCGTGCCGTCGGCTGTTGCTGCGTCTTAACGGCGGTGCCGTTGAGCAGCTTCTGACGCTTGGCGCCGGGAGTTGTTGGCGATTCTGCAGAGGGTTTGCTGCTGCTGGCGAACGGATTCCGATGGCTCTTGGTCGGGGGGGACTGCTGGTTGTGGGATGTCGGCGCCGCCGTCTTTACCTCCTCCTCCTCGACGTCGTCATCTTCGTCCACATCATCCTCATCGTTGCGGGTTATCTTCCAGATGCCCGTCTTCGATTTGAGGACCGCCGGCGAAGGCGGTGTCTTAGGCGATGGTGGTGTTGCTCTGTTTTGTGACTGCGATTTCTTCTGTGAATGCCAGCCGTTGGTTAGCTGGCTGCTCGGCACCGCTACTGCCGCCGCCGCCTCCTCATCATCCCCATCGTCGTCGTCGTCTTCGCTGTCGGCGGACCTGTGCTTGCTCAAGCTCTTAAAGATCTCGTCAATGGCGTCAGTCTTTTGTTTGCTGCTGTTAACGTGAACCGATGATGACGCCGCCGAGCAACCGTTGGTGAGACCAGCGCCTGTGCCGTTGGTCTTGCTGTGGCCATTGACCGCCGACGGCCCCGATCCCGATTCCGGCTCCGAATCACTTGAATCGCAGCCACTTTGTCGCTTGCGTGAATTTGGCAGTGGGGCCGCCTCCTCCTCTTCCGAAGCAGATTCGTAGGGCACTAGGCTCTTGAGGGGAGTCTTGACGGGGCTGATCTTCACTTGCACCTTCATCGGCGTCTTTGGCTTCTCCACCAGACTCTCCTCCGTCATCTTGGGCATGCTCGGCAGTTGGGCTGTTGAGGGACTTGAGGGCTTGCCCTCATCCTCGCTGTCGTCCTCTTCCGAGGATATTGGCAGGTATTGTTGCTGATTCAATGATTTGTGGTTGCTATTGTTGCTGCTGCTGGTGGTGGTGGTGGTGGAGGAGGAACTTTTGTTACCATTTGCAGTGGCAGCTGGAGAAACTTCGCCTTTAGTGTGTGCACCAGACGACAGTGGAGACTTTGCAGAGTCTTGAAACTTGCCGGTCGTCCCCAGCTGTAGACCGTTCTGCTGCTGCTGCTGCTGCTGGTGCTGTTTGAACTGAATTGCCGTCTTCTGGGCATGATGGCCATTGCTATATCCGTTGATCCCGCCGGGCGGTAGCTGGGGGCCAATAAAGCGGGTGGGCGAGGACGTTGGCGAGGAGGATGATACTGTAGCTGACACTGGCTGCTGCGGGCTGTGGCCATTGGCCAGACGCAGACCATTTCCCCTGCCACCCGCCGCCGGGCTGGAGACCTGCGAGAGGTCCAGTTCGTAGAACATGATGTAGGCATTCGTGTTGCACACGCTCTGCATGGCGATGGGCCGCACATAGCTGTCATCGAAGTTGTAGTAGCTGCCCGCCTCTGTGGAGCCGATGGCCGTGTAGTGGCCGCAGTGCTGCGACACCCCCAGATGGGTGACCATCGAGACGAGGCGGTATGTGAGCGGTTGGGCTTGCGCCGCCGCCGAACGCGCAGCGAATTTGCTTAGATCGATACGTGGCTTAAAGGTGATTTGCTTGGTTAGTTTGTTGCCCATCATGGAGAAGCGCTTCAGCTGGATGCACAGCGTGATGGGTGCCCGCTCCAAGGTGAATTGCTTGGTGGCCGATACCTGAAAGGGACATTACATTAATTACAAATTACATTAACTAAACGCTAGACTCACCTTCTTCTTGCATCCCTCGCACTTGTAACCCATGTCCTCGAGTCGCTCCCGGGAGAAGTGACCCTCGAAGGCCTCCTCTAGCGTGTCCGCCTTGCGTATGTCGAGCAGCAGATCCTGGAAGTGCTGGAACGTGATGGACACGTGATTGCAACTAAGGCAGCGCACCTCGCTGCGAAGATAGCCGCCAAAGATCTGCCCCAGCGGCGTAGTCTCCTTCACCAGCTGGTCCAGCTCCTTGTAATTGCGGAATCGCATCAGGTAGGCCCGCTCCATGGCCTCGACCAGGAAGCGAAGGAACTCATGCGCATCCTCCTGCCGCCCGACGACCATATGCTTGCAGATCTGCTTCAGCTTTGTGTAGATGTGGAAGGGCCGCACAGCCGACTGGTTGCCCTGCGTTGCCTGCAGCGTCTTGGCCATGGCGCAGACGATGCAACAGCCGCCGGACTCGGCCACCATGCAGTTATCCAGATGGGCCTGCTCCGACACCAGCCAATTGGCCAGCGCCGGGATGTGGAGGAGCGCCTGCAGCGTCGAGTTGAGGTAGCAGGTGTTGCCCACATTGATCATGCCAGAGCCGACCTGCCACTTGCGCTCCGATTGCTTCCACCCGATGCGAATGTTCTCGCGCGGATATAGAACACGCTTCGGTTTAGGCAGCTCGTTGGGATTCGGATTCGCAGTCGCACCCGCGTTCGGATGGGCATGTGGTCCGTGGATGTGGCCGTTATTCGGGTGCTCCTTGCGAATCCCACCGTTGCTGCTGCTGCTGTCTGTGAATCGAGAGAAACGATGGAAGGCCTGGATGAGCACGTGCCGCAGAAGGTGGATGCAGGGCCCGAGGAGCAGTTTGTAGAGCACCCACAGGGCGAACCCGTCCACAATTATCACAGTCATAATGCATTGAGTGCGGAGACCGTTCTCCGTTCTTAGCTTTTCTGCTCGTCGCTCCTCGCTGAATGTGTTTTGCTTGGCTACTAAAATAAAACCAGCTAGCGAGCTGCTCGCTGTGGAAACTGCTGACACACACTCGCACACACACACAGAGCCACAGGCCACAGGCCTCACCTGTGTGTGTCTGATAACAGCGAACGAGGGAGCGAACGAGATGGCGAGTGGCAAGAAGAGAAGTAGCAAAACAAGGCAGACAATGCGCCGACGCAGTGTGTATGGCCGTCCCACTCGCGCCTATAGCACATGGGTCTGCTTGGGCTTGCCAACTGAATTTTTGGCGCGACCTAACAGTGGTTGTTGTAGGCGCTTCAATTTCCAGCTCCCTTTTGTAATTGTTTCGAGGCATTGACCAGACGACCAGACCGACCACATCTTGTTACAGCAGCGCCCGTCGCCTTGTCTTGGCTTTGTCCCGTGTGTCTCCACTTCCTGCTCCGCCGGCCGCGACTGTGGGCGTGAATCACGCCTGCAATCGCATTGCCTTTTGTTCTCCCTCCTCACGCCCCCATTCACACGCAGCGCAAGAAGATTGCGACGCATTTACCGAATATAAAAGAAAATAAAAAGGAAAAAACAAAGCTAATAAAATACCGCTGGCGCAATACCCCTGTGGCCATGTGTGCGGCGAAAAGAGACGGAACAACTATCGGGGGGGGCCTCGTGCTTTCTGTCTTTCGCCGCCGAAGCAGCGGCAGCACGTTTTTTTCCGCCACTGTGTTCTGTGTTTCCAAACTTCTGTGAATCAGAACTTGAAGTTGTTGTTGCCACCTCTCTACTCTCCAGCTCACTCTTTACGAGTTGTACTTGTTTTGCTTTTTCGTGTTCCCTTGCATTCTGTTTACACGTACACCACCCAAGCGCAATCACTCGCACTCACACACGCACGAAAAGTACAGGTATGCTGCTTGCGCCGACTGCGCTGCTGCTGCTGTCGGCGTACTGCAGACGGACATGAAAAATAACTAAAATGTTTGGCGGAAAACAACACACGTGATTTCTGGAGGTGTTGTCAAACACAAAATTAAATATGAATTAACAGGGAGGGATCAGCATTGGGCAGATGGAACAATTCGCGAATACAGGCATTGCGACACAAAGAAGAAACACACCACAAGACGGAGGCAAAGAAAACCACTTTTGCTACAGCAACTTCTCTCCGCACTTCCTTTTTTCTCTTGGCCTTTTCTACTTGAATACTCACCATGTCCATTTGCGCCCACAACTTTGCCAGCGTTGGTTTTGTTGGCGCTACCGAAGCCGTTGCAGTTGGCGGCGCCGGGATTGCTTGGCTTGATGACAATGTACTTGGATTTGAGGTTCTCCAGCACCGACTCGTGGTAGTTTGGCACCTCCTCATACTCGATTTTGGCCATCAAAATGCGCTTGGCATTAGCCACAATGTGGCTCTGAAGATTGCCGGAGTCGTCGCCGGTTTTGGCCTCGTCAGCAGCAGCCGCCGCCCTGGCCGCTCCGCCGCCGCTACCGACGCCGACGGAAACGCCGAGCGATTCTCGCAGAGCGGCATTGACGACATTCGCCGTCTCGCATACGGCCACCGACATGGGCATGGCGGCGATGCTCCTGCTGCCGCTGGTGGTGGCGGGGATTTGTGGTGGAATCTTGGTGGATGGGGGTGTTGGCGCCGCTTATTGAGGATATGGATGTTGCCCGTGGCCGTTTCGCTGGCTGCAGTCCCAGCTAGCTGCTGGGCATCGGCGATCCGCTCAGATCCGCTCCTTCTGCACCGCCCGCGACCCCGACACGTCCTTCACACGCCGTTCGTTGCCCGCGTTTACTCTCCCAAATCTCTCTCTGCCTTCGCTTTGCACACCGACTGTGTTCGCGGACCGACACACGCACGCACACTAACGCATACGGAAACACTCTTTTTCTGGCTCTGTCGACGGCTCCGCTGTGCGATTTGTCGGCAATCTGAACATAACTGTAGGTGCCTTAATCAATCCGAATTATTTTCGGATACGGAGAGAACACATTTTGTAACGAAAAACTGGCTTTCAAAAATAATGACGATTCCTTCCCTCGTGTTTCTTGCGATTCTCTTTAGGGTTGTTGATACATCGATATTTTTTTCTAAAGATGATATATTTATATCACGATTTTTTGTTTGCCCAATTATCGAAATAGCGATATTTTTATTTGATATTTTTTGTCAGACGAAGACATGAATTACAAAACATGAAAGCTTTTGTATGCAAGAGCCAGAAAAATAATATTATGAAAAGTTTTAATCGTAAGTAAGTTCTTATTTTGAAGAATAAGTGGATCCCTTTTTTTTACCGCGCTAGTGATGCAAGTTCGACCGAAAACATCGATGTCGATGGTCGTCGATGTTTTCGAAATATAAAATCGGGATAAAAAAAAACATAAAAAAAAATCGAAGCCTAGTTAAATTTTTTAATAAATTTAAACAACATTTTTATAACTTTATTTATGTGTAACAAATGTAAGCAATAAGCTTCTTTAATTTCCTATATATATATAAATATGTATATTATTTTATGAAATATACAAATTCTAAACAATACCAATAATAAGGCATTCTTAGCAGTTTGTTTAATTTTGTTTGAGATTATTAAGGGGGAAAAAAAAACAATAATGCTTTCAAAGTAGCCTTTTCGTTTTCATTCTTTGTTTATTATTTAATTTTTGTACTTTTCACATGTAAATCCAACACCGATAAGGCAAACGTTCCGAGATGTCGCAAGTTGTCAATAGTAATGGTCGTCCACAATCGGCGTTAATTAAGCTAGTTTATCTAGTTAAAAAAAAAAATAAATAAATAAATATCAAAAATATATTGTTCTAAGTCATATTTTATTTATAATATTTTATTTCGAATAAAAAATATCATCGATACGATATTTTTGAAAATATACGACAACTCTGTACATTCCCTGTACATTCTCTTTACGAAAAGTCTGGCAACGTTTCAAATTTTAGTTAATTTTCCCAGCGTTGCCAGACTTTTCAGGGACTAGGTTGCCAGACTTTTCGTTTATGAGCATAGAGATGCAAGAACATCGATCTTTTCGATGTTTTTCTCCCATCGATGTTTCACCGATGTCTTTCCATAAACCAATTGTTGAATTAGAATTTAGAATTTGGAAATCAGCCGAGAAGAATGGCCTCCACGGGACTTCTTGTCGTGTCGAATATCAAGCACCTGGGCAAGTCCCTTCGTGCCATTGAGAAGTACGTGAATTCCCTGTACATTCACCTGAATGTGGCAACGGGTTCAACGTCCACTTCGACGACAGCTCCGCCGCCTCCGGTTTGGGGCCGCCTTATTTCCCAGCTGTACGCAAACAGCAGCAGTTACGTTGGCAACCAGTTGGACCTACGAGTGCTCGTGTCCCCTCTCCGACCGGGCGCCGGTGGAGCCCCCAAGCTTCGTCAGCCCGTGGACCTCCTGTTTTCGGATGCTCACCACCCGGAGCTATGCGAACGCCTGCGGGCGGAGCTTAACATTAGCAAGCCCACCATCTTTCTGGAGGACACGGCCAGCTGCGACCTGAGCGTCCACGAGGACACCGCGCAGGCTCCCAAAGTGTATCCTTCGGTTGTCCTGGGCGGAACCTTTGACCGCATCCATTTGGGGCACAAGATATTCCTCACGCAGGCGGTTTTGCGCGCCTGCAAGCGGCTTGTGGTGGGCGTGACAACCTCGGCCATGACGAAGGGTAAGCACTGGAATGAGTCGGCAAAAGATTCTTATCTTAATGGCCTTTGCTATCGCTGCTGTCGTCTGCAGGCAAGACGCTGCCGGACTTGATTTTGCCCGTGGAGGAGCGTATTGCCCGGCTGCGGGAGTTCCTTACGGACATAGACAGCACGCTGCAGTACGAGATCGTGCCCATCGACGATCCCTTCGGACCTACTCAGGTGGATCCCGACCTGGATATGATTGTGGTTAGCGCGGAAACCCTGCGAGGCGGCCAAAAGGTCAATGAAATACGACAGGCGAAGAAGCTGGGGCAACTGGAGATCTTCGTGATTGACATTGTCGAGAGCAATGTGCACGACGGCATCCACGAGACGAAGGTCAGCTCGAGTAACACCCGCATCGACCTGCTTGGCAGCCGCTGGCGTAGGCCCGAGCAGCGGCCCCATCTTCCAGCGCATCCCCACATAATCGGACTAACGGGGGGCATTGCCTCGGGCAAGAGCAAGATGGCAGAGAGGCTGGGCTCCATGGGCGCCAAGGTCATAGACTGCGACAAGGTGGCCCACGATGTCTACGAGCCCGGACAGGTTTGCTACCAGCGGATCGTTGACCATTTCGGAGCATCTATACTGTCGCCTGACGGCCGCATTGATCGCACCAAGCTGGGGCCTCTGGTCTTTGCCGATCCCAAGGAACTGCAGGCACTCAACGGCATCGTCTGGCCGGAACTAATCGCAGAGGTGAACCGTAGACTAGACGTCCTGCGTTCCCAGAGTGAGGTTCCACGAGTGGTGGTCCTGGAGGCGGCGGTACTGCTGCGCGCCGGCTGGGAGACCAATTGTCACGAGGTGTGGTCCATGATTGTGCCGCCCGAGGAGGCCGTGCGTCGGATTGTGGAGCGCAACAACCTCAGCGAGGAGGAGGCCCGGAAGCGGCTTGCTAGCCAGGTGCCCAACCCGGAGATCGTGGCGAAGTCTCACGTGATATTCAGCTCGCAGTGGGATCACGACTTTACCCAGCAGCAGGCGGAGAGAGCCTGGAAGATGCTCAGCAAAGAACTGGAGGCGGCGCAAAACAGTCGCCTCTAGAGCGGATCGATATTCCACAATTGTTAAACCTTTTCTTTTTTGTATGATTCTTTATGTATTTTGTTGTACATTGCTTAGTTTTAAGTCGAAAGTTGAAGAGAAGTTTGCCGGGACATAATTGGGAAAACGCTGAAATTTGCATGGGAGATGGGAGCATGGGTATCCTCTGTCCTAGTGGCTCTCGCCCTTCTTGCCGGCCACCCGCTTGAAGTCATTCATCTTGGTGGTCATGATCGGGGAGCCGATGAAGCCGATGTAGTCAATCTGTGTCACATCGCCGCCGGATTGATTGTTCTTTACAAAGATCTGGATGTTCTGCACGTTCTGGAACTTGACGTATCGCAGATTCACGGGCACACCGTTCTCCAGTTCCTTCTCAGCCAGGCTGCAAGTGAAAAATATAGCTGGTAGTGCCGGGTTAAGTTAAGCCTGGGTTAAAATTGAATCTCACCTGAGATCCTGCACACTGGTCATGGACTCGGCCATGTCAAAGTCTATGGTGCGTGGCTGGTTAATAAATAGTTTGACATCCTTGGGACCCAGTTGCGATGGCGCCTTGAACTTCAGCGAGTGGATCTTCACAGCCTGGTTGAAGGTGATAGACATGATCAGTTGCTCATCGCAGTCGGACTGCAGATAGCCGCCGGCGGAGGCGAGAGCGTGCTTCAGGCCGTGATCATCGGATTCGTTGAGGCACTCGCACTCCTGCTTCGAGATGAATGTGTTTAGTTCCATCTGCCGAGGGGTTAAAGAATTAAGTTTAAGTCTGTGAGAGATCCAAGGCTGCTTAGCCTACCAGTCCCTGGCCGTAGTCTTCGCCCGCTTCTTCGCCAGCGGCGGTGCCAATGTGCTCCTGGATTTTCGCCTCCAAGCCGTTGATGTCCGCTCCCTGGATGCGATCGATCTTGGTCCTGTTCCTGTAAAAGATGAACGTGGGCATGGCAGACACGCCCTGTCCGGCGGCCGTGTCCTGGCACTTGTCCACGTCCACCTTCAGGAAGATCGCCTTCGGATACTTATTCGGGAACATCTCGAAAATGGGAGCGATCCGCTGGCAAGGACCGCACCATGTCGCTGTGAAGTCCACGACGACTAGGCGTACGCCCGCCTGCGCCAGTTCCGCTTGGAAGTGGGACTCGTCGTTGATCACGCGTACGGACATTACGCTATATTTTTTATTTTAAAAATTTGCGAAGTGACAACAAAAAGATGACTGGCAGATGTGGAAAAAAACACAACATTAGTGTGACCGCTCTGAGCGTTTAATTATACCACCAGCGCTGTGGAAAAATACTAAAGTATGTTTTTTTTACAAACTCGTGTTATAATTGTATTTATTATTATTTATTATAATTATAATTGTACCAATATTAATCTCAAACGTCCCTTTAATTTAGTTGAGAGGTTTAGTTAGAATTTAAAAGGTGATACATGGTTTAGAGAATGTCTATTTGCACTAGGGTTGTCAGCCATTCATTAGTACCTCATTAAAGCTATATAAAATAAAAAAGTTTAGAAATTCATTAAAACATAAAAAAGCGCATAACCCAGCCGTATGAAAATCGAAACTGGTTTTATGCATTCTACAAATTATTGCGCACTGGGATTTCAAAGCCCTAAGTACTAGGCTTCGTTGGGTACATTTTAAAATGGGTACAACTTGAATTAGGTACAATTCAAACCGAATCTTTTCAAAAGAAAATGGCTGAGAACGCGGAAATCGACCAAAAGCTAGTGTAGCCAGACCTTAAACGGAAATCCTCTGCTTTTTGCGGAAAAGGACGGCGGGCACACTGCTTCTACCTCGTGGTTTTGTTTCAGGCATTTTCAATCCCATTCGCCATTTTTAAAACACCACAGATAGAGAACACCATGGCAGACGTGGAAAAGGAGCCGACTATCGCCGAGGATTTGGTGGTCACAAAGTACAAGTTGGCCGGCGAGATTGTCAACAGTGAGTTACCGGCCCCGTGGCCGACGAGGGAAAGCGGCTCCAGTCGCGCTGCTACGTGGCGCTTACACAATTCACTTGCACAAATGCCGCTTTCCCTTTCGCCACGCGACGATATATCCGCCTATTTCTGGAAACTTGGATACGTTTAATTTTAGAAACCCTGAAGGCGGTGATTGGACTCTGCGTGGTGGACGCCTCCGTGAGGGAAATCTGCACCCAGGGCGACAATCAGCTCACCGAGGAGACCGGCAAAGTATGTAATGAACGGAAGTTTCCGGTTGCGCGAAGCCCGCGCATCGACTGCAGTTGTTGTCCAATGATTAAAACTTTACGCCTTTGAGGGGCGCCTTTGATGCGTGTGCCATGTGCCGTGCGGTCTGGCGTCCTCGTGGCTGCCAGGCGCTCGTGGGGATTAAGTGCCCACGTGCCCGACCGGCCTGTGTGTGCTCACCATTGGAATCCCGAGGATTCACAGATTATGAGATCTGAGGACACAAAAGTTGCAATCGATGACAGGCGCTGTATGGAACCGCCCGACTAAACCTATAATCCCCTTGCAGGTATACAAAAAGGAGAAGGAGCTGAAGAAGGGCATCGCCTTCCCCACTTGTCTGTCCGTCAACAACTGTGTCTGCCACTTCTCGCCATCGAAGAACGACACCGATTACACGTTAAAGGCCGGCGATGTGGTTAAAATGTAAGTGGCTTTCTCATTTATAGCTCCCTCACCGCCTTAACTCTATTTTTATTTCCTTCTCTTGTCCCACACAGCGACTTGGGGGCCCACATCGATGGCTTCATTGCCGTGGCCGCTCACACAATCGT
This sequence comes from Drosophila bocqueti, assembly GCA_018151655.1. Lineage (NCBI taxonomy): Eukaryota > Metazoa > Arthropoda > Insecta > Diptera > Drosophilidae > Drosophila > Drosophila bocqueti. Next base: position 4,652,264 of record JAECXF010000230.1, read on the forward strand.
AGTGGGTGGCAGCGCGGGCGAGAAGATCAGCGGTCGCCAGGCCGATGTCATCCTCGGCGCCTACTGGGCTGTCCAGGCTGCCCTGCGTCTGCTCAAGTCCGGAGCCAATGTAAGTTTACCCCCCATTCCTATCTTCCATGCAAGAAACGGATTGTCTGTCGCGAGTCTCCAGCGACTGAACATCTCAACACTTGCAGAGATCAGCGGCGGCTGCCTGGTTATTGCCCTTGCCTATTATTAAGGGCTGTGGGCTCTGCCAGTTGTCCACATGGTTACTTTTGTTGCATGCAACGGATTGGCTGCTGCCGAAACTCTGGCACAGTACAGCTCAACGCCTGCAGAGAGCAGCGAGGTCTATTTCGTGAACTGAACAAGTTCGTGTCTGAGAAATGTTCGGTCTTTAAAATGGTCCACATCCTCCATAGTCTTTTAGATGGAATAGGATCTGCAGGCAACGGATTGACTGATGCTTCAACTCCTGGCACAGTTCAGCTCAACGCCTGCGGATAATGATTGCGTCAATTTCGTGAACTGAACAGATTCGTGCTCGAGAAGTGTTCGGTCTTTAAAGTTGTCCACATTCGCATATAAATTGAGAAGCTTTTATCTAATGATTGCTTTTGATAGATGATTAGGATTGACGTTATGTTCGATTACCCCAAAGTGTTGTTTTGTTTTTAACTTGTGGGTGGTAGCGTCTACGTAGCTTCTTGCCAACGTCACCTAAAATAAAATGCTAACCAATGCAACCATTTTTTGTGCACATTTTCAGAACTACGCCATCACCGATGCAGTCCAACAGATCAGCGAGTCATACAAGTGCAAGCCCATCGAGGGCATGCTTAGCCACGAGCTGAAGCAGTTCAAAATCGACGGCGAGAAGACGATCATACAGAATCCCAGCGAGGCGCAGCGCAAGGAGCACGAGAAGTGCACCTTCGAAACGTATGAAGTCTATGCCATCGACGTAATTGTCAGCAGCGGCGAGGGAGTGGTTAGTAGATCCGACAATTTCCTTTCTTCATATCCTCATTTTGTTCGATGATTAAGAAACACGCGCTTGAGGCCGACCAAGTTGGGTCGCGGAGTTTTAGCACGGCAGCGTCTTGCACGCTCGGCGGGTGCTTGGTTTGTAGTCCCGGCCCGTGCGAACACCAAAGCCTAGCCAAATGTTGTCCGAAGATAGCAAGATTATGAGATCTGAGAACGTCCTCTCACAGAAATCCTGACTAAATCCAATGTCCAGAACACACTTGCTAAGCCTTCGCGTATCCATTTCCGTTGCAGGGACGCGAGAAGGACACAAAGGTTTCCATCTACAAGAAGTCGGAGGAGAACTACATGCTCAAGCTGAAGGCATCCCGTGCCCTGCTGGCAGAGGTGAAAACCAAGTACGGAAACATGCCCTTCAACATCCGCAGCTTTGAGGAGGAGACCAAGGCCCGCATGGGCGTCGTCGAGTGCGTTTCGCACAAGATGATTGAGCCCTTCCAGGTTCTGTACGAGAAGCCGAGTAAGTTTTATGCGAAAAGAAGCTTTTTTTTAGGAATTTAGGTTATCCGCAAAACTTAATTCCGGATTTGGTACACCTTTGGGTGCTAAATGCGGCCAGACATTTTGCCAGAGCGAAAACCCAGGCACTGGCGTCTTCAGCAGTTGCCCCATTTGTGGCCTCTGTCTGAACATGGCAATGCCACAACTCTTTCAATCTATGAATTCTTTCTTATTTTCAATATTTAAATGTAGGGTCGCTGTTATTTTTTATGATTTCTGTTCCGCTGTTTTAATTTTGCGCGTCGATCGTTTTATTTTCGCTAAAATCCAAGTGACCGTATTTCTTTATTCTTATAATCTAGCTTAATTCTACACAATAGACCGATAACATTCTATATCGATATCTTACATTCGATTACACTAAGGCGCGCAGCTCAAATTGGGAAGTTTACACTTATTTAATATTAATATTATTATTAATTCTGTTAACTATGTGTTTGTGTCTTATTTGAAGCCCTAATAATAGACTCTAAAATCTTGAATTACAGGCGAGATTGTGGCGCAGTTCAAGCACACGGTCCTGCTTATGCCCAATGGCGTCAACTTGGTCACCGGCATCCCATTCGATGCGGAAAGCTATGTGAGCGAGCACAGCATTGCGCAGGAGGAGCTCAAGGTAGGCAGACCGCTCTCTTTATAATCCAAAGTAAATGCTAATGTGAAATCATTGATATTTAGGCTCTGGTCGCGCAGCCTCTGGGCCCCGTCAAGGGCAAGGGTAAGGGCAAGAAGGCTGGAGCTGCTGGAGCGGCGACAAAGGTGGAATCGGCGCCGGCCGTTGAAACCAAGGCATAGACCCCGCACGCAACATACAACACACCATCCCCTCCAACAGCAAATGCTAAAAAAAAACTACAATGTGAACAATTGCGCTGCCTACCGCTGCCGCTCCACAGATTTCTTACCATAGAATTCGTTGCGTAGTACACACACCACCCCCAAACACTCCTTTTGACAACCCACAACGGCAAGAAAATTTGAGGAGGATGCAAGTTGTTCATCAGTAGAACGAGAGAACGCAGAGCCATTTCCCCGATCCTATCCATCCATTCGCGCAGGTCGGTGTACTGAACACCGCTCCAACTTTACCTCTTTATTTCCGTTACTATAGTAAGCTGACTTCGTCGTCGTCTATCGGTTTGTTTGTTCAACATCATCGCAACGAAAACAGAAGAAGCAAAAGGAAAATCAAGAACTGTCGTCAAATTGTAACAATTTTAACGCTAAAATGATCTTTAAATATAATTCAAGATATATGAAACAAAAACGTTATTAACGCTGCGTAGTATGTATTAAATAAAATTAACATTTTCTATAAAACAAACCGATAAATGCCATCTTTTCATCGGGGACTAACAGGACTAAGGGGGTCTTCTACTTACAAATATTTTAAAACTCAATTTTTTTTATTATTATTACAAGATGTAGAAGAGTAATAAAAAAAAGTTATCTCATTATCTTGTACAGTTTCCTCAAAATTAATTTCTGAAATTTCTAATTGGCCAAAATTTCGGACCCCCATAACCATAATCCGAATTGCAGACGCTCGTTTTCGTTCATAATAAATGCACTTGACCAGTTGTGTTTTTATTTTTGATACTTTTTAATTTAGTTTTGATGTTCACATTCACATTATACAGTTCGTGGTTTAGATTTCTTGCTTTGTTTAGTTAATTTTACAGTCTCATCTTTGAACTCTGGTTTTACGAAAGTTGCAAGAATAACTTCGCCCCGCGTTAGTGTCGTGCGCCAGACCGCCCCCAGACCTATGATCGAATCCAATCTACGGCAGCCGCCCGGCTCCCTCTCTCTCTCTCTCTCTTCAGATGCGTCAAACAAAATAAACAACAACAAAATACGCAATTGCCAAGGGTACACAAGTATATAGAAAACACACGCGACCAGCAGCAGTTGCAGCCGTCGCTGGGGGGTTGCGGATGCGGAGGCCAGGTTCTGGGATTTAATTGTCTGTCTGCCCTTCGCTTAGATGTACATACATTCATGGTTTGGTGTGTACTCTCTACTCTCTCTCTTTGTGCTGGCGACTGTGTGTGTGTTTTATTCTATAGATCACGGCTCTGGCGGCAGCCTGGCGACGCCAGCCTAGTTATCGACATGCACGTCCATGGGCGCCGAGGCGGTCACGTTGCTCGACTTCTCCGGCGAGTCCAGGTAGATCTTCAGGGCGCGCTCGCGGCGCTGAGAGTAGCGCGTGGTTGACACACAGCCGACACGGTCCAAGCGAGCCTTTTCCCTGGCATTCATCTGTCGGCGCTCCTCCAGCGTCAGTTCCCTCGCGGGCACGCTCTTATCTCTGTTTTGGGGAAAGGGGGATTTATGATTAGGAGGATTCTGGCTTTGAAGCTCCACGCAGCAGCAGCAAACTCACTTGTACAGGTAAATGTTGGCCGCCTGTGTGGTGTTCAACGGATACTTGTCCAGGCTGGCGGGGACCGAATACCAGCTGGTGGACTCGTTGACGCTCACCGCTGATATGCTTGTGCAGGGGAAATTGCTGTTTACCTGCAGGAAGAGATCTTGCTTGAGATCTAAACGGGGGTGAGGCGTTGCAGTTGCAGTTTCAGACCTACCTTCATGTAGCTCATTTTGTCCACTGTAATGTCGCTGATCTGTGCTAACGAACGTCTGATTTCGCTTTCCTCTGGAATGGAAAATGGGTTATCAGTTAGCAGTTATCCTTGCTTCCCTAATGAGGGTTCATAGTTCATAGCTTTTCTTGGTATGCGCCGCCCAGTACTTACGGTCCAAGGTGATTTCCTGGAACTTGCCAAACTCCATTTTGGCGGGACACCAACGCCTCACGAATATAGTCAATGAATCGTCCTTGGGCTGTGGCTTAACCCCCTCCTCGCACTCTTGAACAATGAACTGGGAACAAATAGAAAAAACAATTAATAAATTAATAAATAAATAAACAAAAATAATAAATTTAGCTAATAAAACTCACCTCCGTTGTGCTGGTGGAGCGCATGTCACAGTACAGGGTCTCGTCGTTGGCCAGAATCTTGATGGGACTGCGACCGCCCTTCAGCCAAATGCGGCAGTTCTCCACCGAAAGTGTGGCATACTTGGCATCCATGCGATGCAGTTTCGCCACGAGCTCCTGCTTGGCCTGCTCCGCGGTGGTGTTGGCATTGTACACCCACTCGCAGACGCAGGGCAGCTTGGAGGTTTCGTTGTCCAGGTCGCCGAGTCGCAGGAAATGGATTTTGGCCTTGTACTCATCCGGCTGCAGCGTCTTGCCCAGCTCCACGGTCAGGGTCTCGCCCTCGGTGAGCAGGACCAGCGAGTTGTTCTGGCAGCTGGACAGATTGCTCTCGTGCTTGCGCTGCAGCTTGAAGTAGGTGGCGGGCACTTGGATCAGCTGCTCGATGTGGCGCTTGAAGGCGGTCATGCGCATGTGGGTGCCCACAAGCAGTTTGTAGGCGCGCGTTGGTTTCCGCAGCTGCGCCTCCTCGTCGGACTGGTGGCCGCCGGAGCTGGAACCCGTGCCCACCACATCCACGCACTCTATCCGCGAGGCGTAGAAGAAGTGCGGTGTACTGGCGGTGGGCAGCAGCAGGGGATCCAGTGAATCTGCCGCCGCCGCCGCCGCATAACTGCCGTTGCCATTGCAGTAGGCATGCACACGCATCATGGCATCGTGGGAGACCGCCTCGTCCTCCGGGCTGGACAGCTGCGGCGAGTGGCTGGTGGAGCTCACTTGGCTGTCGCCGCCACCGCGATGCGCCAGGTTATCGGACTCCACCAGCGTGCGATCCCCGTCGCTCAGGCTGCTGTCCTCCGAATTGGACTCGTGACCGTGGCTGGGACTGGGCTGGGCGGCTCCAAGCGGCTCCAGCAGATCCCGCTTGTAGCGACGCCAATCGTATTCGTTGATGGAGGAGGACTCGTGACCGTGGCTAGGACTGGGCTGGGCGGCTCCAAGCGGCTCCAGCAGATCCCGCTTGTAGCGTCGCCAATCGTATTCGTTGATGGAGGAGGACTCGTGACCGGGCGGCCCCACGCCATTCATCATGGCGGCATCCACAACATCACCACCGCTGGCAGACTGCAACAACAAGGAGAAAGTTCAGTTAGCTGGGAAAGAGGAACCACAAATCTCTGACTTCAAATCTCACCTCCACAACTGACTCCATGCTGGGCACTCCCAGCACCTCCAGGCTGGCTGCATCCGTGTTGGGCACGTTCAAGTAAAAGTATGTTATGGATTTGAACTGGGTATTGGCCAGATTCTGTAGCTGCTGCAGTGCCTCGGGCGTCGGGTGCGGATCGCAGGCCACAAAGGCCTTGGGCACCGTACCGCGCACCGTGGCGAGCAGGAACGGCTGCGGCTGCTCACTCAAGTGCAAACGGACGGCGATGGAGCGACGCAGGGCGTCGGTGGCCTCCCGCTCCCGCGCTGCTGAGTAAACCAGGAAGGGACCGTCCATCGCCATGGTCGATAGATCTACCATAAACACATACCAGGTCATCCCATCCGGCGCGTAGATCTCAAACTCCTGATCCTCGGCCCGATACTCGAGCAGAAAGTCCAGGCTGTAGTTCTGGGAGGCACGCAGCTCGGTGAGCGTCGGATCTGTGCAGCTCTCCAGCGACTGGATAATCGTGTCCATGGTGGAGTTGTAGGCCACTAAACGGCAGCGCGAGATCGGCGCAAATTGTTCCACGCTCAGCATTTCGTAGGCGGACATCAGCACGCTGTTCACGTCGAAGCTCTGCGAGACATAGACCCGCGTGATCTTCATCTTCTTCAGCAGCGGATTGTAAAAGTAGACGCGCGGCTTGTACAAATCCGGGAGAGCCAAGTCGGTGACTGTGATGTGCCTGCCCAGGCGTGTGACGCGCGACTCCTCCTCCGCCGAATGCAGCTTGGGCAGCAGCGTCTTGATGTGCTCCGGAAAGTCGGCCACCTTGGCGACCTGCTCGTTCCGCTTGGCGTCCACCTGGCGGTACATCAGCATGTAGGCATTGGTGCTCGAGGTGTAGGCGCTCGAGTAGTAGCTGCCATTGGGTCCGCCGAAAGAACGCTGAATGTCCTCTTGGGTGATCTGTGGGGAAAGCAAGCAGAAGATTCAAGGATTTGCAGGCAGAAGATTAAAGGATTTGCAGGGAGAAGATTGAGGGATTTGCAGGGAGAAGATTGAAGGATTTGCAGGGAGAAGATTGAAGGATTTGCAAGCAGAAGTTGGAAGGATTTGCAAGCAGAAGATTGAAGGATTTGAAAGCAGAAGATTGAAGGATTTGCAAGCAGAAGATTGAAGGATTTGCAAGCAGAAGATTGAAGGATTTGCAAGCAGAATATTGAAGGATTTGCAAGCAGAAGATTGAAGGATTTGCAGGGAGAAGATTGAAGGATTTGCAAGCAGAAGATTGAAGGATTTGCAGGGAGAAGATTGAAGGATTTGCAAGCAGAAGATTGAAGGATTTGCAAGCAGAAGATTGAAGGATTTGCAAGCAGAAGATTGAAGGATTTGCAAGCAGAAGATTGAAGGATTTGCAGGGAGAAAGCAAAGGAGAAATCCACCCACCGTTGACACATTCTGGTCGTTGAAGCAGAACCACTCGTTGCTGTCAAAGTCCTTGATATACGCATAGTAGTGGCCACCCGAGGCGCTGCCCGAGTGGATCATGATGGCGAACAGCTCGTACATGTACGGTCCGGAGCCCTGCTTGGCGCTCTTGCTGGTGCTGCTGCTCATGTCGATGCCCTCGTCCTCGTCGTTCAGATCGTTCTCGTGCTGGCTGGAGCTGGCGGTGGTCACCACGCCGCTGCTCAGGTTGTCATCCTCCATGGCCGAGCCACTGTCCGCCGTGCTGCAGTCGTCCACGGTGGCCGTGCCGTTCATCTGCGAGGAGTTCTTTGTTCGCCAGTGTTGCCGCTCCGGTTGATGAAAGTGTTCAGGTTGAGGGTTTGCGGGAAGGTCACTCTGTGTAAGAAGAGGAGTTAAAAATCTGGGATGCCTCTGGTATTTGCAACACTCACCTGTCGTTGAGCTTAATGCGGTGCATCGTCTGGTAGTCAAAGTCAAAGCGCTTCAGGTGCAGCGTGAGGACGTAGGGAAAGGACTTGAAGTGCAGCCCCTTGTGGGCGTCACACTTCTTCTTGCACTTCTCGCACAGATACTGATTGTTGCCGTCGAGCGTCTCGGGCTGGACGAAGGCACGCAGAGCCTCCTCAATGCTGCCATAGGCTGAGCTACTACCAAAAGGACGCACCGGCAACGGGATGTCCAGGAAGGTATCTTCGCGCGTCTTCTCCGTATTGCATTCCAGACACTTGACATAATCGTTCATCTTGCCCTCGTAGAGGTTGGAGATGAGGTTCGCCTGCTTGGTGTTCTTGAATTTGTGCTCCAAAGCGTCGAACATGACGCGGCACAGCTCCTGAATGTCGTGCTGCTGCCACGCCTCGGTGGAGTCCCAGCCAAAGCTTCGCGTTAGATCCGTGGTCTCCACCGCCGCCTTGGGCGAGGTCTGCAAGTTCAGGAAGAGCTTTTGCAGCTGATAGGGTATATTCTTGGCCTCGTTGTCGTTGTCAAACTCCCAGCGATAGAGCGCATTCCGGAACTCGGGCGTCATGTAAAGCGCCTGCAGCAGACTGTTCAAATAGCAGGTCATGGCCTGGTTCACCAGTCCCACATAGCCCTTGGGGCCGCCATTCGCATGCCGGATCGTCTCTCCCCCCTCCGTCTCTGTGGTGGCCGAGGCCACAAAATCGGAGGCGGCAGTGGTCCGCTGCTGCCACGAGGGCATCTCATCGCCGCCGTATTTGCGACGATAGAAATTGGATACAGCCGGATCATTGCCATCATCCGGTCCACTTGCAGCTTGTTCCCCATCTCCGGTCGCACAGCCGTCGCCGCCGTCCAAGTCGCCAGCTGGAACGCCGAAATCGTAGCCAGGTCCAAGCATCGTTGGACTTGCGGAGGCGCCAAGAGCCAGATCGTCGTCCGACAGCTGCTCCGCATCCGATATGAACAGCTCCGAGGAAGCATCCTCCGACGGCGAGATGAGATGCTGCTGCAGTTGGTCAGAAATCTCCGCCTTGGTCAGCGTGTCGATGGGCTCGCTGTCCAGCAGCTCCTTGATGGGCGACGATAATGGCTTAATGGGACTTGGAGCCTCGAGACTGCCTTCTGCCTTAGGCTGCTGCGTCGTCTTGGGACTCGCCTCGGAAGTGGTTGCGGAGCCAGCCTCTGGGGTGCTCTTGGGACTCTCTTCGGGGCTGGCCTTTGGAGCTTCCTCTGAAACTGGCTGGGATTTGGGGCTCTTTGGAGCTTCCTCTGAAACCGGCTGGGATTTGGGGCTCTTTGGAGCTTCCTCTGAAACCGGCTGGGACTTGGGGCTCTTCTTTTCTGGCGACGACTTGGCCTTGGGAATTTTCTCCGTGCTGCTTGGCTGCTCGAGGGTAACGCTAGCTTCGCTCGTTGTTTTTGACTTGCTCGGGGAGGTGGAGCCAGATGCAGGCTTCTTTTTGATTTTCTTCTTTTCGCCAGTGGCCGGGCTCTTGGCTTGCGCCTCGTCAGACTTGGCAGTGGCGGCTACCTTCTTGACCAACACCTTCTTTATGGGCAACTCGAAACGTTTGCTGACGTCGCCGTCCCAGCTGCCGGAGGGTAGCAGAACCAAGTGATTTTTAAGCTGGCGCTCGAAGCCCTGCACATCGTACAGCAGCTGTGAGTCTATCGCATTCAGGTTGACCTTTTAGGAGGAAAGGTTAAGGATTAGTTTAGGGAAGGAGTCATAGAGCTGCACCACTTACCAAATCCTTGTTGCCGTGCGGCTGCAGCAACAGCTCAAACTTTGCGTATGTAAACTGGGTGGCGATGAGGTCGATCACTCGCTTCACCGTGTAGTGTGAGCGCACCACCACATTGATCTTCTTCTGCTCGGAGCCGGGCGTCTGGTCAAAGACCGAGACGGTGCACTGCTCACCGCTCTCCTTGTCCTTGTCCATGATGTCCTGGCTGCCTGTGAGTGTTCAGGCGATGGTGGTGCTGATGATGAAGGAAGGTCCTGCGGGATGAAATTGAAAGCGAATCGATGATGAGAGCTCTCTACACATGAATTTTGGTATACGATATAAGCTTTTCCTGGTGAAAAGGTGAAAAACAAAGGAGTTATGGGGGCTGTCATGACACCTTTGACGTGGCCAAGTTGCTGGTCATGACGGTGATAATGATGGCGGTGATGCTGCCTCTACTAAGGCAAGTAAATAAGGAAGAGCTGTTGCGAAATCTTCTTGTTTTTCGACCTCATTCGCGAATAAAGCAGCCGAAAATCGAGAGGAGTCCATACCCCGCCGTCCCCCCAGCCGCCGCCGCTATTGACGTGCTCCGGGCTCTCGCTTTTCGCGCCTTATTTGTACGGGAATAGCGCGCCAGTTGGCGTCTATATATAAGCACGTACGCCCAATCGTCCATCCTCCATCGCACGCCGTGATTCACGCGCAGTGGAATTTAACGTAAACAAGCGAAAGAACAGAACCATTGGCCAGCAGCTCCGGAGGATGCTACGTCTCCGTTATGAGGACTGGATAGACCGTCACTGTCACTGCATAAATTTGACTACAAAATGTCTCTGATGCTGTTGCTGACTTGGATTTCTTTGTGGGACGGGGGACCCGGGCTCGCCATCATAACGGAAGTGGTGGTGATTATATGGCTTAATATCTGGCGCCAGCAATATTATGATGGCAGTGCGCAAATTGCAAGTGTCCCGCCCACACTTAAGTACATATGAACATATATCCATAGCCAATACGGGAATATTATTCTAGAAGAATTCGGAAAGACTTCAAAGATTTAAGGGAAGGAAAGGATTAATAAATGAACCCTTTTTTTGACATAATTCTCCATTATTAAATCCAATTCATACTTTGATTAAATAATAATTAAATAAGAAATATGTTTTATTAAAATAACGAACGTTTCTCAAAAAAACGTATTTAATTTATGAAAATTATGACATTATGACATTTATCTATGGACATTTCTTCTCCGATTTAAATGCCTCTTTTATGGGGCAATAATTATGCTTGAAAGAAGCGCATTTTGAACCGCCTCGAATGCCAATGGATTCTATATTTAATTCTGTTCAATACATATTTTGGCAATTAATTTCTCTGAGATTTAATGGCGTCTAATTGAGTGTCCAATGCAATTTAAAGATTGCGTTTTTGCAATGTTTTTCCAATACGCTAAACCGAAATAACCACAAGATATATACAGAAGATACACAAATGTAGTGGCTGGGCTCCTCGCTCTCTCTCTCTGTGCATGGAAGATGCACTGCGACGGGATGTGGCGCTGTCCAAACACATGTTGGATGAAAGAGCGAGAGATGGGGATCCAAAAAAAATGCTAAGACTCGTGGGGACAGAAATCAAAATAAGAAAAAGCCGTGCTGCTAAAAATAAAGACAGGCGGCGACGACAGCGACAAACGACAAACGACAAAAACCGTAGCGCAGACGGAAAAAGCACACACAAGAAGAGGCCAAGAAGAGGCAGCAGCAGCAGGTCTTAGGAGCGTTTTGACTACGCGTATTTCTGGCTATTTGTAAATGCGAAGGTTTTCTTCAACTAGAGACTCGACTCGGCATCCGCCGGAATGCTGTGGCACTTTCAACACATATCGCCGACCCACTCAATATTTACATTGATGACGATGTGGAATCTTGCGTCAAATGTTTGTGTTGGTTTCTCGGGGGGCAGCATTACAGAAACCGATATCGCCGAGTTATCATATAGAAAACAGGAGAGAGAGCGCAGCGTAGCGCCTGTATTCTCGCATATATTTTTGTGCTATTTTTGAAACTATTTCGGCAATGCGAAAATCTATCACAGTTTCGATGTGGGGGCGCGAGATGGGAGATGAGTGAGAGATGGCGGCTGGCTGCCGGAAATCGCCCAGGATGCCTGCCTGCCTGCCTGGGTCAATCCAACAAGTCATGTAATGCACAGCACACAATCTCCATTACGAAATGGTTGCTATTCTTAGACACAACTTCACTTGGAGCAGAGCCTACGCTGCCGCCGCTGCTGCTGGTGCTTTGGGTGAATCAGTGTGTATATGCTCGGCGGGCCGTGCTCTATATGCACTGCTTTTACCGTCGTCGTCTGATAGTGCCGTGCCGTTCCGTTCCGAACTAGAAGAGGAGCCGACCGCCGACGTCAACGCACGACATAGTTCACGCGTGTACTGGCCGATTCGGATACCGATCGCCGCCACATTCGCCTTGCGATGCCGTTGCCGATTCGTATAGCGAACATATATCCCACCCGATCTGGCGATCGCTCGGCCAAGAGCGTTTCGCTGCCTACCCCCTTTGTCGTGGATGATGATGCACCAGCTCGGGAGCGAGGCAAACTGATAACGATTCTCTGGGGGGTCTTCAGTGCAAGCGCCTCCTTGCACCTCCTTCGCCGGGAAACGGGAAACTGCAATACCCCGGAACCCGAGCCCCAGCCTGAGCCCTAGCGGATTACTCAATGGATATAGTCGATGGACTCGCCGTTGTCGGTGCTAGCGAAAGTGCTATTAATGTTTGCGATCGATTCTCTCTCTCTCAGATGCCTCTCTCTTCTCTCTGACTGCGGGAATGAATGACTATTTTTATATGAGGCTGCAATTGGCGCACTGAGAAATCCTTTCCACAGGCGCCATGACTAAGTGCTGACCACTGCCGCCGGCGTGGCAATTACAGGGGAGAGTGCGACGACTCTCGTTTGCGCAACACTTTGGGGCCCCTGGGTTCCAGTGGGCGGTGGGCTGGCTCTGCTTGTTGGGTGTTCCCCGATCGGTCAAGGCTTTGTTTCATGATATGCGTGTTTGTCTGTGTGTGTGCGACCCAAAAAGTGGCCCCATCGAGTGTCCTTCGGGGCTTGGAAGGTGGCCCCACAAACTAGGCGCGTCCATATGTCGCAAATTCGAGGGGCCGCCGTCGCCGCCGCCGCTGCCGACTTGTGTTTTCTTCGCTGTGCCTGTGTATGTGTGCTGTGTGTACTCCCCGCGCGCAATCACTCACCTCGATGAGTGTGTGTGAAAATACTGCAGTTTATTTCTGCGGTGCGGTGTGGTGTAGGTGTGTGTGCGGGATTCTCCTCCTCTGGTGGCTCTGCTTTCTCACTTCCTGTCTTCCTCACGGCGTCGTCTACGGCCAGTCGGTGCGCGGCTCGAAGTTAAAACGAGGCTCGACGCGACATTTTTTACAAATGTTTTTTTGTTGTTTCGTTGCGGCTGTTTTGCTGTGGAGTTGCTCGATAGTGTGACTGCCGCCCACCGCTACGGAAATACCAAGCCTGACCATAAGTGACAGCTAAGCGTTTTTAGAGCAGGGTCGTTTGGTCACACTGTCGCTTTAAAAATCTACATTTGCCCCCTATTTTTCTGGATGAAACTTATTTAACTGTACGGGGTTTCAGACAAATGGCGAGAAAAAATAGGTAAAATAAACTAACGAAACATGTTGAGAGACGAGTCCTTTACAGTTATCATACAATAACAGCAAGCCAATTAACTCGATTGAATACCCTTAACGTCATTTTGTAACGATAGTTTAGATTAATTGAAAAAATAAACATTAAAATATTCATATTATTTTGGATTAAAAATAAAACGTAAACACCAACCTGTAACATTTCAATCGTACCAAATTATAATGTAATATTTTAATTGCTAAATATACTCTTCAGAAGAACTATCGTAAGAAATCCTTCAGTGAACATGAAGTCCTTTTTATTTTTTGAATATGTGAATAGCTATTAGATTTCACTTTTTTATTTATATTTGTCACATAGTTTTAAAACAGAAGGCAGTGAAAAAAATAACCAACAAATCATTTAATAGATTATACAATATCGACCGTTAAATTTTGTGTCCTTTTGCACACTATCGATAGTTTCATCGAATTTTCCCGATGCAACCCTAAGTATCGAGAAACGTCGAGAAATTTCGACGGAGGCAACAGAAAATCTATATAAAGGGTGGAAGACGCGGCCGTTGCTCATTATCAAACAAAATTTCAGAAGAAAGGAAAGAAAGTCGAGAGTGTTTTTCTGCTCACGAGAAACTGAGGAAAAGCGAAGAACAATTGATTCAATCGGTGCGAACGTTAAATATATTCGTTTAAATATATTCGCGACGTAAAAGTGGAATATACATACAAACCAGTGGAGAGAAAAGCAACGCCCTTGTGTTTGGCCGTTGGATTTGCATTTGTATTTGGATTATACGGATTTGGAGACACTTAAGGTGAGCTGTGGTGGCTGGGCATATTAGCATATTGTCGGGCATTGGTCGCTTGTGTGGGAGCATCCCTCGACTCGACTCCACTCCGCTTCCATTCCGCATTTCCATCCGAGAACGGCGTGGCGCTCGCGGGCTACGTCACTCGCATGACAACACGGCAATAGAAGCGGACGTTGCACAACGCGCGGGGGTTCTAGCACTTTCCATTGAACGAGTACCAAGTACCGAGCACCGCGCACTGAGCAGTGGGCATTGAGAGAGCAGTCATAATAATAAACTATTCCGCTTTCCGTTCGCTTTCAGCTGAGGCAAGATGGGCAAGGACTTTTACAAGATTCTTGGCATCGACAAGAAGGCCACCGATGACGAGATCAAGAAGGCCTACCGCAAGCTGGCTTTGAAGTACCATCCGGACAAGAACAAGAGTCCGCAGGCGGAGGAGCGCTTCAAGGAGATCGCGGAGGCGTACGAGGTGTTGTCGGACAAGAAGAAGCGCGACATCTTCGACAAGCACGGCGAGGATGGACTGAAGGGCGGCACCCCGGGCCCTGACGGCCACAGCCAGCCGGGCGCCTACACCTACCAGTTCCACGGTGACCCGCGTGCCACCTTCGCCCAGTTCTTTGGGTCTTCGGATCCCTTCGGCGTGTTCTTCGGCGGCGGCGACAACATGTTTGGCGTCCAAACTGGCGGCGCCAACAACGAGATCTTTATGAACCCCGAGGATATGTTTGGCGGCGGCGCCTTCGCCGCCAATCCTATGGGCGGCGCCTTCCGCTCGCAATCGTTTAACGCCCAGGCGCCCAGTCGAAAGCGCCAGCAAACACAGGACCCACCCATTGAACACGACCTGTACGTCACTCTGGAGGAGGTGGACAAGGGCTGCACCAAGAAGATGAAGATTTCGCGGATGGCCGCCGGACCGTGCAAGGAGGAGAAGGTGCTGAGCATCACGGTGAAGCCGGGCTGGAAAGCTGGCACCAAGATTACCTTCCCCAAGGAGGGCGACGTAATGCCCGGCAAGATTCCGGCGGACATCATATTCATCATCCGGGACAAGCCGCACTCACAGTTCAAGCGTGAGGGAAGCGATTTGCGCTACACCGCGCACGTCAGTCTGAAGCAGGCACTTTGCGGAGCCCCCATAAATGTGCCCACGCTGCATGGCGATAGGATTCCGGTGAATCCCACCGGCGAGATTCTGAAGCCCACCACCACGAGACGCATCAGCGGGCGCGGCCTGCCCTTCCCCAAAGAGCCGTCGCGGCGCGGCGATCTTATCGTGGCCTTCGACATCAAGTTCCCAGACACACTGCCATCCAGCGTGCGCAACCAGATGGCGGAGCTGCTGCCGAACTAGGCGTAGGCGTAGGCGGGAATCGCTACTGTTATCACCCTCTAGTTAAGGCCTCTATATTAAGTTGATTTTACATGTAAGAAAACCTAACAATCTAACGAAGAAGGCAAAGACAACAGTGTGCCAAGCGAACAGCTGTATATATAGCCGAGCGAATGCGGACGACGCTAGATAAGATAGGGAAGAGAACACACACAATTGCGCGCTTGTTGTGTTTTGGAGACTGAACGAGATTTGAACCATATTTATCCTAGTACACCAATTCCACGTATATCCCCCCAAATTCAAATCTCCTTATAAGTTTATTTAAGACCCCACATCCGAAAGCTAAGAAATAAAAGGTATTATAAATTGAAAGTAATTCGCGGTTTTTGTAGTAGCGTAAGGCATTCCATGGATGATATTTTAGTTTGGAAAACACACTTGTAGTAGGCTTGCGCCGAGTAGGTTAATAGTACGTTTTAGTACCAAATTGTATTATGCTAAGCAATAAAGTTATTCATACAAATTGAACGATTCTTTAAATGGGTCAGTGGGTTGGACAGTGGACATTGGCGTTCTAACTACCTGTGGTATCAGAAAAAACTAGAAACTCAACAAAAATAACTTGCTCTGTGTATGCGAAGCCAAATTCATCCTTCTTATAAGGACAACATTTTTAGATTAAGAAAATCTTTTCTTTTTACAAGTGATTACAAATAGAAAGGTTTCTCTTAATGTTTCTTATTAATGAAAAGTATAAGCAAAAAAATAAAACAAATAAATAAATAAATAAATAAATAATTCAAGGTGTTGATTTTCTTAATAACGTTCATAGGAAAATCATTTCTTCTTTCAGGGCGCGCACTGTCATTAGAGATCAAAAGGAAAAACAACTCGATCGATTCTATAGATGTTGATGATTGATAAGTGTTTAAACTTTTCCATGGAGAAGATGTATTTGTCTTTTAGTTTAAAAATAAAATTTTTTTTTAATAAATAAATTTAAAAACGTACCCTACGAAAAAGGTTCAAAAATTGGGTAAGCAGGAGCTAGTTTCCACACCCAGGCTCGGGTCGATAAAGCAGTGCATAAACATATCACACGATAACAAGCAGTGCCTAAGCAGTGCAGTTTCCGCCCACAATTATTAATATATCGATAACACACAAATATTTCCAAGCTTTCATTTTAAGGTTTTTAAAATATAAAAAATAATTTAAATAAAATATAAATATATATATATTAAAAAAAAAAAAAAATATATAAAGCAATTACCAATAAATTAATTTCAAATACATTAATTTAAAAATCACCAAACTGAAAGTTTGAATTCTTCCAAAAATACCCGAGAAATAAAACGCTTTTGATTTTATTTTTCTTTTTTAAATTTCACATTTTATTTTCTTTTGTTTTTCACTTCAAAAGGATTTTGTAATTAATCATTTGTCACACATTTTTCACTATCCTTATGTTGAGTGTTAAGTTTGCATTTGCAATTGTATAATCATTGTGTAATCTTTTTATTTTCTTACGCTTGCATATTATTCATTGTTGTTGTTTCTTGTTTTCAAAAAGTATTAACATTCATTGCATGTTCTTATATATTTTGTTTCTGTTGTGTTGTTCTTGCTGCAGCTGCTAATTATGTTTGTTTTACAATTAAAATTGAATTTCAATGTGCTGCCACCTTCGCGTGGCACGTTCCCAATGCGGCTGCCGTTGCTATGGGTTTCTGGTTTTTGGAATCCCCTCTGGGATCCTATTGTGTGTGTTTTACCCTCTGCGCTGCTCTGGCCGAAAGGAAGGTGTGGTAAGAGATATAACTAACAATTACGCTCGAAAACAAATCAGATATCCGATAACAATTTGTTAAAAGAGACTTCAGTGCGTCGTGTGCACACGTGAACTTAATTAAATGAGTCGAGTACATGGTTTGGCTCTCAAACATTCGTATAATAGTGACTATGTATATATATATTTAATAAAAATGCTTTAAAAATAGTCAAATGCGTACAAAAAGTTTCACGCCGCTGCGAGTGCTCGCATTCAAATGAGTGTTCACATAATTTAACTATTTCATTTCGCTAGAGTCTTCCAACTGGCTGACTGCACCTCGCCTGTGGTTGGTTGGTTGGGTCTGGGGTCTTTTATCATTAATTAATATCATTACTTTACCGCTGTCGTCGTCCTCGAACTAATATAAACCGTAAAAATATTGTTAAAACATTGTGATTCTCCTCTCTTTTGGTATCTTGGTAAATTTCTCCTGGTTTGTCCCGTGTTTGATTAGCATTCATCCGGCGGATGACCTATATCGTTCGACTGTTTGTATACATTTAGAATTTTTGTTGTATTTACTCGACTTCTTAGCTATAGCTCTCTATGGTCTGTAGTTTTTATTATTTCCTCCTCGTCTCCCTTCGTTTCGTTTCGTTTAATTAAAGTTTACCTTTGTATATTTAATTCAATTTGATTGGAAACCTAAAAAATGTTTTGATTATGTTTCGATTTGTTGCTACATGCTGATTTTCAGGGGTAAAAAAAATGAATGAGTGTGAATGCCTGTCTCTAAGTACACTGAAAAACCAAAACCGTTGACAATCAGTGCCGGGGGGAACAATAATAATACGTGTACGTTTCAGCAATTAGGGGATTTCATTGTTCCTGAATCGAATAACATCATCGAAGCTGCATTCACAACCAATTAATTATTATTTCATTTTCCCATTTGGTGTGGAATTCTCTCAGTGTATTTTCACTATATTACCATATATTGTTTTCGCTAATAATTCGCTCTACAAAAATGTGAAAACCATAGGTAGGTCTTAAGACATATCAAGGAAATCAGGGATTTAGTTCTTCAATCGAAATTTGGTTCTCAAAAAGGTGCCTTGTCTATGGGGGAATCGGATTTATTGATTGGGATCTCCTTTGTTTAACTTTAATATAATTCTGTTTCGATTCTCGAGTTCTTAAAGAGTGTGTGTGTTCCAACTTGGAAGTGAAGTTCTTAATTATTATTGTAATTCTGCTAGAAGGTGTCGTCTTTTTGGTTTGTGTTGCTTCTGCTTACGCTTATATATTTTCCATTTGCTTGTTCTTTTGCATAGTTTTTTATAGTTTGTATTTTAATTTATTTGCCCGCATTTAACGTTGCTGCCATTATTTTTTTTTGGTTTTTGCTGATTGGATTCTGGATTGGGAGTGTGGGTGTATGTGTGGGGGTTGTGGGTTTTTTGTGTGGGGGTGGAGGCATCGAGCCCAATTCGCTTGTTATTATTTTTTGTTTTGTTAGTTTACAATTTAACATTTTGACTAAATTTTTGCTATTTTCGTTTTACCATTTTCGTTTATGTGTATGTGGGCTTTATGCATTTTCTTCAGTGTACTTCCTACGAACTAAACATTTTCATTGCTGCCTTTTGTTTGTTGTTTTTTTAATTGTTTCATTACGATTACGAGTGTGTGTGTGTGTCAGTGATTCGCTTCAGTGTGTGTGGCTTAATTAGCTAAAATTTTCTTCATTAACCGCCTTGGGGTTGTTTTTCTTATTTTTTCTTTTTGCATTTGACTCTGTTTTCTTTGCTTTGTTTTTTGTTTTTTTTGGTTTGTTTTTGTTTTTATAATTTAAATTCTCTAAGCCTAAATACAATGGTTGCAATTTGTTTACGGATCGTCTCCCTCCTCACGCCTGCGACAGCTTCGTCCTCTCGTCCTGTCCTCAATAAGTGTATGTATTTAAATCGAAATTACTTTCAAGTCTTTTTCAGCGACAAATGCATTTGAATTTGTTCTCGTATTTCTTAATCTGGTTTAATCTCCTTCCTTCTCTGCTTAGTTCATATTAAATCTGCTCAAAATCCTTCGCTTTAATTATGCTTTTATTATATGTTTTGCACTTTAAATACAATTCAATATAAATCAAAGTCTTCTCTTTGTTTTTCATTTATTATTTTATATAGATTTTAGGTTTTCCCTTCTTCTAGGGGGGAAACTCTCGCGGGGAGTCCATTTCGTGATGCGAAACGTAAACGTAAAACTGACAAAAACTCTTCGATGTTTTATATCCTTTTGGTTAAAAATGGCAGACAGACGGACAGAGAGAGAGAGAGAGAGAGCGGGAGAAGGAGCAGGGACAAACCAAAGGTAAGCATTCTTCAACCACAGCCATTCCTGATGAATTAAATCACTGCATCTGCTGAGCTTGAAAAATGCTTTCGATTTGATTTGAACTCTGAACTCTTATGCTCCTGCTCCTGCTCCTTCTCCTGCTCCTGCTACCGCTTCCCTGCGCCGTTTCACTTGCCTTCACCGCTGCTGCTCTGGCTCTCTGTTGCCGTTGCCTTACACTTGATTAGTTAAAATTGAGAAATCGAACAAAGGATCTGAAGTTTGAAGTTTGAAGTCGAAGCTGGCTAAGAGCTCTTGTGCCGGCTTAGCGCTTTGCTTAGCTTAGCTTAGCTTGATACTAAATGTTTTCGTTTTGGTTTTGCTTTGCTTTTTCTGATTTAATTTTTCACATCGTCTTTGCGGGTTGTTGACTGTGGATCTGTGCCTAAATTTATCATGTCTCGTGGTTTCCACACCGGGGACCCTACAATAAATGAAAGAAAAGAAAAGATACAATGGAAACCATATATGAAAAAATATATGAAATATTTTCGGTTGTTTTGCAGAACTTAATTTGTAGTTTTTCTGTTATTTTTCTTCTCTGGCTCTTCTTCAGATAGAAAATATAGATTTAGAGAGCGAAAGAGTTAGAGAAAGAGAGATAGAGAGAGTAAGAGTGGGAGGAGAAGCACCTCCGGTTGGTTATATACAGACTTTCACAGGTAAAAATTGTGGCCAATTCGGGGGGTTCGTTCGTTTAGGTCGACAAAAAAAGCATGCAAGCAGGGGCTGGGTTCTTCGGTTGGGAAAGTATAAGCAAAACTAATTATTGTTTAATGTTTAATGAGAACTACTTCAAGCGGGGTCGCTACTCGATATAGTTGGGCTCGGGGGACTGGGGAGTGATTAACAGCTAATTCAACAACTAATACGGGTGATTGGGTTTCTCTTTTGGGCTGGGAGGGTAGAGTTGTGTTGGCTAAAATGTTGACATCGCTTGGTTCACTTTTATACTTTGTATTTATTGTTATTTTTTTGCTAGTTTTAGTTAGTCCAAAGTTTTAGTTAATCACTAAGCACGGTTAGACCGGTCGATTCCCGAATTTCTGATCAAAAGTTTTGCATTTTATGCCAACATTTTCCGTTCTGCCTCTGATGTATGCTTTTCGTGTGAGTGTTTTCTTGCATGGTTGAGGTTTAGGGCTCCAATTCGTCAAAAACAAAATGAAAGGTAGAAATTTATGTACATATAGATGCAGGGGGATAGGGGCTTTTTCGTAATTCGTAATTTGTAATTTGGAAAATGTTGCGGTAGAGTGGCGACAGTGACTGTGGCTGTGGCAGTGGGTGAGTGGTAAAAATTGAAATTGTTTCGCATTTTTGGTGTTGTAACCCACTTGCTAATTTCGAAATTAGTTTTCCAGATGCGAAAAGTCAAAGAGCGTGATTCAAAACGATGGATAAAGTTGGTGCATAGATGAGAGTTTCATAAAATTCAATTTGGTTTTAATTTTATTTCAGTTCTTTTCTGGCACACAAAAAACTAGTTGAAAATGAAATTTCTGGCGAATAATTGCGTTTCCATATACATATTTCTGCGTGTGTGTGTATGTGAGAGTGGTTTAAAAAAATGCCGAATAAATTCTGGGGTATCTGGATTCTGGAGAGGAGGATGGTGGCTGGTTGGTGTGGGGGGGCACGTGTGTGTAACCATAAGACATATATATATATATATAGTAGTTAAATATATATAGAGATCGATTATAATGGACATGGCACTCTTTCGGCTCGGCATGGCATTCAACAAGATTCTTTTTGGCATAGATCTCTGGGCACACTCTCTATATAGTGGTTAGTCATTGAGAAAATGCAAAACGTTCATCAAATCGAAAAGGAAATATGCTATATAGTTGCAAGTTCTTAGTTCTCGCAGGTTACTTTAGCTAATTATTAGGTAATTATCAAGCGATGCCAACTAATAATATCAAGTGTTTGTAACAGACACAACAGATACACAGAAACGCCAGAGACAATAATGAGGTATAAGATGCGTAGCGCCCATATACATATACATTTGAATTGCTAATGATTTCAAGATCTCTCGCTATAAGTACAGAAGTTAGTTAAGAAAATTGTCATGGCGTTACGCATCTTATCACGTATACTGTCTTTGGCTACACGCTACGAAGAGATGCACGCACACAAAGGCTCCGGCTCCGTCTCCGCCTCCCCTTCCGGCTCCGGAAACGGAAATAAAACCTCGATTCTGGAACTCCGACCTACTACGATTATACATGTATCTAACTGAATCATCAACTTGGGACTTTGGATTTTAGTTATCTTTGAGATAATTTGCGTGTATAGACAAAATTAAATATCACCCGTTTAATTGTTTAATTACTAATTCAATCCAAGTACTCAACGTCCTAGTCGTCCTAGTTGTCGTCGTTGTCGGTTTGCCTAATTACAAATGAATATTGCACTTACCTGCTAAGCAACTACTAAACAAATATAGATGCATAACTAATTTAGGGGGAGAGGGGGTGTAAGTTTGGGGTGCTGGACTCTCGAGGGCGGTGCCTAAGGGGGGGATGGGCCAGGAAATCGACGCATAAACTGCCCTGGTTTCCGTTCAATGTCGCTGCTGCTGCTGTCCGCTTTTATTTATTTATTTGTGTGTATTTTATGCACTTATCTGTTTATTTAAATATACTTTCCATACGCCATTTCGTTAATTGCATTTCAATTGCTTTAGTTTGCTGCTGCAGTTTAGTTTAGTTCAATTTAGGTTAGTGCTTCGAGCCGCTTTAGCTTGGTTTAGTTTTTACGTTTAGTTTGTTGATTTTTCGATTATTTGCTTAGTGGATTGCGAGGGTGTTTCTGTGTGGATAACCGGTTAAATTTGATATTTGTTTTAGCTTCACTGTTACTCTTAACTGTTTCGCTGTCTGCGGTCTCCGCTTATAGCTTAACCCTATTTAGTTTGCATTTATTTCCGCATATTTTGATTCGAGTATTCCCGTTTTCCGTTTAGTTTAACATTTATGCTGTATGTATGTTGTATATATGCTGCTGTATAATATATATATGTATATATATAGGTGTATATATAGTATGTATATTCCATATTTACGATGTATACTTTGATTTTTGAGAGTGTTTTTCCATTTGATTCCGTTCTTTGTTTTTTTGATTTTGCTGCTGCTGTGAAGCCCAGTGTAAACTGTGAACTGTAAACGTTTCCTTTGAAGCTTAAACTTATTTATTTACGTGTTATTCCCACTATGTTTCGGTTTGTTTTGGTTTTGGTTTGTTTTTAATACTTTTACTGCTTTGAATTCTCGTTACAACAACCTGAAATTTTTGGTTTGACCCTAGAGCCCCGCCGTTTGCTATTTAGTCGAGAGTTTCGAAGGGGAGAGTTTCGAAAGGGGGCTATCCATGGAGGACGACGAGTATCTATGGTTTTTCCTGGTTTCCCCGTTTGGCTACCTAGGTGTACATACATATATAATTTGATTACCCATTTACTGAACATTGAGGTACGACTTACGATTATCATTCTCTTTTTTTGAATACATGTCCGCCTTGTATTCTTTTTATTGTGTTTGCTGATTTAATTGGAATTTTCGATTTTGGAGGAAAGTGTGTGTAGTATTTGTGTGTGTGGAATGAAAATGTTGGCAAAAACCGATGCGGAAAATGTAACATTTCATTCAATTTGCCCTGTCGACTTGTATATGCATGTATATTTGTTTATATCTAGATAAAAAACCTATAAAATCATACAAAAACCATATGCATTGTATATGCAAATTATTTGTCACAACATTATTGGTACATACACACCGATGCCCTCATCGCACACAACAAACATCATCCTTGTGCGTGCAAATTGGCAAAATTTTCTAACTAACTAATGTTTTTTTTTTACTTTTTTTAGTTCTCTAGTGATTTTTTTTTGATTCTAGTTTATGTAAATAACCCTCTCTTGTTAGGTATATGACATGTTAACCCACGAAGTGTCGGCACTCAACTTGTGCCAGCTCAGTTGCAGTCGCACAGATCATGGATCGTAGATTGCAGATCGCTGATCGCAGATCCATGGCCAGAGAAGGATAATTAAAAATCTTTTAAGGGGGAAGTGACACAGTTTCTGGGCGGCGACTTCCCTTTAAGTTTTCTGTTTAGTTATCTTACTTTTTCTCGCAGCTATACATATATATGTTTCAAGTTGAGTTTGCCATTTGTTTCTCTGTGTCTCTTAGTAGTTTGCTTGAGTGCGAGTATGAATTTCAACTTTAGTTTTAGTTGCTGCCACGGCTGATGCTGCTGCTGCTGCTGCTGCTGCTCTCTTCTGTTGTTTGCCCTCGTAATTACGGCACTTGAGTATTGTGTGTGCAACGCGGCGTATACGTAATATTTCTACTTGCCACCCCGAGGCGAGCGGAACTTCCGCCATTTTGTTTGTTAATGTGAACCAGCGACTGCAGGTGTGCGTATGCAGGGGTGTGGGGCTGTGTGTAAGTATATGCTTGTAAATCACGGCGAAATGTTCGCGCTCAACTCGGCAGCAACTTAAATAATTAACTGGGAACTGGTAGCAGGGCGCAGGGAGCAGGGAGCAGGGAACAGGGAGCAGTGAGTTTCTTGCTGGGAAATGGGCTCTGAGAACTGAGAATAGTGGTGGTTATGCAACCCGGCTTCCTGCTCCCCCTCGTCCTTTGATTAGTTTTCGGCATGAACTACACATCCGAGGCTAAAAGAGTGACTTACGGCTAACACTTACACAACGAGAGAGTGTACGCGAGTTTAGGTTTCTGCACATTGCTTCGACTTATGTTGCTGCAGAGTGTATATACTGTAGGCTAGGTCTTTGATTTCCATTTCAATCCCTTGTGTCTTGGAAGTTCGGTTCGATTACTTGGTTACTATATATGGTTAGCGTCGTGCGTTTACGTATATCTGAGCTGAGTTTGGTTAAAATTAGTTTGTTGAGGCATTTTGGGTTCTTGTTGTTACGGTCGCTGTTATCTGTTATCTTGCATCTGATTTCGGGATTGGGTTGATCATCAGGCCCCATTAAGCTTAGACATGGATCTCGAAGTAGTCGTGGCAGTCCACACAGCCGCCCGGGGCCTCAACGCAGGAGGCCCCCATTTCGGGCACGAATCCTATGCCGCCGGTGGCCGTCGGCTGGGCGCTGACCACCACCATTCCCACTCCGCGTGGCGTCTTCTTCCGCGTGCGACTTTGCCGCACGCGGGACTTATGCTAGGAGGGTCTCTTCTGGTACAGACAATCGATGCATGTGGTGTACTCCGGTGCCGAAGAGCTAAGCTGGTAGCCACCGGCTCCCTGCGGATCGTGCTGGCAGCCGCCTCCTCCTCCGTATCCACCCATATCGGGGACATAGCTCATGTACTGGTGCTGTTGCTGCAGCTGCTGCTGCTGCTGCTGGTGATGATGCACTGGCTGGGGAGGATGCCTGGGCAGGGGATCGTATATGGGCTGCGAGAAGGTGTTCTCCGCCGACTGCGAGCGCAATGGTCCCGAGCTGTAGACCACGTAGTTTCGTTCCGGAGACACACCATAGGTCCTGTGGCCGTAGGAGCTGCTCGTGGTGGTGCTATCCCGCGAGGTGGAGCGCTCCAGAGACTTGCTCAGCCTGCTCCTGGCACTGGTGCCGCCGCCGCCTCCGGCTCCACCTCCATAGCGTCCTGTGGGAGCAGCGGCCACATAGTGATCGCTGCACGTCTGGTTGTCGTACACCGGATAGTACTGATACGTCTCCTGGGCTCCCCGTGTCCTGGTGCCCGTCTCGAAGCTACCGTGGGCGGACATGCTCCGCTTCCTGCTGCCGTGCGGCACATCCAGGTTGTGATCCGAACCGTCGCGGCTATCGAAGCTGCTGCGCGGCGAGTGGCGCAGGCATGTGGCCCTGTCCGGCGACAGGTGGTCCACACTGCTCCTGGGCGAGATGTGCGGCGACAGGGTCTCCACACTGCACACGTGCGAGGGTCCGCCCTTCTTCAGGCAGCTCCTGTCCGGACTCTTTGACTTGGCCGGACTGGAGGGCGGCTTGAGGATGCCCGGAGCGGGGCCACTCGGATGCTTCAGTATGCCGCCGCCCTCGGAGGAGCGACGCGGACTGGGAGTCCTCCTGCCGCCCGACAGTCGATCCTGGGAGTTGTCCCGCGAGGAGCACACGCTCAGCCGCTTGCCCTGGTCGCTCAGACTGGTGCGCGGCGACTTGATCTTGATGATCCTCACCGGGGAGCTGCCCTGGGACTTGCAGCGATCCGGAGAGATGTATATCTGACGCCTGCCACCCTTCACCTTGGTGGAGGCCGGCCGCTCTGGGGACTTGGCCTTGAAGATCTTGTCCACCTTCTTGTCGATCACCACGATGTGCGAGGCCAGCGAGCTGGTGGCTTCCTCCTCGGTCTCGTCCTCGGATCGCTCCGAGGGTCCGGTGGTGGTGCCTGTGCTGTCCGACTCGGTGGCTGGCCGCGAGCTGGGCGACTCTATGTCCACCACCACAGTCTGCTGGGTGTTCTCCACAATTGTCTGTGGTTCCGGCGACAGGCTCGAGTCGTTCTGCTGCTGATCGCCGGCATCCTCGGTCAGGTCCTGCGGATCGAAGGCCTTCTCCCGCAGGCTCTCCATGTAGGCGACAATGTCGCAGGTGCCGCTGTCGGCCAGGTTCTCCTGCTCGAGGTCGCTCAGGTGCTTGTCCATGAACCGCACGGTGGCGTCCGTCTCGTTCGGGTCGCGTCGGTCGCTTCTGTCACGTCGCTGCTTATGCATCGAGTCCCTGGCCTGGCCCGCCGGATGTGAGTGGACGACGGCCACCTGCTGGGAGGCGGCCAGTCGCTCCGCCTCGCTCTCAAAGATCTCGATCACCTCGATCTCCTGCTTGGGCGACTGTCGCGGCGATTGGCGCGGCGACTGACGCGGCGAGGGGTGCAGGCTATGGGAATGGGTATGTGGGCATGGGTCTGGGGACGGGGCTGAGACTGGGACTGCATCTCCCGGGTATCGGAGGCGAACAAGCTACCACTACTGCCTAGACTTAAGTTAAAGGAGGCCGCCACCTGGGCGGCGTGCGCCTCCGACTCCGACTCGAGCTCCGACTCGTCCGGGATGGGCTTACCTAGGTCCTTCATCAGCACCGGCTGGTAGCTGGCCGGCGGATGCGACGATTGTATCAAGCGCGCCTGGCTGCCGGTGCTGCCCACCGAGAGTGTCGAGGTGGTGCTATTATCGAGCGGCAGGATGATTCGGATGCGGATGCGGATACGAGCAGAGAATGGAGAAATTCACAGGGTCAAGCAATAGTCGAGCTTACTGCCAGGACATGGTGTTATATATGGATGTCTACTGACCAACTGGATATAGTGCCATGTGGCAAAAAGGTAACTGCATTTCCACTTTGGATTGTTTTAATATAAATTTTCCATCTTTTTATGATTATAAATGCCTAGAAAAGGATTCTAAGATGTTTCAGTGACCCTAATAAGCAAAGTTGCATTGATCACTACATATTTTGTGCCTATACTAGTTACCAAGTTACTAATTTATAGTTTAGTATTTAATATAGCCAACATTACTTTACTTTATTCAAGTTAGTAAACAAATTCTAGATGCAAGAAGTAAATGAATTGTACTTCTGGCCAAAAAATGTCAAGGCTTTGGTTCGTTTATTAAGATTAGCTTTCGTTAATATAAAGCTTAAAGTAGCTAACGAGCTGAGGGTATTAATTTAAAGGTTAAAAACTTTAGAGACTTGAAGTCCCTTCAAAAGCCGCCCTAAAAAAGGCTGGGAAACTTCCCAAACTTCACATTTAAAACCTAGTTTTTAATGCTATTAAATTAGTATTACTTTTAGTATGCAGCATTTGAACTATTTTTTAGATTACTCCAGTTAGTCAGCAGATAACCTGTTAGAAAGAACTCCCTAGACTTACCTCAGCGTCAGGTGATTGGGCGTGCGACCCAAAGTGGCCTTGGGCCTGATTGTGCCCTGCTGCGAGTCCTCCTCGCCCTCGGACTTTGTCCCCGGATCGATTCGCTCAATGTCCGAGCTGTGGTGATGCAGATGCGGCTGCCGGATGGGCGGCGGCGGCGGCTCTCGAGGATGTGGATGCGGATGCCCATGGGCGTGGCCCTGTTGCACCTGCTGCACATGCTGCTGCTGTTGCTGCTGCTGGGGTTCTGGGGAAGAGCAAGTGATTTCTTTATGGCGGGACGAGTGATGATGCGTGGTGCGATGAAGGAAGTTGTTAGCTAGCTTCTCGACAGGATCAAAGGGTTTTTTCGCTGGGTTCTAGGCACTCAACTCACCTGTCACATCGCCCACTGTCTTGCTGCGACCGCGGAAGCCCGCCGGCTGCATCTGCTGGCCGTGGGTGTGACCGGATGCATAGTGGACGACGCCCACGCTTGGAGGCAGGTCGTCCGCTTCCTGGCTGCCCGACAAGTTGTCGTAGTCGATGTTGCCCGCCGAGTGGCGTTGTGAGCCTGACTTCTTCTTCGGCTTGCCCAGGGTGTGCGACCCATGAACGATGGTGATCTGAATGGAGGTTGATTTAGAAATAAGGATATTTTTTATATATAAATATTAGATGAAATAATGACAGATTTTACCTGCTGCTTGGGTCTTTCCAGTGTCTGTGAGTTGCCCGCATAACCCATGCCCGGGCCCATGCCCTGCGAGGAGTGTCCGGAGACGGAGCCGGAGCTGCCGCCAAAGTTCTTCATCGGAATTGACATGTTGCGGACACTCTCCCGGATGATCTGCCGTATGGTCTTGAGGAAGGCATTGCGGAAGTCGGCGGTGCTGTTGGACAGCACGTAGACCTTCTCGGAGCGGCGCTGCAGCTGGGAGCGCAGATGGATCAACTCCCACAGGAAGTGCGAGTCCATGTCCTTGGCGGAGCTGGCGCGCACCTGAACCTCGGTGACGGGAATAAGCACCTGGTAGCGAATGATCTCCACCTCGTTGGTTGCATTCTTGCTCGACACGCCCTGTTAGGGATACAAATCGAAGGAATAGAATTAGAAACCATTTAAATTTTGGTTTCTAGTTTTCTGTTTCTCTAACTCACCATCAACTTCTTCTTCTGGCGCAGCCGCTCCTTGCAGAGGAACACCACTGCTGACTTGAACACAAAGCACATGGCGTGCAGCTCCAGACCCTTCTTGATCTTGCCCAGAAAGTCGGAGATGTTCAGCCACTCGACACCGCCATAGTACAGGAGATCTCCTAGGAATCGATGGTTAAGAAGATATAAAGATGGTTTAAATATATTTTATTCTAATTTAAGTGAAGAGTGGGGGGTTTTCTCACCTGGACTCAGGTCGATGGGCTGCTTGCAGGACTTCTGGTGCTGCCGGAACAGGTGATCAAAGATGGCGCCATACTCCTCGTGAATGCGCTGCATCTCGTTGATGTGCTCGGCCACCTTTTCCATGCCCTTGAGTGCCTCTGCAAGGGATCGAAACGAATCGGGTTAGCAGGGTGTCCTGGGTGATCCAGACTCGAAGCTATAAATACTCACCGCACAAATGCACGTGCTCATCGGCCCGGGTGTCGGTCAGGTTGCGCATCTGCTGCAGCAGCAGGGGATACTTGAGGATGCGTTGAATCGGCTTGATCAGATACGACTCCAGGGTGCTGCTGTGCTGCTGCTTGGGATTCCGGGCCGCCAGGAACTCCTGCAGGGCGTGGTTGCCTTCGTCTGGGGGCAAAATGGAGGGGAGAGAATGTTGGTTGGTGAGAAATGCAAATTGAGACATTTGCCAAATGATTCGATTTCAATGGACGCTCGTTCGTGTTGGTGTAATTAATTGCGACGCTGGCCCATTAGAGTCCCTGTCCTGTTCCTGTTCCTTCCTCAACGAATGATTGCAGCACAAGGATATGCAGTTACGGCAACGTCGCAACGTCGACAAGAAAATGTCATTAACTTGTACTTATTGTCAGCCGAGTAGCAGCTTTTGATAAAGGCAAAGTCAAAGCCTGTCAGCAGCAGGAGCAGGAGCAGGAGCAACCTCCACACAGAACCAGGAACAGGAGCGGGAATAGCAGCGAGAGCAGGAGATGGATACGAAGCTCAAGCTGTAGCAGATTTACGTCAAATAGCATGTCCTTCTGGCAGCCGCCCGACAGGTCTACCTCCTGCCCCCCAGCCACTCCAATCCGCCCCTGGATTCTCCAGCTCTTGCCCGTAACGAAGGCACTTAAGTGCACTTCTTGCTATAATTAATTATCCTTTCAACTTTTTGCATAAAATTTCATGCAACAGCAGGGCGCAGAGCCCCGCCTCCCGCTCCCGCTCGAGTGGATGATGCTACGAGAGTTTCCAGTTCCCGGGCGGAGGAGGAGGGCCTCCCCGTTACCTTGACTACGCCACTGCAGCTCAGCTCATTGATTGCAAATATTGCGCATATATTTTTTACGTTCAACGCTTTTGATTAGCTGCAACCCTGTCCCGACCCATCCGCAGACGCATCAATCAATGTGATAAGGGGTGTGCACGGTTGCCAGGGATGCAGGTGGTGAGGATGTTGCTGTGCAAGGATATGTAGCAAGACAGAAAGAAATGGGAGAGCAGGGCCCAGCTCTTCTCCAGCTGTTTGCTCAAGTGTTTTTAAGCTTAGGACTAAGTCTAATTTAATTATGACATGTTGTCGCGCGGCAGCCTTTATCCGGCTCACTGCAAGGCAGGCTTAGTGGGGAGGTGGCCTCTGCCACTGCAGCCTCCGCCTCGTGTTCTTTTCATTCTCCCCTAGAATTTCTGGCTGAAGCTCTGGCATAGTTTTGGGTCGCCATTTGTAAGCGTGTCATAATTCTACAAGTTTAATTAACAAAAGATACTTGACAGTTGCCGCTGCTGCCTTGGCATGAATATGAATATGCTGCCAGCACCCAGCTCGGCCCCTTTTGGCAGGGAGTTTGCCTTTAGTTTGCGGTTTCCACCGGGGTGGGGTGTTCTCGTCCTCGTCGTCGTCGTCGTCGGCATTTGCGGTTGTAATTATTCATTTAACTTGCAAATCATTTTAAAGTGAGCGAAACGCGCCAAGGAGGGGGCCACCGGGGCGTGGCACAATTGAAGCGAATAGTTTGCCAATTGTTCGCTCTGTGGGTTCAGCTCGGTTCGGTTCGGTTGTTTGACTTTTACAAGTTTCTTGCTCAACTCGAACTCAAATAGACTTTGACGCTTGACGCTGATTGCAATAGTTGAAGCTGTACACACACACATGTAGGTAGGATGTGTACAGTGCGTTGCGAAATGTTAATTCGCCGCCCGAAAAAGGAAACTTTTCATTTTTGGAGGGGTGAAAGACCGACCCCTTTCGGTATTTGCAGATATTTTTGTTTGGGTCAAGGATGTTGCCGTATTTACCCTCTGCATTAATTATTGCTTTATTTACATTTCATTCACCACTATCTCATTTACGAAGCAAATTAATTCGTTTATGTTAATTGCATTAACTAGTCCCAGATATTTTTGGCTTTATTTTTTCCGAATATTCATGAATGATAATTCGGTTAAGAATATTTTTAGCTGTATGTTTAAGCTAATTAAGTTAAAGCAGCTACCGGTTCGCCTTCTTGAGGATTTATCAGTAGAAATGGACTTTAAATTAACTCAGATTTGTCTCATTTGGCATTCCATTCCACAGTGCTTCGCCATAACAATGCAAATGACTATATTTCCTGTTAATGGATCTATTTAATTTAATTTATTTTTATACAGAAAACGATAGTAATTTTATTTGCAGCCTCAATTGGAATATGCAAATGAGCAGCTCCTCGTCAAATGGTATATGGTATTTAATTTAATTTGTTTTCCCATCCCACTTATTAAAAGAATATAATTTGTCTGTGAGTTGGAGTACTTACTCGGATGCAGGACCTTCTGCGCCTTGCTGTGGCTGGCACAGAACGAGGAGTACAGCTTGAAGTGATTGACGTAGTACAGGAAGGCCGAGCCAATCGCAAAGAGCACATTCTGCAGGAATCAAGAGAGTCACGATTACAAAACATACTATAAATTACCCAATTCAGACTCGAAACGCACCCTGAACTGGCCGCAGTGCTCGAACTTGTTGAACTCCGGCTCCAGGTCCAAGGACTCCTCCAGATTCTGCAGGAACTGACGCTGGAATGTCACGATCTCGTGGATGTTGCCGAACAGCGCATTGATCTCGGCATTTGAGAGGAATGTCTCGCGTTTCATGGGCTCCAGATAATGCTCCAGCAGATTGTTCAGATGCTGCAAGGGGATAATGTCTATATGTATATCAATGAAGCATAAAACGAAGCAAGCGATATACTATTTCTAGGGATGCCGGCGAAAAATGCATAAATTAAATTAAAAAATCAACGACCGTCGCCGGCTGCCGCCCCCTCCAACCGATTTTGGCCACAACAATTCCCGGCGGAGTTGGGCAGCAGTTATGCTTGGTTGGTGGAAACTTTTTAGTTTTGTGCCAGTTGGCGAAAAACATGAAACAAAAAGGAGTGCACAAATACTGTGGCATAGCCACAGGCGCGCGCTTTCATTTGGAACAATACTTCCGGCAGAAGGGGCAATGGGCTGTGGGCTCTGCGCTCTGCGATGGGCGTGGCCGCACACCGCGGTCCGCAGATAAGACCCAGAGCCTTCGCCGTTGCCGCAGCGGCGCTTTACATAATTTCTAAATTATAATAATTATTTGTATGCTTCCTGGCCCGGACCAGACCGAGCAAAACCAGACTTGGGAGCTGGCTTAAAGCAAACACTGGCAAGGAGAATCGACAGAAACAGAAAGAGAAGCAGAAACAGAAACAGAAGCAGAAACAGAAGCGTAGCGACACAGTTAAAGGATTAAAATTTGCATTTTTAATTGCGAGGCGGACTTTATGCCGCCTCGCTCTAATGAACACAAGTCAGTGGTCGATGCTGGGATTTGCATTAAAGTTGGCTCTGGCTACACTGAATGGAAAAATGACAGTCTGGGCATACTGTCTATGCGTTATTCTCATATCAGGATTGCCAAATGGTAATTTAAAAAATGTATACAGGTAAAATTACTTAGTGGATGGTATTTTCTTGAATTATTTTAAAAGAAGAGATCAATGATAACATCCTTGCAAATGTTTGGATTTTCAAAGAATTACTTTAGTTACATACAAAATTGTTAATTACTAATTGTTAATTGTTAAAACCCTTTTATTTTATTATACTATATTTATTTTATAATTTAATTTATTTATACAAATAACTCGCTTGTAAATAATGGATAGGTTATGCATCTTCCTGAAATTCCTGGCCTTGCTTTAAAGTTGGCTCTGTGCACACTAATTTTCCATAATTGATATCTTCTCTCTTTATTAACCTATACATTTTTTTTTAACTGTACACTCACCTTAACGTAGGTGCGTTCCGTGTCCACCAGCTCCATGACGACTTTGCGCAGCTTCTCCGCATCGGTCAGTTGTCGCGATGGGGTCAAAGCCGTGGTCGACACCGATGAGGTGACCGAGCCGGTGGGGCTCGATTTGCGTGTTTCCTGGGGTGAACGACAAAATCCGGTAACCTTAACACAGGTTCACAGGTCAGGTTCAAGTTGTTGTTGTTGTTGTTGTAACAGTGGTGTTGTGTGGTTGTTGTAGTTGTTGTTGTTGTTTTGGTGTGTTGATTGTTGCATGATGAGGAGTTGTTTCGTGACGACGAAAGGATCAAAAACCCAAAGAAAGAAGAACAGAACGAAAAGAGATGCGAGCGCGTGAAAAGGAGACACACACAAATAAATGGCAATAAACAAAAATGAAGTTAGCCATGACAGAGATAGATACAGAATAGCGATAGTTTATAACACACCACACTGGGGGTGGTGTGGGGGTTAGGGGTTGGATTTCGTGAATTAAGGGGTACTAAAAAAGGGCTGGGGACTGGGTA
The DNA here is from genome assembly GCA_018151655.1 of Drosophila bocqueti. Lineage (NCBI taxonomy): Eukaryota > Metazoa > Arthropoda > Insecta > Diptera > Drosophilidae > Drosophila > Drosophila bocqueti. The sequence goes on from JAECXF010000230.1 coordinate 4,685,495, forward strand.
GGGTGGTTTGCAGCGTCCCGCGGCCCGCGGCCACTTTAAGGAGACACCGAGACAGCTGCGGTTCTAAATGACTGTCACGTCCTTGTCCAAGTTTGCCAGCCAAAGTGTTTGTGGGTCTCAATCCCAGTCTCAAACCCAACCCAATCCCCTCTCTACTCCTTTCCCAATCCCCGGGAAGCAACTATCTGACATCCGAGGGATACGAACACCCATCCACTGGGGTCCTTGTGTGTGCGGTTACAAGCACATTTGGCACTGACAGTTGACGCTTGACGGTTGACATACACAGAGCTTACAAACGTGTGTACGATGTGTGTGTATGTTCATGTATGTATGTACAGCCCCCGCTCTCCCAACCCCCTATTACGACACCCTCCCTAGTTTTGCATTAAGACGTAGTGCTGGAAGCGGGCCTCCTCCTTGACTCATCTCTTGACTTTTCTCCTATTTGCTCAGCTCTTTTGTGCCCCAACCACCGCCTACCATTCCGTTCCTCCTGTACTCTTTTTACTGGCACAGCGAAAAAAAGCTGTGGGAAAAAGTGTTAAATGGAGCATTCCTGATAAATTGACTGAGCACGAGAGCAGCGGCAAATGAATTTGCATTGTAAATGCCTAAACAAATAGAACGCTAACCTCGAAAGAGGTCTTGAACTTGAAGCCAGATAGAGGGAACGAAAAGCTTGGGAAAGCCAGAAATTACTTAGATTAGAATAAAATGGGGCTAAGCCTAAAAGTGCACAGAAAAAAGCGGTTGCTTTTACAAGTGCAAATGAATCAAATTTATAAAAATATTTTGAAGTATTTAACTGTAGTTTTAGGTGTTTATATTTAAATAAACCTGAATTCTGTGTCAAGGAACCTTACAACTGGTAAGTTCCGATTGTCAGCAAGAAATATGCCGATTGGTATTTCGTAGGGAAATCAATAAAGAATATAGAGGCTTAGCCATTTTTTTTTTCGACAGATGGTATGATCCAATTATACAGCAGATAGATTAATTTCTGGACTATATGAGCTAGCTTCGTTGAGCTAATCCGTCTCAAAGGACCAACGGTTTACGCGAAGAGCTGTGGTATACTTGGTCTACTTCTGTTACTCAAACCCTTTGGCGGTGTTTTAATTTCACATAGAATACAATTATAATATATAACTGTGCTAACTAAATGACACATTTCAGGAACACGCATATCCATCAACTCCATTTTATTATCTCAGTGTGTAGACTGAGTTATCGCTTTGGATTTTGTGGCACTTTATCTTGGCTGCAAGGTCCGTTCGTCACGCTGCCATCACTGTAGATCCCTCTCTATCGCAGCCCCTTTCCCTTTTCCATGCCCTGTCTCTTTCTCCGTCCCTGTCTCTGTCTCTATCTATGTCTCTTGCCACCCCGTTGCAATTGCAGTTGTCATTGTTTTGTTGCTGTGCACTGCAGCGTCTGTTTTCGTTGTTGCTGTTGCATTGGCATTGTGGAGACATTTCACTTTTATGCAGCTGCACTTTGTGTATTGTATTGTGCTTGCCCTCTCCTGCAGCTCGGTCTTCCTCAGCTATAGCGGTCTCTTTCAGGGCACCTGCATCCCTCTCTCTCTCTCTTGCAGCAGCAGCAGCTTGTTCTTGTCTACTTTTAACTGTTTTATTGTTCTGCATTTTTGCGCTGCTCTCCTGATTTGCATAAGCGACGCCGACCCAAAAGCCAACAGGCGCAGGATAAGAGGAGGCAGGCAGGCAGGTGGAGCAGGTTGAGCAGGTGGAGGGGGTTGGGCACCTGGCAGCGGCGGCCAGGTGAGACAGATGCACCTGGTGGCAGCTTGTGGCGCTGAGTGCCCACATTGTTGCCAGCGTTTGCCGCTGGCCTGGCCCAAAGATGAGAAATTTGAAAATGTCTTGAAACTGGCGCGCGCTTCGTCCTCGTCCTCGGCTACGTTCTCGTCCTCGTCCACGTCTACGTCCACGTCCTGTGTGAAATGTCAACTTGAATTAAAAGGATTCCTTATGTAAGACAACACCCTCTGCACCCGGCAACCTTCTGCGACTCCCTCGCAGTGGCAGCAGTGTGTTTGTGTGTCACAGTGTTCAAGTATCATTAAATGAAGTGGGTTTCTGCCAGTTTCGAGCACACTTGGGGAAAGCATATCCAGAAAACAAAGTGCATTCTGTGGCATCTTTGCTTGTTGTTCTATCTGTCTCTGAGACAGGCCTGCTGCTGTCCTGTCTTGTCCTGTCCCGCATATATATATATATGTATATATAGATATCCTTGATATTTTTATGCTCTGGGCTGTGTGACGTTTATTGTTTCGGCGATGGCGGCTGAGGAGGATCTCCTTGCGGCTAGGGCCCAATAGGCCAAATTTGCCATGACATCTTGAGATGTGTCGAGACACGACTGAGTCCCATGTCCTGCGCCTTGGGGCAGGCTCTGCCTCACTGGCTTCCTGCCACGAGGACACTTCTCCTGCTCCTGCTGATGCTTCTTCTTCATGCCGCACACACAGCTTTTTGTGCAAATTTCAATTTGTGCACATTTCAATCACAAGTGCTCATTGGGGAGTGTTCTGAAACCGCCCCAGAACCTACTCACACATTCTCCACCCATCCCCCCGAAACCTCTAAAAGCCACCCAGCGACCGTCATGTTTGGCGCTCGTTTTAATAGTTTCCGTTTCCGCTTTGCGAGTTCAAAGCAATTTGATTTGCCTTCCAAGTGGCAAGTTCCTGTGGGACGCATGGGCGCAGGGGGGAAAATTCGAAGAGAGGAGGCGGATCAGGGCCGGGACTAAGATGGGGTTGGGGCGGGGTTTGTGCAAAGGGGTGCTAAGGGGCGGTCATGGGGGTCGAGAGAGTCGTGTTTGCGTTTAGTGGCCCCCTTTTCCCGCACTGAGAAAATACCTTAATTCAGGAGGGCAAGCTCCTTGACTTGGAAACACTTTATGGCTTGAAGTACAAGTATATTTATCTTTAAATAACATTTAACAAGCGTGACTAGCAATCAATATAGAGTTTATCAGAGACCAAACTGTGCCAGGAAAATCGTTTCAAAAATAACTTGTGCTAATTTTAAATATATTTCTGGTTGACTGGATTGATTTGGTTTTAAAAATATTATTTTAAAAATATCTATGACTTTGTTTATGAACTAAAACTTCATTTCAATCATTTGTAATCCTTCAGGAGTTGAAATTAATTCCCCTTGGTAGGGTTAACTTTAAAAGTTAAGTAATAATTGCAAAAAATGTAGTCAGGAAAGGATTTTGTGTCTTCAAAAGCCAATTACTTATTTACTTTACACAAACCTGACTTTGATTAAAATCAAGCTGGCCTAAAATTATTTAAAGATTTAAGGATATCAAGATACTTCTTAGACAATAAAAGCTGGCTACCGACTTAGAGTTTCTCTCAGTGCTTATCCCCCTCCGTTGGCCTGCTTCCCCAATGCATTTTCGGGCTCTGCACTTACTTGCTCTGCGGTCTTCAACAGATTCTCAATCTCGAAGCTGCTCGTTCGCGATGTGGGCTTGGCCACGCCCAGTCCGGCCATGCCTCCCATGCCTCCCATTCCGCCCATGACCACGCCCCCGCTGGCCGCAAGTTGGGCGGCCATTGCGGGATCCACGAAGGAGGGGGCGGGCGAGGATTCGGCCTCCGGGGAGTACAAATCCTTGCTAGTGCCATCTGGAAGGGAGATAAGCGAATGTTGTGATTAAGCGTTATTATTATTATTATTATTATTATTGTTATCATTACTACTTTTATTATTACTATCGTTATTATTAGTATGGTTCCCCCCCTGCCACGAAATTAGTTGTGTGTGCCGCGGGAATATCGATTAAAGAGCCGCTTTTTCGGTTATTTGTTGCCTGTTAATTTTAAATTCCATGTTTGTGCAGTAAAAGCGAACGGAAGGAATTTTAATACTGGCGAAAATGGTCTCCCGGTCTCTCTGTCTCCTCCTGTGTGTTATTCCCGGCTCAAAGCCGAAAGTAATAACGACAAAAAACAGCCAGAAGCAACACAGCAACAGCAGCAGCGGCAACAACAAGCCGTAATGATTATTGCTGCAATGTGTTTGCCACAACGTCCACACACTCAGGACGAGGCAGAAAGGATATAGGATGTAGTAGAGCGACAGGGAGAGAGAGGAGAAACGTAGCTTTTAACCAAAAAAATTTATGGCCCATACATATGAGGCCAACTCTCTGGGAAAACCCAGTTGCACTCAGAAAAAGGAAGAGATGCCCAATAAAGAACTTGCCACAACTTTTTTTTGAGGAATTTGTAATCTAAAAACTAGATGCATGGCAACTTCTTGATGAAAGAATTTTGTGGTGCAAAAACCAGCAAGGAATTATAAAGACTACACATATTATTTCTTGAAAAAAGAATAGTTGCACAAAGTTTTGCATATTGAGTTGGCAACAACAAGTTGCCAACAAAAAGAGAGCTTAAGTATGTCTGGACTTTATACAGAAGTTGGATTTTAGACAATTGTAAGTATATTTTTATCATAGAAGATATTACTTTATAGACATTTACTTGAACCAATCTAATTTAGTCACATTTCTATTCGATTAGAAAAATCAAAACAGCTAACTCAATGCTTATAGATATTTTCAGATACTTATGGTTTATTTTTCAAGCATAAATAAAGGCAGGAAGAAATATAAAACCTCTAAAATATATGTGAGGCGTTTCACTTTATGAAGAAACTACTATTATTTTCACAGTGTTTCTTCACAGAATATATTTTTACAGGCAGTCGTTATGTGTTTCTGTGGCTTGCAGTTGAAGTAGTTTGCCAGCGCCCGGGAAGCATTTAAAAATCATGTCCTTGAACACCGCCTTGGTGTCCTGCCGTCTTCGCTCCTGTTGTCTTGGCTCTTCCTGCATGCAAATTTGCTGGCAACAAATTTTATGAGCATTTTCCCTAAAATTTGAGACCGTGTGTGTAGTGTGTAGTTATTGGAAACTGCCGCCGCCTTATAAATTTTAGTTTGCGGTCTCCCTTGGCAAACTGCACGTAGTCCCTAAAGGAGTCCTTGGGTCCTGGGTGCCGGTTCCCTGGGTCCCGTCTTTCCCTCTGCCGGAGCTAATAACTCGTGGACGTGCCAAGCCGAATTTGTCGATGGCAAATAACTTTACCAGTTTTAGTGGCTTTAAATAAAGTAAGACTTGCAGTTGTTTATGGCAGGAAGATACGCTTGAGGAGCTCTCAAGTTGGGCCACTTTTTTGACCTCGTCTTCCTTTTTATTTGGAGTTTTCCTCTTGGCAGGATACTAAACAACTTGGCACAAGACGTGCATAGTTTCCTCAGGGGTTAATGATCCCTTGAATGTTGTTTTCCAAGTTTTTGGCCGGAAATCGGACTCTTTTCTCGGTGGCTTAACTTGCCTCAACTTTCCGGGATTGCATTTCGCAATTGCAATTTAATACAACTAATTGCCAAGTTCGTGGCCTTTGGCAGGGCATCAATATAAACAAATCCCTGACAATGAATGCGAAAATTTGATTTGGCAAAAAAACGGCCCTGTAATCAGGTTCCCTCTCACTTCGGCCCGATTTTTCCTGCACGAGTCCTTTCTTTTTAAGCCATCAGGATATGTGTGTCAAAAATAAAAATGGAAAAAATAAATATTAATACGCGCGCACATAAAGAGAGAGAGAGTCGTTTAATTTCTGCTACAATTTTACTTTAGTTTTTTTTATATTTTTTATTTTAATTCTTTTTTTAGTGTTCGTTCTGTGCCTTTTAATTGTTTGCCGCAACAAAAAAGTTTCATTTTGTGTGCCACACACCACGCTGTTGCCCGTTGTTGCGTCTCTTGTTGCAGTTGTTGTTGTTTGCCGCTGCGTTTGTTGGTTTTAATTGTTTTGTGTTCTTAGCCACTTCGGCTTTTTGAGTGCAGTGCAGCGTGTGTGTGTGTGTGGGATTGCACTGATGTGTGTGTGCATGACAACACTGAGAAAAGTGGAATTAAAAAAAGAAAATTTCGAATCCTTTTGTAGGTGTAAAATGCAATTAGTTAATTTATTGAAAAGTTACAATTTTCATGTACGTTTTAATTTGAAATTAAACTGCTGCTTGTGGTCATTGAATGTTTTAGAAGATGGAATTGCTTGACTCGGACAAGGTGCACATTTTTTTATAACTCAGTTTGGTAAAAATAAATAAGTAAATAATCGAACGAATGTTTTTGATATTTTCTAGCTTCATGAAAATGTTATTTCTAGGTACCATTTCTATGGTCTCGTGTCATAACACCTAGTGTCACGCATCTAATTTCCATTATTGACTTATAGGCTATTTTCATTTCGCTCTTTATCTAAAAAAAAATGTAATATATCAGCATCTGTGGCATTGCCTTCTCAGTCCTAGCATTATAGTATCCTAGAATGTGATCCTTATCTATCCAATTTTTATTTTGTATTTATTTTGGCTTGGTAAATATTACCGGAATCAGGAACCCAATATACTCCTCGTATATTAATGTCATATTTTTATAAGAAATTATTAAGGAAGTTTAAATTAATTTTAATTAATGAGCGGTAGGCCACAGCAGGCAATGCTCGTACTTGAAAGTTAGATCTTTGTTTTTTACAATTTGCTAGAAACAAAAAAAAGTTTAAAAAATAAAGATTGAAATGTAAGATTATTTATCCTAAAATCTCTATTGATTGAAATGTAACAAAGTTAACAAGCTTTGAAAGTCCAACATATTTTCTCCCAGTGCATGTACATACATATGTACGAGTGCAGTTTGTAATCCTGTAATTATGTAGTTGGTTGTTGCGAAACGACACACACACCCACCCGTACACACAATCCTTTCGTCCCCTGCTTTTCCTCCTTACTTATTGATGTAATTGTTGTTGTACAGGGGATTCTCCCACCCCCCACCCCCTCTATATCTCTCTCTCTTTCGCTCACCCTGTTGCCATCCCTCTTGCTGGCCGTTGTCTAGAGAGCCAGCATTTAATGCAACAAAAAAAGTATATATAAATTACTTTAATGAACTTTACAAATTCGCATGCATGCCCGGAAATGCGCTTTTTCGTTTCCTGCATGCATGGAAAGAGAGGGCTATACGGTGAGTGAGCGAGAGGGGGCGAAAGGAGAGGCGTGCACACAGACCGCACCTCAACGTTAAGGCTCATGGAGCCGGAGCCCAAGCCAGACACGGACACGGATACGGACATGGACACGGAACCGTAACCATAGCCGTGATTAGTATGCTTTTGTTGTGCGAGTAGCTGATGAATGCTGCCTGCGGTTTTCCACGCTTTTCCGCGCTTTTCCCCTTCCCTTCCCGTCCTTAGCTCTCCCCCCACCATTTAAATGTTTTAAAACGGCCGAATTTCCACACACAACGATTTTGAGGTTACCCAGGGGAGAATTCTTTTGGCATTAGGCCAAGTGGGTACTTACTCCAACCGGGGGCCGGAACAATCAGTCCAGTTATCATCTCCTCACTCATCACCGGCGGATCTGTGGGTGGCGGCGGGCACACCAGCGAGTCAATCATATCATCCGTAACACGCATGATCCCCACTAGATCTGGTGGCTCCGTGCGCGAAGACCTGCAGGGAAATGAATAAGGGAAAGGTGGAGATTATAGCCTGAGTTGTTAGCATAATTCCAGCAATGGGAATTAACCTTAAAAAGATACGGAATAAATACAACAAAAAACTGAGCCACACCTGGCCGTATTCGCAGCAAATTGATATGAATTAAGGTATTAATTATATGAATGCCTTTTTTTGTGTAAATTTTTACGATATGCGAGGGTTAAAAAATCAGATCCAGCTGAAGTTTTTTTTGTGTTATATGTATATATATAATTTTTTTAAAATATTAATTATGGTAGCAGCTGTTTCATTTAATGCACTTTATACTGCAATAAAGTGAGTTATAAGTTCAAAAGATAGCAATTCAATTATAAATTATAAAAAGAACAAGGGAAAGTACATTTGAAATTCCTGATAAACTATAGTTAATTAATTCCTAGAATATTCTTTTCAAAATGATAGTAATAATAAAAATCTATTATAAATGGTTAATCTTTTCTTTCAATAATTTTGTTGCATATCTAAAAAATAAAATAATTTAATAATACTAATCTGTTTTTCAGGGATAGAGTTCTGACTTAAGTTTCTGTTTCAAGTATTAAATATTATACTGAGTTAGCAAACTTGATTTTCCCTTTAACCCCCATTTCTAGTTCCTATTTTCAGGATTTTTTTCACCGTGTAGTATTTGCATAATTTCCGTTTCTGACCCTCCTGACAAAACCAACCAAATGAACGTATAGCAACACCTGAAATGGATTCCGGACAGCCGACTCCGGACTGCCGTGACCTTTTTCTGTGTCAGTGCGCGAAATTAGCAAAAGATGCGGAAAATGCTCCCAACGTGCATAATTTGAATGGACGACGAATGGCTGGATGGGGAGCAGAATGGAGCTGGGGCTGAGGATGAGGATGAGGACTGGGTCCTCGTCCGGAGCAGGAATGGGCGCATTTGGCTCTACAAACGCTTAGCACAAAAGCTTTTCTGTTTTCGTTTGCCATAAAGAGAAGCTAATTAGGCTATCAAAATGCCGTTCGGCTGGGTGGCGGAAAATGGGGTTTGGGAGCGGGGTTTTGGACCTGAAAATTCCTGCTGGGTCGGAGTCGGAGGGCAAATGGTCAGCGAGACGGAACAAAGTGAACCCGTGGACCACGTTCTAACTGCATGGCCAGCCAAAGAACGTGAAGTGGCAACGTGTTTGGGTTACGGCTTTCCATTTTTGTGCCAGTAACCCCCAGTTGCCGGCCATCCCCTTTACATACATTTTCCAGCTGCGGCTTGAACTTGTTGTTGACTTTGCTGAAAAACTATAAACCAAAAATGGTTCGAAAATGTACATGGAACATTTTTCGGTTCAAAATCTCTTTTTTTTTGTTGCCCGCTTTCCTTTCCGTTCGTGCTTCCCTTTTTTTTTTGTTTGATTTGTTGCGAAACAATTTTTGCTACTGGTTTAGTTTCCCCTTCCCCGCTTCGACTATTATTTTTTTGGCTCTTGGTCCATCGGGAAAACTTCTTATGGTGTAACATCATCAAAAATTGGCAAAGCTTGTCGATTGTTGACATTCTGGGGTGTGTCCGTAAGCGAATGTGTATGTGAACTTGATGTGGCTGTTGTGGCTGCCAGAGTTAGAAAGCTTGATTGCAGAATGTTTTTAATTAACAACATCAGCAGCTGAGCATCTGAGCAGCTGGAGCTGCCTGCCTGCAGCTTGTGCAGGTTCTGCTTTTTATGGATGATTTTTTTGTGGCTGTATAATCCAGCAGTGGCACTATAACGAATATTATATCACGTCAGCTGAAGGAAATCAGGGGAAATGTGCCACTGCCGTCAGCCCGTCAGGCAGCCCCAGCTTCCTTCAGCTTTATGAGCCATATAAAGGCGAAATGAACACAAATTTCCACACGATAAGGAGAACAATGAGCTGGATATTGCATTACGTTGTCACAGCGCCCTCAGCTAATTGACAGCGGCCGGGACGACTGCCGGACTGGCGACTAAAATAGTTAATTAATCCGTGTAACTGAAATTTAAACAATGGGCCGTCGCTGACCGGGCCACCGCCCGGTGTATGTATACACGGCGTATACTTTATGGCGGACATTCATTCAGGTTTGAACATCGAAACAGATGTTAAGCAGAGCATAAACAAGAACAATGACTGGCGATGCTCTGTGGCTGTCATAACTTACCGCATCATCATGCTGAGCGATTGTTCCTCCTGCAGGACGCTCTCCAAGTACATCATATCTAGATCGGACACAATTGCCCCATTGATGACCATTATTTCGTCTCCTTTGATGATGCCTGCAATTGGTTGGACACAGCGTTAGTTGTGCGATAAAACATATATTTTATATACATATATACACAGTGATATCTATAGGTAGTTGCAAATAGGTTGAGTTCTGTGGCGTTATTGTTACTTTTCAGTCGCAGTATCTGTATCCCAGTATCCCTGTATCCCCCGTGTTCCCCCTGTATCTATGTATCCCTGTCTGCGGGTAGACAATGGTTTCTGGTCGGGATCTAATGCCGCATGGCAATCAAGGTGGGTTCTGGGTGGGTCTGGAATCAATGTCTGACAATTGTGTGGCTGCTGTGGACCACTGACATCTTTTATGTAACAAACGATAAGCGGAATGTCTTCAGCTGCTGCTTCTTATTCAGCTGATGCTGCCACTGCTGCTGTTGCAGCTTCTGTAAAACAATAACAACAAGAGCATTGTGGTTTTTTTGCATTGTTCATACGCCACGTTATCCCAGCGCCATTCTTCTCTCACTCTCTCTGGCCCTACCTTTCTGCACTGCAAGAACATTTATACTTGAAACAGAAAAACTTTTAAGTTTAGTTACAAGAATTTAAAGCTCAAGCAAACTTTAATTTACAGAAATCACATTTAAATAAATATTCTTATTATAGAAAAAACACGTGTGGGTTTGTCTGCTTGATATTATATTTTTTCCTTGTGCATCTTCTCTATCTATTTCTCTGCTGCGTTCGTTAGCATTTTCTACTTTGTCTGCATGACTCGTCTATCATGTGTGTATGTCGCCCACTCCCCAGGTCCCAGTGTTTTCTACAGCATTTATTTTACCCATGATGTTGGTTATTCCATGTCGTCCGTCCTCTGCCAGGCTTCGACCTGGCTCTCTGCTCCGCTTCTGTAAGGAAAGGACGACTCTCCTTCTTCCTGTTGACGACATGCATTGAGCTGCCTGCCTGCTACTGCAAGTTGCTCGTGTCGCTTATCATTGTTGCTGCAGCAACATTTTCTTAAGGCAAAGTTCGATAGACAGATATATGTTCGGAGCCGGGCTCTTGGCCATATATATATTTTACCTCAGACACACCTTCGTCCCATTATGTTTCCCCCCTTTTTTTGGGTGGGTAAGTCTCGCCCCCTGCATTTGTTACAATTTAAACGGATTTTTACATCTAAATGCTGGCAAGGCATGACACATGCGATTTACCATATAGAATGCACAAATATGCACTGTGAAAAATCAGTAATAACGTATAGAAATACATTGTTAAGGGGGTTTCTGACAAGGGAAATAAGGGAAATAAATCGGAAAAACAGAATACATTTCCTAGCTCTCTTTCTGATTGATAAGTCACCCCTAAAGTAAGTACTTTTCCTTGCAAAATAATATTGTCCCCAGTGTAAGTACGAGTATGGTATGCAAGTGTTGTGCTGTTCCTTATCCTGGGGATTATTTCTGGCTCTGGGAAAAGACAAATTTTATTTATATTGCGGTGGCTCCGAGATGCCAGATCCTTATCCCCGGCTTCTGTTTTTTTTTTCTCCGATTTAGCCTGCCATATGCGTTGTCAACACGCTCCCGCTTCCGGTTTCCAGTTGGCTTGGCCCAAAAGGAGCCCGGGCAAATTGTTATTCCATGTTTGCCAAATGCTTTGCCACGCTTGTTTCTGGGCGCTGGAGTTGCCAAACTTTGTGCACTTGCTAACCAAAGGGATCTGCTTAAAACACTGAAGGAGCTGCACTTGAAGACCGCCATGCCGCGCCGCTCAAACAGATGAAGTCTTTAAGACCCGAGTTAAGGATGGATTTCGCCGGCGAGAAGCAGCTTTATCGGAGCCACCGCATTTGCTCAGTTCGTTACTCGAACCATTCCACAATTAGCCGAGGAAAGTGGCCAGAATTTTCCGCTCCCCAGCCACATTTGCATTTGAAAGCTGCGGTCAGGATTTTCATTTGCCATCGCCCTCGTTTTTGCCCTCGCCTTTGCTTCTGTTTTTGTTTGACTCGCCAATGGGGAAACTTTTGTGCAATTCGCTCGTAAATGTTGTCTTCGAGCCTGTCCGAGAGACACTGAGAGAGCTTTGTTTTGCGGTTGCTGCTTAAGAGTTGCGTCTTCCGACATGCTAATAGCCATTAAATTCAATTGTACCCAGCTGCCCCTGCCGCTGGCCGCACCACCCGCAATCCCTTCAATCATCCCCGGCAACGGACCACGGACCACGAACCGAGGGGCAGAAAGTTTCCTATTGCGTTTTGCAAATGTAAATGCGAGTCCAGAGTCCTGAGTCCTGAGTCCTTAATTTATGCATACACACGCCACTACAATGAGTGGGGGATATTCTCCGGGCGAGAGCGAGAGCCTGGCCAGATAACGCTAACGGTAGAGGGCTTAAAGCCGCACTTAAAGCCCAACACGTTGTATACGCAATATTTGATGGCGAACAGCGAATGGCAAATGGCAAATGCTGCCAAAGCCCCGGCTATCAGCAGGGATATGGCGGCGTATGGAAGCCGGGGAATCATAGAGTTTAATAAAAGATTTGCTCTCTCGCCCGTAGGCGGCAATTTTATCTAAAAATATCATTCTGAACTCGTAGCTGAACTTTGTTTTGGTGCTTTGTTTATTTAATTAAACAATGGACATCCATTTTATTATTGCATTGAAAACGAAGTTAATTGAAGAGCCATATAACTAGGACATATGTAGCTGTTATTTATTTTATTAAAAAATAAATATAGGCAAAGTACATATTTTTACCATACTTCTATATTCCCTGATCTGTGGAATAAACTAGTTTAAAGAGTTATGAAATTTAAAGAACATTTACGTAATAAAAGGTATCAGTAGGAATTTCCTTGAAATTCACACAGCTTCAATGCTGCCCATACACCGTGGCGTATACGTAATATTTCTCAAACCAAAGGTATCTTTCTGTAATTCACTCCTCTCCTTATATACACTATCCATTAAATTGAGAAACTCTTTTCAAGACTTCTGATACTTGATTCTGATAATTAGGGCAACTGGGCGTATACGTTATTTTATATGTTAATAAAATATAGTAATTATCACCCCAACTAACCCTGCGTATACGTTACTTTTCGCGCACTAAATCCATATCTTCCTACATCATATTATTATATATTCCATATTTTATATATTCCATATATAGTCAAAGGGATAAACTTATTCAAAGAGTTAAGAAAATTTACCCTGTCTGGTACGTATACGTAATATTAGACTATTAAATGCTTTCCTAAGCCCTAACTGCCAATAGATCAACGTTGTAAGTACTTTTCAGGGCAAATTCTCTCTCTCATTTAATTAAGCAATGGCTTCCTTAATTTGCCTGCCAACGAATGCAACATTTGTCCAATCGAAAAACTCATTAGCAGAGTTGCTCCTGCCACGTTTTATGCCCTTCTCCCCCCAATTTCTTGTGCAACTTTTTACCCACAGAGGTTGGGGTTATGGTTTTCTTTTTTTTCCCTTATTTCGTTGTTCCTTCCGGTGAATTTCGTGAGCATTGTTTCATGGATTTTTGATTCGTTGTCGCCTTCAAAACCAACCAAATGAGCGCCACTCGCACTCGACGTGCTTAATGAGTTTTCTGCTGTTACTGCAGCGGCGAAATGTTCCCTCGGTTCATCACTTTGCCAAGTGCAGCACTGCAGTTTTCCCACCTGCGAAAGGTGGGGGGTGGGGAACTGTTCCTGTCAGTTCCATAATTTAAGGCGCTGTTCTAGTGGCATTTCGACTACATCCACTTGACTCCGTGTCCTCATCCGTCGTCGTAGTCGTCGTCTTCACCGTCGTCGTCATCGTCGTCGTTGTCGTTGTCGCAAAGGCAAATGCAAATGCCAGCTTAAGTTGATTTTAAGTGATAGAAAAACAACAGCGGGACGCGGAAGGCGAGTAGCAGAAACACGAGCTGAGACGGCTCACTCTCGAGGAGAAACCCCTTTAAGGACCTGGAACCACAGCTGCAGTAAACCGAATGGCGCCCACACCTGGCAAACATTTCGAGTGCGCTGCTCATCACCATCATCGTCATCATCCCGGCAGCTCCATCTCCCACTTTTATTCTGGCCACCTTTTTGCCGGGCGAACAAGCGCTGACAGTTGACTTTTTGCATTGCACGCCCCGAGGAAGAGGCAGGACGCTGCTGCTGCTGCTGCTCCTCCGCCATTCAGGCTCAAACTCCACTTGACTCGACTCGGTCTCCCTTGTAGACCAAAGTGAGTTTGCTCAAGTTTCGCCTTGTGCTCTCCACTTTTTTTTTTGACATAAAAGTGAAAAGCATTTAAATATAAAAGCGGCACACAACTCTACAGAAAAGAGCAGGCAGGAAAGGCGGCAGGCGAGGTGGCAGGAGAGGCAGCTGAGGCAAGGCGAATTGGAACGGAGGTGAGCCGGGCACTTTATAATTTTCTTGGCAACATTGGGCCACATTGTTTCGCCCGGGGCGCCAGGTGAGTGGAGCTCCAGTCGCCAGGTCTCCCGTCCGTCGTCGCCCCTCCCCAGGGACTCCCTGGAGACAAAGACTCTATTTCATTTCCTCGCGTTCCGTTGCGTCACCTCAATGGCATAAATTAAATGCACGATTTCATCGCCTGAATGCGATTTGTGTCGGAACCCATTTCGTTATGTCATGTCATCTTAGCGCTCTTTCTGCGGACGGCCTCAAAGGCGGCATTATCCTTTGTGCCCTTGCACGTTCCCGTGTACACTCGTACTCACCGTTGTGCATGGCCACGCTCTTGTCCTCCACGCGACTCACGTAGCAGCAGAGCTCATCCTGGCGCTCCGCATTCTCGATCAGCTCCGCCTCCACGGAGAAGCCCCACATCTGCTCGAGAGTGGTGCGCTGCAGTTCCACCTGGTACAGGATCTTCATGCAGACCTCCACGAACTCGTGATTATGTAGCTGTTAGGAGAGAAAGTGGTTTGTAATATTAGTAATCTATTGTAAATATAATTTTTAAATATTAGGTTGTATTAAATGGCTTCCTTAACCATTTGCAGCAACGTTGTGGAAACTATTTAGGGGAATTTCAAATCTCTACACATTTCAGAACATTATTTTTTGTGCTGCTTATTTTCCCCTCCCACATTGAGCAAGGAAAGATCGATGGAAAGTGAGTTTGAGTGGACGAGTTAAGTGCCAAATTAGCCGAGTTATGCAAGCTATCGGGAGTTTTGCTATTGATTGAGTGGAGTTACTGGGGAGTTGCTCCAAGTTGTTGTCGAAATTTATTGAACTGCCACCAGCGAAAGGAAACTTTTTATTCAGCCCAAAGCCGCACTGCACCCCCACACACCCACTTTCACATCCATTTGCAGTTGCAGTTGTCGGAGTTGCACATTTTTGCCATTTGCCAATTGGCCTGGCCTGGCCAATATTTACTAGCTTGTTGTTGAGGTCGGAGGATGGAGGATGGAGGATTGAGGTTGGAGATCGTAGGTCGGAGGCCCAAGCTTGGCTGCCGACAAAAGTTTCCAGCTAGCTGAAGGCTGACTTGGCAGCTGGCTAAAGTCTCACCTAGACTAATCGTGTGCCAACTGAAGGGGAAAAGGGAAAACGGAGATGGGAACTGGGAAATGGCCAACGGGGAAGTTCATAATTTATGGCATTATGTTTTTAGAAATATCGAAGAGCAATGGGCCAAACGGCAGGGGCGGCAGTGTGGGCTAATTGGGAAATTCGGTATTTTGTTGCAAGTCCAGAAGAGAATTAACAGGAAACTCCCTCACTCTCTCTCTGCAACAATTCCAATTGGAGTGTGAAAAATATGAAGAGTTTTTTGTTACGAGAAATCTGAGCGTTGCATTATAGGTTTAAGCCACTGGTTTTGTAAATAGTTTAAAATCTGATGAAACTATCAGTTTTGGTAATCCCAAGTATTAAAATAAATCGACGGGAAACTGATAGGTATGTATTTCCTTAAATTACCTTCATGTATTTAATTAAACGTTAAATATTGAATATGCCTGAGAGGCAACACTATTTTAATGCACATGTCATTATAGGCACTCCAAGCTAATTCCAAGAACCCATTCAGAGGTATTAGAAATATAAATTGAATTATTTAAATGGCAATAATTAAAGGCAACCCAATTAAGGCTCTCGTGGGTACTTCTCAGCGGGTAATGTGGCAGGCAAGTTCCATTAAACTTGCAGTAATTCCGGGCTGCCTTCCGCCCACCTTTTGAAATATTCCGCCCCCCAGCCAACGTGCCGAAATTCCATTCGCACATCTCCACATGCAATTTCCAAGTTAAATTCGATAAGTTGAATTGAACTAGGAACTCGAGATGGAGTAGGAGTTGGAGATGGAGTTGGTGGACCCCCCGAGGAATGCCTTCGTCGGATATGAAAGCATTCTGGCTCTGATTATGTACTTACATAATTCTCAATCAGATCGTTGCGATGCGGCACAAAGTAATTGTGATCCTCCATGTCACGTCGCTTCTTGACGCGCACAAAGTGCTCCATGGGATTGAGGTTGCGACGGGCGCAGGCGCTGGCGAGGAATTCCTCCACAGACATGGCATCACGTAGATAAACTGTCGAGTAAGCATTGTCGGGCATTGCAACTTTGAAAGTTTTTTCCGGTTCGTCACGTGAATTCATCTGGAAAAAGGCAGAAAATTCGATTGGATAAACAGGCGCACGGACAGGGACACACACGCCCAGATATATCCACGTACAATGTCATTAAGCAGTCAGGCACAGACATTGGCGGGGCTCAAACAGATGCACGTTGCATAAAAAGTGTTATGAATTCACCGAGATATAATTAAAGAAAATATATAAATCGATTTAAAAATAAAGCATTTAAAACTAGGAAAGGTAAGTTTGAGTGTGTTTCCATCACACAAAGCATCAAGCTATTTCAATAGGTTTCTTCAACTCTACTTTACAAATACAAGTTCTAAAATTAATACCTATAAATAATTTAAAACAATATATAACGTTATTATTATTTATAATATATATTTTTTAATCTTTTACGGAATTCATTACTACACTCAATATTTCTGCCTTTTATCAGCCTGATTTTTTCCCTCGTCATATTAATTTAATAACAAGTTAGTAGCTCATTTTCTCCAGTGCACCCACACTGACAAACTGGCATACAGCCTTATAGCCACACGGAAGTGAAAATTGAAAAATAGCAAACACACACATTTGTGCCCGCAGTTGACGATGTTGGATGTTGTAACCCTTCGCCCCTCCGAAATGTAATGAAAAATGTCGCCAGCAGCAGCAGCAGGAGAAGCAGGAGTAGCAGAAGCAGAATCAGCATCAGTGTGAGGCAGGAGCTGCCGCGAATACGGACCTGCAGCAGGATCCGCTGCTGCACATAGTTGAGTTTGAGAAGAAAACTCAGTTAAAATGCTTAACCGTTTCCACAACGTCATCGTCATCCAATGTTAACTCTGTGATGAGGCTTCCTGCCACAGCACCTCCTGCCGCTGCCCCGGCTCCTCTCAGCTCCCAGCTCCTGGTGCTCCTGGAGCTCCGCCATTCTACCCATCCTGGCTGCAACTGTAAACGAATCAGGTGGCCCAGCTGCCAGTTGTCGGCTGCTGGAAATTGCATTTGTATTGGCAGCCATTGGCAATGGGTTCGTTTCGTTTCGTTTCGTTTAAGTTGGCAGCAGTTTGGGCCAGCCAGGTAATACACTCACCCTCACCCACCACATGCAACACCCTTACAGCCACGAACAGACGCACACCCACACTTGGCCAGGACAATTGAATTAGTTTGGCAGTTGGCAAAGGATGCCTCCACACAACACGAGCTGCGAAGTGAGCTCCAAGAAGCGTTGCAGAAGCTGAATTTGCCTCGCATAACCATTTTGCATATCGATTACGGGATCATTATGCCAGACCAAATATATCAATTTTATATTCATGGAAGTGTATGTGGCATTTATACACGTAGCAGCTCAAAGAAAAGAGAGTGCAGCTGGGAATATTTACCCTTGCCAAAAAAATATTTAATTTTTGGTTGTTCAATAAAAAAGCCATTCGAATTTACATCACGTTATATTTGTGCTGGACTCTCGAATAATAAATTATGATACTGAAATTTTGTGGGAATGTAAAATCCGAGCAGTTAAAGATGGCTTTAGTTATGTGAACAGATTTTTTTGTTGGCTTCAAGCTCGAGATAAGTTTCAATATGCAAGGATATAAAATAAAATAGAATTTCTTATTGCATTTAAATAAATTTTTAATAAGGAGCGGAAAGGACAATAAACATAGATTTAAAGCTTTACTCGTTTCGAGTTGAGTAAGAATTTAATACGAATTTTGTATTCAAAAGGGGAAATAGATGATATATTTATCAGAGTAAATAAATATGAACAACTCAATAAATAAATTGCATATAAAATGAAATTTTGCTTCTATTTCAGAGTAAATTAACATTTATATTTTGCTAAAATATACAACTCTGCACATGATTTGTAGTGACCAAATTAAATTCCATGTTGAGCTAAATAAGTGAAGGCAACTTCAATGCGATTTCAGACTGATAATGGAAATGTCAGACTGTCGAGTAGCGATTGGTCCTGGATGGAACGGAACCCTTAAAGACGATTAATTCCGAACGAACTTAACTCTCCTCCCGACTAATTAACTTTTGATTGTTCCTGACTGACTCTGAGTCGTCTGCCCAAGGCCAGGGGGTATTTCTCTGATATTCTGGCGGGCGTTGTCGATGGACAGTTTAATTAAATTTTAGCCAGAGTATTTTAACTTTTGCGAATTGGTTATTTCGGCTGCCAACTGAATGACTGTTCTGGATGATAATTTGCTTTGGAGAGGCCTTTAATTTTATTTGCCATTTCTGAACTGCAGTTGCATTTTCACAATTTCACAATTCCACAATTTCAGCTGCATTGCAGTTGACATGTTCGAAAAATGGCCAAAGTGAAGGGCAGTTACAGGCGGGGAATTGGCTTGTTGGTGGCGGGGAATATATGAACCAAATCAAATGTACATTTTTCAAATTCATTGAATTTGCAGTGCATTTACAGCGCCATGGCATTGGGGCTGGATCACATCCTCTTCCTCTCATTTATGTTATTTCATTGCATTTGTTTTTACATGGTTCTGCTGCGCCTGTCCATGTGTGGAATCATTTGTATTTGCATTTATACTTTATGTATTTCTATTTTTTTTAACTGCCGTGACTGCTGATAGAAGGTGCAACGGAGGGAGGGGGCGGGAGGATTGTGCAGCGTTGGCAAATTTAATTGGAAATGAAGTGCTGCGCCGAGAGTTTCATGAAATCCGAGTCGTGCACAAGATTATTTTGTCAATAATCGAAACAAATTGAATTTATGAAATGAATTGCATTACGAACACGAGATATGCCCAAATTGGTAGCACTAATTGAGATTTAACAAACAGCCAAAAAGTCCCTCTCTCGCTGGATATATCTGGTCTTGTGAAGCAACTCTCCTCCGCAGTTTTTCCCCCGAAAATTTAATCTTTGTCCAGCTGAACTTTTCTTTATTCGCCGTCTCGAGTTGATTTATATTTGATTGTGTGTTGAGGTCATTAGCAGGGGTGAGGGGGAAAACCAGTGGAACTTGGACTGGACTTGGTCTGGGGCGGCATCTGATCACCATTTGAAATGGCGTCGCCCTGCATTATTCACTTAAAATATGCAAATATTTTCTTTTGCCAAGTCAACTTGAGTTCTTTTCCCCGCGTTTTCTCGGTTTTTCTTTCTACTTGGGGTTTGGGGGGAAAACCGTCGGTTGCTTCCCCCCTCCCTCTCATAAATTTCATTATTCTTTTTGTAATTTTTGATGGCCATTAAATGCAAATTATAAAGCTAAAATACTCACAAAAAAAAGAAAGGAAAACAGCAAAGTCTAATGGACGGGAGCGTAGTGACATATTTTAATACGGTGGCCATTGCCCATCCATTTTAAGCATTAGCGCTCAATTTAGCTTTTAATGCCATTTCCGTTGCCTTAAATAAAAATTCAATTACTGTGGCCCACACACACACGCACACACGCACGCACGCACATTAAGAGAAAACCATAAACACACAAACAGTCGCGAGGAGCGAGCGGCAAATGCGTTTAAAATTGAAATAATTTTATTACCCATACGCCCCGTGGTCGCACATAAATGCACACATTGATGTGCGAGGACAGCCATAAAGGCCTGCCTCAGACTCGTATTTATATAGGTAAATTTATATGGACATTTCCGGGAGCCTTCGGGCACCTTTAAGTTGAACAAAATATTAAACCCTTTGAAGGTTTTGTATTTTGAAGCATTTTTTTAATGGTGGTTCTGTTATTTTTTTCAATATTTCAAATAACAAATTACCCCAAAGTATTAATTTTAAAACATATCTAGAACCGCACTCACCTGCATGGAGCGACGACTGGAGCCGCTGTTGGACCGCGACAGCATCGGCGGCCGGCGCTTGGTAGCTCCGCGTCCGGCGAGCAGGTTGTTGAGCAGCGAGGGCGAGCGGGCGCAGATGAAGGCGTGGAAGGAGGAGACCGTGAACACGCCCAGCTTGTTCAGCGTGTTCTTTGTGGGGCGCGAGACGTGAGTCAGCAGCGACTGTTGGAAATAAATGGGAAATGGAAAATGTGAAAAGTTTCAAATTTAAGATGTGTGAATACAACGTTATTTTCGGAAATTGAAGAACCCAACCCACAACTAATGTTGCCTTATTTGCGATCCTTTCACAGTAGAAAAGAGCATTAAAAAGCAGACTGAGGAGGACCTGTACACCCGTGTGTGTACGTACACCTATGTAAATAAGCCTTTGGCATCCTGCAGTCGACCGAAGTTGCTCTCTTCACAGGTGCTGAAGTTGTTTGCATTTTGTGGTTATTAATAATAAATAATGTTGCTTTTCAGGCACACCGCTGCACTTACCAGACCCCCCACACACACACTCGCCTGCCATTAAAAGCGCAATCAACTTTCAACCCTTTCAGCGAGTCAGTCAAAGCAGTCAGTCAGTCAGTCATTCAGTGAGTCAGGGAGTCGAGGCTCGTCAGTCTTTCTAAGGCAGCCAGGTCGTTTGGGGGGAATTGCCTTTAAGCTCATTTAAGATGCTTAAACTTTTGTTATGGAGATTAATTGTGCATGTTTGGGTTTTGATTTTGCGAGGGGTTGAGAGCCGCTGTGTGTCCCGGCAATTGTGCAGATAGGTAGAGGTAATTATAGACAACTCGAACACGTAAAGGGTTCTCGTTGAAATTGTAAACGGGTTGCGAGGAATAGCACATTATTGTTCGCAGGGATTCGGGCCAATGCCATTGTGACCCTGCTGCCTAAGCCCTCGACCAGACTGTGAATCTGTTTTTGATGTTCCGTGAAGGTTGAAGGACTTAAGCTTGCGGTGGCTTAAGCGAGTTATTGTTCTGGTATTAGGCCAGGCATTGATTGGGGAATAGTTAGGCCTGGCTCGGCTCCTCAAGGTTATCAGAGTCCTAAGCATGCTGATTAATTGAAAATGTTGTTAAGCCCTTTCACAGACTTATCAAAATATGGCAGACACACCAAGCTAAATAGAGAATTAGTAAGCGTAGAGGCAAAATTATAATTGGTTTAATTGTAAAAGTATTTAGAGCTTATTAACTTTTTGTTGATGCAATATTTACCATCTAAATCCTACAAGCTCTGGAAACTATTAAATATATTGAAAATAAAACATTTGTTGAAACTATAATTATTAGCTTATAGTTTTTTCATTAAAATAAACTGAAAACTATTTCTATATGTGCTTTCAAACATCAAATGAATTAGTCCTGGCGGTTAACACCTCTCCTAAAATTGGCTGCGGTCACTAAAGCCACATTTATTTTGAATTTAATTCATAATATTTACTACGAAACTTTCAGACACAATGTTTTTTGAACACTAAAGCCTAAATTAACATTGCGGTTGTAAACAGTATTATGTTTTTAGCCATATTTTAGCTTTTTGATATTAATTTGGTTATTTTGGAAAGGCTTCAATGGTTTGTTAAACCATTTAACATTCAAGTTTGAACTTTAATACGTTTTCCGTGTAATCGATGCTCAACGTCGTGTCATATTAAAATTAAATAAAAAAATGCTTCGTTTCAGCAATTTAACCCTGCGGTTGCAAAATGAACTTCAACACCTCCGCTGCCATTGGTGTCCTGCCCGCAAATGTAGGCAATATTTTTCGCGCTAACAACTGCGCCGCCTCTGGATGAACCATAGAGCAGAGGGCCAGAACGACACGGCTGTCCCCATTAATTGCCTCCGACTTATCTCCCTGACAGCTCGCATTTCGCTGGGGCAATGGGCCATGGGCTGGCCAGTGTGTCCAGTGGCCATAACTCACCTTCGGATTGGGCAGCTCGCCGCTCTGCAGCGAGGCCATATAGCAGCGCAGCCGGAACTGTTCGCAGTGCAGCCGCTCCAGGTTCTCCTCCCACTGCAGTATCTGGGTCTGGATCTGATGACGCGTCTCCTGATCGGTGACAACTGATTGCTGCAGCTCGGCCATGTGCTTCAGCTTGTGATCCTGTGGGGTGAGAGGGGAAAACTACGGGTTAGTGTGCCGCCAGAGCATATGCATATATTCAGGATATATCGTGTGTGTGTGCTGTGTGTGCCGTGTGGGTTATGAAAGCATCCGAGGCATGGCATCATTAGCATTTCATGGCAGCTTTGTCCCACTGCTGCGGTGGCTGCCATTTGACGAAAATACATAAATCACGCGTCATGTGCAGCTAAAATTTTCCCAACTCTTCTCCGCCCAACCATCCCCCCGCCGCCGGTTTTCCGCAGCGCAATTCAAATATCTCTCGGGGCCCCTCCCTCCCTGTTCCTGATCCTGAAGTGCGTTGGCAATGCACCAAAAAAACAAAAACAAAAAAAAGGGGGAGAAAAATCCCCCTTTTCGCGGATAGGTACTGCGCATATACATGCCCCTGTTTTCATTACAAATACCGTTTGACTTCCGCCGCAGCTGCTGGCACCCCTCCGAAGCGCCCATTACCAGCAGGACGAAGGGACAGGACTGGCAGCAGCAGCAGCAGCAGCAAGACCAGAATTCAGCATTTGAAATCCCCACTTTGGATCCCACTTTCACGTGCATTTATAGCACGCTTGCATAGATCTCATGGAGCATGGAGCACGTGATTGTTTCATTTTGGTCGCTGCTACAATCCCCCAGCTCCTGCTCCTGCGCCCTTTCCCTTGCCCACTGCCACTTCCACTCCCACTTCCATTTGCAATCCCTGCACTTCGTTTGTTGTTGGCGTTGTTGCATTTTGACTGCTGCATTGAATGCGAGTCAGTAAGCTGACAATTATTTGCAGATGCAACTGCTGCTGTTGCCATTGCAACTGTGCAGCTGTGTGTGTGTGTGCGCCGTGGGCGTGGCAACAACCTGAATAGGCACTTTCGATGTTCGACATTTTAATGAATGTGTACACATAAACAGGCAGGGGCACGACGGGGGATGGGGAATGTGGTGGCTTGTGGGGATCTGGGCAGTCCTACCTGGTGGGATTACGTGTGTACCACCGCCCAGCGCCCAATCCACCGGTGCCTGCCACCGTGCGCCTCTCTATTTGAACTGTGCGACGCTGAGCCCTTTTGAATGTTTGTTTTACGTGGAAATAAATCAAAGTCTTGTGCATTTTATTTGCACATCTCGCACACACACACACACACCGGGACAATGTATGTGCTGCTGTGGCATCAAGACTTGGCAAGGCTTCACCTAATTCAATTCCACTAAAGACGCCAATAATTCCTAGTTGAGGTCTAAGCCAGCCCCAGTAGCAGGAGTCTCTGCCTCGGCGGGCACAGAGTTGGTTGGTTAATTAATAAACCGAAATCCCATTATGCACTGCGACCGCACACACTCACAGCCGGAGGAGGCGGAAGAGGAGGCGAACCAAGGAGCTCCCTTGTCAATGGCACTTGGCACTTGAGGAAAGCTGCTTATTTGACAAACACAAACCGGAAGGAAGAGGGCTCGAAACTCCAAGAGAGAGATACAGGCACACTATCTCAGTGAGTTTTGTGATTATTTACAACACAAAACTGGGCCGAGGCAAGGCAGGGCGGGGCCAGGCGACAACTGAGGGTGCCAGGCAACAGTTTGTCCTTGTCAAAGTAATATGGGCTCTTCCTGGCCCATAAATAGCTCTCGCCTGTGCTTGACCATTAATCGCCCCGCTGGCCATTGTATCCATTGTGTGCTGCACTCCGCACCCCTGGAGCTTGGAGCTGATAGCTCGGAGCTGATAGCTTGGAGCAGCCACTCCAAGGGTTAATGGCAATGTTAATGGACTTGTAATTGCCCTGCAATTGGGAGTGTAAATCACGCCAACGATAACTCCTGCCAGCGCACCCAGCCAGGAGCTGTGCGAATCCCTTCTGGCTTGGTTTGAACTCCGCTGGGCGTCCTCCGCCTCGAAAGAGAAATGTTTGCCGCACATGCAATGGACATATTTGACGGACAACGCAGGCTATCTGCTGCACTCAGGGTCTTTGGCTTCGGAAAAACCCATTGCACACATGAATGAATAAGTAAACCTGCATTTTACAGGACTTGAGAAAGGGATAGGTGCAGCTAATGGCTAACAAAAGGAGTTTGAGTTCGAGTTTTTTCTGTGGTTTTGATATAGTTACATTTTTGGTTTTCACGTCAGGAAGTTTGAATGCAGAGAATTAATCGAAAGACCATTAGGACAGGCCACGTATTCGTTCTCTATTATCTGGTTTAAGAAGGGTTTGAATATATATAACTCTTCCCAAAGATATAACCGAAAGACAAGAAGCATTTCTGCAAAGTCCTTGATCTTGATTTCAGTTTCTATTAAGATTCTCTAGTTTCAGATTCCGTTTCTGGAATAAATTTTGCTTTAGTGAAATCCTTAATTAAAGTTCTCTTAGCTAAAGTCTCCTCTTAAAAGTCTTTCTCCTAAATGGCCTTCCGTGTGGCTGGTGTTCTTAATTTAAAGTCAATCTTGGTCTTCCTTCCCACCTTTGAGCTTCCACCTCACTCGATTTCGAGGCTTCTTCCGGCTGCTCCCGCTTCTGCTGCCTTTCAAATCCATTTCAGTGTTGCGGGAGGATATTAACAGCACTCGCAGGACCACAGCACAGCACAGCTATACAGTGCACTTGTGCAGCAGGCGGCCCTCTCTCTTTGGTCACGGTCTCGCTGCGGTTGCCGCTTGTTTTGACACATGTCACGCGCTAAGTGACAGGCCCAGCCACAGTTCGAGCGGCTCCTTTCCGGACTCTCGGCTCCGGCTCCGGGTCTTCCTCCAACTCCAACTGCAGCTTCAGCTACGGCTTGAGGTCCGGCCTCCATCTCCTCCTCTGCTCGCTGCTGTCATCTCAATTCCCGTGAATTTTATTATTGCTGCATAGTTGGATTCCCCCTGCCACTCTGCTTTTGAGTTCCTCCCATCCATTTGCCAGGCTGTATCTGTCGCTCCTTGACGATGAGTTTTTGCGGTTCGCCTATTTAGTTGCCCTGCCTCACTGTCCCTGCCTCTGTCTGTTCCTCCCGATCCCGCCCAGACCCATCACTTCCCACTCCGTTGTCCTGTGGTCGTGTTCCTGTGGTCCTCTCCCGTTGTCTGTTGCGCTTTCATTAAGCGCCACTTGAGGCTGCCTCTGCCCCTGACGATGCCATAACCCGATGCCTCCTGATGCCCACCCGCCCAGCGGCCATGCTCCCCAGGCTCACATTTGTGCGGGAGGCTACACAGCGAAATGGAACCTAAGCGAATTCGAAAATCATGGTTCGCCAAATATATAAATAATGCACTTGACATTATTCCAACCCGACAACATCGTGCCTGCCATGATTGATGTGAGTGGCATTTATCTATTTTCCTCATTATTCTTATTTTAATAACTCTGGGGAAAAAAATATTCACTGGGAATGGTATTTATTTTGGCCGTTTTTTTGGGAAACAAATTGTTCATAAAACCATGTTGACAATTATTTTAAATACATGTGAAATCAGAGGGAATTCTAATGAAATTTTTGATCAATTTCAGTAGAATTTCTGTATAATTTTTCATGTTGTCTGTTTTATTTGACAAAGCTTGTCTGATGGCAATTATTTGTATTTGGAACTTGGTTTTGAGGAAAATAAATATTTTTTATTTCTGTGATTTTGTTTTTAACAGAGATAAGTGACTTTTCAGATACGTTCAAGCACATCCTTTTACTTCTTTTTGCTTTTCAATAACAAGGATTTGTTGACTCAAATCCCACCCATTTCCCCCAGTGTAGATGCAGAATCTGAGGATGCCATTGCCATTGCTAGGATGCACTTGTTATTATTATTATTGTTGGTCTTGTTCTCGTTGTTGTCGCTGGTCTGCCATTTCCGCTTGAGAGTTGAGAGTTTGGAGAGTTCATGATTCTGGTTCTGGCTCTTGTTTTTCTTTCTCTTTCTGTTTCTGGCTCTTGTTATTGTGTTGAAGCTGCTGTGTTTTGGTTGATATATGTTTTTACTCGGGAGGACAATTAAAAAATACATTCCAGCTATTGTTTGCCTCGCCCCGTTGACAACGTTCCTCGCATGACAGGCCAAAGATGCGGCGCAAACGGCAAAGCAACAATAACTGCGGCCCAACAATGACTGGAATAATAATCAAATGGGGAGAGCAGAACGCAGGACACAGGACATAGGACGCAGGACGCAGGACTCCTGACCCGGTATCAGTTTATTTTGCTTGCCATCTCTCGGTTCTATCAATTAACACGGAAACGGAGTAGTGGCTGCACTGCCTTTCCTGGCCCCAAGGATATTGAGTTGTTCAATGGAGCGCGTCCGAGAGCGAGAGTTCCTTTTGAGCGACAACCTGCTTAAATGACTTTTGACATGGCTTTTGCATTAAATGGCTGCTCCATGGCAGTCAAAAGTCAAGGGGAGAGTACGGGTCACTCACTGCCAGGACCTGCTGCTGCTGCTGGTGCTGCTGGTGCTGCTGAAGCTGACCGCTGCCCGCTGCCATGTCAACAAAAGGCCTGCAAAATTGTATATGGCGAGCATAAATGCTGACCGCAAAATGATGCCACATTATATAACGTGTGAGTGCTGCATCTGAGGGCTGAGGGCTGAGCCTGGTTGAAAGGGGGAAGCCCCCTTGAACGAAACCAGACCTCTAAACTGGCGCCTATGTCTGTGGCCACAGAGAGCAATGGGTGAGTGCTGTGGGGATGAGCCGGTGGATTGCTAGCAGGCTGGGGATGCTGGATGCTGCATGCTGCATGCTAGATGCTGGACGCTGTTGACAATTGAATTGAATTTTCCGCCCCTGACCACAGCCACGCCCACTGTGTCAGCGCCTACATAAAGCATATTTTTGCATCTGCTGGGAGCAGTCGACGACGACAGTCGGCAGGCTCTCGATGAACGCCTCCTAACCCAACACGAAAACAAATCAGGAACCAGAGAGCAAACTGCCTGCCAGCCTGCTGCCTGCAGGAGGGGATTAAGGGCAGGAACACCGTCCTATCCCGGTTGGCCCCCGGTGGCAACCATATGCCAGACCCATTTCCTGTGCAACTTTCGACCAAAAGTTGCAAAAATATTCGCACGTTTGGCCAAAAACAAAGCTGCAGCAAGGGAGGCGGCGGCCTGCACTGCACTGCACTGTCCAGCCCTGGTTGGGGGCACCTTCATCATCACCGGACTGTGCGGGGTCAGCACCACCACCACCACCACCCACCCCACATGTGTGACCCTCCCCCTCGACGTGGTGTGTGCGTGGTTCCCTTTGTGCCGGACTTGGGAGTTCAACTCGTTTCTCATATTTCTTGCCATAAATTTTTACCATTTTGGCATTAGTTTATGAAATGCCACGCCCACCACCACCACCTCCACGATATATACGGCAGTATATACATATATGTGTGTGTGTGTGTGGCAGGTCAAACTAAAGTGTTTTTTTTCCCCATCATGAAGAAATCTCAGGACAAAAAAGCCAAACGAACAAGTAAATTTTATGGTAATTATAAACTTTATGGTTTCATTAAAAAATATTGAAGAGAGAGAGAATACCGAGCAGGGAAAATACAAGAAAAAAAGGGAAACCGAAAAATGGAAATTTCACAATAATGGTGGCTTAAGGGGGGGAGCTGTGCAGTGGAAGGCAGAGGCGGCTCGCATTGTTGCACACACCGCCGAAGTTTCTTCGCATTCTGTGCGGCTTTAAGTTGGTCTAATTAAGTAAAGTTTTCGGTGTAAGTTAAAATTAACTAAATATGCATTTCATTATAATTTTCGGTTTACAAATTTACGGTTTATGGTTGCGCTGGCCAGCTCAAAAGCGAGAGCCAGGAGCCAACTTGTGGTTGAATTTCAGTTTAATTATTACAAAATTAATTGCGCACTTTAGGGCTTTCGTCAATCCATATACTTAATGTGTGTTTGTGTGGATTTATCTGTTTTGTTTGCCTCTCTCTGTGCAAACTTGCGGAGTGAATTTCCCAAGGAATTTAAATCCTTCGACGCAAATGCGGAGCATCCGAAATGGATGCCTACTTTCCGGCTCGACAGTCAAGAAAAACAAGTATTTTCATGCAGTGAATGTTTTCATAAAGCGCAATTAAAATACATATCTCATTGCACTGCCTTTTGTTCTCTCGCCACACAAATTGCATTAAGCTTTCAATTCACAACTGATGCATCATTTAATTAGTGCAATTATTTAAAATGGAATAAAGGCGGCAAAACTGCGGTTAAAGTGTGTAAAATACCTGAACAAGTTGGGGCTACACGAAAAGCGAATGAAAGCCTTTATACGAATAAGTGGAAAAATGTTAAACACTTCAGAAATTTAAAAATCCAAAGGCTTTAAATATTGTTGAATTTTAGGGTACAGCTGTGGCTTTCAATTGTGAAATTTAATATAATTTTTTTTGTGTTTAAAAGTTGTATTATTTATGAAGCCACTTAGGGAATTACAGATTTTATAAATATTTTTTAAGCTTTAATTCCTTTTACTTTTAAATGTCATTTCTATTGATTTCTGTAATTTCAATTCAACCATCGATTCCAATGTTTGCTTTACTCCATAATTCTGGCTTTAAAGAACGATTTAGGAGCAATGTTTCTGTCAGAGAAAATATAGGCGGAATTGGTAGGCGTGACGCAGTGGGCGTGGCATGGAGACGAGTGAGCTGCTATTGAGCTAAAAATGACAGCAGGCATTGCAAATTGAAAGCAGGAGCCAGTGAGCCTTGTTTAGACAGCGCCGCCATGGCAATTGCACACGTCAGTTGCGAGGGCATGAAGATATGAAGGCACAGTTACACTGGGCCCAGGTGAGAAATGAGCCAGGAGGAGCACAAACAGGAGCAGGAGAAGGAGCAGGAGCAGGAGCAGGAGGAGGCTGTGAGGGATACGTGGTGTCGTAGGAGTCGTAATTAGAGCGTAAAAACCAGAGCGTACGAAAAACCAAACGCGCTCGGGCAGCTACTACTATTTTTTTATGGCTCTGCATTGTATACGTATGGGTGTGTGTTTTTATATACGTATGTGTGTGTGAAAGCTTTATGCGAAAAGAAAAATAGATAGCTAGAAAAAAAAAAGAAGAAGAAGGAGCAGGTGGAGGAGCAGAGGAAGGAGGAGAGAGATACACCTACACTGAAACTAGAAAAGCTAAAGCAAACGAAGCGAAGTGCTGCCACAACTGCCTACTCCTACTACCAACCCCCTCTCAAGAGGGGGGCAGCCTCTCCCCCGCTGACACATATATGATTATTTCCGAAAGGTGACAGCTATAAAAAGCAACAACAACAACAGCAACTGCGAATAAAAGAAGAAGGCAAGACAACAACAACAACAACTGGAAGCAGCTACAAAAAGTGTCAGAAAAAAGTGAGACAACACTGTTGCTCTTTTCACAGCACAGAGAGGTTGGAAGGGGGTGTAGGGAGGTAGCAGTTGTGACCCGCCTACACGCACACACACACACACGCTGGCTCACAAAAGAGAAGCAACTAGAATGAAAAGCTTTGGTGTGACACCTTTTTTTTCTCTGCCGCTGCCTTACATGCCACTGTATCATCTTTCTTTTAATTTCATTCAAGCTCACCCCTCTGCACAGTTTCATCTTGTACACTGTTCAAAATTATGGCTTTCACTTAATTCAGGCAAAATATATTTTGCTTGAAATTAATGTCATTACATTCTTCAGTCAGTAAGGTCTGTAAATGGGATTTTATGGAAGAAAAATGTTTTTTTTTTAGGATTTAAGAGTGTTTGATAAAAGGACTAGCTTCTTTTTTAAATGTGCCCGAAATGTGCTATGTTAGATAATACAGTATAAAGAAATTTTTTATTTGTTTAAAGTATTTACATCTGCCCAGGGAGCCATAAATTAAATGGTTTATATGGTTTATATCTAACATTTATTACCCCAAACATTTTATTGCATACTTTTAGATACCTTTTTGAAGGAACTTCAAAATACTTGTGATTTTTAAACATAACTAATTTAAATGTTGGTAATTATTTTGTAATAAAAAAGCTGGTAATATACAAATTATATGAAAACAATAAATGAACCTACTTCTATATACAGTTACCTCAATTTAATAATAGTTGTTTTTAAAAGTTACAAAAAACCGACAAAATTCAAAAAGGTCTAAAATTTTGCATATTCAACAAATATATATTACTCATAGATATTAAAACTTAAACATTTTTAACAATATCACTTCATCTCTTAACTTTTTCGCCCCGTGTGTAGTATATCCTTTTATGTTGTGCGTATTTTTCTAGAAAATTAATTAACAACAAATGCAGAGACGCAGAAATGCTAAATGCTAAATGCAAACTGCATTTATGGCCACTCCTTAAGCTCATTTAATTAATATTCATCCAACAAGTTTGTTTTCGGCCCACTCGGCGACTAGGCAGGGCGAAGGAAATCGGAGGGGCCAGCGGAAGCAATAGGACCAAGAGCACTCTTATGGCAATCTCGGACTTCCGCTCAATGGTTTTTGTTTTCTTTCCCGGCCCGCTTTTCTTCCTTCCCCTATTTTTTCTTCTGCCAGCGAAGTAAACACAAACAGGGAGAGATGGAGAAGCGGAGCAGCAAAAACGCAGCAGTTCAAGGAAGTAATTATGGTTTATCCAAAGGGACAGATAGTAGTGGAAGACGGCCGAAGGACGAGGCAGGCTCTCCTGCTCGCTCGCTCTGGTCATAGCAGCAAACTACAACTTTGTGGAGCAAATGAGAAAAAAAAACTAAATTAAAAAAGGGCGCCAAGAAGCAATCGAGCCCGGGGGTGGCAGGCTCGCCCAGTGGTGGCAGCAATCGAAACTGGGGCACAGCGAAAAAAATGATGCACAAGTGATGGCAGAGTATTTAATATAAATAATTAAAAACGTTGGCATTTTTGGGCTCTCCCTGAATAGTTTATTTATTTTTCTGTACTTCAGTTTATGTGTCCAAAGAGAGAGTTTTTGTATTTTAGTTTATTTCTTGAATGAAAAAATAGTACGAAGAAAAATGTTGTATTTATTAAGATCTCATGAAAATTATATTTGCCTAAAATTCTTTTGAGTTAAATTTAAACTAAGCTTTAAACTGCTAACATATTCCAAATCCTTAAAGGTGACTGTGGCTATGCACTTGATTAATTACTGCAGCATGCAAAACTTCACTTCTTGTAATAATTCTGTAACTTTTTCTCCCATAAAATTTCCGGATAACCGGAAGTTGTAGTTTTGCAGCAGACACTGTGGCAACTGGGGCAGCAAAAGCGGCAGCGATGCCAGCGACAGAGACGAATGAATCAAGTTGTTGAGGAGCGGATAGGACAGACAACATAATTGTCTTTCAGAGTCCTTCTAACTAACTAACAAACAACAACAGCAACCAGGATAACAGCGGGGAAATTAGAGGGGAAAAAGTGGCAGGCTGGCTGCCTGGCTGGCAGGCTGGCAGAGAAAAGCAACTGAAAATGACATGATGAAAAATAAATAAACAAATAAAGTTTAGTTTCTTTGGATGGACAGCAGTAGTATCTCTGCGCTGCTCCCGCTTTCCACTTGCCTGGCTTATCCAGAGCATTTATCGTGGGGCCAAGTGCAATTTCTTGTAGCTTCAGCTCGAGTTCAATTTCGTTTGCTTTTCGCAATTCGCTTTTCCCCTATCGCTTTGTCTTGGGCCGCGCAGAAAATTTCCCTCACTTTGATTTGCTCGCGCCCTCCCTTTCCCCCCTTTTTATTTTCCTCTTGCCTCTGCCTCTTGGCCCCTTTCATTTTCCTCGCACAAAAGTTTTTCTGTTTTTTTCCGCTGGAGAGAGAGAAAATAAATTGCAGTGCAAGGAATTTTACGCTGTTTGCCGCGAAATTGATGGGGAATTGATTTGAAAGCAAATACATAAATAGTTGCAAGTAGAAGCAGTTTTTCTTCTTGCCTTGCGAAAACCTCCGACAATGGCATAAATCTTTGGGAAATCGCCGGGGACTGAGAAATTGGTTGGGAAGGCGGAAAACGCGGAAAATGCGGTGGGGGAAAATGCGATTGTTGTGTTCCGTCGTGCTTGTTGTGCTGTTGACTTCTGAGTTGACAGCGCGAAATTGAGAAATTGTTGTCCTGCCGAGGATATATGTATCTGTGGGAATTTGTTTTTCTAGTCGATTACATTAGGCAGTGAGTGAGGCAGGCATTCGCGGGGCTACCTGCAGCTCCAAGGAGTTATGGAGCAGATGTCGATTGAGGAGGGTTCTTAGATTGGGAAGTGTTTTATTGTAGTTTTTTGTTTGAAAAATTAACTAGGGAATGTTGAAGAATGCTCGTATTGAATTGGATTCGAAAGGAAGTAAAAGAGAGTTTTACGGAGTTTTAAGAAAATTATCTTAAGAGTTTTTAAATTTTTTTAAAAGGTTTCTAAAGATGTCAATTAAAAAGGAGTCTTAAATATTTTAATAAAATGTTTCAGGTCAAAACTCTTTACAAATTTGTTTCAGTTTTCACGAAATAAAATTTGTTGCCTTTTTTGGACACGTTATTAACAGGTTTCAAAATCCTAAGGATTACTGTGTAAAAAAAACCTCTAAAACCTTGTAAAACTTTCTGCACTTCTCCTCCACATTTACCTTTCTCTATCCTAAGCTGCCTAAAGTTAATTAAATATATCATTCTCTATTAACAAATTTCGCAATTTCCTGTCGGGAAATGCTTCACTTCACAAGCAATCAAAATTCAAAACATTTACGGGAACACTGACAACAGATTTCCATTGTTGGCAGCACGCAGTGATGTGCAGTTAGTCCTCCGTTTGATGGATTTCCTTACTTAATTCGCTTTTCATCAGCCATTCAATGCAGTGCCGTGCCATGCATTGTGGTGTGTGCATGCCATTCAGGAGGACAGTGCGCGCCATGACAGCGGCAAATCCTATTTGCACAAATGCCAATCGATGGGGTATTTATGGCCGCCTTGCTACGAAACGCAGCTTATCCCCTTGACATTCATTTCGCATTTCGCATGGCAGGAGCCACTTGGCGAAATTGACTTAACACTAGAGCAGCAACAATTTGCGGATAAAACCACTGCCTGCCTTTGCAGCTGCAGTGAAATGCGGAAATGTGGAAATGCGGAAATGCAGCCGCAATCCAAGCACCAGGACGCGTTGCTCCTTGGATTCCACTGGCATTCTCCAGGAGCTGAAGCTCCCTCCAGCCAAACCGAAACCGCAACGAATACTTTTACACGCTTGCAGCGTCAGGTGAATGTGGATGCGAATGTGAATGTGAATATGTGTTGTGAAATGTATTTGGTTTTTGGGGGTATAATGCCCGCATATTTACTTGGGATACAGGGATATGTGTGTACTCACCGACTCAATGGCCTTCTCCAGCCGGAAGATCTCCTCCTGCAGCAGGTGCAGGGTTCCGGTCTTGCCGCGGTGCCGGGCAAAGGCGGCGGCACAGGCGCTGTGGATGCTGTTCACCCAGTTCTCCAGCTCCACCTGCGGGTCGAGAGGAAGGTAGTTGTTAGCGGAGGTGGAACAAATTGTAACAAATTGGAGGCCAAATGCACCGCAAGCAATTTGACGTGGCTCCCCAGCGCCAAACGTCGAACTTGTCGCCCATTTCCATTGGCATCCCCGTTCATTCCTCATCTGCTCATCCGCTCATCGCTGGCTATCAGTTATGCAAATTTAATGACAAATCACGTTGGGCCACAGCGAGAGTTGGCAACCTGACAGGCAGAGCGGACGGGCAGGATAGGGGACTCCAGAGATTGCGGAGGCGCATCCTGAACGTATGCCTTTGAGACATGTAACAGTTTAGGGCTGCCACAAGGATGCCGCTGCTGCTGCTGCAGCTGTTCAAGGCAATCTGCCAGTTGGCAGTCAGTCAACGCCACCTCAATCATGGCTCACACTTTAAGCCGCCCCCCGGCTACCTATCTCAGTCTTTTTTCTCTCAATCTCTCTCTCACTCTGCTTGGCTTTTGCGGGTTGCGTCAGTCAGCGCCTTGCCAGCGTCCTCGTCCATGTCCATGTCCTCGTCCTCGTCACCGTCACCGTCATCGTCACCAACACCATCAGCATCACCATCATCGTCATCGTCCTCGTCCTGTATCTGCATTTGCATCTATTCACACTCGCAGAAATATGACGCGGCTTCGGCTTTAAAAATGTCCTTGTTATGACTCTAGCAGGTTTTCCTGTTCTTGATTTGATGTCTACTTTGAGTTTCTAGGATGTAGGACTTATAAAGCTTAATATCAATGAAGTGTGGCCTTAATATCTGATATTAAGTATCATTGCAAAGAAGTTATTGCAAGTTTTGATATTAGTAGAAAATGTGTCCAAGACATTGCAAATTATTTACAGGATGTAAGATTTTACATACCATATTCTTTAAGCTTTTGAATACAATTTGTTACATTTCTGAAATCTTCCTGAAGGACAATTCTTTGAGTGCATGCATCTGTATCTGCGGTTTCTTTATGGCATATATTTCAGTCATCTTTTGGCTTGGCTTAGCTTGGCTGGCGATTATGAGCAGCGAACGGACAGATACGGACTTGGAGCCGCGAGCGCTGAACCCGCCAGCTCGCATATCCTTGCATATCCTTGTGCAAACAAATTTGCGCTGCCGTCTTTCTATGCGGCGACTTCGGACGATGGCGAGGCAAGGCCAGGCCAGGCAGGCTTTCACAGCCACCTTGAAGGACTTCCCTTGGATATTGACTGCTCGAAATGAGGGCGAGCATGGCCCGGGGCATCGTCATCACTCAGCTCCCTCCCTTCCATCCATTACCCCAACTCACGCACACGCACTCGCAGTAATAAAGATACTCACCTGACAGGGCGCCTGGAAGAGATAGGCATCGCCGAACGCCGTGCTCAGACAGAAGATGTAGTCGCGCTTGGGATGCTCGGGTATCGGTTGCATAATTGCACCGTCCACGATAATCAAGTGCTTGGGCGCCGCCTCCACGCTCCGGCCCTCGCGGGAGTCGCAGGGATAGAAGAGCAGCGTGGTGCCCTTAAGGCACACCCAGTAGCCCTTCCAGCCCCGCTTCCTGGCCAGCTCGATCTGGTGCTTCTTGCGTAGTAACCATTTCTTTACCGATAGGAAGCTGCAAGCAAGCAATTCAGTTAGTTTTTGGGGGCAGTGGTAGGAGTGGCAGGAGTGGCAGGAGTACACATAATCCCTGGGAGAACTTCAGCAGCTTCCTCCATCAACCCATTAACCTTAGGGGCTAATCAGTATACGGCTGGGAAATGTATGGGGGTCAGGTCCTGCGTACATAAGTCTTCAAGCAGTTTATCATAACATGACAGAAGGAGCTAGCTTTAGCCGAGGTGGGAAATACCCTGGCTGGTAATCTTATTAAAATTAATATTAAATAATAATTGTAGGAGTTTTATGGCAGAATTTTCAAGCTAAGTTAAAGAAGGATACTGAAGAAACTAACTGAAAAATATATCAACTATGTTAATTACATTTAAAAGAATACTTTATCAATTTGTCCCTATATTTATTAAAATAATTTAATATTTATTACGATTTGCTTTAATCAAAGAGTTATAAGTGTATCGTAGCCACCACCTGACAGCCACGTACGCAGGATCATTATTATATTGAACTAGCTGCTAAGGCGAATCAAGATTAAATAAAAGTTATAGGCTTACAATATTCTCCCCCGCTGTGGTTCCGCCACCTTGATACCCTCTACGTTAGACGGACACGGACACGGACATAGTCGTAATAATGTTAATCCCCCGACACTGCTTTCTCCACCTCTGGCGGCCACCTTAATCACTGGGAAATTATGTGCCCCGAGGCGTCCCCGTGGACCCACAGACTCCCACATACTCCTCCGTCCCTCCTGTTATTTATGATGACTTGTTGGACGTGAGCCCCATTTCTGGCTGCCAGATTACATCTAGTGGAGGCATAAATTCCCTGGGATCTGCGAGGAGAATATACATATACTCACCCAGCTTTGCGAACAGCTCCCGTGCAGTTGAACGAGGATGCAGCGGTGCCAGTGGCCTTTGCTTTATATGGTGACGCCATGACACTTTCCCCATCATCTTCATCCGAAACGGCGGTAGTTAGGCTCATTCGATCATCGTCCGAAATCTGCAAGAGGGGAGAGAGAGAGTCATCAAGTGAACGTTTCAGAATCAAGAATGTGGGCAAGCAATTTAATTAAGAGACGCCTCCTGGCAACACGTACAAGGACACGTACACGGTACACGTCGGGGTTTCGCTTGCCGGCGCGGCGATAAAATTCAATAAATCGAACAGAAAATAATTGAAATAATTAAGTCATAATTAGCAGAGAGAGAGAGGCGGAGCGGGAATGGGGATTCCCTTGGTAAGCCCCGAGAACGAAGCCATTTGAAACCAGTAATGGCCAGGTTGCTGCCTCTGCCTCTGTCCTGTCCTCTGGTTTCTGGTTGCTGGTTACTGGTTACTGCTGTTGCTGTTGTCAGTGCCGACAGCAACATTTGTTACGTATGTCGTCGATAAAGCAATTTGTCTTCTCCTCTCGCCTGCATTGACAGGACGAAGGGGCGGCCGGAGGACACAGATAGAGATAGGACAGGCCCAGACAACAATTGACAAAATGGCCGAGGGAGAGTCAGTCGGTGGGAGAAGGGAAATAAATGGCGAAAGGCAAACTGTTACTTGGCAATGTTATTTCATCAAAAGCCGGCGCTGGCTCGCCTCACTCACTAACCGACCTCCTGGCTCACTCACTCACTAACTGACTGACTGGCTCACCCACCGACCGACCGACTGACTCACTGCTTCCTTCGCTTCCTTCGGTACCAAGAAGCAGGATTCCATGTGGGAATTCAAGCCAAGACCAAAGCCCGATGGCTCTCTGCTCGGGCTACGTGTCCCGCGTGGCAATAAAAATTGGTTTGCCCATTCATTCGTTTCAATCGAGGTGGGCGTGGCCGGTGCTCTCGGCCCAACTGTCGCTCACTTGCTTTTCATGCCATTTTTATTTGAGTTCCCAAGGAAATCAATTTACAATGTGTTTATTCGTTTCGTCTCTGGGTCCTTCGACCCCGACGACTCCCCTTTGGTTACTACGATACTTCAGCCTGTCAGTCACTCCACACAGCACCCAACGAGGGGCAGGGCGGGGAAAAAAAGACAGAATCCTCTCTGGAAAAAACCGACCCCTTCCTTCTCCCGTACACATTTTGGCAATTTTCAAACATTTTTGCTCATATGCATGTTTTACAAGTTATTTATTTGACTGCCGCCTCCTTGCCGGGGCACAGCGTGATGTTTGCTCACGGGAGGAGGCCAGGACGAAGAAGGAGAGAGAGGAAAGAAAGGGGAGTCCCACGTCCCACCCGTGGCGGACGAGCTCTGTCGTATCCGTCTTTTGCCAGCCGGGGTCATGTGTACTTAACCCACAAGCAGGAGGCGGAGGCGGAGCAGCGACCAAGTTTAATCAAATTTTATATTAATCGAAGAGCAGTGCAAAGGCATGCAAATAACCAGAAGAGGAGACCGCCCGACCTGAGACGTGGCTTGCTTAGCGACTGAGCGACTCCCAGGTCCAGGACTCAGATCAAAGCGGTTACCAGCGGACCCAGATGGGGGCGAACCAATCGATATCTGTGCGTGTCACTTTAAGTGGCTCCTTCTCCCCCGGCGGAGAGTTGTGGGAAAATTTAAAAGGAAGCCAAAAGGAGGAGAACTTCAAAAACACTCTGGCCACAGCAGGAGCTGGGAGCAGGAGCTGTAAGGAGCAACAACCTGACGCTGAATCTGAATCCGAAACTCGTCCACCGAAATGAAATAGTTTCCGCTTGCTCAATGAAGTTTTCCATGAAATCATCAAGCCGAGCGGAAGCTGTCGAGCGGAACTGTTCAACTGTTGCAGGATGTGAGGGTAGTCAGAGGCAGGGGCACAGGCAGGCCCAGGACTCGGCAGGACTTGAACTCAGTACTCGGAGCCCTGCGACCCATTTAAGTTGAAGTTTAAAGAACACAGAGAGAGAGAGAGAGAGAGTGGGAGAGGGAGACTTGACCCAGAGTGGAAAATCAGTGGGAAATCTAATCAAATTTGTGATTTAAAGGGGGCCTCCGGAATTAGGTACACCCTTTTAGAGAAGATTACTACGCATTTGCCATTCCAGACCCCCCCTGGAGAGATTGGCCCAAAGAGTCCAAAGAGTTTGTCAAATGATTCATGAATTTTTAATTGGCCCAAAAGTGGGCAGCCTGTGCTGGCTGTTTCTTGAATTTCATCATCAGGCCATCAGGGCCCCGAGAACTGACAATGGGATTTCACATGGTGCCCTGGAAGGTGTAGGAGCAGCCACCCTGCCACCCACTTCATCCGGTGTCCTAGCAAAACTCGCACGAATGGCTGAAAACGTTCACATGGGTAAGCCTAAATGGGCAACCCAAAACACGAACACGAATGCGAACACGGCCAAACAACAATCACACAAAAGATTAAATGCCAGCCAGTCGTCGGTCGGTCCTGTCCCCCAGTGCCGCACCCCTGCTCTCCTGCCACGCCCACCTGATTACTTTGGGGCCTAATACGCCATATCTCAGCATCGGTGCAAAATCAAAATTCAATTTACGCACAGACGAACCCGAGGACTCGCTCCACTCGCCCCAACATACGCCCACTTAGGCGCAGTGATGGGCTCTCCTCCCTCCTCTCCCCTATACATACTATATACATATATATCCCGCCCCCTCTGTCATACCCTTATCCCGGCCCATACATATATCCCTATCCTCACAGGTGAGCCAGGTGCTTTCGTTACGATTTCTAATCAAGAATTGATTGTGATCCCTCGATGCGGCTGTCGTTCACGTTTCAGCCATAATTATCAATGACTTTTGAATGTCAAATGTGGACGAGATGAGCTTGGGAACTGGGATATGGGAGCTGGGATGCCATGTCATTGGCACTGCCATTGTCACCTCCCAATTCCAATCCCCAAGTCGATCCCCTCCCAACTTTCTTTCGTGTTGATGGGCGAAAATCTTTTCATATGTCGCTGTCAAAAATTACAATATTTGATAGAGTGTTTATGCAGGGTGAGTCGGTGCTTCGGTGCCTTTGGTTGGGGGGGAGGGAGAGGCATCACCCCCTGAAAGCGAGGCAGGGTTGAAGGTTAACCTTGCCGGGGTAAACTGGGAAAAGTTATTCGGTATCTGTGGCACGTTCCTGGCATTGCTGCGATTAAGTGAGGCATTAAAGAAGTTCTCTCTTGGCAAAAATGTTGTTAGCCAAACGAAATTGATTCAAAGGCGAAATCTGCACTGGATTGCAGGCCAGAGCAGGAGGAGGAGCAGGAGGCGAACGAGGTGGAGGTTAACGCAGGACGGGCGAGAGATAGGTGAGCCAGGTAAATACAGAGACGAGACTGACTTGTAAAGTTTCCTTCCCTTTTTTTTTTTGCTGCTTCTCTCGCACAGCCAAATTGCTGCATTGCAATGCGAAAATCAATTTGGAATTATCCCTCAGCTCATTTCATTTGTCGGTTTACGACGGTTCGGGCTTAGAGGGGTGAGCGCTCTGGGCTGAGCCATCCTGCAATGTCATTCCAATTTGATTAAATATTCCTGGCAGAGAGCTGAGCTGCCACCTAATTGGCTGAAGGTGAAACTGTTTAGCATTGAATCAATCAAAATTAACAAGCGACCGAGGCAACCTTGGGACTGGCAATTGGAATGGTCTTGCCAGAGGAAGAAGGAGAATGGTCCTAATCTCGTAGAGCAGAACGAATCCTCGCTCCACACAGCTGTGTGAGCTCCATTTAGGTATTCAGATCATGTGAGGACGTAACAAGCGTTAATTAGAGCGAAAGAATCGGGTAAAAGAAAAGCAGTTCCATCTGCAAAGCTCTTAATTTGAGGAATTCGTGACAGAACAAGCTTGGTTAGGGGTAATTCAAGGGACAAAAGGAATGCCTTGAGTTTAATTTAAGGGGGGGGGGGGTTTGGGGGGAAAAAAAAAATTTTTTTTTTTTTTTAAAAAAAAAAAAAAAAAAAAAAACAAAAAATTTAAAAAAAAAAAAAAAAAAAAAAAAAAAAAAAAAAAAAAAAAAAAATTTAAAAAAAAAAAAGAGTTTTAACCGCCACCAAAAAAAAAAAAAACAAAAAACCCTTTTTTTTCTTTTTTTTTTTTTTGAAAACCCAACCCCAAAAAAAAAAAAAAAAACAACCCCAAAAAATTAAAATTAAAAAATTAAAAAAAAAAAAAAATAAATAATTAAATATTTTTTTTTTTTTTTTTTTTTTTTTTTTTTTTAAAAAAAAAAAAAAAAAAAAAAAAAAAAAAAAAAAAAAAAAAAATTTAAAATTTTAAAAAAAAAAAAAAAAAAAAAAAAAAAAAAAAAAAAAAAAAAAAAAAATTAAAGGGAAAAAAAAAAATAAAAAAAAAATTAAATTAAAAAAATTTAAAATAAATTTTTTTAATAAAAAGTGTTTAGAAAAAACCTTTTCCTTTTTAAACCTTTTCAAAAAATAACACCATTTAAAAAATTTTTAAATATTTTAAAAAAAAAATTATAAAAAAAAAAAAAAAAAAAAAAAAAAAAAAAAAAAAAAAAAAAAAAAAAAAAAAAACCAAAAAAAACCCAAAAAAAAAAAAAAAAAATTAAATATGAGAAATTCTTGAAAATTCAAGAAATATCTATGCAACTTTATTCCTCAAATCCCTAAATCCTCAAATCCCATTCAGGTTTCGCCTGTCCTTCACCGAAAGCCTATCTCTTTGGCCGCTGATCTGGCCATTAATTAACATGCAGTTCCATTCAGTTGATAAGCCAACTAAGCTCACTCATTTGAATATATACACACACACACACACACACAAACTATGTTTGCAGAGTATCCTTGTGTCCCTGCATCCTTCTCGGTTCAAGCACCGGCAGCAGTGTGCATGGGCACGTAAAACTCTTGACCACTGTATTTATTTGCCTGTTAAGTTAGGCGAACGAAGCTACACATGGATGCAAAGTAAACAGAGAGGTCCTGTGTTACTACTGCTTTATCTACCTATTCCAGTTGCCATCTGCACTGGTTTTCCACTCGAAAGCCACGCCCACGAGAGACGCCTTTGCCACTTTTCCATTCGGTTCTTACGGACAAATGGCCTTTTATCACTTTGAAGCCGTTTGATTCATGCGTATTGCAATCAATGCCATTCATTACCGAAAAACTAAATACAAGTACCAGCTGCCACCCATTCCAGTTTTCCTTCTTGATTTTCCTCACTCCTGTCGCTGTCTCTGTGTGTGTTAAGAGCTTTTCTCGGATGGCACCAACGTCGAGGGGTTGGGGGTTGGGGGTCGGGGGCTAATGCTCTAATTTATTGCTCCTTTGTGGAAAACGGAGCCAGAAAAGGAGCCCAGCCCAGAGTCGAGCCAAGCAGCTGCTCGAGCGTGAAAAGGATGCTTTGGCTTTGATCAACGTTTTGTTAACGGCGGGCCCAAAATGAATTTGTACCAGACAGACAATACACTTAACTGGAGGCATTTCCCCAGTCCCTAAACTCCTCCTCCCCCATCAGCACGGCGACATTTTCTCACGCGATTTTCATTCATTTCCCGGGCGGGAAGCAAAAGTTCAAAGCACGCCGAGGAACAAGTGTATCCAGTTCTGGCGATTAGGATAGAGTATGAGGCACTCCCAGCAAAGCCCTGGGATTACACATAATGTGTGTGCTAAATGAGCAGCCGGGATTGGTGTCCTTTTATTTGCTTAACACAAAATGCAGCGATAATACAAAAATGGTTTCATCTTTTGAAATTGGACTTGGATTTGCTTTCTGCAGAGTTAAGTTGAATTCGTTTTATAACTGGAATTTGGCTTAATCTGGTTCTTATTCAGAGTTAATTAGCTTTGTTTTTGGGTGAGAAATAATTTTTAAGAAATATTTCAGGGAATTTGTACTCTTTAAGCAAATTTGTACTTTTTTCCCAGGAATGTGATTTTAACAGGTCAATGAACTGCCTGGCTTTACAGTGTGCTTACTTCTGGTCATTATTCACAGCCAAGTCAATCTATCGTCAGTTTTTTTTAGCAAACTAGTCTCTAAATTGTGAGTTTAAACTTATTAAAATGTTTTCTTTTACTGCTGGTCGCTTAGAGTATAGCTTTCATAGATCCAATCGCAATATTAATAGGAAAATAATAGAAACCTTGAGGTACTTTTAAATATTTAAAGTCATATTTAAAGCCATTAAATAACATTTTCAGTTTTATATATAAACATAGGTGCCCAGCAATTACTATGATTTTTAAAACCTTTAAAAATGCGTCCAAAAATATATTTAGGCGCCGAATTCAGTGTAAATTTGTTGCTTTTAATACTCTAAATTTGTTGTAGTCCTCTTATTGACATCTGGTAAGTGTTTTTAGAAACTCAAAAAATTTCTTTGGAAGCCCCGATAGGAAGAACTATATATTAAATTATCAAAGAGTAAACTTTAAATTGATATTACTTTGATTTCTATGCTTTATACTCTTAAAAAGTCCCTGAAACCTGGTATTTTATATTATTAAACTATATACATTTCCAGAAATTCTCAAATATAGAATTTCCCTTATAATAAACCCGCATATACCCCATTATCCTACCTTGCGAAGGAACATTTCGTTGCACTGCTTGGCGGTGCTCCGCCAATGGCGATGGCGATACCGGGAGTTGCCCAGCTTCAGGGTGCCCTGAAGGTCGGCAGCCTCCTCGACCACCCGACGGATGCACTGGTAGCGCAGGCGGTTGCATCTATGGATCGGCTGCATGGGCACCATCCCGTGCTCCGGCTCCGACTCGGCACCAGAGCGCACCTGGTCCTCGTCATCGTCCACCCAGGCGCTGAGCACACCCTCCACGAAGTTGTACAGCATCTGGATGTTGGCCTTCATCGGCGCCGATCCGGAGGGCACTTGCGCCTCCGTCTTGATCAGCTTCCGGTTCTGGCACACCTCCCGCAGCAGATTCTCGCCAAAATGTACGGTTTTGTGGCGTCTCCGGCGCGAGTTGAGCGAGGCAGCCGAGGCGGACTTCATCAGCTTCCCGTTCGCGTGGTGCACATAGGCGGGCAGTGGTTGCACTAGCGTGGTCGTGGGCTCCAGCCAGGCCAGACCTCCTCCTCCTCCTCCTCCCATTGGCAGGCCTCCTCCCGTGCCATTGCCTCCGCCGGAGCTGGCGGAGTCCCCACGCTGCAGCGTATTCGGCTGGGAGTTGCTGCGGTAGTGATGGTGCTGGTGCTGATGCTGGTACGGATGCGGATGCGGACGCGGGGGCGAGGGCAGTGGCTGCATCTCCAGGTCCAGGTCCAGCGGCGCCGGCTCGATGTCGTCCAGAGTGGTCGGAGGCTGGGCCAGCTGGGTGCGCAGCCGGTTGAAGTCGGCGGCGCAGCGAGGCAGTGAGTTGCACTTGGCTGCGTTGAGGCATTTGCGATTCCGGCAGCTGAGGAGTGGCGCACACGAGCGGCAGTCATGGCAGATGACCAGGCGGCGTTCCGGCCCAGCTGCCATGCCTGCCATTCCTCCTCCTAATCCACCTCCTCCTCCGCCGCCTCCTGCTACTCCCGATGAAGGAGGCGGCGGCGGTGGAGGCGGCGTGGCCGTTGTGGAGGGTGTCGTTGGCACATCGGAGCCCATGCCCATGGGCACGGCATGCAGCTGGACCTGGGCCAGCTGCTGGTGCCGCGCCAGATTCACCGAGCTCACCGACGAGGTGAGGCACTGGCGCGCCTGGCACTCCTGGTACCTGCAGTGCGGATCCGTGCAGATGGGCAGCAGTGGACAGTCGGGATCCGTGCAGGGGCCCGGCGACGGCGACCTGGGCGCTCGTTCCGCACTCGAGGACTTGCGCTTGTGGCCGCCAGATCGCTGGGCGGACATGTCGGAGACCGTGGCGGATCTCTGGGTCTGGTGGCGACGCGACCGCTCCTTCTTCACGCCTCCTCCTCCTCCTCCCACTCCGCTGCTTCCCCCAGCTTCCTTGCTGGTCTTGGGCACGTACTGATAGCGTTCCTTGTGCGGCTTCGCGTACAGTCGCTCCAGGTGGGCGGTGGAGGTCGTTCCGGCCCCGCTGCCGACCACCTCGCTGGCCGAGTGACGCAGCCGTCGCTCCCGGGAGCGCTCCTCCCGCCGCTGGCACAGTGGGGTGTGCGAGAGGGCGCTGGGCACCGCATAGCCACTGGGTACGGAAGTGGGAGGAGGAGGCTGCTTGCCCAGGGACTGGAGTTTGTGCAGCGGATAGGCTATCCAGTCCGCTGTCAGCTGCTGCTGCTCCTCCTCGCTGGCGGCTCCGCTGTGTCCCAGGGAGTGTCGCTTGCGATGGCCCACGGCTCTGGATTGGCCATGGTCCTGGGCATCCTCCTGGGAGTTGGAACGCGGCTGGGCATCGCCTCCGCTGCCATTGCGGCGATGATGCGAGCGCCGGGACTTGCCGCGCTCTGCTCCGCCGCCGCTCACCTGCATCTTGGTGAGCCACTCCACGATGTCCGTCTTGAGCAGCGAGAATTCGCAGGGTCCGGAGCTCTGGCGCGACAGCGGCTTCTTGAGCAGCTCCGACAGGGCCTTGGCATAGGCGGAGGAGCCCACGCC
Source organism: Drosophila bocqueti (assembly GCA_018151655.1). Lineage (NCBI taxonomy): Eukaryota > Metazoa > Arthropoda > Insecta > Diptera > Drosophilidae > Drosophila > Drosophila bocqueti. Next base: position 4,730,450 of record JAECXF010000230.1, read on the forward strand.
CTTCCCCGCATCCGAGGGCAGGCGCTCCCGATCCCTGTCGCGCTCCTTTTTGCGCGGCAGCTGGTCCAGCAGCCAGTCGGGCAGCTCGTCCTTGAGCACTGTGATCTCGCTGGGACCCGAGGACGTGCGCACCGGCTGCGAAGGGACTGGCCGTTTTCTGCAGCTTCAGCCACTCCATGGTCTCGTCCCGCACCTGGCCTCCCTCCGCCGAGCGGGCGGAGTGACGCTGCTGGGCCCTGCGGTCGAACCACTCCAGCTGCTCGGGCGCCTGGCGCAGGGCACTCTTGGGCATGGTGGCCACTTCCTCGGCGCTCTTCTGGCGACGCGGCGGCAGCTGGGGCCGCTGCTCGATCCGCACGTGGGCATGGGCACCCGGGGGCTCCGTAAGCCGGACGGATCCCTTCCTGCGGATGCATTTCTGCTCCATGGTCTCCTCGTCGCGGGCCCGCACTCGACGGGTGATCTCAAAGATGTCGCCGTTGATCTGGTGATAGAACTTCTCCACCTCCACGCCGCGATCGAACTCCTCCTTGGCCGTGGGCTTCCCATGGGTCCTGGAAGGCGGGCGTGGCGGCGGAGGCGCCTCCTCGAGCCTCGCCTTCTTCTTGTCATCGCTCTCGTCGGAGGAGGCGTTCAGCAGGGCCCCGGAGCCGGCTGCTCCGCCGTCCACCACCCAGCTTATCGAGCGTTCACCACTGGTTCCTCCTGCGCCCGAACCTCCCTTCTGCAGCAGGCGGTCCAGGCTGCCGTGATGGGTCTTGATGGTGGGTCCCACCAGGCTGCCATCGGCAGCTGCTTCTCCCAGCGACTGCAGCCGGCATTGGGCATTGCAGATGCAGACACCGGGACGCTTCTTGCTGCCAAAGCGGAACAGTTGGCTGGCCAACTGGGAGACATTTTCGCCCAGGCCCAGGCCCAATCCTCCGCCGCCTCCGCCTCCGCCAGCGGCGGCTCCACCCGCATCCCTTCCCGAGGCCGTTGTTGCCGATGTCAGGCGTCCTCCTGGATGCGCCACGGGTGTGATGTCGACGATCACGCAACAGCAGTGCAGCGAGAAGGACTTCTTGGGATCGCCGTCGCTGCTGCAGTCGCCCGGTAGCCCGCCAGAACTTCCGTTTCCACCGCTGGCTCCGCTTCCGTTAGCCCCTCCTCCTCCTCCTGCCCCGTTGCCTCCAGCTCCCTTGACGACCTGGTGTCCCCCACTGGCGACAGTTGGCGGTGCTCCGCCGACCGCACTGTGACTGCCGCTGTGATCGCCGCTGTGATCGCCGCGCTCGATGCTGTTGCCTTGTTGGGCGGCCAGAATGAATCACAGCGGCGGCGGCGACGTGGTCGTTGTCCTGTTCCTGTTCCTGCTCCCCCTCCTTTTCCTTCTGCAGCTGCTGCTGCTGCTCCTCCTCCTCCTCCTACTCCACCTGCACCTAGGCGTCCTTGGGCTCCTCTGCGTCCTTGCACTCCTGCGCTCAGTGGGCCATGCATCGGCGTTAGTCCGCCATTTATTTATGCACTTTAGCCTCAACTATTTAGTGGTGATTATTATTCATTTGATTAATTAAACTAAAAGCTCATTTTGCGGCACAGTCATTTATTACAGCGTCAGGGATGGCGATGGCCTGTTATTTTAGCCGTTGTTGCTGTTGCTGTTGCCGTGGCCGTGTTGCTGTGTTGCTGTGTTGCTTTGGCAATTTATCTCACACGCGTCGCACACATTTATCTATAATTAATTATTTTTACTTGTTGCCAGCAAAGCGAGCGACAAAAAAGAAATCACTTGGCTGCGCCGCAGTCTGTGTGTCGTGTTGTGTCCCGTCCTGTGTACTGTGTGTTGTGCTGTGTATTTATTCGAGGATTTATTTAATTATATTTGTTTTGCCCTATAAATCACAAAGCAGTTTGCCCGCAGTCACCAACCCTCCCCGCGTTGGCCCAATTTAAATTGTGTTCAGCTTAAAGTGTTGTCGAATTTATATATTTACCAGTATCTCGGTGAGAATATAAAAGCTTTGGGCCTAATCTCATTTGCTAGCTAAAAACAATATTTCATAATATGTGTTTTATCAAAGGTAATACTCTGTGAATTGTTTTAAAAATCGAATTTTGTAATTCTGATAAATGTCCTAGTTAATCTCTTTAAAATTATATCAAGTCACTTTGATCTATATAGTTATTAATTAGGCTAAGCCTTTAAAAGAAAATAAATTATAAAGAGATTTATTTATTTATTGTACAGGAAATTGAAGCATTAAATTTCTAATAAATATTGAGTATTTAATTTTAAATTAATAATAAGCAGGAGAAAAAAATGCTACACCTCCCTATTTTATTCCCAAATAGGAATAGAAATCGTAAACTATTTTTTAGTTCGAGTTTCAATCGGCACATTAAATATATTATTAATTTAGAAATTAATGTTCTGTCAAGTCTAAATAATTAAATGAGAATTTATTTATTAGTTCTTATTATTATTTTTGTATAATTATTTCCTATTCCTTATTCTGTATTCCTTTTTCCTTTTTCCTATTTCCGTGCAGTTTGGTCCTTGCTAATCTTTACTCAAAGCGAAGAGATCAAAGTGATAGAGAGCATATGGGAGAACGACCACAGTTGGATTTGGAGCAAGCTAAAAAAACTTATAATAATAAGATGCGTAAAGCCCATACAAAATGGTGATGTTACTCATCTTGTTATTATATTGTTTGCTTCTATAAAACAAATACAAACAATTTCTAATACCTTCTCACTTGAGTTATGTTTCTGTTTCTTTCTCTATGCATTTATTTAGCTTCTGATTTGTAAAACTCTTTGAATTGAAGAGAGTTTAAAAGAACACCACTCAAAGACACTTTCTGTTTCTATTTTTAATACCTTCTCACTTGAGTTATTTATGTGTTCCTTTCTCTATGCATTTATTTGGCTTTTGATTTATAAAACTCTTTGAATTAAAGAGATTTTAAAACTCCTCAAAAACACCTTCTGTTTAATTCCCTAATTTTTTTGTAAAAGGACATTCACAAAAGATAAAAATAATCCTCTAGAGATAAACTCGCAAAATGTCTAGGCGTAGGCGCTTTAATTAGCATACATACATATATAATAAAAAAAGACACAATGCTGTGTGTGGCTGTGCGTGTGCTTTATAGCCCTCTTTTTACTTTAGGCCAAATTCGGTGCTCTTACTGCCATGAGCCTTCTTTGGTGTTATTTTAAAGTTGCTCTGCAAAAAGTTTTTGCAACTCGTGCGCAAATATTTTGTTTGTTATATTGCTAGCATAAATTTGTTGGCTATCTTGGAGCTCGTGGAGCAGCACGGAGCGAGCGAAAGGAAAGAGTGCCCGAGTGTGGCAGAGTGGCTGGGCAACAGAGCGACAGAGGGAGATGCGCATATATTTATAAGCGCATACATAAATACTTTTCGGGCTGGCAGCAAATGCATAAATTTCATGTCTACATCTGCACGGAGATATGACTCGGGAACTGCTGCTCTGCTGCTCTGCCGCTCAACGGTCATGTTTGTGTTTATGCAAAGGAGTTTGCCAAAGTTTTTTCGTTTCGTTTCGTTTCGTTTCGGGTGCTGCCGAAAAGTTTGCTTGTTAAGTGAAAGGATTATATGATCCAGTTGCTTGCCGGCAGGAAGGGGCAAAACTTAAAAATACACAGCCGTATAAAACAACAAAACTTTTTCTATTTTTATGTTGTGCTGCTGCTGCTGATGCTGATGCTGCACCTAAGAACGATCCCCATATACACAACACACAACAGAGCAACTTGCCGCAAACTTGAGTTGTGTTGATAGTTTTTATAGCCTACTTTTCTGGGCCGCGCTCACGAACACCCAACAGCAAGGACGAAAGTTGCGAATTAGTGTGCCTTAGAAGGGAAAGAGCCAGGCGGAGCCGGGCAAAACTTTTCGGCCAGCTTGTCCCGTTTAGATTAGAGCCGTCGATAAGTTTCAAGTTTGCCACATTTGCCATGTGTTTAGTTGCCAACTGTGTGTGCGTGCTGGAGAGATTGCACACACGCAGAGCCAAGCTCAACTAGTTGGCAACTTGGGAAATGAGGAATGTCGAAGGGGGGGATCCCCCCTCCGATCTTAAGCCACCACTTGAAAGGAGCTTGGGGCATTTGTTTAGCGATTTTCGCTTGATTCGGCCAATAAAGTTAATTTCTTTTTACCCCAGAAGAGGGAAACTTTTGCCCCTGCCCCCACTCTGCCTCTCTCTCTCTCTCTCTGTCTCTCTAAATGACATTTTTATATCATTTCGATTGTTGTTTCTTGGCCGCACAAAAACTTTTCCCAAATTGCAAGGGACAGACAGCGGAAGCAGCAGCCCAGCTCAAAAATTTCCATAGCACGCAAGGGAATTTCCACGGCCTAAGAGTAAGGCTAAGATGGGATCAGTGAGATAGTAATTGCCAAAACAGGTATTAAGAGCTCCGCCTTATCCTCGCCAGCAGAAAGTTTATCCTTGAGTAAAGGCCACGTTTATTTGCACGTTTTAAACTTGCTTTTTATGGCTGTTTTGAGGTATAAAAGGCAGTTTTGTGGCTCGCATAAATTATATTTTCCCCAGATACGGGGCTAACTTCATTCACTTTTAGTTGAAAGTATTTTCAAAGAATTTATTTGCACTTCTTTAAGGTTGTTTTAATGGCGTTTGGAAGAATGAAAGGACACTTCAAGATACTGCGGTTGCTTATTTACTTTTAGTTGAAATTATTTTTAATGGATTTATCTGGGGATTTAATGCACTTAACGCAGACACATGCTAAGGCTGAAGGACCTACGTATATTCATAAATATAAATACGTTTAATGGTCGGTAAAGGACGACAAACAACAACAAAATGTGCCACACCAGCTCCCTGTCTATCGTTCTCTCTTTATCTCGCTCTCTCGCTGAGTCCCTCACTTTCTCTCTCTCTCGGTTCTATGTGTGTGTGTGTGTGAACTTCGACAGGCATGACGTTGATAATATCCTTGCACATGCATGACGTTGCTGCTGCTGCTGCTGCTTCTTCCCTCGCCTGGTTATCCTTGCAACAGAAGGCGCAGCCTTTTCAATATGCCATTGGGGGGCAGCAGCAGCCCTCGCTCTCGCCTTATTATTGTTGTTTTCGCTCGCATCCTTCGCATCCTCGCCCATTGCTTGTTGATATTTTATTAGCCCGACTTTTGTGGGCCAAACAACACGCAAAACAACAAAAAATAACACAAACACACACACAGAGTCACTGACTGGTGGCAAGGAAAACTTTTTTTCCCAGCTCCTTAATATTTTCGCAGCGAGATTCCTTCTTTCGCTGCTGGCAGTTCGATTGCGATTTAAATTTTCGGCCCCGCGTCTAAAAATATCTAGGTGGAAAAAATGCGAGGGCGAAGCAAAACAAGTCCGCCGCCATATAACATGGAATCTCGACACGACTCGAATCTCTGGCGCGTTTCAAGTTTTTCCACCGAGTTTTTCTTTTCTTGTTCGTTGTTTTTGTGTTGTGTTGCCCCTAAATGTCTCTGTGTGTGTGTGTTAGCGTGTTAGTGTGTTTGTGCGGGTGCGGGTCCTGCCGCTGTGTTGGTAAATATGTGTTAAGTGCGTTGGTATTTGCCTGTACCCTTGTGGCACGGCACCCCTGTGCCCCCTTGCCTGTGACCACGCCATTCCGCCACACAGCTGCTCTGGCATTTTTCAACACTTTTTTCTGTTATTGTTGTTGGGCGGGATTTTCATTTGAAGCGCGGCAGGTTTTCCGCAGGTTTTTTTTCCAGTCTGCAACTTGTTAATTTGACTTTAATGCCTCTACTCCACGCTGGCGCCTGACAATCGAAGCGACGCGCTCTGCTTTCGTTTGATTTTCCCCACTGAATTACTGAAATACACCCTCGCACTGTGCTCTGTTCTGTGCTGTTCCCTATTTTCTTTCGGTTTTCCCTTTGCGTTTTTCCTGCGTTGCGCTTAACTTGTGTGCTAAATTATATGGTCTATATGGTCCATGGCCCGCTGTTCGCCATGCGTGTGTGTTACTATGTCAGAGAGTGTGTGTGTTTTGCTGTTTTGTAATTTGATTTCTTTTTTGCCGCCCGCCTCCCGCTGAGATGGAGCTCAATCCGCAGCTATATAGCCATGGCCAACAGCCTCAGCCTCTGTCTCAGTCTCAGCTACAGCTTCTATTTCACTGATGCTGATGATGATGATGATGCTGAGATGAGGCCGCCGCCGTTAGCTGCTGCGGCTGCTGCTGACGCACTTTTCTCGATTTCCCGATTTCTCGGATTCTTGGATTCTAAGGATTCTCGGAGAATTTTAGCTCGGACTTTTCGCCAACGCTTCGATTCGATTCGATTCGATACGAATCGAATTCGCTTCGCTTCGATTTTGATTTGATTTGACTCGATTTCACTTGGCGGCACACGCGCTGGCTTTATTTATGATTTATTTCGGTTTTATTCGAGGGACTTGTGGCAGGAAAACTAGTGTGGTGGTGTGCCGAGTGAGTGGCAGTTGGCAGTAGTCTGACTATTCCGTTCGCGTTACAAAATGGCGTTACTCAGCTGCCAGAGAGCGCTACCAAGCACAGCTCGCGACGACGTTCCCGTTATGACTGACTTTTCACCACACGCAGCAAAGGACGACGAGGCAGCAGCAGCCCGTTCTGACTGACTTCTCACCACACGCAGCACAGGACGACGAGGCAGCAGCGGCCGCTCTCTCGCGGCGGACTCGCTCTTTTTGTGAGCTTCCAGCAGCGCGGCAGCAGCTCTGCTCGCCCCATTTCGCGTATAGACACACGTACACTGGCGCACACACGCAAGGATTCGGGTAGGGAAAGCCTCGGCTGCGGGCTTCGGTTTTGGGTTTCGGTCTCGTCCTCGGCTCGGGTGCTTCGGCCAGCGGCTCTTCGGCTTCGGCTGTTCCAGTGAAATTGTTTATAACAGTTTTTCGGCCGCACATTCCGTTGGTGGTTGTGAGGCGCGCAGCTCGCAGTTCGCAGCTCGTGTCTCGGGCTTCGCCTTTATTTACGTAATCAGCGAAAATCAGCAAAGCTCCAGCATCCTGGCTGATGCTCTCCCGCGCTCTCTTCCAAGTCACATGGTAATGTAAGGTGAAAAGCTTTGCCCGACAGCCTTGTAAGAGAGCCGAGAGCTCTCTTAGGCAGCGAGGAGACCTATGTGAACCCAGCATAATTTACAAATCAGACGACGGTGACGACGTCATCAAAACCAAAATGCAGTTATAATGCACTTGGAGGAGTGAGAGCGTGCGATAGAGACAGAGAGAGAGAGAGCGAGGGAGAGAGAGAGAGAGAGAAAGAGCGGAGCTAGCGAGCTGGGGGCAAACATAACGTATACAACCCGTGTGACAGCTGCCAGAGGGCGAGGCACCATCTCAAAGGTGTTTAGTCAACATGAACAACGACAACGACAGCAACTCGGAGTTATGTGCGGTAGGTCGGCCGCAGCTAAAATTAAATTTATTCATTGTTGTCTTTGGAGCCGAGCAAAACGCCAGCCAAGCCGCAGCATAGCAGCTGCTTTACAGAGCGAGAAAACGGCGAATTGCCCGCCCGAAATGATGGCTCCGTAAGCATAACGGCCGCCATTAATTATAAGCAAAGTGGCCAGGATAACTCCTTGGGCCAGGGGCTATCAGGGAAATTAGAGCTTAAGAGCTGCAGTTTAGCAGAACTAGGAGTGCTTAGATTAAAGATGATTAAGTTGTTTAGAATCTAGATTAAACTAAAATTAAGTCTGAAATATACATTCTTTAAGGATATTTGTATATTTACTACTGGCTTAGTTTTAATGATAATTAGTAGAGAATTAACAACATGTAAGGAAAGCCAAAACTGACCTTTTTCGTTTTTAATTAAACTACATAAAATAACATCAAAGTAAAACATGACTTTCTTTGAATTATCCCCCTTATAAAATCAGTTTGTATAGTCATTAAAATCTACTTAATTTCTCACAGTGTCCTGGCTCCTGATGCCGCTCCAGCTGGCTGCTGCTCCTGTGCTGTGTGCACTCAGGATTTGGCTCTGGGGCGTATTAAAGCTTTTACAAATCGTAAGCATAATTTATTTTCCTACAACTTGGAGCGTCGCGAAGGCGGCGACGCTCGAGGAGACATTGTTGGTCCCATTGTTATTCTCTCTGGGGGGATGGGAGGTGGAGGAAGGATAATAATGGAATGACCAAGTTTTTGGATTAATTTGTAGCCGCTTTGTTGCCGTAATCATCTCCCTGCTCTCTCTTCTGTGTGTGTGTGTGCATTTTGCAGTTGATTGAATGGGACGAATGTGTGCCCAAATATTAGATTATCTCGAGGTAAACTTAATTACGTTTATTATCGTAGTTGGCAAGTTAATTATGTGGGTCTGCTGGTTTTATTTTATTTTTTTTTTTGCAAACTCTGTTGCTCGAGTCATAAATCCAGACAGGCGTTAAATCTACGCCTCAAATGGCCCCATAAAGTCAACACCTCAAAACTCAAATGTCGCCCAGCACAACACAACGGAGACAACGGAGCACTGTGGGGCCTACTACAGCCTCTCGGCTCGGTTGTACTACATAGGCAATCACAGCGGCGGCACAAATGCTTAAACACGCTCAAATAAGTCACATGGCGGGCCACGCCCACACACAAACGCAAACACACACACAGACTCATACGCACACACACATACCAATACAGGCATAGACACGAACGAATCGTTAAATATAACGCATACGCAGCGTTGGCCCCAGCAGAAGTAGGTAGCAGTGGCAATGCCATAAGAAAATAGCTCGAAATATGTTAATAATGAGATGTGAGCGGGCGCTGACTGCTACAAATTATACAAATACCCATATATATATATATAGTTGTATATATATAGTTGTATATGAGTGTAAAAAGGAAAGCACTGGCACACACGCAGAGTAAAGTCTTGCAAATCTACATAAACTCGGTCAAGGACACTGCAGCTGATGCTGAAGCGCTGAAACGGAATCCGAGGCTGAGGATGAGGGTGAGGATGTGGCTGGCGATGCAGATGAGGATGTAGCTGGTACTGGTAATGGTAATGGTAGTGGGACTGCGGCACAGCCACCCAAATTGCCTTTAAATATAATTATTTTCCTTTTATGCGACGGCAGTGACAGGACTGAAGGATTGCCGCTCTGCCAGCGACATTTAAATTTAGACCAAGCGAACGCACCCACACAACGGCATCCATTTCGCTTGCAGATACGCTGCCAGATAAGAAAAGTCACTTTTATGACGTCAGTAAACCATTTTAGGCCGTTTCCTTTGCTTCTTTCCTTTTTTCTTTTCTTTTTTGTTGTTCCCTCTTTTCCGAGCGCGCGCAAATGGCAGAAACAACAGCAACAAGACCGAGGCTAAAGGATGGCTTGGAACTACAATAACAGAGCGCACGAAGGACCTTCTCTTTTAGTTGGAGCAAAGAGCAGCCTCGGAAAAGCTTCTGCTCTCCCTCTCTCTCTGTCTCTCTGTCTGTCTCTCATTTCGGCCATTACCATAAAATCAAATCACAACAATAACCATAACCATATAGCAAAGATTTAATAACTGTGATTGGGATTTGAAAAATGAATTTTCTTTCTCTCTGGTTTCACTCGTACTGCCGCCGCTGCTGTAGGTGAGATTATTTAATGGCTTTCCCCATTTTATCCAACGCATTTGGCATTGAATTTCCCAGCTCTGGCTCTGGCTCTTGTGTAAATGTAATTGAAGTTTCCATGATTTGTTTTTTGGCAAATCGAAAAACCAAATATTGAATGAAATTGTTTTCGGCAGCAGCTCAAATGATTTGGAAAATGATAACCAGAGATGCGCCAGCCCTCCGACAGGATTTCCATTAAATTTTGAGTGACTTGGGCGCGGACCCACTCCTGCCAACCTTTCCAATCAAATTCAGTTACCGCAGGAAATCTGCATTTGAGCATTTTTATAATTTCCGGCCTTAGGTTCTGGCGTTTGTTGCTTAATTTCCGTCACCTGGCTGTGCCCCATAAACAAGTCAAGTCGCATTTCGAGTGCACGGAAATAAAAAAAAAGATCACTGCGATGAATGTAGAAATTTAGGGGACAACTATGTAAGTATTTCGTTGAAAACTATTGTTATTTTAATTTAAAATTAGGTTTAAATTGTAAAATAGGTAGGTAGGGAGGGGTTTTCCTCCTCTAAGACTAGTACCTTTGCAAAGGAAGCTCTCAAGTTCTCAAGTATTTCATCATATAAGAAAATAGTTCAACAAATAATTATCAGTTCAACCGTATTTTAAGGGGATTTTATTCTCTGTGTGCTTGGACTCTGCCTTCGATTTCTCACACCTTCCATAATTATCAAACTGTTGACATTGCCGCTTCAATTTGGTTTTATGTCAGTTCATTTTGTTTACTTGATGCGCCGCTCAAATTTGTTAGCCGCCCTTGTCCTCGCACGTTGTTTTTCCCTTTTTTTTTGTTCAGCTTTGTTCGCCCATTTGTGTGTTTTTTTGTTGTTGGACCCGAACTCGGACTCTCTGTTTCTAGGCCAAAGCTCTATCAAAAATCCAGCCAGCAGCCAGGAGCAGCTCCCCGGCCGCTCTGTGGAAAAGCTTCCTTGCGGCTGTTGGCGGCATTAAATACAGCCGACAACCGTCAGCCGACAACCGACAGCCGACAACCGAGGACCGACACACAGATTCTGACTCTGAAGTCTGGACGGGCGAAGTGTTTTGAAATCCAATTACCAGCGCAAATTTAATTTGTTGCTGCACTCGAGGAAAAAGTTGCCAACACCGCCGCCCTGATAGCCTATGAAAATTGTTTAGCTGCAATAAAGCTATGTCGGCGGGGGAGATCCGGGCAAAAGGGACCCTTTGGATGGCTATCAGTGCCGCCGACACTGGATTTTCCGGCTGAATCGTAGGGCGGCATCATCAAGTGGTCACCAGAGAGACAGAGACAGAGAGAGAAAGCGAGAGAGAACCCGAGGAGCAGGGCTGGAAAAAGTTTAATTTGAAAAAGGTTTTCAGGTTTTCTCGTTTTCTCGTTTTCGTTGTACTTTTGTTTTGTTTGGTTTTGTTTTGTTTCTCGCTCTCTCCCCCCTTGGCTGGCTTTTTATTTTTATTAATTTTGTTGGAGGTGTTGAATTATGAGCAAAGTTCATGAGCCTGGGCCGGGGCTGGTAACAATTTATAAGCCAAATAAAGCCATGTTATGGCCGGAGGCGGTTTTGAGTCGCGTCGCTTCGCGGCACGGAGATGGGTTAAATTCCCCATGGCACCTCGGGGCGCCGGGTCTGCCTTAACCCCAGCTAATTGCCTAGAAATTGCCAGCCAGCCAGCTTGCCAGCCTGCGAGCCTGCCTGAATGATGGTGCAAAAGCAGAAATCACAAAATATGACTGGCAACAATTTGGTTAAAATTTCCCTTTTATACACGCGGTCATTATTCCGCCATCTATGTATTTTATTTTATTTTTCCTTTTTTTTTTGCTTTCCTCCCCGCCTTGATTAACCTTTTTAATGCTCTTTGGCTGCGGCGGGGTCGCTGCTCTTCATTTCGCATGCAATATTCATAAAAAGGTCGCAATTTCATTTCGATAAATTCTTCGAGAGGCTCAACTAGGCAACTTGGCATCCGCCACCACAGCAGCATCCCATTTACCATTTACCGAGTCCCATTCTCGGTCTCAGCTCTTAGTCCCTATCCCAGTCATAGTCCCAATCCCAGTCTCAGTCTCAGTCCCCGTCCATTTCCATTTCCATTCCCTGGCCCAACAATATGCTTCTTTTTTATTGTTGTCGATTATTGTTGAGTTTGCCAGCGTTGTTATTTCGTATTTGAACTATGCCTGGACTCTGTTATTTTTCCACTTATTTTCTGGCCGGGTCCAGAAAGGCACATTTCACACTGAGCGAAATGGCGGCGGGCTGATTGATTGGATTTATATTTGCCATTAGAGGATATATATTTATATGGCATACATTTTCGCCAAGTGCTGGCTGGGCCCTGCGGCTCTCCAGCTGCTGCCATCTAATTGTTGGCAATGCGAAAACTGAGAACTTGTCTATGAAACTGAAGCTGGAAGCTGTTACTCCGGCTCCCCGCCTCGGCAGGCAAATAACAATTGCTCCACACTGACAGGCCTTCTGGCCAGGATTCGCCAAGCTATGGAGTTGCCGTCGCCGTTGAATCCCTGCCGCGTTTTGACCAGCACGAAATGCCTCGTGCAACTTGAAACTGAACTGAAATGGTCGGCGGGAAGGGAGAGAGGAGCAGCCAGGAGTCGACAGAGGCGTGACTGCTGGCCACTGCACAATGGGCCCATAATTTCAGAGGGAGACAGCCATTGGTGAGGAGCAGCGGGAGAGCTGTGGCACAAACCGAATGCGAAACCGAATAGGAATCTGAATCCGAGACTGGGCGCTTAAGCACAATGCCCCACTAAATTACAGTTAATGTTTATTTCTTTTGCCACCCCGTAGCCAGTTCTCCTTTGGTCCTTGCCTCTTTCCACACCCCAGAATCCTTTACAGAGAAACCAAAATGGTGAACGAAGGACTCTTAAAGCTGTTCAAGAAGAAAGGTGCTTGGTGAAAGCAAGGACTTGCTTCAATAATCTGTATTTAATTGTTATGAATGAAATTCATTAAGAAATTGACTTTATTTAAAACCTAAATGCTTATTTAAGGTTTCAGTTTTGTATTCGTTTTTTCCTCCAGTGCAGAGCCCCGCTTCGAGAGGAGAATTGTCGACGACTCTCCTTGGCTTTGTTTACATTTCTAATCTCTGGGTGGCCAGTGGCAGTTCGACTTCCAGGAAAACCCCTGGCGTATCCCCTGCCGCACACCCGCAGCCCCCCCTGACTGACTGCTAGTTACTGCATTTCGATTGTATCTTTGACTGCTGTGGGGGGGGCCGGGGCCCCTTCTTCGCTACGTCCATGCGTCCTGGCCTGCCTTGGTTTTAGTTTTGTCTTTGTTTTATATTCTTTTTGCGTCTTCCTCTTCGGCTGTGGACAATGGTTTATTGAGTTATGGCTTGCATGCGGATATCCGCCTCTCACAAACACACACACATACAAAGATATAGGATATAGAATCTCCAGCAGGCAGACGACACAGGACTGTGGCACATTTATACATCTAACTTTGTTATTGGCTCCACATTGAGGTGTCGGCGGCGGGGCAGAGAGAGTTTTCCCTTGGCCGTTTCACTGCCTGCTGAGATTGCCAGCTATAAATTAGCAACATTTTCATGTTTGCTCATAAAATGTATGCTATTTTCCTTTGTACTAGTTTTGCGCTCTATAAATTTATCGTTTACTTACCACCACGACCAACGGTCAAGGGGGGACATGGGGTGAAATGAAGAGTATTGGCTTACCTGCAATGGCAAAAATGAAAAGAAGAAATTGAGAATTGTTAGTGTTTGCATATAAATATTGATATCAATAATTTGGGTGAAAAGTTGCACAAACACACACACACACACATACAAAGAATGTATACATATCCTTGCCAATCTTCAATGCGGATAAATTGCATTTTGATGTCGTCCATAAAGTTATGCAAATTACATTTTCTAGGGCGACAATTGACGCAGTTTTTAGCTGCCCCAAAAAGTAGGCAACTCATAATTGGCAGATCCTTATAGCCAGGATAATTTGCATATGCAGGAAGGGGGGGATATAAGAAATCAATGAAATAAAATATATATATATAAACTTTTTCTGTAGGAATTTAAAGGTGATGAACTTTAATTGTCTTGTATTTTATTTAAGTTTTAAGAAAGACTTTACGAGGAAGCAGGCAAGATAAATATAATAAGAATTAAATAGCATTAAATGTCTAGGACTGGGTCCAGAAATTAATGTTTTAATATAAATTAATATAAATTGTATGAAAAACCTACTGGAATCAAGTAAAATCCAAACTGTGTAGAATCTGTCAAATAATTATCTTTCGATTTATTTGTATTAAGTCAAGAACTTGTTTCTTCCTTTACAATTCCATTCTCAAGTTTCTTGAAAAATCCCCAAGAAAAAGTTAATTAAAAAGGTAGCAAACCGAATTACATGCCGAGTTTATTAATTGAGGGCCATTACAGATTAAATGGTGAGCATAATTAAGACCCATATATCTTTTTGGCTTCGTTTTTCATATTTTTGCTTGTTCTTCACCAAATTAGCCATTAAATATTTGCCATACTTTTTATTTGAGTTTTCATCCTGCAATCTCTCGCGCTCTTCGCTCGCTTTCCTCATTAAGAACTTTTCAGGGGACAACTCAATCTGGGACATTTCAATTTCAACTCAATTTCTCAACTTAAGGACCTAATCTGCCGCTGTCATTGTCCTTAATTGTTGACCAGCGACAATAACACAGCAAAGCTAAATGGAATTCAAGTTTTAGGCCCCTCTTCTTTGAGATTTGCGCCGGAGACGCGGCCAATTTAGTTGATGGCTTCATTCCCCCTGGCTGTCTCTCCTCCCCCCCAAAAACCAGCCATAAACACCTCAAAGGATATTTGCCATATTCCCCAAAAAGGATCCTCCTTCCCCGTTCAGCCACTTAAAGCCCGGGTGCGGGTAAACATCGCTTTATAAAAGATGCAAATATGTAGTTGTAACATTTAATTATATTCATATCTTTAGCCCCATTGCCGGCCAGGTAATCTGAGCGGGGAGCGGGTAGCGGAAGCGGAAATGGCGAAGCCAGGAGGGGCGTGGCATTTCTGCGAACTGTGCGAAAAGCGCACAAAATGCTGAACACATGCCAATTACGGGTAGGGAAAGGCGGGGCAGAGAGCTGTCGAGGTGCCAAAATAAGGCCTGAGAAACTGCTGCCGCTGTCGAAGCTGTCGAGGTGAAGAAGGTCGCATTTCCAGCTTCTCCTGTCCCTCTGCCCTTCCACCGGCTTTCACCCTTCTGCTGACACCGGCCCAGATGCACAAGGCAAAACTGTTGTCTACCTTCGGTATTTGTTCCTTTTAATAGCATTAATATTATCCTGTTTGGGTTTGTTAGGAAAGGCAATTCCCTGAAGCCACTTTGTCCCAATCATGGGACTAGTTCTTCTAGGTTTTGTTTTGGGGAAAAGCTACCACCCGAAATTTCTTCGAGTGTGTGTGCCAGGTGAGTTGTGCGGAGGTGCTGAGCAGTTGTGGGATGGCAGCTTAAAATGCGCGAATGCCGAAACGACATTTACATGTTACACACAAAGAAATGCGTGCGGGGGGATGTCAAAGGGGCGAGGGCAAAGGGCCCGCGTGTGCGCTCATGTGTTGCCATATACCACCCATAACCCACACACATTCCTCCTCCTGGTTGGTAGTTGTGCGTTTTTTGCACATTTTATTATTTTTTATGACTGCGCGAGTATAATCTTTTGACATGGAGGCAAACGCAAACGCAAACGAAACGAGAAAGAAAAACGTAACGGAACGACATCGTTTGCCATTTCAGGACCTGTTCCCCGGCAGGAAGGAAGAAATCAAGAGGCGAACGGAGGCGAAAACCTGCCGAAACAAGCCAAATGGCAGCCAGGAAGCGGCTTTTTATTCGGTTAACTTGATTTGCACTTGAGAGAGAGCCATGTGTGTGTGCGTGCAAAAGTGCTATTTCCTCCTGCCCAATTTCAGGACTCTTCCTGGCAACCTCTTCCCCCTGGCTACCGCTGCTCATTGATGTTTCCTTTTAACCTGCCCGCCCGAGATATCATCTTACGTGGTTTTCATTTCTTCCTCCGAATTTCTCAGTTTGTTTCTCATTTTTATTTTATATGTATTTCTCGATTAAAGTGCTGAAATGAAAATTCTTTCCTACATGATTTCCTTTTCCCGTCATTGGCTTTCATTTAAGTCATGTCTCTTGGTATTGCATAAGGCCTTTTTCACAGAACTAAGAACTTGAGAACACTGGAAATTCTATAAAGAGATATGAATAAATATATTTTCTTTGATAAGGATAAGGCGAGGTTGTATACGTTATTATATAGCACAAAGTCTGATCTATAATATACCAAGAACTAAATTCAAACGAAATATTTGAGTTAGTCTTTAACTTATTAGCTGAAAAACCTTTACATGAAAATTCTAAAAAAGGTTACAGTTAACATTTCCACCTTTTAAAGGCAAAAAAATCCCCACAGTTGAAGATATTTTGATATTGTTTAAATTGAAAGTCGTGTAGATATTCCCATATATATTTTTTTGCGAAATCTGCAAACGGGCAACGGAGAAAAGCACCAGAGTTGTACTTCCAACTCCTTTTGAAGCATGTGCAAAGTTTACTTTTTTCTGCACTCGGATGCTTTTTCTTTCATTTGCCGGGCTTGAAACTTCTCGGGCGTACTTAAGGCGAGAGGACTGTGAGTGGAAAGTTGTGTAAGTGTTTTTAAATCCCTTTCAGAGGCACCCCGGCCTCGAGTGCATCTCATCGAGCATCGTTGAGAGACCCTAAATTATGCCCAAGTAGCCGGCGACAGCCAGGTATCCATGCATTCAGGTATCCCGGTATCCGTGGTATCCATGTATCCGGGTATCCCATATCCCGGTAGCCAGGGGCAATTAATGAGCACCCCCTACACGGCCGGCGGCAAGGAGTGACTTAAGGCAATCCATTTATTATTTCGGGTTGCCCGGGAAAATGCGCTTAAACATCATAAGCCTGCATCGGCTGGGCATTGGGGATGCCCTCTGAGCAGCTTTTGGCCACCGCAAAAAGGGGATATAAAGGGGCCACTCGCACGGACTGAGGACAAGGGACATTCGGAACTCGGCACTTGGCCATGTGTTACTCGAACACACCCACATGCGGTCACAGCAGCCAAAAGAATTATCGAAAAATGAAAATGAATTCAAGGCAGCCCCTTCATATCTCCCTCCCAAAACCCAAAGCTAAAACCATGCTCGTACTTGGACAACTTTTGGCTCAAGGCTTTTAGCATTTCATAATGTCATTTGGCAGGGAAGATGGCAGGAGAAAAGGATGAAATTAAACTGAACGGACGCGAGCTGCAGTTTATATCCACACTTCATGGCAGATATGACATATAGTGTGTGGCCAAGGATCCGCTTTGTCATTCTTGTTATCATCTCATGGTATTGTCATCGAAAGCCAAAGAAAAATGGTTTAAAGTAAAGCTTGGAATTCAATATATTTACAAAAAAAATTAAGTTTAAGCTGCAAAATTGTTGGTAAAAAATTGTACCACACGTTTTTATTAGAGGTAATTATTATTGTAATAAATACAAAAATATTAATGTGCAAATGGTCACTCCGGTTTGAAGAACCAAAATATAAAGAGGTCAAACTTATGGAAAACTCTAGAGATGCTATCAAAAAGTATAGAATTGGATTTTGAAGGTAACTAATTGGGTAATTATACACAGTATATCATATTATTTATTTTATTTACATGAGGTCATTGTAATTTAACAATTCAATTAAATTTCAAGGGATTTACAACCTTCTTATTTAATAATTTAACCTTAGTATAAATTCTCTTTAGAGAAACGACTTCTAAACATGTTTCTTTGGCCTTATCCAACCTACAAAATATATCCTATCCACGTATTACATCCAATCCAATATCGGCATATAAATGTATATATAGCTAAGGATCTCATATGTGCGTGAGTGCAAACTTAAGCTGACAGCTCGCGCTCTCTCTCTCTATCAGAGCTGCTGTCCAACTATTGAGGAGAAAAAAAAATGGGCAGAAGAGGATGGAACTTAGTTCCAAACTTTGCACCAGAAATACGTGGCAAAAAACTAACAAAGAAAAAAAAAACGTCTAAATGAAGAAATGAGGAAAAAACTCAGTTCGTTGGTCAGCGGCAAATAAGAAAACTGTTATTTTTGTGTCAAATACTTTGGCCAACTGTCCACGTCCAACTTTCGCTGACAGCAGCAGAAGACCCGCTGCCGCTGCCGCCCCCGCACCTCACCTCCTCTTTAATTCAGTACCCCCTTCAGGGCCGCCCTGCACATCCTTTCCCCCTCCTGCCCTAATGCACTCGCTGCAAATTAATATTGCAGTTTTTCGCCGCCTTCCTTCTGCCCCTTCTTTTTTTTCTCATCTTTGCCATAGTTTGAAGATGGCAAACTTTTTCCCCGAGAAGCTTGTAATACAAAAATTAGTTTCTTCACTTATTGAAATGTCAATGGAATGTCAAGCGTGCCGCGGGGGAGAGGAGTGAGAAGGGTTCGGAGGTTGCGTCCTCAGCCAAATTGTAATTTCCACGTCTGAACATCTTTGTGCCTTGATGGCACTCAGCGCAAAAGGGGTAGAAATTATATGAAGAAGTTTATAAATTCAGGAAATATTTGTTTGAAACTTTACAACTTATGTTTTAAGTTTCCGAAATATAGAAATTTCTTCGTTTTATTTTCAATAGATAACAGAATGCTGCATAGTTCGAAGTAGATTTCAAATAAATAATTTCTGGATATTTTCTTCTCTCAAATTCTACTTGGAAATCGTTGGGAACTTCACTGTAAAACATATATTGTTAAAAAAATGTATTCCTAAAGGTTTTTGTGTCAAGTTTATGTTATTAATCTTCTCAAGTCAAAATTTAGGTAGTATCCCTATTGCTTACTTCTAAAGCTAAGTTATTTTCTGTTTTTAAGAGGTTCATAGAAATTATTTCACTAAATAATATAAGTTTTTCAGTTTTAAATAATGAATTCAAGACAAAAGAGGACTCAATTTCTGCATTTTTATATTTAATTTATCCACAGTGTGGACCCGTTTTTTGAGCAACATTTCCTCGCTTTTTCTTATCCTTTGGCCTGCGCTGCTCTGCGTCAATTTGCTTGAAATGCTCTGTGCCAAATGATTTAGCGTTGCACGGGGAATCCCCCTCAGCCCTCTCCTTTACACCTGAGAGGAATGGGGAGCTGCAAAAAGTTTTTAGCTTTTGTTTTTTGCGTGGCATGGCCTCAGCTGTTTGGCAGCGCGCTCATCAATTTGCCCTAATGATATCAGCGGGTGGAAATGTGAAAAACGTAGGGATGGAGTGGGACACGAAAAAAGGTGCAAAAATGAAAATTAAACAAAATTAAAAAGGGAATTCCCCGAGCAGTCATCTCCGATAAGAAGGCAAAGCTAATGAGCAGAGAGCCATCCCGCAAACAGGGCGGGAATGCGGGCTGAATCCTAAACTGGCCAAAGTGGCTTATGTGTTTACACAGTTTGTGTTTTTTTTTTTTGTTGCTGTGTTTCCTTTTCTAAATTTCCCTCGCAGGTCCTTTTTTCGATAGCTGTTCTTAGCAGGGACAGTAATCATTATAAGTTTTATTATAAAAATCAAATGATAATGATTATATTTTGATTTTTTTCGTTATTTATCAAACATAATCATTACATTTGAGTAAAAAAAAATAAAAATCATGAATAATCATTATTTTTGATGAAAATAAAAACTTTCAAAATAATGATTATTCATGATTTTTATTTTTTTGATCAAAATAAAACTCAAAACCAAATGACGGAGTCTGTGTAAGACTTTTACCAATTTTATTTAATATTCTGGTATAAGGACCGCTAAGCTACCCCTCAGTACCATTTTTTATAATTATCGCGGCAGGGTTAGCTTTAGGACAAAAAATGTCTGAAGTGTCAATCAACTGAAGTTTTCGGTGATTATGGAGCAAGAGGAAGTAAAAAATGCATGCATTGACCTTGTGACCGCCGCTAAAATCCCGTTGCGGCTTTTTTTCGCATTTGCGTCTTCTTGGATAATATAAAAACGAAAACGAGCGAAACATATTGACAGTGAAAAATGTTGCGTAACAACTTAATGTTGCTAAATATGCCTATGGCAGCTATATGATATAGTAGTCCGATTTTGATAAAATTAAAACCGAAATTCCATAATAATACAAAATGTCCATATCTCAAATTATATGAAAATATATTGAAAATTGGCATAGTTATAATTTTTTCTCAAAAATTTCCGATCGTTCCTATGGCAGCTATATGATATAGTTGTCTGATCCGGCCCATTCCGACTTATATAGTAGTAAGAGCATATATAAGACTATCTGCAAAGTTTCATTCAGATAGCTTCAAAACTGGAGGAAACGGACTAAAATTATAATACCCTGCAAGGGTATAAAACAGCACAAAACCTTAAGAACGTATTATTAAATTACAAATTTTGTACTGAGGGGTAGCTTAGGGTCCTTTTACAAGAATATTAAATAATATTGGTAAAAAGTCTTACACAGACTCCGTGATTTGGTTTTGAGTTTTACTTTGATCAAAAATAAAATCATAAATAATCATTATTTTTGAAAGTTTTTATTTTCATCAAAACTAATGATTATTCATGATTTTTATTTTTTTTACTCAAATGTAATGATTATTTTTGATCAAATTGATAAAAATCATAAATGTTCTTGATTTTTATTTTTGAAAAATAAAAATAATCATTATTTTCGGTCCCTGGTTCTTAGCCTAATGAATGTCATCCTCTTTTGCTTCCTTCCTTTGTTCAGTTTTTTTCTTGGGACAGCCCCCTTCGGTTATCAGTCAGAAAAACCACAAAGTCGCATAAATTAATGTCTTGCCACGCATTTAAAATGTGTTCAATTTGGTGTTGCTTCATGGGGGGTAATTAATCAATTTGATTGATCATTTCGATGGCCGCGGGCTGTCCGGGGACTCGTCCGTTTCCGGGTCTCCCTGCTGCCTCCCCTCCCCTCGCCCTCGCCGGACAAATGCAAATAAAGCGAATGTCAATATTGTTAATATTTAAGTACTTTAAATTATGCAAGCTCATTAAGCCAATCGAGCTGAATGCCAAATGCAAAAGTTGTAATCAATACGCGTTGCTGGCAGCCCCCAAAACTTTATCATTCAATTCAACCCACAGAAAAAAAAAAAAAAATAAAAATCGTTAAAAGAGCTAAAGGGGAAAGGGGATGGAAAAAAGTTGTGCCTGCCAAAGTGTCATAAAAAGTTGGTGAAAAATTGTTGAATGCACACAATGAGCTGACAGTTTAGTCAAATTATATTATCAGCAGAAAAACTATTTTCGACTGAATGGACGAACTGAAGGACCAGGCCAGATCAGACCAGACCAGTTCCAACCAGTGGAAAAATGCCTCGAAAAGCAATCATCGTGGCCATTGCCTGCTCAATATTTCAGCTGGTAATGATGACGCTGGCCATCATGTCATTGATGAAGTGGGCACACGCAAATTGTATCAAAAATGCACAATTAAAAGGGGGGAGAGGGAGCCGGAGCCGGGGCGAGTCCTCTTGAAAATTCATCAACTGGCACGAACACTCCTCCGGCTCCACACCAGCGAACACGGATCTCCCATTACAGGGGCTCAAAAGGAGCTTAACAGTGGCGGTGGCAGTGGCGGTGGCCCCCGCACCACATCCTGTGGACAGCGCAAAGCTTTTAAGTCCCCCTCAAAGGACGCAGCCAGCATCCTGTATTTCCCACCCTCCCAAACCCAATCCCCTCGCTCGCTCCTGGGTCACTTAACAGCAGAGCTTTCACGAAGCTTTCAGCGGCATGTTAAGGCCCTGGCAGCAGGCGATTTACATTATTCAAACACAGCCCAGCACTTTTAGCCCTGTTTGCTCAGCACCTCCGGCACAGTGGAGCCTTGCTAAGGCAGAAACGTGCCCGGGAGCTGGGGCAGGACTAATGGCCAGGGCTTCCGCCGGCTTAGCATTCGAAATTCGATTCGAATGGGTAATAGTAGTGGGGAAATAGTAAGCCTTTTTGCACAAACAACTCTTTCAGACCACATTTCCATACAATTTATCTAATGGCTTCATCGTTACCATTATCATCATCGTTATTTATCAATGGGGCAGCCATAGAAAGACCACACACACACACACACACGCACTCGGCAACCAAGCCGGCGGCACACACTACAAAGTGTAGTGCGAAACTTGGGACAGGCTTATCAAAACACAACATACACACATCACACATAGGGCACAGGCACACACCATGCATTACACACACTCACACACGTGACGGCGACAAAGAAAACGTGGCCACAGCGCTTAATCGCATTTGGAATTGACCACTTTTTGCTCTATTTTCCATCTTGGCCACAGTTTTGTGAGCGAGTGAGCGAGTGGGCAAAGGGCTTAGTTTTGTCGATACTACTACCTATAGTGAGTGTCGTCGCCGGGCCTAATTGTTTGGGCCTGAACAGAGCTGCATTAGGCCGAGATTTAAACTCACATCACGCATACGCCACAGCATTACGCATACGCACTGTGTGCCCTGTGCGAAGTGTGCGTGTGCGTGCGGCTGATTTTATTTTTATTGCCACCGAGAGTTGACTAAAACAAATGAGCTGCTGGGGTTTTCATTTTGGGGAAAGCAGCGAGCGAGCTGCTTGAGCTGCTGGTCTTAGGGGAGATTAACAAAACGCTTAATCGCAGCTTGACACACAGGCACATAAAACACTGCCACCCACGCACACACACTGGCACACACACTCTTTATTGACATTTACTTGCTTAACGTGCTTGTAGCTCGGCTCCTTCTTTTATTGTTATTATTATTGTCGCGTTGAGTTTGCTGCTGATGCTGCTGATTCTGCTGTTGTTGTAGAGGATGCTACTGCCTGCTTTTCGCTTGCCTGTCTTTCACGTTCTACAAAATTGCAATAAAGCGAATTTTTCCTTGCGTTGCATACTTCCGAGCGGCGCACATCCACACGCTGCTGCTTTGCGAGAGAATTTTGCAGTTACTGCTGCGGCTCACTTGCTCGCTGGGCTCGCTGAATTTTAAAACAAATTTTTTATACACAATTTTCCATCGCGGCGGCGGCGGCGGCGACTGTGACAGGCAGCACTCCGCTTCGAGTCCGCAACTTTATTTATTGCAATATTTTCGTCAGTTGCAAATCTGGCACGCGCACCCACACACACGCCCGTCGCTCACACACACACACCCAGGCCATACACATCAACAACACACACCGAATTTCGGTTGATTATAAAACGACAGAGCAAAAGTTAGCGCAGCGCCAGCAAAACAGCAAAACAGCAGCGGAGCAGAGCAGCAATGACAGCGGAAAACGCGGAGCGGAGCGCACGGTGCTGGGAAATTGCCGAGGAAAGCCGAGAAAATCAGAGAATACAGTGGCAAGGCGGCCGAGTTCAACGAAGAGAAGCTTTCGCAGCAGCTGGAAAGGCAGCTGGAAGGCGGCCAAGAGCGAGCGGCCAGAGCGCATGCGCCGCTGCAGAAAAGCTGGAAAAGCCATCTGGCAGAGTGAGGGAAATTCACACACAGAGAGAGAGAGATTCTGTAGCCGGGGCTTTGCTTGCTTTCCCCTCCTCTCCCATTTGTGTGTCAGTGTAACAATGGAAATCGCTCATCCGCCTCCGCGCACAGCCCCAACCCCCAAGTCCAATGATGCACGGCACCCGGGCAGCGAGAGAGGGAGCGGGAGTAGGAGTAAAGTTGCAGGGCTCATTAGTGTCAAGGCGACATATAAATTTGGCACTAACTAGACAAATTCCTTGAGTGGCCAATTAATATGCAAGTGCCACGCCCAGGCCAGAGGAGGAGGCGGAAAGCTCTATCATCGTCATCATCATCACCATCATCATTTCATAGTCGTAGTCATCAGCGACTATGGCAGTGCCATCTATCATCATCCCGGGGAGTTGTGGGAGAAAGTCCTTACATCTCTATGCTCTACGCTCTCGTCCTGCTCCTAGGTGTTCCAGTGAGTTTGTGTGTGTGGCAGTTTGTTTTTAATCAACGTAAACTGGGTCAGCTTTGGGGCTGCAACTAAAAATATCATTTATGCTGCAGCCAAATGCGCCAGTTGACTTTCCCTTCTCATATCGGGGCTTTGAATAAGCAAATACATATATAAGAGGCATATATTTATGTGTACAGTGTACACCGTGTGCCCCTCTATATATAGTATATATTTATATATATATTTTTAAACACATATACCCAAGGTAGGTGTGCAGTGTGTGTGCCATCAAAGAAGCCTGCTCAACTAACAGCGGCTTGAGCGTAACATTTAAAAGGTAGAGGAGTTGCGGCTGTTACTGTTACAGCCACTGTTGCCACTGTTGACCCAGTTGGCTCTCTATAAATAGCACAGGGGTCAGAGGGCACGGAGGCACGGGCACGGGCACGGAGAACACGGCAATGTTGAAATGTGGCGGTGGAAGCAACCGCCCACAAACGAGAATTTGAATTTGGATGCGAGCAAAGCAATTGATGTCGGATGCTGGCTTATGACGGATGCCGAACATTCGGCCAAAGAAATTGCATTCTCGGTGGAGAAGAGGGGCAAAAAAAGGTGAGTGGGAAATTACATATTTTGCGGAAGAGTCCATTTTGACTTGGACCGAGGAATGTGGAAGTTTACCCAAGGTGTGTAATGTAATATTTATGTGGGAGAGGCCAGCAGCCGGGGATTACATTCTTCTTTTCTAGCGATTAAATATTTATGCGACATAACTCATTTTAAGTTTTATTTGACATTTTCTTCAGGCGCTCAAATAAAGGGTGACCGAGTGCCTAAGCTAAACTCAGAGAACAGTTTAGACTTTATCCTCATTAATTGAAAATAAAATTGTGTAATGGATTTATTTGTAAACATAAAAACACTTGTAGACTGAATTTTGAAATTATTTTAAACTTTCTGTAAATAATGAATTAGTTGAATTGGGTTTGAAAGTCGTTCCTGAATAATTAAAGTGAATTTCTGACTAGGTTAATATAATATATAGGATTTTTCTGTGTACTGAAAGTCCTTTCAAAATGTGGTTTATAGCAGCAGTCTTTCTTTTATAATTTGAGTCACCGAAATAATAAATTTCATATTATTTAACCTATAAACAATGAATACATTAATACCTAAAATAATCCTAATTAAACTGATATCTCTTTCATCTATTTCCTACATTTCTCAAAAGGAAACGTGAATAACCTGTAACACTTCGGTTTATTCCCTATTTCGGTTTTCACTAAATGAAATTTTGGCCCTTACATACGCATTCACACATTTTGTAACTTAATATTTTAATTAACGTATTAAAACTTAGCCTTCAGCGAAGGACACTCACCTCTGATGAAGTCAAATAGCACATCCTCGAATCAGTGCTCTCAATGGAAGCCTGTTGAACAATTCCGTAGCGTGACTCGCGATCACTCAAATACTCCGATCGCAAACTATCTTGACGTATGAATTCGGCGCTGAAAAAAATATAAATTTCGATTAGAAACATTTTGTAAAAATATCTCTTAGCTTCAATAATGTTAAAAGAAAAGATGAGTTAACGTTTTAAAACGGTTTGAGAGATTACATAAAAGTATGCTTTACTTTTAAATTAAATACGCATACTTTTAAGCAATTTCAATACTTTTTTTCAAATCTCTTTTTCAATTCACATTCATTATTAATACGCACCGTTGCTCTAGTGAATCGGCACGAGCACTCTTGTAGCCCGAATCATTGAGGCTGCTGTCCTGCCGCAAGGATGGCAACGAGTCCCAGGGCGATCGCTTGTGCCCGGAACCAGGAACCTGCTGGGCCATCATGCCGTGACCCGAACCGGAGCCAATGGTCGAGCTGCCGGAACGCCAGCCATCCGAGTGGCGGAACCACTGGGCCCGGGCCGATTCGCCAATGCAAGAGGCGCAACGCGAATTGGAGAAACTAACAAGAGATTGAGGGAAATTAACTCGGATTTCCCCAATTAACTTTTCCCCAATTTCAACTCACCTGGCATTATGATCCGATAAATAGCCACGATCGCGTTCGCGCTCCCTTTCCCGTATCAATTCGTTGCGATCGCTGTAGTAACCATCGCGATCGCGATCCCGCTCCTTGTCCCGAATCGTGGACAATGGTCGATGTGGCGGTAATGGCAACGTGGAAGATTTTGAATTGGCTGCGGAAGGGATATACCAAAAAGTTGGATTAGTTTCGCTCATAAATAAATTCCATTATAAGTGAAGGCATTCCAAAAAGCTAAGGCAGGCAGGCAATTTCATTCAGTTCGCATCGAGGATCGAGATCGAAATCGAGATAGATGTCGATGTTGAGAGATCGAGATCGGGTGGGTATAAGCAGGAGCATTGAATCTGGAAGAGATCGTGCGGAGTTGGAATGGAACTACTTACGCCTACGAAGTGGATATGGGCTGCGCTGGTTCGATCCGGGTAGGCTTTCAGCGAATTCTGATGATGGTTGTTGAGTTTGGTTGAGATATTGGTGTTGATATAGTTGTTGGAGGTGTTGTTGATTGGTTGTTGTTGTTGGTTGGTTGGTTGTTGATTAGTTGTTGAAGTGTCGGTGGGCAATGCGAGGAGAGTAATGGATAATGGAGCATTTTATGGCATGACGTGGATAGCATTTACGTATGTATTATTTAAAGGTATATATAGGCAAAAAGATGTAGAAGTATTACACAACGGAAATTGAAGCAAAGAGTTAGGCAAATTAGTAGTAAATTAATTGCATTGCATGTGTAAGTTAAGAATTGCTTTTACACACTTAGACTTTTCGAAAGTAAATAGAAAAGCGGAGGAAACCTTTCCGTAAGTATTTTCAGTCTTAAAGTTTAATAATTATTTATTACATTTCAAGGAGTACGTTTATTTAGTTATTAAGTTTAAATTAAATTTACGTTCTTTAATGTATCTCAAAAAGAGAGAACTTCATTAAATAAGCTACGGCTCCTTAGAGGGAATTGTACAAAATATCTAACGACTAGAAGTCCGTTAAAAATATTTCTTAAAATAAACTGCAAAATTAAACTTAGACACCTTCAGTAATGGTTATTATTAAAGCTCTCCTGAAGTTTCTTTCTCTGCTTTCTCTTTCCCTAAAGCTTTCTTTATTTTATTCCGATTCCCGAGCCTATCCTCCTCAATTACAACATTCCTTTTCCGCTAAACATTCTCATTCTCGCATTTAATCAGATTATCAACCCATTCCCATTCCCATTTGCAATGGCAATCCACCTATCCACCACCGAGTGAAACACCTGACTTGATTAGGCCACTGACATGGGTTCGATTGACTGACTGACAGACAGGTTGATATGCCTGCGGAGCACAGCGCTTTTTTTAGAGGGAATTTCGCTACCCCAAAAGCTAATTAAAAAAGAAATTCAATTAAGCGAAGCGGAAAAGAGGAAAACGAAACGCTCAGCTACAACAACAACAACGAGAGAACGGAAGTTAAATAAAAAGTTAAGTTAAAAGCAAAGTATGGCCTAAACCAGGGTGCGAAGCTACTCAGCAGCAACTCACCCAGATTCTCCATGCTCTGCGAGAGGAGCGCCTCGAAGGTGTGCAAGCTGTACGACTCGGCGTCCATGCCCTTGGCCAGAGTGTTCCTCAGATGCATCTCGTACTCCAGGAGCAGCCGCGAAGTGGGGCTACCCGGAGTGGGGGTAACATTCGGGGCCTGCTGATGGTGATGCTGTGGATGATGCCGCGACGACCGCTGCGGCGGTCCCTGCTGCGGATGCTGTTGATGCTGGCCGTGCTGCTGGTGCTGTTGTTGCTGCTGCTGCTGCTGCCCGGAGGACTGCTGCTGGCCGTAGGACTGATCCTGGTCCGAGTTGCCATTGCTGGAACTGGGCGTCGTGGCGTAGCACTGGTTGTCGAACATTACGTTGTCCGAGGGCGGCGAACCCTCGATGCAGCTCCGCTCCCGCTCCAGCTCCAGGTAGAGATTGCGCGGCGGATAGCCGCGTCCGATTTCATGGGATGACCTGATCGAAAGGGAGTTTATTTATTATCGTACACTTCTTAGAGAAAGTAATAGATATTTTCTGGACAATAAACTATCACTGTTTTAAAAATTCAAATAGAAATCTCTCAGAGAACCGAAACTAGACCCGTTCAAACACCCACCTCGAGCCGGAGAAGCGCGACGACTGACTGCTGGCCCGGCCCATCGTGTTGTTGTTCATTAGGTGGTGGCCGCCGCCTCCTCCCATGCCACCGCCCATGCCCATGCCCATGCCCATGCCGTGCTGATGCATGTGCGGCGGGTGGCCCAGGGTCTGGGCCGCATTGGCGTTGTAGTAGTTGTAGCGTCGTCGTCCCATCTCGGGCGAGGTCACCGGCGACTCGGTGCTGGGCATCGGCTTCAGCATACGCTTCAGGGTGCTGGTGTCCACGTTCATGTCCTCGGTGCTCTTGGTCTTCCGCCGGGTGTTGTTGTTAATAACATTATGCTGGTGCATGTCGTGCGAGTGCCCGTCGCGTGTCTGTGGAGGAACAAGAGCGAAAATTGGGTAAGTCTTGGGTCCGACATTGTGTGAGGATAGCTCGTTTGGCCGCAAACTGATGAGGAGGTAATAGAGGGTCTAGAATTATGTTCAGAGAACTCACTTTTAAGCGAATTACCGCTAAAAATCTAATCTCTGCCACACAAATGCCTTGTTGGGAGCAAAACACTGTTTTGATGGTGTCCTTTTTGCACAATAAGAAACAGTTTGAAGTTGGTATTATTATGAAATTAGGAAGAGTTGGCCACACTAAAAGATATTTCGAAGGAGAGGATCCTTCTGTCAAGATCAAATTATGGCGCGCATCATTTTAATTTGAATAAATTCTCTGATCTGAATTTCTAATCAACTTTTCTTTTATAATAAAAATTTACTGTTTGCTTTCGCTAAACTTTAAGTGGTCCGTGAAATAATATTTATAAATCCGGGTAAATTTCTAATTTATCTTTCGATTTCTCTGCCCTAAAAACCTCCTCTATCTCCCCTTGTGTTAATATTTCTCGTATTCCCCATAAACTAACCATATCATCGCCGAAATCCTTGGTGCGAGTGCCTGTAGCCTTAGAAGAGGAGGTGCATGTGCCCACGCTCTGGTGCAGGCCACCGCCCGCCTGTGTGCCCTCGCTCTTCGACAGATCCATGTCCATTTGGCACGAGGCCGGGTCATCGCTGCCCACCTGGGAGCCCACATGGTTCTGGCCGCACATGTCGGAGCCCACGTTGCCCACCCCGGTGACAATCACGCCCGGAGTGTTGGTGTTCACGCCGGCATTGCTCACATCCTGTCTATCCTGCTGGCTGCCCTTCATGCGGGGCAGGGTTTCTAAAGAATAAAACAGGAGTTAGTAGAATTTATCTTAAGGATCTTGCAGCAAAGAGGTCTTACCCGCTCCCTGAGCTGTTCCGGGACCGCCACTGGCCACGTTGTCGTAGAGCGAGGTGCTGCTCACGGCGCCAACCACCTTGCCGCCGCCCACCTGCTGCTGGCCATCGACATGGTCGCTGATCCGGTGCGAGCCGACGTTTCGCGGCAGCGTGGATGAACCTGCAACGAGGATGGCGGTGAGTTTTGATGGGTGGGGATGCGGTGGATCTGGTCGCCTAGTCGCTAAGCTCGGAGTATCGGAGTTTTGGAGTTTTGGAGTTGTTTCGAGTGGCAAAGGAAAAGAAAATGGCTTCAAAAGGGGCGGGTCTGCTCACAGACCGGGCTTGGCTTTGCTTTAGGGACTTGGACTTGGACTTGGTACTGTGTTTTACTGTGCGTTTCTTGTATAGGTTCTTTTGTGGGTCTTGTAGTAGTTGTAGTTAGTTCTCACCTCTAACACGGGGATCGGTTCGCAGGCGCGCATACTGCTCCGCGGACATGCAGGTGCACTGGGGCTCCTGGCGGACGCGCGACGGCGACGCCGGAGTGCTGAGCGGCTTTCGCTTGGCCTTCACCTTGCCCTTGCCGGGGGGGTCCAGTTTCAGCGAGTACGACGACGAGGCCTTTCGTGAAAATTTGAAAGAAGGCGACTGTAAAACGTCGCACTATCATTAGGTTAGTTGATTGGGATAACAAGGTTCTGTGTGTGCGGTTTCTCCTCTTTCTATTCAATCTCTCTCACTGTCTCTCTCTCCTAAGATCGGGGCTCTCGCGCGGAGATCTGGGGCCCAGGCTGAGACCTGAGGTCGGGGTCAGCCCGGCGAAACTGGCGTGTCAGTGTGTTGGATACTGGATATAGATAGTGTGTTCTGAAATATCTTAGAGAACGTCTACGAGAGCAGCAGTAGTACATATACATACATACATAGATGGTGCAGGAAGAAGAGTACTTAGTTTGAAGCTTGACTTTGGGTGCTGAAAGCCTTTTTCTACGTTTATCTAGATAGTGAAAGCAGTTACACGCAATACGGAAACGGAAACGGATACGGAGTTGTTTCGATAGCAATAGAGTAGCAGTGAGTGTGTGTGTGGGACACAAACGAAGTTTATAGTTTATATAAGCAATAGTTATATTTATTTGGTAGTTAGGATCTCCGAATTATCCTCTATCAGCGCTCGGCGCCAGTAACAAGTGGTTCTATATAGCCATTTAGATGGAGCATTGACTTAGCCTAGCGTTAACATTGCTTTTGATTATACGAACTTGATTCTAGAATTCCATTTTGATTTGGCTTTGGGGTTAACTCTTAACAATTTATTGTAAGCATGTGCGTGGCTTGAGTATATAGAATATATATATATAGAATATATATCTAAGTTCCTTTAGCTTGGTTGCGATTTGGTTTCAGAAACCTCCATGGAAGCCGCCTTCGAGGCGATAAACAATGCTCCAAGAATATATATATCATCTCTCTCTCACTAACTCTGTCTAACTGTCTAACTCTAGCTCTCTCTGGAGTGATACTGGCTTTGATTTTTGAAAATTGCTTCGATTCGTAAACCGCCCACTGGCATGGGATCTCGGAGTGGGGGAGGATGGTTCGGGATTACCGGGAGATCGGGCTCGGGTTGGGTTGGAACGGGTTCGGGATCGGATTAGGGCTCGTCGGAAACGGATTGTAGGGGATAGGTAACGGTATTGTAGTAGAGGATACGTGCGATTGTTTTAAAGCGTTTTGCGTTTTTCTTTTGCATTTTCATTTGTACAATTCCATAGTTATTTTCATTACATCATTCATATATCGATGATTGTCGTTTGTTCAATTTGAATTTTAAGTTCAATTTCATTTACACATTCATTTAACAGTTGCGATGTTTTCAATTGTTTCGGAAATTTTGTATTTTGTTTTCGATTTGGTTTATGGCACACGTGAAATGCAAACGAATCGATTTGAAAATATATTTATACATACATAAATATATATTTAGAGTAGTTAAATAAAATTATTATTGTTAGAGATAATAAAAGCATTTCGAAGAGGGGGAAACGGGGTTCATATATAGAATAGATTTCAGAGAGAATCGTGGTGTACATTCAGAATGTTCATTAATCGGGGTTATTTGGTATTGTTGTTGTAGTTGAGTTGTTGTTGAGTTTTGTTTGTTGTGTTAAATATTTATATTTTTTAGCATCAATTTCGAAAGAAATATCCGTCGGTTTTTATTTTGATATTTTCGGTATCGGTTGTTTTTTTGAAAATGTTTCGAATTGAAGTACGAAATGAAATGCATTAAAAATGAAATATTTCGAAGGATTTTTTTGCGGTATTTTGAGTTTGGCGTGTTTCGAGAATGATTTCGAAAAATGATTAGAAGAGAGAAAAAGAAATGAAAGAATATATAATATAAATACATTTAACAAATTTTAGTGTGTGTGTGTGTGTATCTGTGTGTGGTGTGTGGTGTGTGTGTGTGTGTCGCGTGTCTGTCTGAGTTCGGTGTCGGATGTTCGGTGTTATCGGATAGTTTCCGCTGTTCATCTTTGCACTTGGATGAGTCACATTTACAAATGAGTCCTGGGACCGGCAGCTCCAGGTGAGCTTTCCGGAGCACCGATAGTGAGGGTGGAGCTGGGGTGGTTTGGGTGGTTCATAGTGGTTCTTGCAGTGGGTTTGGTGGACACACATAGAGCAGAAAAGTTACAACAAATACGACACTCATTATGTTGCTGTATGTGTGTGTGTTTTCGGTGTAATATATATTTTTCGGTGGACACTTATGGAGGGATCTTAAACTCATGCCCAGTGACAGTGGAACAGAGGATGGAACGAACAGAGATTCTCAGGGGGAACTACACTTAAAAACTTTATCTTTCTCTCTCTGCGATCGAAAAAAGATAGGAATTAGTTGTTGGCTGTGTTTGTGTGACTGTGTACACTGTGAGAAGAAATAATATGAAGCGATACTAACGTATTTTTTTACAATGTAAGATACCTGCAACAAATGATGCGCAAAGTAAGAAAAGAAAACGAAACAGTTATTAGACTTGGCTAGTCCAGACAGAGCATGTTTGACTACATAATATTAGAGTCTATATATTAATAGGCATATGGTGGGTGTGTGTACATATCATAGATGGGTTCGAGTTGCAGTCTGAGGTGTGTGCTTCTTGAGATGGCAGGTCAGAAATTAAGTTCACATTTTGATTGTTAAATGCGGGCTCAGATTGTTTACAACGTAAGTATCTGGGTCAGACAGCAAGAACTGAGGTCATTATTTATGTACAATATCTTTGGATTTCTTTACTTTACATATTATTTACAACGTTTTTGGTTATTAAGGTTTATGGTTATAACGGACAGAAACTACTCGATAACTTGTAAAAATATCTCACATTTCTTCCTCAATTTCTGACAATTACCTAATGAGTTTTCCCTCAAATGTTTTCTCCCGGTGCATGTCTCTGTTTTTGTGCTGTGTGTCAACATGTGTGTGATTGTGTCTCTACAAATACTACAATTACTTTACTTGGCCAAATTTCTTGGGGTATAACTAGGAACCGAAAAACGCAAATATCCACATAAAACTCAAGAGGATTTTTGAAACTAAAAAAGAACAAAATTAAACAGTAGTTTTGTATTAATTTTCAGCGAACCAATTTGTATCAAAACGTCAGGTTTATATATCAACTAATTAGCGAGTACAAGGAAGAGTTATGTTTCGGTGCGTGTCTCTGTGAGTTTCGTGGATGCAGGACGAGTGACGATGACGGTGTGTCGGTTTATGCGTTGATTTTAGGAAAGTTAATTCATCCATTAGCTTTTTAAAATTTGTTCAAAATATATTTTAAGCTCTTAAAGCTGCTTATATGCCTCTTTATTAAATTCTTAGCTCTTTAGAGTGCTTTAATTTGTTCAGAGACAATTTTAGGAATGAATTCATTGTACTTAGATTGTTTTACTTCAATTTTACTTTACTAAAATCATGAATTTATGAGTGAAAATTCAGCAAAATATATTGGAATATTATTTTCTTTCTATTTAAGATTTCCCTTAATATTAACTTTTCAAGTCGAAAACATGTTTTTTAGTTTCTTTTTTTATACTTTTCAAGTAATTCATGACATTCCCGACATAAACGTTTTGTGTGTCTGTGACAATGACAGTGACCGTGACTCTGCGGTGACAGTGAGCGACGAGTGAAGAGCTTAATTATGATTTCATCTTCAGATTTGGTCGAGTGCTTGGCTGCACCGAACCCAGCGATTGATTATGGATGCTTCTCGAGTACACAGATAGGGAGTGTGTGTGGTGTGTGTGTGTCTGTTTTGTATGCAAATCAAACATGGACTGGCTCTTGGCTCTTGGCTCTCGGCCCTAAGCATCATTGGCGTCATCATTATCACCAGTCATCGCCATCTCGCCAGCATCTCGGAACTCTCGGTGTTTATCGCAGTGTCTTGGCCTGAGTGTGTGGATGTTGTGTGGGTGTGTATGCTTGGGTGGTTGGTTCTTTGGTTTCTGACTTGGTTCGGTGGTACTTGGTACTGGTTCTGGTTCTGGTTCTGGTGGGGATGGTGGTGGTGGCTCAGCTGAGTGCTCCAGCTGGCGGGCATGATTACAGCTCGCCGCCAGACCTCTGTTAGTGTTGCTGTATTAGTTGGTGGGTGGCTGAGGTTTTCGGTATCGGTATCAGTTGAGGTTGGTTTGAATTTAATTTCGATTTTGTTTTTTCTTTGGCTGTTTTTTGTTTTCTTTTTTTTTATCAAATATATTTTGACGCTTTGTCGCATGTTTTTTTTTTTTTTGATTTGATTTGGATGGGCTTGCGGCCAGACCGTAAGAGAATACTTACACAGCACTCGCGGAACTGTTTGGCATCGATGGGCGATGTGAAGTTCAGGCCCCAAGTGTCGTTGGTCATGGGGTCCTTCCAGTAGACAAAACATTCTGATGCCTGGCCAATGCGTGTGCCTAGCGGGGGTAAAAGGGGGAGAGATGGAGGAGCTGGGTTGCTGGGGAGCAATGTTCACTCACCTGGCTGCACAAGTCTCACGTCAAGTATCTTGTCCACCTGGCTGTTGTACGCGGTGATGTGAAAGATGCACTCGGGCGAGTCCTGAATGCAGGTGATGTTCACAGGAACCAAATCCTCGGACACTTGTTGCCACTTGACGGTGCCGGCGCCACTGGCGGACACATGGAAGACCTCAGCCCACAACCTGAACGAACTATCGTTGGTTAATTAAGTTTCAACAATGTTATGTCAGTTTGTTGTGAATCCGATTTGAATTTGGATTTTGATTTGGATGTGGTGCACCGAACAATTGTTAGATTTTGTTTTGACGTTGGGTTTGGAGAGGAAAATTGGGAAAACAAAGAAACGCATTGTTTTTATAGTTGGTTGGTTGTTGTAGTTGTAGTTGTTGCAGTCGTAGGTAGGAAGGAAAAGTTGAAGCAGGATACATTGGTTGTAGTTGTAGTTGTAGTTGAGTTGTTGTGACATCAATTTGTTGTGTGTGGTTTTGAGGTGTTTATTTTTTTTTTCGATTTTAGTAATCATTTTTTTGTGAAAGAAAGAAAAACCAGAAGAAGAACACAATTAGTTGGTTTGGAAAAAAGTTATCGAAAGAGCGAATTCAATTGTGGTTCAGTTGTTGGTAGTGGCGGTGCCCCGTTTCGACAGTCGAGGGACAAACGAAAGCAAAAAAAAAAACCGAGTTGTAGAGTCAGTCGGGTCGTCGGAAAGGAGGAGAGTTCAGCACCCGGACGCACCTCAGTAGATGGCCATCGCGGCGACGGGAGCTCTGCCAAGGGGAATCCTCGTAGCGATAGGCCTTGCGCATCAGCGGGGCACAGGAGCAGCTCAGTTTGTTACCCATGGCGCAGTTGGCACAGCTCGCCGCAGATCCTGTCGGTGAATACGATGATCAATACTGAGTTGGAAGAAGACAGAGAGCTCTCGCTTACCTTTACCAGAGGCACCCCGATGTCACCACATACCGCTCACGTCCGCCTGCGAGAGCGCCTGTCCGCGGTTCAGCGACTGCGACCGCTGGTTGTGCCGATGGCCGTGGTAGCGACTTCCGCGCTGTAAATAAAAAATTAAGGAAATAAATGTTAAGCAGGATGGTTACTTTCGTTTTTAGCACTGTATATATTGGTTATTATAAGACTCAGAAACTTTTAGAAGACATTTCGCTTTCATATCAACCAGTAAAAGGTCAAGTCTAGAGTGTCTTTCATTTCAACAAGTAAAGGGTTAAGTCTAAAGTGGATCAAAGAGCAAACCAGACAAGGGGCAAGCTCAACAAGGCCAACTCCTTGTAAAGGGGCACTAGAATTTCCAACAGGAATCACGTGAATACAGGAATTAATTATCTATCGATAATGATCATTTCAATAACAACTTTATACAGAAGCCTACTTGAATCTTCTTGTATTTAAGCTTCAATATAATAATTAATCAAAAGAACAATTTTTTATTTCAATAAATCATTCATAAAGCATATTTCCAATTTTATTATCTCTTCCTAAGCTGCTCTACATTTTTTGAAATATTTTTCTGTCGGACTATGTGCCAGCTGTAACTCTTTAAAGCTTAGTCCCAGGAAATGTGGACAACTCAGTGGGCAGCCGTGTAATAAACACAGTTTTTAGTTAACTTTAAGCTGCAATAAATTGTTGGGATACTCGGTGAAGGCTGCACAGCTAGCCACAGTCTCAGATTGAAGCGTTGAAGCAACCCACGCCGCGGTTGATTATCATCATCCAGCCAGACCAAGAGGTGCGAACGCTGGTGCAGCAACATTTCCACTTCCACTTCCCCTACCGCCGCCTCAAGAAAAGCTGCTGTGTGTAGGTGTCAAAAACAAAAGCGATGCATAACGATGTAAGGCGGAAAATGTGCTTTGAAGTTTTTCTTTTGATTTAGATCAGATTTTTAGTGATGATTTACTCGGACACCTCCCCCTCGAACACTGAATGCAGGCACTATTTATTTTATATGCTGATTAAATTTTATAAATATTCAGTGTCTGGCCCATATGTTGGCCACATTGTTCGCACACATTTAGATCGTTATAAAACAGATATATATATATACATAAATAAATCTATTTATTTATATAGCTATTTTTGTTTACATCGCTCGGCCTAGACACCTGTTTCACAAAGTTGCCGGCTTCCAACCTGCTCGAATTGCGGTTAGCGGAACTCAAAAAGGCCAAAACAACATCACAAATGCACGTCGCGGAGTCAACTAACGAAAGAAAATCGAAATCAAAACGAATTTTCATGTCTCTGGCATTTTCGCTCTCCAATCTCTGGTCTCCGATCTCCGATCTCGTGGCGTCTCGAGAGCACCACTAAGACGCCCACATGGAGCTCTCAATGGCCGCTCAAGAGATCAGGTCACCAGAGAGATATGCTCGGGAAGCACATGAAACATGCGATCATCAAGTGGGCCATGGGAACAGTACCTCAAGTGGGGTTAGAGGAAGCTGGGAAAATGGGAAAATGGGAAATGGGACTCGGTTCTCTCTCGCTCTGTTCGCGTGCTGACTGACTTTTGGCGCACGTGTTGTTGTCGAATTTATTTTTAAAATTAATCAAAAGGCGCAGAGAGCTCTCTCTGCCGCTCTTGCCGGGAAATGCAATGCGGATCGGAAAAGACCTGACACAGATTGGGGGCGATGAGAGACACGCCAAATGGGATCATCAAGTTGTTGACAATATTAGAGGGCATTTTGTGGATACTTGCGGGTGAAGAAGCACTGGCACTTGTTAAAAGAACGTATTTTATGGCTATTTACTAAAAAGTTGTGCCTAAGTTTGTTTTGTTTTTAATAAGAACTTTTTAGAATTTTTGCATTTAGTTAAGATAGTTTATTAAATAAATACTTGTGTAATATATTGATTTAACAAACTGTTAATTTAATTTGAAAAATATTAAGGCAAATTTAAATTCATTTCGGAAATATATTCTTTAAGCAATATTTGGCCATTATGATATTTTAATGAACCAGTTCTTAGGGCTAAGAAAATAGAATATTATTTTCCAAACAGCTCCCAGAATGTTCAGCTAAAATAATCCATAAATATGGCAGTTTTTATGACTTTTTAAATACTATTTCGTTTAAAATCTTTTGTTTTGCTAACAATATATGTAGCTAGTTTTGGGGAATTTATGGGTGGGTAATTAAGTCTTTATTTTTGTAGATATATAGATAATACACACCTCCACATGGCCCCAGCCATCGGCGTTCATTTTGGCGGCTGCCTCGACACTTTCCTTGGCGCCCATTGTTTTGTTTGTGAGTGCTTAGGATTGCGTTCAGTTTGGTTGATGTTTTCCTATGGAAATTGTATCGCTATTGGCGTTTTCTCTTTTACTCGGGTTCCCCTTTCTTTTTTTTTTTTGTGACGGCCCTTTAAGTGCTTTCAGGATTCGGGCAGCTGTCAGATGTTATTTATTTTGGGCCCCAGCGAAGGACCAGGAGCGTCTGCGTTGTGAATCCGGTCAGGAGTCCTGCTCGTGGGCCAGGCTCGCCTCGGTTCAATGTATAAATATTGAGCGGATTGACGTTGACGTCGTCACACACACACACACACTCGCCCACAAAGGACCTCTCTCTCTCTCTCGCTCTCTGTGTCTGTGCGAAGGAGCAAGGGATGCTGGGCCGTTGAAGGCGGCTTTCAATCGACTTTCGTCGGGTTGAAAGGCGTGCTGACGTTGAAAGCAGTTAAATAATAGAACAGGAGCATGTCCTGCCCGTCGAATGCGTGTGTGTGTGTGTGGTATATCCTGCTGGTATGTCCTGGCCTATATGGCGTATACGCGTCTGTGTGGCGAGTGTATTATTTATGCAGCAGAATGTTCTTACTGATGGCTGCTGCCTTGCCTTTTCTCCTCCTCTGGAGGCTTTTTTCCCTTTGTTTGTCCTTTATTTTCGTTGATTTTTCGCCTTGTGTTTTTCCTTTTCTTTTCCTTTTGTCAGTTTTTCACTTGCTGCGTATGAGTAATTTTTTTATAATTTCATTTGGTATTTTCTCGAGTGATTTTTCGGGTTTTATTTTTTGTTTTCTCTAGTTTCAGAGCCTAGAATAAAGATTTGATTTGGGTTTTAGCTGGATTCTTGTTGTGTTATCCATTTGGCAACGCCTTTTGCAGCCCACCGAAAAAAAAGCGTAGGCGTTCTCTCGTCGATTTTGGAAATCAATTTCGAATGGTATATTCAAGGATCACTTTTTCACTTATTTTTAGGGCAATTTTCGGTGTGTTTTCGAGTGATTTTGGCTGTGAAACTATTTGAGTTTTTCGTTTTTTTCCCCACAAAAGGAGCAGGATGAAGGCGCTGTGTATATTTTCGTGTAGCCAAAATACCTACAAAACTGAACGAAGCCCCAACGAGATGTTTTCACTTGACGAAGCGGGAGAGGAGCAGAGCAGAGCAGAGCGGAGAAAGAGCGGCGAAAGAGAGCAAAAGTGGAGCAGGAGATGAGCGTCGTCGAATTACAGCGTCAGCCGAAAATTGCACCCCCCTTTCTCTCTTTGCTGCGCGCCCCCCCGAACATATATTTTAATTTCGATTTCTTTCTTGCTTCTTCCTCCTCCGTCGTTATCCTTTATTTTGTATCCCTCTTCTCGGCTCCTCTTAGCCTCTAAGTGTGTGTGTGTGTGTGTGTGGCTTAGCTTAGAGGTATGTGCAATGGCTTTCGACCCCCCCTTTCGACCCCTCTCTCGCCGACGCTCTCGCCTTCTGCTGCGGCTGCTGCTGCTGCTGCTGCTGCGTGTGTGCCTCAAAAAAGTTGCATAAATCACCACACCTTAATTTACTTAAATGTCGTTTTTCTCGCCCGTTTCTTATGGTTTTTGAACGTGTTTAATTCATACTCGCTCGGGCCGTGTGGGCGTTATGTTTTTTTCCTTTTCAACGCGGCACAAAAGTATGCTACACTTTTTCTCAGATAGCTTGATTTTTGTAAAGGAAGATGAGGTTGTGCTTTTGGGTTTTTATTTAGGTATTTCAGTGATTTTCGGTTATTGGGTTAATGGTTAAAAGCTTTATTTTGTTTAGGTTATTATTATTATATATATTTTCAAGCAGGAAAAAAGCGACACAACCGTCGACGTCGACTTCGAAATTCGTTTTGAGACTCTCTGCCATGCAGAGGGATGCTGCGACGCCGGCTGCGGCGCTGGCCGCGACAGCGACGGCGCTGCAACTGTTGGAATGTGTGCCCACACACACACACAGCACGCACACCCGCACACACATACCTTTTCTGGGGTGGCTCTGGTTGTTGTTTTTGGACATTTCATGTTACATGTGCGCGCTGCTGCGAAAGTTTTAATGTCTCCCCAATGCACGCGCCTGTGTGTGTGTGTGTGTGTTAATGTAATATTAATGTTATAATTTGCTAGGCGGAAAGGACAACGAACGTGCCGAGCGCTAAGAGGACATCAATAATGCAGCCAAAAATATAACGGGGTATGCCAGTGTTGCGAAGGGGATTGGCAGGGCGGGGGAGGGAGGTGTGGTTGAAGTGGGTGTGGGTGTGGGAGAGGGGCGGTGGGCGGTGGGTGGGTTGGGGATGGTGCCATTACTTTGCGGAGCATGCCAATTAGGGGCAGACTCCCACCATTTTCCAACACTGGGAAAAGTTCGAGCCGCACGTTCCACATGCCACAAAGTAAAAGTGAAAAGCAACATCAAAATTAATAAGTAGAAAGGATGCTGACGCCGGCCGAGCAGTCGCAGTCGCAGTCGCGGTCAGCGTCGCTGTGGCAAACGAGAGAGACAAGGGCAGAGAGAGAGAGATAGGCAGTATAAGTGTCCCTGCGCAGTTTCAATATTTAACGAAGCCTTCGTTCAGTCAAGACAGAAACCAGCTCAAATATTCTCGCCCAGTCTGGCAATGTCAATATCAAAAGTATGGCAGCGCATAATTGGTGAAATTGTTGAATTTCTTTTTGTTCTTTTTTTAAGCGTTGCCAGACAAAGACAATTCAAAAGTATGGCAACGCTAAGTCCACCTATCGTTATCGCTTGCAGGAGGCAAAAACAAAAACAAAACCGACGCCGCCACAGTTTAAATAAAGTACAGAAAAGCGAAGTTTTGGGAAATGCAAGTGGCCGGGGGCAAGGCGGTAAGGCTGGGCCCCTTTCCCAGCTCAGATGTGGGCCCCGTGGCCAAGGGTTAGTATGGGAAATTGAAGTATTTCAACTCCCGAAACCGGAAACTCCAGGAACTTCATGCCTTTTTTTTTTTGCAGAATATCACTTACTCCGCGCGGATGAAGAGTACCGCAATGGCAATGTGGAGCACTCAATTTACTATCAAGTTAGGGCGCAGTTTCAGTCCACGGATCTGCGCTACATCAGCGAGGCGGAGGAACTGGGGAAGCAGCGTCCCACAACGGAGCAGCTGCTCAGAGTGGCTTCCATGCAGGAGAAGAGGGACTTTCAAAGGTATTTAATATCGAAAAACCTTTAAAAACCAATAAATCAAACGAACCTTTTTGTTAGCAACAAATTCCTGCAGAACACCCTCAAGTATGTGCAGCAAAAGGAGCTTGAAAACCCTCCAAAAATACTGCCAACGGATATCCCCGAGCACCTGGACTTCCTGGAGGATGTGGACCAGCCCGCGGAGGGTATAAAGCGCATCTCGGACATTTGCCACCGCCTGCCCGACGAGTGGTGTGTACTGCAGCTCTGCAAGGGCTTCAATCCCGCCACCACCTACTCTGTGTTCAACGAGATTCAGTCAAGCCGCGGGGACATCTACCTCTCGCTGCTCCGCCACTGTCGCAGCCCCGACTTGGGGCCCATTTGTCTGCGTTTCGCGGACAGCAATTTGGAGAAACTCTTTCGGGAGTACAGCACGCTGGTGGACAGATTCAGGCGAGTGGTCACCGTTGATCCCACGAACATGAAGGGCAAGGAGGCCAAGCAAAAGTACTGGGAGGAACTCGATGCCTTTTCTGTGTTTTTGAGTGTAAGTAGCATGGGTTTTCCAGCAAAATTTCTATTCAAAACTCACCAAGAAACCGAGATTAATGCCTTCTCTCCCACAGAAACTGATTTCCAGCCTGCGGGACATCATCTGCCCTTATAGGTTTCTGTTCTTTGGCAAGCGCTACGACTGCACGGCTGCTCAGAAACAAACCAAGATCATCAACACTCTGGTGGATGACTTCTGTCTGGCTAACCAATGGAGCAGCCATCAGCGTGTTATATTGTCCCAAGCGGCTTTGCACGCCAATCGATTGGACGCCGCCGAACTGAAGCTCATTTGCCATGAACTATCGCGCAGGCCAAAGCACACCCAGGCGGTGTACGAAATGCTCAAGGGATTCGCCAGCGACTGGAAGCAGCTGGAGGAGCGTCAAAAGCTGCTTGCCAAGAGATTTCCCACAATACTTGTGGTCGATGAGGTAAGTCTATTATATTTGTTAAATGTTTATCTAAATCGTAACTTTTCTCAGCGCCTGGACCACCTGCACTGGGAGCAAATGGAAACGGTGCAGGAGTTCACCCGCGTCAAGTCGCTGCACTGCCTCTGGCGTCTGTTCCAGCATCACAAGGCAGAGATCAAACATGGCTACTACACCACGAACATCAAGCGGGGAATGTGTGTGATCAATCCAGACGCAGATCTGATGAACTCTGGCCGCAGGCTGCGCAGTTTCTTCGAGTACTGGCTGTCGGACTGGCGGCATCTCTTCGAGACCGTGCCCACCGAGGAGATGATGGTGAAGCAGGCCTACGAGGCGGATTGCTTTGTGTAAGGAGTGAAATTTCCCAACTTATTTAGAGAAGACTAATTTTGAGCTATCCCCCCCAGCTATGCTGGCCACGGCTCCGGCCTGCAGTATGTGAATGCACGCCAGGTTTGCCGGGCCAGGGTTCGCAGTGTGGTCTTCCTATTTGGCTGTGACTCAACGCGAATGCTGGGCACGGGTCTATATAGCGCTTTGTACGGAGCCCACGACTATTACCATGGCGCTCTGTGCCCCTCGGTGGTGGGCACTCTGATGCCTGCCCTGGACGGGAACATGGATACGATTTCGGTGACACTGCTGAGCCTTTGGCTGGCTCCTGGCAATAAGCAAGTGATACCCTGGACCCACATCGATCGTGTGTGTTGGCTCAAAAAGGGCGTTATCAAAGGTAGGAAAAACCACAGAGAAAATGTGCCGAGAACGTATTAAAGCAAGAATAATAATAGAAGAAGTCACAAAATGTGGTAAATAAATAAAATCTTCTCTTAATCCATTAAATCACTTGCATACACATCAAGATTATTAGACTAAAATCCCAAACCCACACTCTTTTTTTTGCAGGTAAAGAACAGGAGAACACGCCCTTGATGAGCCAGAAACCCAACTACCATCTGGGCAGCCTGTGCTCCATCCTCTCGCTGGTGCAGCAGGGCAAGGTGGAGCCGAGCATGTACAACTGCTGCATTTACGTGTGCCGAGGCCTGCCTGCCTGGAATTTGGCCGTGGAAAAGATGCCTTTCTAGTTCAATTCATTCATTCGTGTGGTCTTAGCAAAGGGAAAGCCATGTACAAAAGTCTGTTTAAATTAAACTAATTCATTCAAGTGGAAAGTTAGGGGTGCATGAAAAGTACATTTTGTAACACTCAGAATCGTAGGAATAAACCAAATACACTGAATTATGTTCTATTTGTTAAGAAGTTAACACTTACCTTGTCTTATTTCTGTGTTGGAAGAGCGAGTGATGTTTCTTTGGGTTTAGTTTTTAGCACATTAACTTGCAGTTGTCACGCAGTTTCTGTTTAGTTTTTGTGTTAATTTTTAATAGGAGTTTTTAACTTGTGTTGTTGGCTTTGTACATTGTGTTTAGATGTTTAGATGTTTTGGAACTTTAAACCGTTCATAGATTTGTTAGATTTGCTTTGTTTCTTCGTTTTTCGATTAGCTTTACTTGAACTCGAACCATGCCAGAGACAGAGACAGTGGGTGGAGTGTGATTCTTACATTGCCTGTGCAAGAACAAGGAGTGAGGAACGTTCATTTCAATGCAATCCGTAATGTGGGTGGGGTGAGAGGAAGAGCATAAAAAATAGTGAGAGTGAGAGTGAAAGTGAGGTGCAGCTAAAGACAGTCACAGATGGAGAGAGAGAGAGTAAGTGGAAACATTGAGATTGTTTTAAAAATTGGAATGGAAATTCAGAAGATAATTGAAACCGAGGAGGAGGAGAGGATTATCCAGAATCAGAGTCAGAGCCAGGGCCTTGGCTTGGCGGTGAATGGCCAAGAAACGCCCAACTATTTATTTACTCGAATGGCACTCGCACTCGCACTCGTTTGTCGCCCCATTCGCTCTCCAAAAACGCGACTCATCTCATCTCACCTCGCCTCGCCTCGCCCTGTTCCCGTTCCTGCTCGGGTTGCCCTTTTGGCAACGAGCTTTTCCCCCTCTAAACCCCCTCTGAACCTGCGGCGACCTCCAAGCAAACGCCCAGCATCGGCATCGCATCTACTTGACCTACTAACGGCTGTCGCATTATGACACACATTCGTTAATTAGGCCCAACCCTAGGCCATCGATTAAAAAAAAACACACAAACCGAGGCTCCTTTCTGGAGCCTAAGCGAATCATCATCGAGCACGCGGCGTATGCGTAATATTCGCGTATCCCCGCAGCCCCACAGCCACGATTTGCATGCGCTTCAGACACACCTCGACGGCGGCCGCGTGTCCCTATTTATGGTTTACCAATACCTGGACTGGGGCTGGGCTGGGCTGGCTGGTGTCCTTCGGGCTAATGTCTCAATGCCGTGCCCAGCTGGCCATGTGTGCGAGTTAAATCAAATTAGCACCCAAGGGGGG
Source organism: Drosophila bocqueti (assembly GCA_018151655.1). Taxonomy (NCBI): domain Eukaryota; kingdom Metazoa; phylum Arthropoda; class Insecta; order Diptera; family Drosophilidae; genus Drosophila; species Drosophila bocqueti. Next base: position 4,774,437 of record JAECXF010000230.1, read on the forward strand.
CCGCCACCAGCAACCAGAGTCAGATGCGAAGGTGCATGCCACACCTCCCACGAAGCAGGGGCAGGCGAGCAGGGACAGGGACAGCGACAGGGAGCAAGGAGCAAGGAGCGGGAGCGGGAGCAAGGACTGTGCTAACATGACAGGAAGCAGCGTCAGAAGGAGGATATTACATAACAGGCGCTGCCCATGTAAATCTGGTTGTAAATTCCCAGCGAGTGTTTGTGTGTGTGGCTTGCCCCAAATGAATGTGCGATGACGTTGACGTTGACTATTGTTATTGTCAGTTGTTGTTGTTACTGCTTCTGCTGCTGCTGCTGCTGATGCTGTTTTTATTATTGTTTGCTCTCAGCCAGCGTTAACGTTAAATTTCCTCTACTATTTTTTAGCAGGTATTCTTCTCAATTTACTCATTTTTGTGTGTGTTAGCCTTGAACTCGAGGCAAAACTTTTACTTTTTATGCGCAAAAAAATGTATATTTTCCAAATGTTAATGATTATTTATTAAGTTATACGTTTTTTGAGTGGTATTTATTGGTTTTTTCTTTGAAAAATTTGTTTGCTGAAACGCTTTGTTAACTTTGTTGAAATTCTTTTAGTTGTCTAAGTTATTGTTTTTTTTCTTGTTCCTATTTATTAAAGTTGCTTTGATTTGCTGTTCTTAATTTCCTTAATTTTTTTTATGTTTTATATATATTAGTATTGTTTTTTATTTGTATTTTCTTTTTTTGTGGTAATAAGATGTTGTAAATGTAAATTCCGCCGCGTTGCACACAACAATTCTCTGGCAGAGATCAACTGAGACTGAGCCCGTTGCTGGCTTTAGGGCCTCGCATAAGCAGTTGCATCCTCTTTTGGGTATCCTCCGCTCCTTCTGCTGCTCCGGCTCCTGCTCCTGCTTCTGATTTCGCCTCCTGGCGAAGGACACTCTTGTGTCGTGCGCGAGAGAGAAAAAAACGAGCCCGAACAATGTAGCAAACTGATGGCGAACCGTCGAAACCACAACAAAAACAGCCAAAGGGTCAGGAGCAGTCCAAAGAGCGAGAGAGAGAGAGAGCCGGGAGAGTCGAGAAAAAAGGCAGGACAGGGCAGAACAGAACAGAACAGAACAGGACCTCTTCCTCCCCTTCTGCTCCCGGCCATGTCCTCGCCTAATCTTTTTGTTGTTGCTCACTCTGTTTCACTTTCGGCTTACAATGATTCTGCGTTTTCATGGTGATTCTGTTGTTGCCCTCCCCCCTCGGGGAAAGCTCCAATGTTGTCAGTGGCCACGTGACTCCTGGCAGAAGCTTCCTTATCAACGCCGCGCTTTAAGCTCCGTCTAAGGGATGTGAAAAGCTTCAATAGGGATACTCTCTCTAGGTAAATGCCTTTACTTGTACTTGTACTCCAGTTAAAAAGCCTTAGGGGGTAGCTTAGGACCCAAAGGATATGCCTGAGCTTAGCTTAACTTAAATTTCGGTGGTGGGTGGCAGTGTTGGGGCGTAGTCCTCCTGCTTCCAGCGTCCTTCGTCTTCCTTCATCCACCCCCCTTTAATATCTAATGCACTTAAACGCTAGTTTTGTTGTACGTGGGTTTCTTTGATTTGATGCGCCTCTCGTTCGCCTCGATTTCCGTTTTTGTACTTGTCAAAGAAGTTTGTAACTTCCAACTGCCAACCAAGGATCCTCCCTGCCTATTGTTCCTAGGCGGTGGCCTCGCTCTTTCCCTGACTTCCGGTGCTGCTGGTGTTCTCGCTATTGCTGGGCGTTTGTGCCTGCAATGGGGTTATATGGGATACTCTGGCTCTCTGGTCAGTGATCTGGTTACTCACCACATTCCGGTGCGGACAGTCGGCGTGCAGATGGTCCTCGCCGCGGCACCGATGGCAGCGCTTCGGCTGCGGACCCAAGGCGCACTCGGAGGCAATGTGGTTGGCGAATTCCCCGCAGTTGTAGCAGCGCATGCGACGAGTCCTTCGGTTGCTGTGAAAAGAAGGAGAGTCAGTTGGTTTTTTTTTCGGGAAGTGGACTAGGGTAGCCTCTCACATGCGTGGCCTGTAGGTGCTGCCATGACAGCTCTCGCCCTGCTTGCCGGACACCCTGGTGGCCTCCAGTCCGCGGGCCGTGCGCTGGCACTCGAACTCCACTTCCTCCTGCTCGCCCAGCGACCGGAAGCCCGCCATCTGAATGACACTCTGCAAAGGGAAGTGTGGGGTTTAATTATTTAGGTGAGTAGAAAGATGGAAAGCTGGGTAATTTTGTTGAAGAACTTGAATTGGTCCCATAGAAGAGATTAAACAAACATCAATTAAAGATACTTCATTTTAAATATAATTTTTAAGGTCGCATTTATAAATATCTTGGAAAAATATCAATTGATATAGAATAAAATACTACTAACCATATTTAATTTTATATTTTAATAAAGCAACTGAGGAGGATAATTGTCACATAGTTAATGACTTCAGTATTATTATTATATTATTTTTTGTTTTTAGATGAATTGAATGGTTATAAAACGTAGAAACCAACAATAATAGTACTATGTTCCTTATCCCTAATTAATATAATTAAATTTATATTACTTATACTCAATGGCAGTACCCACCTGATGCACAAACACCTCCTGGCCGCCGTCGTTGGGTGTGAGGAAGCCCCAGCCCTTGGCCACGTTGAACCATTTGCATTTGCCCAGCCGCACACAGCCGCATTCCTCCGAAGGACTCAAAGGATTCGCTGGGAGAGAGAGAGAGAGGGAGATAAGATGAGCTACTGCTACGATGCGATGAGAAATGGAAAGGAAACTTGAGTTCAGGCCTCAATTCGATATCCTGTCTGGGAATCCCTGCCCTAGGTTTTGTTATTCAAATGAGCAGAGAGTGGCAGCTGAACCGCTCGGTGTGTGTGTGGTGCCATGTCCTTGCCCCATTTGCCGCGGGGCAAGTTCAACTCGGGTTGGGCTTAGACTCCGATCCCCCTGCCCCTGCACACGCAGAGCTAAGACACAGCAGAAGAAGACGAAAAACAGGTTTCGTTGTTATTTTTAAGACACACAATATTTGGAAATAGCTTTTAAAGAGCGGAGTGGATTCATTCCATTATCTGAGCAAAGGGGCTCATCTCACTCATGCCAACACTCACACTCGCCCGCCCATTCATTCGGGTTCATTCATTCATTCATAAATCGTTTTCACTTCACGTCGCCGCCGCTGCTGCTCGTTCCCATTTCGCTGGCCGCCTCTATCTTGAACTCGCGCACTCGTAGTATCGCTCGGATACAGATACTCGTACTTGCATTCTCATGCTGGCTTATCTGAAATCAAAAATTTCGGTTCTGCTTTTCCTTCGGGGGTTGCTTGTCATTTCTAGGTCGCTCTCACTTATGTATTTTCCCCCCGCCTCTCGACGACAATGTGAATGGAATTCCAAGATCTGGAAATTCTTTAGCGTGTCTGATAAGAATGAAAATCTTGTAGTATCCTTTGGATTTCTTGCCCTCCTTTCTTATAGGTAAGTTGCAAACTGGTTTCCCCCATTCAATTAGCCCTGTTAGTGCTTTGGAGATCCAGAGATTCTGCCTCGAGAAACTCACTGAACTGCAAGTAATCCCAATCCCTGATGTGTGTGTCCTTGATCGAGAGCAACGGGGGTTGGGCGGGCGACAAATGTCGGTCAGCGTTCGATTTGCCAGGGGGTTGATGACACCTCCACCGCCGTGGTTTATATACACCGCGTTTGCCAATAAAAAACCAAATCAGCGAATGGCAAAAACAAAACAGAAACCCAAAGAACTGCGCAGTATATAAAAAATAAATAAAAAACGCAGACAAAAACAGAAACAGAAAGAGCAACAGAAATATTAGGGCGATCGCACAGCCAATCAGCGGCGACTTTGATAAGATTCCGTATTGAATTTGTTGTCGTTTTTTATTTTGGAACACAAAACGAGTTCCGGGGCACTCGGGGGAGTGTGACGAAGGGGGCATAATTGATGAGGGACTCGGATTCGCTCCACACAAACCTGGCACGGATGACGTTGAGCTCCTCCTCTCCGAGCCTGCAACTTCGTTCTGCAAGCTTTCCATGTTCTCTGGATCTTTTGTTTCCTGGTTTTCCTGGCTTTTCCAAAAATTGCTCCAAAAAGTGCCTCGTTTTTTTTTGTTTTCTTGTTTTGTAAACTTCACTTCAACTGCATGGTTTTCCAGCCGCCACACATGTAGATACAGTTGCACACTCGCCTTTGTATCTGTATCTGTATCTCTCACCGCACTCGCACGCACTCACGCACACAGATACTTCTTCAATTTCGAATTTCGACGGAGAAAAACTATCTATTTCCAGGGGAAAACAAAAACGCTGCCGCTGCGCACGACGCACTTCGTCACACTGACTCCGCGTTGCGTTTGACTATTTCTAGGAAGGTCGCAGCAGACCCGAAAATGTTTAGCTCGCAGTATCTGTATCTTCAAAACAATACTCGAGTCTACGGCGAGCGTGTGCTGTGCTCTGTGCCAGTGAGCGTGGAAAACGCCGAGCTGAGGGTTGAGTGGATTCCGGTTGACTCGATCCGATTCGTTTCGAGTTGAGTTCAGTTGGTTTGAGTGGAATTTGGCCTAGCTCACGTAAATGTATCTGACAGATACTCTACATCTACGATCGGAGGGGGAAGTACAGAGCTAGAGAGCGTGAGAGCGCCGAAATTTATCTATGATAATGCCGAGCTCATTCGTACACGTATTCGTAGCTGACACGGCCGAACACACTTCAGGACACTTGAGTTATTAAAACTGTTATACAGTCTAGCTTCCATAGCTACAACTTTGAACCTTAGAATTTAAGCTATGATTTAAATTTAATGAAATTAATACAAATATATATTAAACACACTTGTAGCATAAGTCTGAAATTCTTGCTTTAAAAAGTAGTCCTCTATGTTGAATACAAGGCTGGTCTTCAGTATACTTTCTATAATTATAATAATAATAATTAATATTAATATTTTATTATAATATTATATAATAATATTAATTCCATATTCAAGCTAATTAAATATTTGTTGTGACCAAATTAAGACATGTATAGTAATATTTCTTTAAACTCCGATCAAAGTCTTTACTCATATTTTTACAGAAAGATCTCTATTTTGATACTAAAAAAAAACTTGATCTCTTAATTTCCTACTTAAATGGTGAATTATATTTTCATCTTTAGTATAAAATCAACTATATTTCCATACATGAACTATATTTTTATTACCCACAGTTCCACTAATTAAAAACTTTAATTTTTACTCAAACTTTTATTTGTTATATAAAAAGGAAATACCTTATAGCTGAGCTGCCTCAATCTGATAGGCAGATCCTTCTGCCTGTGTGGTCCTTCAATAAAAAACTAGCTCTTCTGATTGGTGATTGGCAAAAAAAAAAAAAAAACAGCGCTAAAAAACTGCACTGCAACTGGCGGCGGCCTGCAACCCTCGTGTCTGTCGCGTGGCAAGCAGCTGGACGACTGAGATGCATTTCCACCCCTCATCACGATTCATATTCCTATTCCGATCTCGTTCCCGGCTGCATTGTGCAACTTTTATTTGCGAACGCCGAACCATCCTTCCTCCCTTGCCGCTTGCCTGCAATTAATTTCGGCACGTGCCCCGCTGGCATGTCGAATCGATGACCAATGCCATCCGATGATGATGACAGCCGATCCGGGGGCGGAAACTGTAGAGAAAATAGTAAGGATGCTGACGAAGGGAGGCGCAGTCTGATGCACCCCCTAAACTCACATAAAATTCACATTTTGTGGTTTTCAAGACTCCCGAAAACGGAGGCCAATTTGAGTGGAAAGTCGGTTGAATGCATTGGATTGCTTTAGGAGAAGGTTTTTGAAAATAAACACAAATTAGTTCGTGGAAATGTGGTCTTTGTAAGTATTGCTTATTTATAGCTTAAAACCTGTTGGAAATTTAGGGCTTTATCTTAAAAAAAAGGTTTATAATGTTTTATACATACAAGGCAATAAAACATAGATTCATATATCAAATATATTAGAAATTGATGCATAAATTTATATGCAACTAATTTTAGAAGTCTGTTTGAAAAATCTAAGAAACCATCGAAGGTGAAGCTGTAAATTTTCGCAATAAAATTAGCCTTACTACTTTTAATATTTCAAAAGGAAACAATTACATTTAAAAGTTTCTATTGAACAACACAAGTGTTGCTCACTTTGATTTTAGTTATATAGACAATGTGATGTTTATTTATATTGCTAATTTTATTGATTTATGGATTTATCTAATTATCTAGATTAAAAATATAACTTAAGCACTTGCCTCAGCAAATCTTTCTTAGAAGTTAATTGAACTAATTTGCTCTCGCTTATGAAATTGTCCCTGACTTCTTATGGCCCCAGAACGTGGGGATGAGACTATCAATATTAGCTCTTATATTATAATAAAAGAAAGATGGTCCACTTTAGAGAGCAGAGTAAGTATGGAAAAACAATAGATAATATTGAAATGGCTCAGAAAGTATCTGAAATACAAACTTAAAGAACTTCCCTTGAGTCCTTTAATCGCATTAATAGTCACAAATAAAGTTGTACTCCAAATTAAAGATGCTTATTCCTTAAATAGTAGTTTTTCGCATGACAAAATCGCCTTATTAATGATTTTATTTGGGTAAAAAATTGATAAATAAAAGATTTTATCGGAATTGACTAAAAATCGTATTTAAATAATAATCAAAATACTTTCAATAAAAAGTCCACACGATTCGGGTTTTTAAATTTCATTTGTAACCAACTAACATGATTTCAGAAACAACTCTGAATATAGTTTGAGAAATTCCTATTATTAATTGTACATAATATTTTATGTATTTAGCTCAGAAACAGAATGCCAAATATGAAAGACTCCTCATTCGCAGGCACACGTTAAAAACTGGTAACATGAAGCCATAAATTGATGGCTGAACTCGATGAAAAGTCTGGGAAATCCCAGCGGGCTGCTGCTGTTGAGGGGTCAGCGAGGGTCAGTTGCATTTTTTATCAACAGTAAATAAATGCTAAAGAGAACCCAAAACAATGTAGCGAACCAGCTGTAATCAATATTTTGCCTCGCTCTCCACCGATCCTGAGCCGGTCTCAATCCGATGGCCAGTGGTCGGCGGACAATGCCTGGCCAGAGGACAAAGGACGAAACGAGAGCGAAAGTGCCCATTAGGGATGTCCGATGGGATGGCAGGCACTCACATGCGCATAATTGGAACAGGATTAACAAGGCGTCCCGCTCGTGGTCCTGCCGCTCGCCGGGAATGCCATTCACGTTGGGGAAGTGCAGCCCGGCATTGTCCGAGGGTCCGCGAGGATCGAGGCTCACGAAGGAAGGGGGGGCGCCCGGCACAATGGCCATGAAAATAATCCGCTTTGTGAATAAAACGTTGCCAAACAGAAATCATGAAAATGAGGAAAATTCCAGGCCAGAGAAATCTATGCAAAATCGAATCGAGGGAGGATTGTAGCCTGTTGGGGGAGGATGGTTATGGTGATGGTGATGTCGATGGCAATGCATTCGCTCCATTTAGCCATCCATGCGGCATTTCCGCACAGCACGCGTTTGACCCGACCTGGCACCTCGTCTCCCTCGGATTTTATTCTCCTTTTTCCTTTTTTTTTCCTTTTTTTGTGTCGGGATAATCAGCATAGTTTTTTTTTTTGTTGTTGTCAGCTTTTTATGCGTGAAACGCACACAATTTGCATGTCCTCCGGGGCAGGGGGGTTAACATGTGAGAGTAACCATTGAAGTGCCCTACTTTCATTGTTGATTGACATGTGATTGATGTTTCCATTTGCAGTGACAGGACGTCAAAGCGTGGCTCTTGGTCATAGCTATGGGGAGTCTAGAAAAATTAAGCTCTGCTTTAAACCGATGAAACTGTAGATATTAAAATGATTTGTAATTAAATTAAAGAAATAAAAAAGCAAAACAAAGGATTGTAAGATGCCCAAAAAGTACTCCTAAAAGTATACCACATTCCTAAGATCAGTCAAGGAAATGAGAAACTCAGCCCCGCTTAGTATGAAATATTTTTGTATTTATTCATTCTTTTCGTACTGTTATTAATTGTGATTCTTTAGAGATATTTTATAGAGATATTTCATATATAATTAATAGGAATTTAAGTTGCATTCAAATAATTAGATAATTTTTGTTTTCCGCTCGATTTTTGTTGCTGGTTTTCCCTTTTTTTTCAAATGTCTCGCATATAATTGGCGCTTAATTGGGCATATAGTCAATTATTTCGTTTATTGTGGTTTAAGAGGTGAACGATTTATAGGCGTTTTTTTCTATATCTGAGGCTCGTACAAATCAACATTATATTTTTTCAAACAGAAACTCAAACTCCATCTCGAATGATTAATTTTACGTGCAATTTGCAAATAAAATTCTTAGCGTTTTTTGTGTGGTTTCCTTTTCTAATTTTTAATTATTTACGAGAACCAATTTTGTACATTTTGTGTATATGAGGGGGATAGAGAGAGAGAGAGAGAGATAGAGAATTGGAGAGAGTGAGTGGGGAAACAATCCCATACGACATCCGTACGTATGCATAACAGAGGCTCTACACGAGATCTATATAGGGCTGAATTATAGATAATTGTAATTATATAGATTCATACACTTGAAATATTGATTTGCAATAAAGGTATACGATAGACTTATTGAATATATAATGGAATATATATTTGGATTTGATTCCTAGAATTGATCCTTGAATCATTCGAGTGTGTTTAATGTGTGGGTGTGTGTGTGTGTTCGACCTAAATCAGAGTCACTTATAACACTAAGAAGCAGTCATTTATTCTCCATTTAAATTTACGTTGTGTCGTCACGTTTCTTGAATCCTGAAACAGATTTCAATTACTGTACAAAGTTGGGCGCCATCGGCTGTTCGTCTACTATATATAAATAGCTATAGCTATAGCTCTCTACGACTACGTATTTATGTAAGAGTGCTTTGTATAAATATATAATATATATCCATATGCCTAGATCCGTATCGTAATCCATATCGTAATATATTACAATGCTTGCTCAAACAAAAGGTTCGGTAAAATATATGCATATATAATATATATATCGAAATGTCTGGGGTTCCTTGGGTGTGTTCTTTCTATGCGTTACGAGTATATTGTATTGTATATTAGTAATTCATTCAGTCTCACAAATAGGAAAGTATTATGTGTGTGTCGCTTATCTTAGTAGACTTCTGTAATGGTAGCTGTGTCGAAATTTGAAGGGAAACTAAATATTGCACTCAATAAGAACGGATTCATGGATTCGTAAATAGATGATTGCACAACCAACAACATATGCGTGTGTGTGTGTGAGATTAAAACCAAACGAGAAATAAAAAATCAATTTTGTTTTGTATGTTTTTTGTATAATTTTGATTATCTTCTTTTATATTTTCCATGTATGTAGGCTTGTCTCATCTTTTCTGCGGTTTGCGTTTCTTTAGAAATATTATGCGTATATATTTAAATATTGCATATGCTTAGAAATCTTAGGGCTAGCTTAGGGTAGGGCTTACGTGGCTAGAAACTGCACTCCTAACTCCTAACTCCAGCTTGCTTTGTATCAGATACAAAAATACAAAAACTTTTGCATAGTCTTAGTCTCAATTAGCGGATTTCGATAGCAGCGAACCGCCCGAATTTTCCCCAGCATTTTCCCCTCAGTATCTCGTACTTCACAAGACAATACTTAGGACTACGAATTGGTGTTGTGTCTTACAGATCGAGGCAGAGAGGGTCCTCTGCCTTTAATATACAATGCTTAGTGGCTACGTATAATGCGCTAATTATATTATATTAATGTAGATATATGTAAGTGTTCTTAAAGCTAGTCAGCCTCATTAAGATTATAAGCTTAGGGTTAGCTAAAGATTTCATATATAATATATATGTATTCAGACGAAAACGAAGACTAATTGAGAGCGTAATTTTGGTAAAGTACAATACGAGCAAATTTTTTGGATTCGGTTTTCTTTTGTTTGTGGTTAAGGGACCAAGGACTGGAGAGGGTTGAGTTAAGGTTAAGGCGCAAAGTAGTTGGGAAAGTATGTCTAAAGTGTTATGCTAACGTGTTTATATACTTTCTATATATATATGTATTAGAGTGGTCTATAATGTATAATTCATGTGTTTCAAAATACAAATACAATCGTAAATCGTAAGTGTAAATGTGGACAAATGGAAACAGTCAAAAGCACCGATTTTCAGCTAAGTTTTCTTACGTTTTTTTTTCTTCTTCCTTGTTGTTGTTTGCTTAGTTTTTATACGTTTTGTTTTTTTTTTTGTTTTTTTGTTGTAAGTTTTGTTTTCATTATAATCATAGTGTAATCATAGTAATGTAATGGTAATCCCTAGTGGCCTACGTAATTATATATAGCTAGGCGGTTCTAATTCAACAGATGCCGAAATAAGGTTCCCCTCCTATGTACACACTTTCGCTTTCATTTGCCGCTGCTGTTCGTTCCGCTTGTGTATATTTAATAAAATACATATAAATATATATATATCCGTATGTATAATAATGATATATTCATATATAAAATACGTATGTATAGATTAGCTTCTCGGATGATGATCGGCCCTAAGCAAATGTTCACGGGTGTTCTTTCAGTGCTAACGAAATTCAAATAAGGCAACTTGAATCTATGTATTGTATGTATCGTTATCGGTATATGTGTCCTTAGTTATCCTTTTTTAGTCTCTATCGTCTACGTCTAAAGGTGCGCGCCTCAACAAACAAACAAACTAACGAACGAACAAACAGAGTGAGAGACAAACTAATTCGGGAAAATGTGGAAAATCATCGAAAGCCTCGTCGATTCCTAAATGCATTTTCTCTCGGCTCTGCTCTGCCGTCGCCTCCGCCTCCATTTATTATTCCCCCATTAATTCAATTTCCTTTTTATGTACGGTGTATATATATAAAATATTTATCAAAAATAATATGCCCTTCCTGCTAAGCTCTCCTGCTGCCATGCTGATAATGCTGAGAAGAAGGATTCTGGGTTTTGCCAATTGGTGAGATCTGGTTTTCATAGCGCGAAAATGAGTTCGATTTCCGAGGGGGGCGGGAGGATCAAGAATTTCAGGGAATGGGGGGAGGTCGTCTTTAACTATATACAACTATATAATAATACCGTTACGTTTACTTGTGCTGCTGCTGCTTGGGGGGTTCGCCTGTCTGTCTGTCTGTCTCTGTGTCCGTCCGTCTCTTAACTCTACTTGATTTTATTGCACTTGGATTCCATCACTTCCTCTGGTCTGCAGCTGCTGCCCTGCGCCCTGCCCTACGTGCACTCGATGATCATGGGCTGGTTGGAGGACTCGATGACCGAGGGCCTGCTCTCCTGCGCCTGCACATGCGGCCCATGCAGATACACCCCCGACTCTGGCAGGGACTTGAGTCCCTTGGGCGAGTGCTGCTGCTGCTGCTGCTGTTGGATCTGGAGTGCATGGGGATGGGCGTGCTGGAGGAGGCGGCCGGGCGAGGACTGCTGGTGGTGCGAGGGCAGCGGCGGAGGCAGCTGGCTGGCGGTGGTCAGGAGCATGGGAGCCGGATGCTGGCCCATCAGCAGATGCGGTGGCGGCGGGGGCACTCCCTGCTGGGAATGCTGCTGCTGCTGTTGTTGGTGTTGCTGCTGCTGGGACGCCATGTGGTTGCCGAGGGGTATAAGGCGGGGTGGTGACTGCCCACCGCTGGCGGACAAATGCCTTAGGCCGGGATGCACAGCGGGATGCATGTGCTGCTGCAGTTGCTCGTAGGCCTCGCGGGAGTCTGGCTCAGGGTGATCTTTATCTGTTCCAAAGAATAGTAAAATTATAAGTTTGAAGCTCCTTGGAAAGCCCAGTTAAAGGTAACTTACCCAGACACTCGGATGTGGCTGCCGCCGCCATGGCCAGCTCCTCCTCCAGATTGTTCGGCTTGCAGCTGGTGGTCTTCCAGTGCGTTCTCAGGCCCGAGGCGCTGATGTACTTCTTGTCGCATCCCTGGCACACATACGGCCGGTCGTTCGTGTGCAGGCGCTTGTGGAGCTTGAGATGCACGAACTGGGTGAACTTCTGCGGGCAGAGATCGCAGGCGTAGGGCTTCTGGCCGCTGTGCAGCCGGAGGTGCGTCTTCAGGTTGGAGGTGCTCGAGAAGCGCTTCTTGCAGATGTCGCACTGGTGCGGCTTCTCGCCGGTGTGCACCAGATGGTGCTTCTGCAGGTGCGCCAGCTGGGTGAAACTCTTGGTGCACACGTTGCACTTGAAGGGCCTTTCGCCCGAGTGCGTCCGCAGGTGGACCTTCAGGTTGCTCAGCTGGCCGAAGGTCTTGCAGCACACATTGCACTCGTAGTGCATCTTGCCGTCCTTCTTCTTCAGCGGATACGGCAGCGACCGGTAGCCCCTGGAGGCCAGGGAGTTGGGACTGAGAGGACTGCCGCTCCTGGGACAGGAGTTGCCGTCGGGACTCAGGCTGCTCGGCGGCGAGATCCTCAGCGGGGAGAGGCGCTGCAGCGGGGTGAGCGGCTGCATCAGCGGATGGTTCAGCATCTGGGTGCTGCTCTGCAGCAAATGCAAGTTGGAGGCGGAACCCGCTCCGCTCGAGGCGTTCGACTGCCGGTCGAAGGGCGAGTGCGAGCTGTGCGGCGGCGAGTGGAAGGTGGAGGTGGCGGCGGCTCCGTAGTGCGGATAACCGGGATAGCCGGGACTCGGGGAGTGACCGCCCGCCTCGCCGGCTCCCAGGTAGGCCGGATGCCGCGACGGCGAGAAGATCACGTTGTGGTGATGGTGACTCGGCGGCGGCGGCGAGCATTCGCCCTTGATCAGGGTGCCGCGGCTCATCTCCTGGTCGCCGCCGACGCTTACGCCCCCCAATCCCTGCTGCTGCTGCTGCTCGGCACTCTGGCCCAGATTCGAGCTGCTGTCCGGACTCACGGCATTGCCGTACCGCTGCGACTTCTTGTAGCTGTAGGCCATCTCCGTGGGCGATGTGGGTGGCGGCGTGGCTGCGTTCGCCTGCCGACAGGCATTGGCCGCCGCTGCCGCCGCCTCCAAGCGGTGCTGGCTGGTGAGGATCGTCTCCAGGATGCTGGAGCTGGGCTGGCCAAAGCGCACGTAGCGCTCGCCCGGTGGATCCGGCTCGTAGTAGGGTTTGCTCAGCGGCACTATGGTGCGGGCCTGGCCTCCGGAGTTGTGCTCCAGAACGATAACCGTGGAGGAGGCGGGCTGCTGGTTGGATGGCTCTCTCTCCCGTTCCCGTTCCCTCTCCCTATCTCGTTCCCTTTCCCTCTCGCGTTCCCGCTCCATAATCATCAGATGCTCATCGCCCAGATGCGTGGTGGTCGAGGGGCAAATGGAGTCGGGCTCCTGGTGCATCATCGCCGTGTCCTCCTCCTCCTCGTGGTGGGGCAGCGACATCTCCTGGTCCACCTCCTTCAGGCTGGGCTCCTGCTTCACACAGCTCTTGTTCTTGAACTCGTACTTCAGCGGCATCTTCACCTTGAACTTGCGGTACTCGTTCTTGTCCGGCTCACAGGAGGCCGTGGCCGTGGCGACGCTGTGGCTAATACTACTGCTGCTGGTGGTGGTTGTGATGATGGGATTGGCCATGACCACGGCCGGTGGCGAGCTGCTCGGCTTCTGCGCCTGGGCAATCACCGTCTCCTTGGGTGCGATGGCCTTCTTGGAGCAGTCCAGCACGTAGTTGTGCTCGCTCTCGCTGTCGCTGGAATCCTCGGGCGGCGTGAGCCCGTCCTCGTGGCACTCGTTGCTGTGGTAGCCCTCGTCCGAGCGCACCGATCGCACGCTGCCGTCCTGCGGCGTCAGCTGGTGGTCGAGGCCGGACAGCGGCGATCCCGCCGTGTCCTTGTCGCTGCTGCTGGTCAGCGGCGAGCGGTCCTGGCCAATGATCACCGAGGCATGGCGACTGGCGTGCTGGATGTGCGGATGGTGGGCGTTGCAGGAGGTGGTGCTGACATGGGCGGGTGGGCTGGCTCTTCGGCAGCACTGGCCCCCCGCAGGCGTGGGTGGCGGCGGCGAGGTGGAGCCATTCGCTGGACCACCGTTCGCCGCTCCCACCGGCAGATGGAGACCCATCACGTAGGTGATGTGACTCACGGCCACCTCGGCTGGGATCTCGGGGGCGGGCATCGAATAGCGACGCTTGCCACCCTCAACTCCCGCCTCGCCCTCCTCCTCCGGCTCCGCCTCCTCCTCCTCCTCGTCCATCACCTCCTCCTCGGCCTCGACGGCCTGCTTGCAGGCTCCGAAGATGGTCGTCTCGGGATCGACGTCGTAGCCGAGGCGGCTGGCGAAGTCCTTGCAGTACCACACCATCAGCTCCTCGTTGGGCAGGATGTCGCGGGTGGTGTAGAAGTAGATGTTCTCCTGGTGCTGGCACGCCACCAGGTTCATCACGGAGAGACTGTAAGCGGAGGCCACGTAGCGCATCCAGTTGGATTGCGAGCGATCTGAGCCGTCCAGATAGTAGTAGTCGTCGTCCTTGAAGATCTGCAGGGAAGCAACGAAAGAGAAAAGCGGAGAAGGGGAGGCATTTAGAGAGATTCGGAGAACTGAAGGAGGAACATAAAGGATAACGAACGACACAGGACGCACAACAAGGAAGAAAAAACGCAGAGAAAACTACAGGGGGGAAAGTTCAAGGGATGTGTGTTTGAAAAGTATCTAAAAGTTCCTTAGTTTTCAAACTGTTAAGTAACATTTATTTATTCTAAGGATCTAAATAAATTTATTTTTGAATATGTATTTGTTGTAAAAGTTTCTTTAATTGCAAAATATTTACAAACACTTTGCTTTGATACGTATTTTAATCAGTTTTCTAAAGAAACCTGTAGATTTTACTGAACCATCTTTCAGATACTCTTCAAAACACATCATTTACAGGGCAGTGCAAGGATAGTTAAGTAGGAAAGAGCTTGTGCTGATTGCTGGGATTAGTTTGGGCAGAAAGTTAGAGGTCAGAGTCAAAGACAACGCATAGAAATCAAAGAAAGCATAAATCGTGAGTGGTACCTTAATATTCCCGTAGGTTATGTGGCGTGTTCCCTGCACCTGATTTTAACCACAATCAATTCGAATTCGGTTCCAAAATGCAAAATGTAATTTTGAATTTGTATTCGTTTGATTTTGTTGTTGTTTATAATATTTATTTGTGTTTTATTTTTTTTTTGGTTGGGTTGTTTTTTTGGGATGGTTTAAGATTAGATCACATGAAATTAAAAAATTAAAGAGAAACGAGTTGGTTAGTCGCATATTTATAAATCTTTTTTGCTGGATGATTGGATGGGGGAAGCATGTTTGTAATTAAAATGGTGGCATGATCGATTTATAGGGCAACACTTAATTGTGAGACCATGGAAAGCAAACTTAAGATGCAAATCAAAAATGGATATAGACCCACAACAGATGGCAATGAGAGAGGCTTTCAGAGAGATGCTTACCCGCCAGAAATAGCGCGCCTTATTCTTATCATTGGGATAGTTTGAGGTTGGAATGCCTTCGAATGGGCCAAAGCGAGTGCCACGTGGGATGACCCCGCTGCTCCAAACTCCTTCAGTCTGTGGGGGAAATCAAGAAAACAGAGAAATTGTATTTAGTTATTTTCTAAATATTAGGAGTAGGTCCCCGAATCAATCCTTACCTTAACATTTGGCGTTGAGTAGACCATGGATGACTTGAGCGTGAGGCTGCGCGGCAGCGTCTTGTCCGCTCGATTGGGCAGTCCCCGCTCCGCCTGCACATCCGGCACCAGATAGACGGCCAGCCGCTCAAAGTCCTCCTCCCGCATCCTGGTCACATCGTAGTCCTGGCTGCCATCCGGCGTGGGGCTGCGACTTCGACTGCGACTGCGCGCCCTTCTCGCCGACAGCTTGTGGTGAGGATGCGGATGCGGATGCACATTCGGGTGGGAATGTGGATGGGGATGTGAGTGCGGATGGGACTGGACATGCGGATGCGGGGAATGATTGAGTTGTGCATGGCTGTGGGCGGGATGGTGTGGCTGGCCAGAGGAGCTTCCCAGCTTCATGATGGCTCCCGGCTGCTGCTGCTGTTGCTCCTGTGGATTCTGTGAGTGATTGTGGTGGTGTCCGTGCATGGCGACTGCAGCTGTGGCTTGTGTTTTGCTCTGCTAACGCTATATATATATATGTGATGTATATATATATATATGCGGGGTTCAGTGGTGGCTGCTTATTCGGCTAGTTGAAGTTTTACTTGATCTGGAAAGGCACAAGGAGTGGGTGGTTTAATTATAGAAACGATTTAGATTTGGCGCTATAAATAGCGGCGCCTAGCACCCTCTGCACCTGTATACCCCGATGCAACCCTCTGCACCTACCCCTAACCCTACCCCCGCCCCGGAAAAAGCTCACTCAAGTTCTCGCAGCGTTGCATTCTGAAAAAGCTAACTGCCAAACGCTGGCGACGAGTAGCGAGTGCAGGCGGCAGGGGGGCTGCAGTTCAAGATTACGGCCTTAATGGAGGTTACACGTTCACGTTCAGGGCCACCCGCGAAGCCACCCCCTTTGGGGCATGTCAAGGGGGAAGTGCCAGGAAATGTCATTTCCAGGAGAAAGAAAACTCACTTGGTTTATTCTCCCTCCTTCATTTGGCTGCCGTTGCATTGCGCTTTGTACTCTCGTTCTGCTACCTTTTTTTTTATACTTATTTTCTCTCTAATTTAAAACATTTTCTTTTTTTTTTTTTTTGTGTTTTCTTAATTATTGTAGAACTGCTAATTGATTATTCTGCTGTTGACTTCGATTTTTGCATGTTTTTTTCTTATTGATTCGTTGGGCCCGCAAATTACGCATCACTTTCTGTTTCGTTCTCTCGTTACGCATACGCCGTGTGGCCCCGGAATAATTCTCCGGCTGCCCTACGGCTCCTCGGCTGGTCAATCTACGGCAGATAGGCGATTTCTGCTGCTGCTGCTCTTTGCCAGCATTATTTTATATATACTGCCACATACAGTTTGCAGTTTTCGTTTTTTTATTTAGGCGGAAATTAAAAAAAAACGAAATTAAATTTGCGACTGTAACAACGAAGGATTTTGGGGAAAATAATTGTTATTTTTAAATTCCTTTTTGGTTTTTGCAGTTTTTGTAGTTATTTATTTTCGGTTTTTTGTTGGTGAAGAAGAGCTATATGGAAGCGTTGACGCCGCCAACCGAGAGTTCCTACTACTGACCCACTTCCAACCGGCATAGACCCCAAAAAAGCTCCAAACTGCAAGCACCGCGCGCACTCACACAGCCGGCATTGCACTCAAAACACACACTCCAACACACTCGCTCGCAGCTACCCTCTGAATATTGCAATACGAACGCATCCCGCAAAGATTCTCTATTCTCTATTCTCGATTCTCGCTCGGAAAGTTCGCCTCGAGAGGGTTGGCGCAGAATGCTTTCCGGCTTTCCGAAAGCTTTTCATTTCGTCGGTGGTTCAAGTGGCTGCATCTAGCGGTGGTGCGGTGTTGCGGTGGTGGTGCATTTCATTGGTTTAGTATTTAAAATACAACGAATGCTCTTTCTTCCCTTTTCGGTCATTTCTAGCTGCGCAATCATGAATTTATTGGGCAAGGCTGGCCTTTTAATTCCTTCGTAGGAATGAGGAAGTGCTGACAAAGGGGCTAAGAAAATGTCTGGTATATAATTTAATAAGTCAAATTACTTTATTTTGATTATATAAATAATACTTTTTGATTATTTTATTAGCTGTTGAATTAATAAAGATTGTGTTCTGCTCTTTTAATTGTATTAAAAAAAAAGAAAAAGAATACACAAATTCTGAACAAATATTTGCCTTGAAATAAATCACCTACATCAGGAAGTTTAACCCCTCAGATGCCTGCCATATTTGCTAGCAAACAGCAGGAAATACCAGGAACTCTCGATGTTATCAGGCTTCCTAACTCAAAGCCCTATCGCGCCCCCCAATCAAGCTGAGTGCAATAATCGCATAACCAGGAAATTCACTTTGATGGTCACTCTGGGTGGGGGATGGGCGGGGTAGTTTTGTTTTCGTTATGGACTCACCCAATCTATATAGATATATGAAAGGTAAGTACGGCTATAAGTGCTACCAACTCCCTAGAGTGGCTGAAGTGGCCAAAAAGGAGCCTACACTCGTAACCAAAACCAAGTGTCTCTGATCACGTCGTCCGCTCGTCGAACTGCACGCACGTAGAATGCGAACTGTGCGAATTTTCCGAGCCCGGCGATCGGGCGACACGGATGCAAAATTGCAACCCACTGCCAATTGTATCTGTGTGAGGGTGAGTGAGTGTGTGAGATTGATGCACTTGCACTTGCACTTGCGAATTGCATTCTGATTCGGTTCTGCGAGTGCGGAAATGTGCGAAAACGATATGCAGAAAGTGATTTCGTTTTGGGTTGTGAGTAGATTTTACACAGAGAGAAAAATTTAATTAAATTCTATAATAGAAGTCTTGAATGGAAGCATAAATAAAGAGTCGGAAATTATTGGATTACCTTTTTTCAAAGTCTCATTTCAGGGTAAATAATGAAGATTTAAATACATTTTCAATAGGATTATTTTTAAAAGTATTTTGAAAAATATGTATAATGGATAGGTATTTTTTAATATACCAAAACTATAATAATTTGCTTTTAATTTTTATTTCTGAAACTCTATTGGGCGCTCCTTAAGCATTATTATAATATTTCAAATTCCATTCTAATTACTTCATTCTAACAAGTTCTCTTCTTGAATTTTCTTCTTCTTGAAACAACCAGCAAATGATTTTTCTTCGGAGACTTTTTTTACCTTTAATTACTTTTAATTACCTTTAATTTGTTGACAAAGTTCTTAAGGCTTCGACTGAATATCTCTCTGTGCACTGCCACAGCCCTTGTCTCTTATATACATTATGTGTAGGCGCCGCGAGCCAAAAATATGCAGACGAGATGAGGAAGACCGACCCATTCTGATTGCCATTCCCATTCCCATTCCGCGATACTTTCGATTTTAGAGGGAGGGGCAACCCTTGTCGCAATTACGCCACTAGGAAGTCGAAAGTCTTGTCATGCATTGCGAGTAGCACCGTACAAAAATCAACAAAAATTCTACTAAAATAAACAACAGCAATGTATCTGTGCAGTTGCATTTGCGAACTGCACGAGCAGATAGCGCGCCAAAAAGCTTTTCGCTATCGCCATTCGCTTTGAAAATGAAAATAAACAGCTGCACACACACACACACATACACACCTATATGGAGACTATATACAAGCATTAGAAACAAAAAGTAAAAATCGCTTGGCGCTTTGCGTTTCTAATCATCGCACAATTGCATTTGAAGGACACACAGTCGACGTGCGAGGGAGAGAGCGCTCGCTAGGCGCGTCAAATTAAAAATAAATAGCATACTCACCAAGACATAATCGGGGAAAAGGAAAATGGCATACAGAAGCTGAGAAAATAAAGGCAGAGGCAGAGACAGAGATGAGAATATTCAACATTCAACTTGAACGCCGACGACCCGAGCGAATGCACTTTGATAAGCGACCGCGAGCTCTGCCACATTGCGCATACGCCCTGCTGGCCGCCGCTAATATTCGCCTGGCGAGCGAAAAACTTCCGCGAAGCTCCTCTATGCTCACGTTCAGGCATCGATCTTTATCAAATTGCAAAATGCGGAAAGCGGAAAGCGATTCGGTTCAAAATATACAGAATAGAGCCCCCCAAATGGGGGTGCCCACACCGCTGGTGGGACTCGCTCGCTCAAGGACAAAGCGAACTGTACTAACCGCATAGCACACACATATATATAGAACTATATAGTGAACTATATAGTGCTATATGTCTGTGCACGTTCAACTGATAACTCCGACACTCGGGCAGAGCGCTGCAGTCATAAATTCGCTTGCCATCTCGCTCTATCTAAGTAGGAAATCAACGCCGCTAAGTAGTTGCGATGAATAAACAAATTTAACGATGTATTTCTTCAAGTGTAATGTAAATATTTATTGTAGTGAAATATGCAGGGACATGGAAGTGCATAATGGGGGGGAAAACTAAGCAGGAATTGAAAACTAAAGAATTTTGTAAAGAAATGTTCATTTCAATTTCATTTATAAAACATTTTATTTTTCTTTTGTTTGTTAAATTAAAAATAATCAGAATAATGATATAAGCAAACTGCCCTACTGAGTTAAATGATAATTATATAGCCAGCAGCATTTTCACTTTTTATTTATCGCGAAAATGTTCTATATAATTAACATTAATTACGCTGATGATTTATTAGCAGGCTTGAAAAAAATAACACTTTCTTACTCGTAAAAGTAAGTTAAATAAATTCCAGTTTTTGTGATTATAAAAATAAAGAATTTAATTAAACTTTAATATATTTATTTTTAATCTTATTTAGAACTGTAATCATACATTTTGTTACTGCAATAAATACTTTAAGCTATCGAATACGGAACCAAAAACTATAGTTTTTCCGTGTGGTTACTATGAGGCGCCTTAGAGGTTATTAGAAGGGTGATAAGCTACCAGTGCTTAACGAAGAAAATAAATATAAACATAATAAAAATTTAGATTTTCAACTGAAAAGAGGGTCTTCTTATACGAGATAAGGTATGAATTATTACAGGAACTGTGAATTATTACTACTGCTAATCTCTGGGCTATGCGAAACCCTTATTCTATCAATTGCGGAACCAGGAACTGTGACATTTCTTGTGACAACATTCCTTGATCTTTCGCCATGGTCGGTTCTATTATGACATCGGGAATTCGCTACACTTTCGAGGCTTTTGTTACAGCGTTTACTTGGCGTATACTCGATATATATTAGTTAATACCATATTCTCCATTGTTGGCGGAGATGATTTGCAGGCATTCACTAGCTAATACCTAATACAGCAACACAACCCGGAAATGTAAAATGTAAACGCAGAAGCGGGCAGCGGGGGAAATTCGCATTTAGTTTTATGTGCATGCAAAACGAAACGAAAAGCGAAAAATGAAAAATGAAGGGTGGTGAGGTGGTGAGGTGGGGCAGGCAGCTGATAAAATAAAATTGTTTAGCTATTTGCCTCTGTGAGTGAGTGAGTGTGTGTCTGTCTCTCGTAATAATAATTTGTGTGAGCTTTTCAGCGTCAAAGGGAACCTGGGGGGCTGCGGCTGGGCGTGCGGCCAGAGCATCATCATCATCAGCATCATCATCTCATAACCTTGAGTCACAGCCCGAGAATGTGCATGCGAATTGAATGCGAAAACAACAAAACTTACGTGCACTGCACTCATCCGCATTGCACAGTGGGCGTGTTACCTAATCGGAGCTTCGTGAAATTAATATCAGCCTGGGAAGGACACTGAGCAGCAGGTATGCCGTGTGCCCTGCCGTCTACTTTTTATTTTCTATGCTCTCGATGTGGCTGCTGCTGCTGCTGCCACCCCCTTTGGGCGGCTGCAAAAGTATTGTGTTGCGGTTCCGTTGCACTTTAACCTTGAAAATACATTACTTGTTTTTTTTGTGCGCATGTGCAAAACGAGTGCAAGAGTGAGACGGCCAACTGCCTCCCCTAAAAAACAAACCCACACACACACTTCTCAGATATCCCACTGTACAGTCAAGTCGTCTCGGATTTCGGCAGTTAATAAACGTAAATTTCAAGTCAATTAAAAATTCACTTCATCGCAGAGAGAGAGAGAGAGAAATAACACACAAAAACAGTCACAATAAAAGCGAAAGTATACTAAACAAATAAATGATAAATGCAAAACGGGCTTTGCTCTTGAATATTTTGCAAAATGTTTCATGTAGAATAATCAATTAAAATTCCCCAAACGAAAGTAAAACACTCAATTTAAACAAATTCTAAGAATTTCGTTCATTCATTGTTGTATAAATTAAGGGAAACAATATGTAACAATTAAAGAGGGGTTTGTATAATATAATAAATTAAGCAAAGATAATACAAAATATTCCCTCATTTAATTTCCTATAATTTAAAATATTAACAAATTCTCTAATCACGATTCTCGACAATTTTCTTCTAATCAGCAAATGGTTGCATAAAATAATTAAATTTAATATATGTGTATGACGTTTATAACCAATCTCTGTTTTATTTTATAACACTGTTTGTAGCTGCTGCTCCAGTGCATTTCGCTAATTGTTTTTTGCAACTTTTACTGCTGCCTTCGTTAATGATTATAAATCAATAGGGTTCTTTGTTGTCGTTTCTCCTCAAACTGTATTTAGTATGCTATGTAATTCCGTTGCAAAACTATGTGTTTACTTGGGCCTCGGCTGTGCCCTTGAGTTGGGCGTATAAGTCTAATCACTATTTAGCTTTTGACGTAGGTCAAATAACCATAAATTAAATGCTATTTGTAGCCAGAAACCCCTCCTGGCAACCCCTTTTGTGGCCCTGAATTCTTATCAATGCATTTTACGCTTCGAGTGTTTGTTTTTCTGGCTTTGCTAAGCTTTTGGCCTGCACTTTGTCTGCTTATCAGTTGGCAAAAAAAAAAATGTTCGCCTTATTGCGCAGTGAAAGTTTTCCATTTGCATGTCGTAGTTGTCATAATCAATGTAAATATGTTTGCTGCTGTTTAATTAGGAATGATTAAACTTTAAAATTTAGATTGGGTGTGCATTTGGAGGTCGCTTGAAGAGGTATTTCCGTTGAAAAAAAACTACTAAAGTTATCTTTAAGTGTTAGCAGAGATAAAGAAATCGAAAAGCAAGGGTATTTGTTTAGGGATTTTAAAGTATCTAAGGGGTCTGTAAGCATATAATCTAAGAATATCAATTATAAACCCATGAAACTTAAATATTTTTCAAAATGTAAAAGTTCTTAATAGCAATTACACAAAAAACCTCTAAAAAGTATAAATTATCCCCTTTATAAATTATCCCCTTTAAAATTACATCACAACTGCACTTCCTGGTGGGTTCTGTTTGAAGAGCTCCCCATGGATGGCATCATCTAGTATGCGACAGGGTTAACGAACCCAAAGGTCAAATGCTTTTTACCCAGACTCAGACGCCGCCGACGACGTCGACGCCGGCAGAGGCGATGAGGCAATGCAAATGCAACTACAAAAAAAAAAGGAAATTCAACTGCCACCGAATCATGTTGCTAATGATGATGTCATGGCTACCAGTCACAAAAAATAAAAGAACAATCCAAAAAACGACATAGGAAGAAAACTACAAGTCCTTTTTGGCTAAAATCAATAAACCACAATTAAGAGGAAAAGAAATGCAGAAAGGTGTCTCCTTCTGGCTGGAATTCCCAGCAGGGCAGACGGATCAGCAGCGGTCGACGGCGGCTTAAGTCCTTAATCCTGTGGGCGACACATTACCTTGACGACAGTGCGGAACTCAAACACGACCTACGACAAAGCGATTGAAAATGCGCATAAATTCGACAAAGGAGCAGCCCAGCCGGGGTCTGGGCCTCCAAAGGGGAGGCGTGGCAAAGATTGGTTGCCAGACCATGACAACAACAACAACAACAAAAGTCAAAGTAAAAAGAATGCAAACACACACTCCAACATAGACATTTGTGAGAGCAACAAAAATAAGGGCCAGACAACAGAAAAGGCGAACGACCCTTTTCAGGCATTTTCAGACGCCAGACGACGCCATCAATGTGGCTACACTGCAAAGAAATCAGTGCCAACATCCTTTAGAGTCCTTCAGACAAGAAAGTTTATGTTATAACCATTTTATGAGTTATTTTAAATGAGGTTTATGAGGTTTTAAAATGTTTAAATTAATGTTGTTTAAATAATAAAGTCACTATAACCTTTTAAGGATTATATTGACTATTATTGTTATTAAAAAGTTTAAAATAAAAGCTTTTTATTTAAGCCTAAATTGAAAATGGAATAAATAAATAATTTATTTAATTTATTTAGTATTTATTTAAGCGATAAACAAATTTTTCATTAAGTAAAATTTGTAACAACATTTTGGCAAGTGCATTTCGGCTATGTTGGGGCAGGGCCCTGGCTTCGAGCTCAGTCGACTTCGGCTCATTATCCTTTTCGCTTTCCATACATAAATCGCCGGCGCTGCGGCTGGCGTTCAATGAACTCCGCCGGGCACGTACGGTCGTCGTACCCGGGCGAACGGATACACACCCGATACGGAAAGCGAAACACACACAGGACAACGACAGGAGGCAGTGCAGCAGCAGCAGCGCCGGCGGAGACTGCAGCAGCGGCTGAAGGAGCAGCAGCAGCAGAAGCAGCGACAGCGACGCTGGCAGCAGCAGACAGACGCGAAGGTCCTGCCCAACTTGGACTGGATTGGGTTGGGTCTTCTTCCGTGGACTTGACAGTGTGCAGCGTGGAAAAGTCCGCCGACAGCGACGCGGCAGAGGCCAAGGACCCGAAAGTGCAGACTGCCGACAGCGAAGGACCTGCCCCTCCTGCTCCTGCTCCTGCTCCTCCATGTGGCGAACTGCAGTTGAGCCGAGCTTGTGCGCCGACGTCATCGTCTGCCCAGGCAGGCGCAGCAAAGTTTCACTTTTAATTTTTTGCAGCCATTCAGCAAAAGCTACCAAGGCCATGCGAGCGAAAGAGACAACGGCTGGTGTTTGTGTCTGGGGCCAGGATATACACTACACATATATATATATACGGGCTGGGTTGGGTTGGGTTCCCCGGGGTGGAGTGCATTACTGAACCGAGAGAGCGAGACCCGTGTGTAGAGAAGGTTGTTGAACTGCGTCGGCAGAACTTTCCTTTGGCGAGGAGGAAGGAGTTGGGGCGGCGATTGGCAATCGGAATTCGCCAGTGAGTTAGGACATGGTCAGGGCAAAAGCAAAAGTATATTTTATGCAAAAAGCCAAAGTATAGTATTTAACCATTAATAGGGTCTTACAATTTTTGTGATTATCCTCTGTATGAAGTCATTGTTTAAGCCTTAATTCTCCAATAGAAATAAACATTCCTCCCTTGAGGTATATATATATATCCTCTTCAAATCGTTTATAACTCCAAAAGAACTTCATTTTTTATTCATTCCTTTTAAAAAGTCTTAGGTCCTACCTCTTATTCTTTTAATGCTTTTCTCGCAGTGCTGCTTTTCCCACTCAGTCTCTGTGATTTCGTCAGTCTTATTTCAGGTGTTGGCCATCATTTGGTTGCATTTTAATCGCGACTTGAAGAAACTGATGTTGGCAAAGGTGTCGCGAAAGTAGATGCGATCAAAAGATAATGGTCTGCGCTGATCGGCGTGTGAACACATTGCACCAGTTGGTGGTATCTCGGGCTCCTTATATAGATACATTGACTTAGACAGAGCTTAACACTTAACTAAACGAACGCACTTAAGCACACTAATTTTCAATCTGAACACATTTGTGGTTGTGGTTTGCCTTTGGCCAAATATATACACGAGTATATATGCAGGTATATATGCACTGTCCTGCTATTGCTGTTTTTCCCTCAGCCGTTCGGTTTGGTCCACGGAACGCGGCTGTGCCATGAGACATGACCTGCCCAACGCGCTAACATCCCGAGTCAGGACTGAAATAGCGAGCGGAATATGGCCAGCTCCCTTCGATTTCAGCCAAAATGCAAAGTCGTCGTCGTCGTCGCAGTTGCAGTCGCCGTCGCGGTTGCCGTCGGCGCCGGCAGCATTGGGTTCAGACAGTAAGCAAGGGGGCTTTCCTGAAGGGGGATTCCCATTGCTATTGGCACTTGCACTTGGCATGAACTGAACTCGCCCAGTGAGCAAAACAATAACAACAAGCAGGAGCGCCGGCAGAGGCGCAGCAGAGCTGCAAGGGCGGCTTCAGGTTCGGCCTGGAGCTCGGGTTTTGGGCTCGGGCTCGGGTAAGCGTCCGCGTTCGGGCTCGGCTCCCATGAGTGCACAAGGGGTGGATCTCTTTGTGGCCAAGTCTGGGCCGAAAAAAAAAACACCCAGAACCACAGCCAAAGTTTATTTTGAAACACAAAACATGTTGGGTTAGGTCAGGTCTGGGATTTGGGAACTCGACAAGGAAGTGACTTGTACAGGGTAGAGTTGTTCTAAAAAGGTCTTCTTTAAGGTTAAAAAAACTTGTGATTTAATCTAATATGCTCCGAGTTGGTAATTAAACTTTGATTAGCAAAGTAAGCTAGCTTTAATAGTAATTTAAACAAACAGGACAAAGACTAAAGGCTCAGGTTTCTATTATTACTTTGCGTTACAACAAATTCAAAGTCAAGAAAATAATATATAGTTAAAGAACAAATTTTGACTTAGAGAAAGGATCAGGATTTATGAAATTCAGGTTTTTGAAAAACCTTTAAACATTATTTGATAATTAGAGCCTCTCATGTGCTCTAGTTTCATGGGACCTTCTTTCGCTATATTTAGATAAAGGCTCTAATAAAGACCATCATATTAAAAATTAAGTAATATTTTATTTTAAATCTAAAAGATAATATAAGGATAATATGATACCCAAACTAAATTCAAATATTTCGCAGTGCATTGCAGACTTGGGCAAAGCTCTCACTGCACCTGCACTCTACACTCTGCACTGTGAACTCTCTCCCTTATCCGCATTTCGCGCTCTCCCCTAAACGCATGCTCTCTTTACGAGGGTTGCTGCTATCCACGGCCGTTGCATTCGATTGAAAATTGACCGTTGACAATGAACTAGAGCAAAAGGCGGAAGTATCGCTGCCAGGGACACTATCATTATGCAAAACTATTCGCTGGAGACGACTCTAGGAGGTAGAGAATCTTCTGAACTTAACCGCCAGCGAGGTAATCATAAAGTACGCCAAGCACGTTTCTTAATGGCCAGCAGCGACATAAAACTGTAAAGCCAAAAAAAAGTAATAGGTGGAGAACATGGCCGGTGAACGTACCGTTAGGTTAATAAAGAGCCATTTTGTCATAGTCAAATTACGACGGGTTGGCTGGTTTGTTGGCTGGTAAATAGCCGGATTACGTATTCAAGGCGCGTAAATGAGCATAATTTGATTTCCAGCTGGTTTTTTGTTTTTCGTTTATATTTTTATTTTTATTTTTAGGGGGGTTAAACAATAAAAGAAGCATTCACACACATGGAAGTATTGGGCAACTCCAACGCCCCCTTTTTCCACCATATTCTTTTATCTGACCATCAGTGATCGGGCAGTTATTCTAACAATGCAGTGAGAGAAATAGCTGAGGGTCTCAGAAATAATGTTTATTTAATTGATTTATTAAAAGGTATATTTCTATTCCGGATTTAAAGTTACAGATTTTATTAATCTGAAATATTACGTATACGCCTGGTAGTACATGAAAGATTTTCAAAAATAGATCTGCTTTACTACTACGAACTAGGATTCATTAATGAATTAACTTAACACTAACATTGAAAATATTTTAGTCATCAATTAGATTTATATAGCTAAAATCATCTTTAAAAGTTCTTTGACCCAATGCAAACTTCCAGAAAAAATGACCCACTATTTTCTAGCAGTGCTCAATGTCACAGTCAATGCACAGAAAACAATAACAATAACGCCGCCGAACAACACCACCAACAATGCAGGCTGAGGCAGGCATTTACAGCTAAACGCGATAGTGTCAAAGCAGCAACAACAATAGCGACAAGAGGCAACAAAGGCAACAACATTGACACAGAACCTGTCGCTGCCTGCAAAGTTCAACGTCAAGGGAGCCGAAAGCCTCGTATGTCACTTCGGCTTTATACTTTGGCCACTTCGGCAGTGGCTTCGTCTGCGGCTTCGGCTTCGGCTTGGAACTCGGCGCATGCGCATATGCTCTCGGCTCTCTCTCTTGCACTCTCTGCCTCGTGTGTGCGTGTGTGTGTGTCTGCTTTGGTTATAACGCGCTTGAGTAGGTCGGTCATTGAACTTGTTTTCTTTTCATCTGCTGGTGCTGTTGCTGCTGCTTCTTTCATTTCATTCTTTTGCTTGGCCACACTTTCTTCCTGGTTCCCTCTTTATCTCTCTCTCTCTCGCTCGCGGTCTCTTTTACCTGCCTGCCACCTGTGCGTTGGCGTTCTCTTTAATGGCTCTCTTTTGGCCCGCCGCTGGCTGGGAGGCTGCCGCGGATGACTTGGCATCTCTTCCTGATGCCTCTGCCTCCTCCTCTTCCTCTGGTGCCCCAAGGTAGCAACAATTCTAATTGCAAGGGGAAGGTATAGCAAGGAGGGAGAGGGGACATGGAGGAGCAAGATTCAGCTCTGGCAGAAAGCAAAAGGCAAAAGAAGACGCCGGCCAAGGTAAGAAGACCACGAGCGAGTCAATAACCCTGGCTGCAACAGAAAAAAAGCTGGCCAAGAGTAAGAGTGATTTGATTCCCTTTTCATCAGGCCTTAGAAGTGGAAGTGGCAGAAGAAGAACCCACAGGTGCACTCTGAGAAAATGCTTTGAAATCGGGATACGAAGTGATTTTCTGATATAGATTGCTAAGAAATATTATAGATTGATAATAGATTGATAAGCTAATTTTAAGTATCAAGAAGTTCCAAATGCTTTAAGAAAATTAATTTAAATTTCCAGAATGTTTTTCCTAAAAACAATCTTAATTGTTTAAATGTCTTATCCTGAAGATAGTTGAGACAGTTTATAAGAAGTAGTTTGCAGAATATTCCCCCCTTTAACATAAACAAAATTTGTTCTTACTTATACTATATACTCAGGTACTGATACTATAAATTCCCTACAAAACCGTTAAAGGAATAAATATCCTAAGCAAACTATTAGTTATCAATTCACTATTTTGCAGTGCAGCGGCTGAAGAACTCGCTGAGAGCAAGAACCTTTGGCTTGCTTCAGTTAAGCACGCCATGTGCCCATGAGCATTTGCCAGTTGAACGCCCTTTTCACGGCAAATGATTCCCGATGCGCGATGCCTGTACCGTGGGGATCGGGGATCGCCAGGAGGAGGAGGTGGAGGAATAGGAGGCATCGGAGGAGGACCAGGAGGAGGCGGAATCACTGGCGGAGATAGAGGAGCTGACTCGGGTTTGCAACCTGCCCCAAACCGAAACGCAAGCCCAAGGATGAGGCTGCCGTGAACTGGTTTCCCCTTCTGGTCATTGGCTTCTTGCTGCTGCTGCTGCTGCTGTGGCTGTGTTGGTTCTTCTGCTGCCTCTGCTAGCTGAAGCGGCAGATTCACTTTTCGAGGGGTGGGGGGACTCTCTAATTCTTGGCCTAGGTCCTTGGCCTCTCCGCTATCTGGCTCCCCCCCTGTCCCGCTCCCTGCACAGCTTCTCGGGAGGCTTGAAATGAAAACGAAAACCGAACGAAGGCAAGTTTGTTGCCTAAGTCATTTGTTTTGTGATGGCCCGGAAAGAGGAAGACTGCGGCCAGTCAACGAACTCTCGGCATGCGTGCCAAAAAAAGAAAAGAAATAAAGAACAACAACAACAACAAACACTACAAGAGGTAAAGAATTGCCTGTGGAAGAATCAGAGGAATTGCTTTCATACAGCAGCGACTTAGATGGGGCTCATTTAAATTGCAAAATCAGCAGCAAGCTGCTATAACTCATTTCGTATGCCATTTGGAATCGAGTCAGCGCAGATTGACGGCTCCGTGGGAGCAGCAGGTGGTGGCTATAGCACTTGGTTAGGGAGAAGCTATATCGCAATCGGAATCAGAATCAGAATCGAACAGCTGCAGTGCAGCTAATGACCTTGATATTGAAATGATCTTCGTGTGATTATTTCGCATCGCATTACAGATTCGCAATGAGTTTTGATTTCATTTGGCTCCCAGCTCGCTGTTCATTCATCTCGTCTCGTTTCGATTTCGTTTCGTTTTCAATTTATTTGTTTATACAATATTTTATTGCTCAGCCGAGTTGTTGTCGTTGTTGTTGTTGCTGGGCCTCATCGCCGCTGTTGGAGCGTGTTAGCGTGCGATCAGTTGTCGAGTCATTTAAAGTCAAAGTCAAGGTTTTTCTGCCTTACGTCGCCAATTATGTGTCTCCATCCCGCTCTGGCTGCCGCCCAATTTCGCCCCGGCCCAAGGTGCTCTCTCTCTGTCCCACTGCCGGCATCGACGTGTGTTTACCCCCATTTTGTTGTTTGTGCGATTTGTTTAAGCCCAAACTGGTTTTTGTCTAATTATTTTCTGCTGTGAGTGTTACTTTGTTGTTTTTGCCAATGTGATTATTAAAAATATATATATATATATATATTTACTAAATACATACATATATACAGGAGAGAGGTATATATATGAATTTTCTAATGAAATGCCAGCAGCTCCCATCATCGTTCTGCCATCTCCCATATTTGCGGCCAAGACATCTTAGCTGCTTATGCCATTTTTCTAGCCTGCCTGTAATTAATCATTATACTCTGTTTTTATACCCATTCCTTTTTTTGGGCTTTTTCAGAGACAGAAACGTGTTTTTCGTCGGCTTGTTATATAACCTTTCTATCGGAAATTTTCGATTAGCATAAACTCTGTGTGAAAGTCTTCGGCCGCCGCACTCAAGAATAATAAGATGCTGTGTAACATCATCATGGTTAAAATTAAACGCATGTCATAAATTATGGTGGCGGTTCTGGGTGCGAGATTTGGCTGAGAAAAAGTTGAAAATCAGGAATCCAAGCAATTAAGATGTCAATAAAAAAGTTTTAATAAAGAAAAATTATCCAAGAATAAATTAAAGGAGAAGTTCTGCCAATAGAAAATAGAAATTAGCTAAGAATTGAATTTCGAAAGAAATGATTTAATGGGAAATGACAATGACAACGATTTATGAAGCCAGTTATGGCAAAAAAACTCGAAAAACCGCCCAAAATATTTCCAGAAAACCAGAAACTACCAGCAGAAGAAAGCTTTCTTTACAGAACTTTCGGGAAACGCCTCCTGTTTAGTATCTTCTCTCAGTTAAGTTATATACTATATGGCCATAAAGCCTGCCCGCTAGTCAACCGTATAATTAAATATATATTTAAAAAAACACACCCAGAAGAATTGTAAAATAAATCATAATAAGTAGAGAGGTGTACTCACCATGTTCTCCGCTTAAATGCATATCCGTTCCGCGTTCGCTGACGAGCTGAGGTTGGCTGCTAATGTTGCGGCTAAATTTAAATCCATTACGCAATAAATCCAATTCGAGGAGCACTTTGTTTTGTTTAGATATCTTCCTTGCAGATATACATATATTCTATATACTTATTTTTCGAATATAGTTAGCATACTATATTGTTACACAAATGCACTGGTTTTTCTAGGGGGGGCGGGCTAAAAATTGAACTAATTTGCTGGGGATCTTGGGGGGGATTTCGATGTCACTTGTTCACAAAACACTTGAGGGGGATATGTGTGTAGATTTCAGAACCCCTGGATTACATGGGTATATAGAGTTGTCTGATCTGATGGACTTCGGTTCTGATTCTGGCTCGGTTTTTGGTGGTCTGTGTCTCTGTGGCAGAAGCGTGACGCGCGCGTCTTACGAAATCATGTCTCGATCGTTTTGTTGCTTACTTGAAAATGAAACGGCGGATGAGTCGCTTCAGAGTGTCGCCGCCGTCGTTAGAGGCTTCTGAAGGCAGCGCTGCCGACGTCGACGCCGGCCGAGCAGACAGATAGACTTTTCAGCATTTCATTACACGGCCGCACGCACACACTCGCCTCCGCTTTCTTTCTCTTCGCACACACACACACGCGGAAGAGAGAGCAGCTCAGGTGTCTCGGGTTCTTGATCAGGCCCACAGATCGCGGATCGTGCTCTCCCTGGCTCTCCGGCTATCTCCCTCCTGCTCTCACTCGGGCCAGCAAGGCGGGCCAGAACTTTCATTCAAGGTGAGCGCGCGCGCAGGTATCTCTTCGGCAGCACACAGATACACAGACACACACATGCCCTTGGATTGCCGGAACACACTCTCTTTGCGAATAGTTCTAAACGCCTCTAACACACTGCCGCAAATTGAGCATGCGAGCGTAAAATTACAACACCAACTAGAGTTTTTGGTCCGTCTCTTCTAACAAGTTTAGAATCCGCGCAAGCCAAGCGCAACAACCACTTGTTTTCTCGATTCTCTTAACCCGTTCCTGTCCCTCTCTCTATCTGGATGCCTCTTTCTCTTTCTCTCTCTGTTGGCCAGAAGTTTGCAAGGCATGTAATTGGTTTGCTCATGATTTGTTTCTGTTTCAGTTGGCTTTCTGTAAGTGTGAGATATTGTTTATTTTTTTGGCATATCAAATTTCATGATCCCATAATTGCATCCCAACACAATTGGCAACAAACAAACAGACATAAAAACAAAAAAATCACGCAAAAAAGGGGAAGTGAGAGCTTTTTCACATCTTATCAGCGTGATGGATTACTTAACTTTTATTTTAATGTAAATTTGACACCTTTTACAATAATAATGTTAGAATGTTATCTATTATGTATTGCAAATTTATTTATTATTCTTTTCTCCAAATTTAGCAGAGCATAATATGTATATCAGTTTAAACAAAAATAAGTCAAGTAGGAAATGAATTAATTGATATATCTTTTTAACCGACTTTTAATTTAAGCCATACTACATTAAGTTTTACAAAAATATTCCACAAATCATATGTAGGTTAATTCATTTAATTTTGAGGTATACATAAAACAACTTTTTAATGTTTAAAAAAATGAATTTTCTAATAGACTTACTAATATTTATCTCTTTGAAAATAAACAATGCTGTCCAAATTAAATGTATAACACTTTTTAAGCCCCATTTTGATTTTATATTATTTTATTTTTAATAGTTTTGGTAAAAACATATAGCTTTGCAATTAAATTCCTTTTAATTTCAGTCTTATTCATAACATTAGAAAATCATTTTTCCTGCTTGAATTGTCGTAGAAAACTCTACAACTCCTCAGGAATCTGTTTATTTATCGTTTTTTTAGTTTAGTATAAAGCAAAGCTCTTATTTATTTCCTCATAATTACTTTTCACAGGTACTCAATATTCAACAAATAGTTATGGAAAGTAAAAGCCATAAATGAAACGCTTCCCAAAAGCATTAGAAGTCTTTGCATAAGCGCTAGTCATTGCATGACTCAATAGCCAACGCCGAACCATTAATGATCTAATCGAAGTCAATAAAACGGAGCTATAAACACAGTGTAAAGCACTTACCAAGCGATCACACTTTGACCAGATACGATGAACTTCCTCTCTAGCATTTTTTTTAAAATTTTTATTTAGTAGTAAAAATAGTCGTTGCTGAAAAGGAAACACGAGCAGGTAAATAATCAGTTACCAACTGAACATTCACAGGGAGAGTCGGCCATAATAAGTGCCAAATCATGATGGCATTATAGTGGCCCAAGACAAAAGGCTTTAACGAAAACTAATTGAAAAACGAGCATTTACATAACTTAAGTGTAATTAACAAACTGAGGGAGCAGCCGCGGGGAGTAATCAATATTTTAAGCCGGGTGCCCAGTCCAACCTTGAACTTTACGCTTGATGGTTGATGGTTGGCAGAGAGACAAAAGCCCAGAGGATTGTGCGAATCAAAAGGCAATCCGCATATCCGTTTGTGGCCGGGAAAAAGGCCTAAACCCTGTTGGCCCCGCCGCTCATTAGTTTTTTTGTTGGCCACACTTGGCTGCCGCTGCCATCATTCGCTATAAATAACAATTGAAGCATTCAAAGTTTACCCACAACACAAAGGAAAAAAAAAGCGAAAGACACTGTGCCCCAACTGGGATTAGAACTTTTTTTTTGTTTCAGCCATTAGAACTTTTTTGGCTGAAAGCAAAACCTCAGCGCGATGGGGTCAATAAATTCTTAAACACAGCACGAGCATGAACATAATTTTAATAGTTAATACATCATCACGCAGAGTAGCTAAAAAAAGGGAGAAAAAAAACTAAAAGTGTTTTATGCAGATAGCTTAAATAGGCGATAAATCATCTTCATCAGCGGTGGAGAGATATTTGAACATGGCAGAATAAATACACGTGTAGTAAGCATTTACAAACAGCTTTTAATGTGGAATCATCAAGGTAATTATACATAAGTAGCTAAATCTATAAGAATATTGGAGTCCATTAATGTTATGAGTGTTCTTTATTTATAGGTATTTATTTGTTTATTTACGAACCTTATAAATGGAAAAGCATTTATCAAGTTAAGAAACATACAATGTTTGGTTTACCAAGTGATACATACAAGGTACTTTTTATGGAGAAAGAAATAAAATATTTAAAATTTTTTACTATTCAACTATGGTTAGTTTCTATTAAAAAGAAAAGAAACGAAAGACAAGTATCTTTCCAGTTTCATACATAATTTTTGGTATCTGATCTTGCATCATTAATTTTAGGCTATCCCAGAAAGGAAAGGAACTTTCAACTAAGCGGAATAAACAAAAGTGATTTTTTTCGCGAATTTAGCATAAAACTATTGCGTCGCAGGGAATGGAATCTGGATCCACAACAAAATTCCACCTATCCCGGGCCATAATTGAAAGTAAAGAAAAAAGGGGAAGCATCTCTTTTAAATAAATATGAACTCGTTGGGGGCTAAAAGCAAAAGCCTCTGGCAACAACAAGTGCGTTTTAGGCGCGACCAAAAACGAATATTTCGGTTGTATTATTTAACACCCAAAACATACAATCGTACAAATATACATATGTATATAGAGAGATATGGTATACGTGTAGTTAATGGGAGAGAGATACGGGCATGGCATGCGTAGGCCCAAAAGCCGGCATCTACAGCTGGCCGGGCCCGGCTTCTTGGCCAACTCATCATCGGCCAGCCGCCTTTTGCCCGCTTTTGATGGGTCTTTTCTCTCTCTCTCGCTCTCTCGCTGTCTCTCTTTCGGGGTTTTTGGGCGCAACAATCATTTCTTTTCTTTACATTTCATTTCGTTTTTTCGGTTAGCCAAGTTTATTTCAAGCTCACGCACACACGCAGGCCAGGTTCAATGACTTCTTACCAAAAACGAAAGAACGCCGAAAAGAAACAACAATTTTTGGTATATCTTTCGGTTTCTGTTTTTTTTTTTTTTTTTTGGTTCCTTTTATTGTTGTTGTTATTGTTTTTTTGGGAGGTTTTTGATTCTTCTTCGTGGCCGCTTTGTGTTCTTGTTGTTTTCGTTTTTTATACATTTCGTTTTCATTGCTGGAGTTCATTGGCCAAGCACCATCAGAGCCAAAGAAGCTGCTGGCTTTTTTGGCCGTCGTTCACTAAATAAATGATGGTTGAAATGAAAAGGCATACAGGAAAGTCCCCACTGAAATACTTTTACATTAATACATACATATGTACATCCATACATAAATATTTAAATATATACTTATTTATTACATTGGATTTCGTTTTTGTTTTTGGCAAGAAAAAGAAATTCTTCCCCTTGCCTTTCTTCCCGAATTCTCATTTTGCATATTTCATTGCCTTCCCGTTCCGAGTTTGTCGCCTGAGTCTTTTGTTTTTTTCGGGGCGCTGTGATTGATTACCGGGATTAAGCCATAATATTTCGTGAATTATTTTGCATGACACAACAACAAACACTACTTAATTTATTTTATTTGATTTGCCACGCAATGGCGGTTCAAAGAATGGAAATATATGTATGACGGTGGAAGGAAAGAAGTCTGAGGTAGTTAAGAATAATTGGACACTAAGCGGCGGTTGCGCAACTCATTTTAGATTTGCATTTTAAGACGCTGAATCTGTTGTTGGTAATTAATTCTGTCTAATTGTTGGCAATTATGTTTTAGTTAGTGAGGAATTAATGAAGGTCATTGATAAAATCTTAGGTTAATAATAAGGCTAAGAATTAAACCTATACCTATGCCGCTTTAAAATCCACCCTGTAATCTCCTTCAATTCTTTAATGACACGGATTGGCCTTTCTATATTTAAATTAAAGCTTGATCATGGTTAAACCCTCTCCTCCAGATCCAATCTTTGTACTAAATCCTACAATCCCCAGGACTCAGGCCAACAGCAATCAATCTTAACCCACTTCTTTTGAAGCCTCTGATTGTTTGTTTATTCGGCATTTCTTCGGTTTGTTTGCTGCTGCGTGGTCACTCAACAAATTAAGGAGTTCGCCAAAGTTTGCCACTTGTTGTCAGCTGCTCCCAAGAAGAAACAACAACAACACTCCCGGCAGATCTGGCCATCAATTACGGCTTACAGCTCTCTGCTGGCGTATGAAAAAATAGTTTTTGGCCTCCCCAGTGGGTAAGTAGTTCAACAGTTGCCGCCGCTGCCGTTGATTATGTTGCAGCTGCTGCTGCTGATGTTGCTGATTTTGTTGCCCGAGTCGCTCTGTGAGAACTTGACTCTGGGCCCACGCCAATAGAACAGCAGAACGAGCTGGCTTCAGTTTGCCTATTTAACTGTTCGTCAGAGTCTGCAGTGTGCACTGGGAGAAATAGAAGGGAATTTAATTACAACATTTTTACCAATAATATATTTAATAGTTCACATTTTTTTAAATTAATTGTTTCAACGCTTATCAACATGCAAATGTCTAGGAAAAGCTTGAGCTTACTTAATAATATTATAAAATATTATAAAAATAATTATTTATTTACCTTTAAAAAATATGTTGAGAAACGGTTAAGTAAATGTAAATTAATAATAAACTTAAGATTGGTTTTGGAACTTAAATTGGGCATAAAAATGTTTAGTAAAGAAAATTTGTAAACTACTATAGAGCCATTTAAAAAGTATTGACACAATTAAATTTAAATTGAAATCTTTGACTTAATGGGCTTGTTTTTTTCAGTGTAAGGGGGCGCGAAAGGTGTTAAACACACGCGCGAATTTTGCGGTAAAAGCTCTCGCCACACACTGCTAGAAAAAGAAATGGAGTTGGAAATGGAGATGAAGATGGAGATGGAGAGACGGCGACTCATTGATAGCCACTTGCCTGAGTGTTAGCCGCACTCTCCTCCAGTCTTCAGTCTGCAGCCTCCCGTTTTCAGACTTCACTCTTCCGCCTCCGGTCTCCAGTCTCCAGTCTTCAGTGTTATCTATGTGCCAAACCTGATTTACTTCATGATTATGTTTGAAAAATTAGGTTAGGAGCAATGAACTTGCCATTCGTCAGAAGCTGGAATGGCAACAGAAATAGCAAACGGCGGACTGGAGAATTGAGAATCGAGAACCAAGAACCGAGAATTCAGAATCGAGAATGGAGCAGGAGACTCGGGGCAGCGGAAGGTACATAGTCACAAAGTGAATGCTTTTCTCTGTTTGCCTGTCAGTCTGCGCTCGCCTGTCCGTCTGTTTGTCTTAGTAATAGACACCTGTACAGGTCAAATTGGTCGGCTGTCTGAGAGCCATTCCGGTGGACTTTGATTGGTCCGCCGGTCGACGTTCGGTGAATGCCATTCTGCCAGGATGGAAAGGCGGCTCCAGGAGAGCTGCAAGTACAAACTGCTATTTGTTATTTGAACTTAGCCGAAGCTGTCTCTTCACACAGGCACTTCTCAAGTTAAACTGTTCGAGTGGCGGAAAATGTGATCTAAAAAGGTTCTTAATAACACCATTAAACTTAATTATTATCAAGTTCAATATTAAATTCTTAAAATATCAAAAGGATTAGAAGTAAATCGATATGTTTATCAATAAAAGATTGTAATTTTTTTATTAACTTAATTTTGTGGCAAATGAAATAGATCTTCTAAAGTTAAACAATATTTTTTTTTAAATACTAACTTATATAATTGAATTTTTATTGTTTCGTATTTTTCTTACAAATAATTTTAATAAATTCTTTTTGGTTATGGAACTTGAATAAAAAACGTATTTTATTAGTTTTGTTTTGTTTTAAATGAAGAAGGAGGTTGAAATATTTAAAAACTAATTGAAATTCGATATAATTTCTAAAATAGAAATAACAATAAGTAAAAATTGATGTTCAAGACTCGGAAAAGTTTGAGAATGGTTTGCATAAATCCAAAAATTCCAATTCCTATTTTCCAAAGCACCAATTCTCCAATACACCATTTCTCCAATACACCAATCCTCCAATACACCAATTCTCCGAAACACTAAATTCTCCAATTCACCAAAGCTCCAACTCGCTTAAGGAATTCACTCTTTTTCCGCAACGAAATGAAAAATGTGTGCTAAGCCAATGACCGACAGAAGCAGCAGCAGCAGCAACAACAACTAAGCCAACAAGGCAGCAACAGCAACAGGAACAACAACAGTGCAAACATGGCGCACACACAAAGGCAGAGCTAACTGTTAACACGAATACGTGTGTACGGCAAATTCGCAAATCGCGCAGCGGTGAAAGAGCAGAAGAGTGGAGAGACAGCGGCAAGAATCGTGAATCGGCCATCTCTCCCACCCCGTCTCCCTCCCACTTGCAGTGACTTCAAGTGTTTGTGTCAATCGCCGTGCAGCCTACGCCATCAGATCGCCGCTGCCACTGCCTCTGCCTCGGTCGGCGTTGCTGCTAACGTCGTCGCCACAGCCGCCACTTTATGCTTATGATTACTCCAACATTACAACAACAACAGCAACACCAACATTTGCCGCAAGCTCGAAGATGCCAGCAAAAAAAAACTAAGCCAACTCGCAATGTTCTACATTTTACTTAATACCAATTAAATGCGATTTTTCACAACAACGGTAAGTGTCGAGAAAAGTGCGAAGAGCTGAGAAAAACTTGCGGAGAAAAATTGTACTTTAAATTATATTAGAAAAATATATTTTAAAATGTATTTTAATTAATGAATAACCTACATTTTGGTTAACATTTTAAAAAGAAAATACTATACTTTGGACTTACGTGGAAATTTATTTATCATTCCGTAATAATAAAAGGC
This sequence comes from Drosophila bocqueti, assembly GCA_018151655.1. NCBI lineage: Eukaryota > Metazoa > Arthropoda > Insecta > Diptera > Drosophilidae > Drosophila > Drosophila bocqueti. The sequence goes on from JAECXF010000230.1 coordinate 4,813,262, forward strand.
ATACATATTTCAGTATTACCTTTTTACTTTAATGAAAACCATATCCAATTTTATTTTAGACCGAACTATAATTAATATAAATATATATTTCCCTTATCACTATTATCTATCTATTGATCCTTAAAATAAAATCCATGCATTAAGATTATCCTGCTTACAAGATCACCCATCCTTTCAAGTGTCCCACCTGACAATTCCAAATTATTCATATCCCATTGACTTGAGTTCCTCATCTGTTTACCAATCGCATTGTTACGGCCCATTGTTATAGGGTATAATTTGCTCTGCTTTGTCTGTCCATTGTGTCTTCGTGTATCTCTCTATCTCTGCGGAGTTGTTTACTGACCAACTCGGTTCTGGTGCCGCCGATGGCATCGAAAAAGTTTATAAATTGTAACAATGAACTCTTAAGCTGTTGTCGCTCTTGTTTTCGGTTTTTCTGGACTAATGCTGATTGATTGTCGAGCACATGCGAAATCGGATATACAACCAGACAAGGAGTTGGTTCTTACACAGAAAAAATGTGGGAACGCTATGAAATAATCATAACAAAATAAAAACTATAACAAAGATACTAAACTTATAAGATTTTTTATGAAAACGAAATGAGAATTCCCAGCTTAAAATATATGTAATTGAATAGAAAACGATGTATTTTCAATTCCGACTAGCCACTTGCATAATTATGAACAGTTAGAGCGCGGCTGTATCCTGTAAGAGGAGCGCTCCCACGATCGGGACAGGATTCCCGGTGCTGAAGCGTAATTGCCACAGCGGTAACTGTAAACACGCAACAAAAGGATTTCCAACCACCGACAACAGCAGTGGCATCCTTAGGAGCATCACACCTGACGAAATCAAAAGCGTTCACAGTTATAGGGACGAGATCCCCCGATGATAATCAACGAATCAGTCCCAGCATCTGTCGAGGTTTTCCATTTCGATGTGTTTTCCTTCGCTTTTTCCTTCTTTTTTCTTCATTGGGGGTTGAGAACAATGATCGAATGGGAAAAATTCCCATTCCGCGCGAAAATTCTTGAGTTTTTTATGGGTTTTTTTGTTGTCTGTCTTCGTTTTTTAAGGGTTCCTCCTTCCTTTGAGGTGCATGTGTTTGTGTGGGTTACCCAATAATTATGTAATTTTAGATCCAGGATAATAGGGAAAATAGTAGTAGGAGAAGTGTCGGTGCCATCCTGGTTGATGTGTGTGCTCATTTCATTGAGAGATCACTTTGATGGCCATTTGAACGGAAACTATGACCTGGAAAAGCGCAGGACGTGTGGTAAAAGGATGTGGTGACCCAGTTAGTTGCTAAACGGAACTACTGATCCACTTATTTTCTATACAAATTTCCCTTGGCTTTCTTCCATTTCCGCTACTTAGGAAAAAAATCAAGAAAATTAAAGGAACATCAAAGGGATGTCCTGACCTAGTTAGTTAGGAAGCGGAACTTCTTTTCCTTACAAATATTTCCTTTATCTTTATTCAATTTCCTCTAGCCATTTTCCTGGTTTGGAAAATTCTGTATTTATGGTCCTGTCAGAATTCCCAAAAATAAAGAAAAACAACATTTTTTATGCATGCCTCATAAAGATGATGGATGGCTGGCCGGCTTAAGGGACAATTTCCACGGATTTGCACCGTTGGCCGCAAAATGATGCAACATCTCGTCACGCCAACATCTCAGGTAACCAGAGCTGGACGTGGACCTGACCAGGCCCAAGTCCCTGACCCATTGTTCCCAAGAAGCGAGACAGACACGCGTGAAAAAAACAATGCATAAAGAACACAGTTCAAGGACTTTGACTGCCCATCACTTTCATCCTCTCAGTTCTTAGTTTTTTTTTTGCTTTTAAGAAGGTTGCGGTCGTTAACTCAGGTAGAGGTAGAGCTCAAAATATTAGCAAAAGTGGCAGGATAAAGATCTCAATTTTACTGAAAATCTTTGCATGTAATCTGGCAAAAGTAAACAAGATTATATTGGCCAATTGTGTGCATGAATCTCTGGTATCATTAATATTTTATTGGGTATTTTGAAAATGATGAATAACCCAGTGTCCAGGGCTGCTGATTCATCCTGCAAAGGAGCCTTTAATAAGTTTTTTTGTTACAGCTCCCACTCCCTACTTCCGCATGCGCAATGATCCAAGTGTTTCGAAAACGATTCCAAATCGAAGTGAAGCACAAAAGAAAGCAACACCGGGAGCTGTTGAGTTCTGGCACACACACACACACACACAACACCCTCATTTGACACACCTTCTCAAGCCCCAGCTCAAGCTCAGGCACCGATCGCAGGTGGGCGAGAGGTGTTCTGTGGGCTTTGTTCAAAGCAAAAGCAAACTCTGTTTGCCCAACTCATTCGACATAATTTAACGAATGCGAAAATACACAATTTGTAGCCTCATTGCCGCCTTTTTTTGTGCTGACGAACGTCGCTTGTTGACGCGCTTCGTGTTTCGCTTTCCTTCTTCCCGAAATTCTTAAAGCTATATATATATTTGTATATATTTTTACCTGTACTTTTCCCCCTGATAATAGACTTTTTAATCTAAGTCTGGACTTTTGGCTTAGGATAAAGATTTATTGATTTGATTATTTCAGAATCAAATTATAAGTAAACAAAGTAAACAAATATATCTATTATTAATTAATTTTTTTTCTTTATAAATAAATAAATTCTTTTACTTTACTTTTACTAAAACATTTCAGATCCTCAAGTTAGGAGCTCTTTTATTAACCATGTGTGAAGTTCTACCTTTATTTTTTTGCAAGTATAGAAAATAGCTGCTATTGTAGACATACCCTTGCCTTTTGCCCAACTAAGGAGTGTTTTTTAGAGATGCGTATAGCTTGTATAGCTAATGTTTTCTTTCTATAAGACAATCTTTAAAATTAACCTTTCAATTTTAAATATTCTAACATATTTAGTTATATATCTTAAAATAAAGTTGTGTAAGTATTCCATATGTGATTAATATCAGCAGGTGATATCAATTTGTTTCATACTTTCATCATCATCTTTTGTTCCATATCAAACTTATTTCCTTTCTTCCATCTCTCACGCACAAAGCTGCCAAATTTTGGTTTTAATAAAATCCCCTTTCACCCATTCGATCCTTTTCTTTATTCCATTTATCCTGTTTCATATTTTCCTTTTAATGCCTCCTTCCCACATATCCAAACCGTCTTCCTTAAATCCCGAAATACCTTTTTTTTGCTCCCATAAATTCGTATAATTCCAGCTACTGTGCGTGTAAACTGGGGGAATCGATGTGATTCACTTCACTTTTCAACAACAACAGCAACAAAATTGCCCAAAAAGCAAGTCAAGAGAGTTGATACACCAAAATATATATATATATGTACATTGATATAGAACGAGAGGGAGACCCGAAAAATCTCGTCAGTGGAGAGGAGCATAAAAAAGCGCGTGTTTTTTCGGGGCGAGAGTGTTTCGTGTAAAATTCGGTGGCTTCTGGGCCAGAGCTCAACGACGACGCTCTTTTCCATTTCATTTTGGGCTCCGTGCGAGTGTAAAAAACGCACACACAATAACGAATATAAAAGCCGAGAAGGTCAACAAACTGAGAGCCAGGTTTTGGGCGGCGAAAGAAAGGGGTTGGGGGCGGGGGAAAGATGACCACTGACTGACTGACTGTTGGTAACAGGGCATTGTTGTTGTTTCCATTATATATGTATGTATTCTCTGCGTTCGTTGAACTCAGAGCGACGTCTCTTTATTTTTCGGCAGTTGAGCAATCTTTTTTTTTTAGATTTTTTTGTTTGTATTTTTTGTTTCATTTTCGGCTTTTCTTGCAAACGAAATTTTCGTTGAGGAAACGAAAGACTTAGGCGACGAACTTGGGCAAGTGGGCGCGTCGCGCCTTTGGCCTAGATTTTTCGCAGGAAACGCAACTGATTTGCCTACCGTGCAAGGACGAAAACGGGTTGAAAGGATTCCATTGAAAGGAGAAAGGCGGCTAATGGCCACAGAGAGAGAGAGAGAGAGAAGAGAGAGGGAGGGAGTGGCAGGGGTGGCCGAACCCTTTGACGGTTGATTTTATGGCTTTATGACCGTGTCCTTGCCATAATTAGGAATCGCTTTCGGACAGTAGCCGGTGAACTGCTGCTATTTCCGCTGCGAAAGGGCAAAGGAGGAAAGGGAAAATTTCGAGTGAGTTATTTCCACAGGGCACATCCTTTCACATCCTGTTGTGCGCAACATGTGCGTGTTGCAATCGATTGTCTTGGGGTTTGTGTAAACATTCAATTTCTCTATTCTCCATCCTTTCCCTGCCGCGATATTTTTGTTTTTTCTTGTTTTTTTCGGGGGATAGAATATCATTTTTCTCCATTTCACGCAATCAAATTGATTGAGGAGCCCCGAAATCCCATCCTCAAACCATCCCTCGCGAGCACCTGACGCCGCCGAACCTTTCCCGCTTGGCGGGTTTTTCGTTTCGTTTCGTAGCGGTAGCGGTACCTGACAACAACGATATTCAAATAAAGCAGACTCATGTCCTGGCAGCCCAGGTAGCGGCGCAACATTCCTTAATCCTTCCTCAATCTCGTTTTCGGTCGAATGAAAATATCTGTTAGCTGAGCGTGTGTGTTTCACAAGCGGATCAAAACGAAAGGATTACGGTAAAAATGTTGTTTTCCAAACCATTCTGCGCCTGTTTATTGTTCTATTGTTCCCAGTTCCCAGTCCAAGGATGCCTTGCTTGGGATGACGAGCTGCCGCCGCTTGTAGGCGTCGGAGGCGGAACTCCTGCGATTGCTTCATTTGCTCGACAGCCAAGTGAGAATTGCGAGAAATGGAAAGGAGCAACAGCTTCAACACCGACAACCTAGCGGGTTTTTCATACTGCTGTTCATTATTTAAATTTCACAGACAGGAAACTCGTTTCTGGGCCTCCGTCTCGAAAGGATGCAATGCATTGTCGCCGTCGCCGCTGCTGCCATTGCATAACTGTAAATGCAAAGCATAACTGTAGATGCGAGTGGGTTAACAGTTGTTGCCTAAGAGGCTGTCAAGTCGAGCCGAAGTGATCCCGACGGATATCAATTATGACAACATGTCGGTGTGAATGGATGTTCGCGGAGCAGGGAAGTTCGTGGAGCAGCTGACGCGAAAAAGGATTCACTTGGTGGCACCGTTAGGTTGTTTCATAGATTTTGTTCTCCTTCAAGCTATTATTATTTTTTGAGCCAAACAGGAAGGATGTGTTGGTATGTTGGGGATATCCATATGTAAATGCCAGGACATCTGTTGGATATGTGAGCTAGCTAGCGGTAAAAGTAATCATTTCACAAAGAATTACGTGAGAATAACAGAGATCCCTCCATACTAGCGGCATTTTTTTTATCAGAGTAAAGCCTGGTACCCTTGAATTTTTAACAGAAAAGTGACTAAATTCGTGCCTTACCTTTAATTTATTAATATTTAAAAATGGTAAAGCATTAAAGATACATAATAATCTTTATTTTGTTCATTTTATTCACAATTTGATTTAAAATTCCTGGAATAAAGACGTTTGGCAATTTTACACTCGTAATGGATACATTTTTACTGACATTATATTAGTTAATTAAGTGGAGGCATCCTTACCAATTAATGAATGATAACATCATCATCAGAATTCAGTCACTATTAGTTAGACACTCTTCTTATTATAATATTTATAATATTTGACCGTAGTATATTAGATGTAAATAATCAGGATACCTATTTATAAAATAAACAAATTCATTCATTGGTTTGTCGATTATGCAGTTTCAAACTAAAACGATAACTTAAATAATTTATTACTTAAATTCCTCTCACATCCTTAGCTCATAAATCAAGAGTTTCAGTTCAAGTTCTAAACCATTCAAGCCATCAAAAAGCCATTAATGCCAAATATATTCTTTACTATCAATCGATGGCAGTCATTCAGTGATTGGAAAACTACAATACTAGTCGCAGCTATCCTTAACCCACATCTGAGAACTTTTTTAATAGTTTCAACCAAACAACTCTAAGTAATTAATGGGTTTCGTTAGCGATTTAAACATAATGAAATCTATTGAACAAAGCTGCAAATAATTTTATGCGCGAAATGACATTAAAACTTGAATTGATAACTCAATTCGCCGTCATAAACTAGCAATTTTTGTTTTGGGGGGAAACTGAAATTGCGAGTGGACCGAGATAGAAGACGAGATCATTTCCCTCCAAACGATTAAAAAATGCAAATTGAATTCAGCGCAAACTATCTGTGATTAATGATTCGATCTTTGGCAATTTCGTATGATTTTTATAAGTTTTATGCTTTGAAATTTCCATAAATCAAAACCTCCATATCTAACGACCTGTCCGTCCCCCAGACCGCCCCCTATTCTGCCCGCCGAAACATTATTCCAGCTCTATGTTGGGAACATACGCGTGTTATTCAAATTTATGCACGAATTCTCACAATAGACTCGCGCACACGAAGCCAGTGGAGAGTTCTTTGAACTTTGGCTGCGACTATAACGATTATGTCTTCATAGGTTCAAAAAGCTAAGCCAAGACTTTGGGGCTGAGCTGAGGAAACGAAAACGAAATAACATCATGACATAAAGGCAGACTACCAAATGGAAAGAACACAAAAAATAATAAAAAGAAAAAACTTAAAAGAACTAAAACTCCATGGCGGCAACGGGCGAGAGTTCATTCGCCTCGCGGTTAGACAAATTAGAAAAATTAATACGCCGCTGAGGTATCTCTCTCTCTATCTATCTCTCTCTGTCCCCCTATTCATCTCTCTTTCTGGCCCCCAAAAAAGTGCGTTGAAAATGTTCGTTTTTCTTTCCTTCCTTTTTCTTTTTTATGTAAGCGGGGGAATGTAACGAACAAAAACTTTGCCGGGACTGAACTTTTGATTTGCTTTCGAGTGTATATGTATAAAGTTCTGTTTTTTTTTTCGGCAGTTCATTGACCGTCAGACAAAAGAAAGACCAAAGACAAAGACCCGGCTCCGGACCAAGAATGGCAATCTAACCAAATGAACTTTAACACAAAAGCCGAGCTGGGGAGCCCAAGATGGAGTTGCGAGTTAGAATCCAGCCGAAAAATTACCCAACTGGTTGGAGGAGGGGAGCCCAGCCGACTCAGTCGGTCATACTTTCAAATTGCAATAAAAAAGTAAAGAACTGCAATTGGCGACTGCAGTCAGAGGAAAGAAGAAACGGCCAGAAAGAGGACCGCGAAGAAAGCCTTTCTTTTTGCATTGGGAAAACTGGTTGCGCCCGCGAGAGATGCCAGTGGAGAGACACAGAGATTGGCAATGAAAGTATCTCGCTGAAAGAATTCTTCTACTTAGATTTTTGCGGAAATGCTCCTTTCTCTCTCTCTGTCTATCTCTCTTTCTCGTTCCTCTGCTATCTCGCTCTTCTCTGCAGTTCAAACGAGTGCGTTGAACTTGGGGCTCCGCAAACTCTTACAGCCGGAGAAGTGGAGTAGCAAAAGATATGACAAATAATTAAAGAACTGAATTCTCCCGCAAAATTCTACGGCAATCTTCGTTACAGATTTCGGCTAACTGATAAGCCGGAGATCATCAAAATGCTATTACGATTGCAACTGATGCATCCGAGGCTGATGACGATTGTGGAATTCTAATGAGTGTCTTCTACACTGCAAGAATTGGAATCTATACAGAGTTTAGATAATAAACAGGAGATATATTTATATATTTATATTATATGGTTAAAACAGTATTAATTTAATTTTAACACAAATAATTATTTATTATTAATTATGAATATTATCATATTATTTTGTATTCCCTGTGTTTGTGACTCTTTTTCCCCAATCTCATAGTCGCTGTCTTCACTGTCTTTCCACATCTCCGGCAGGTTGAACTCGATGTATTAGAGGATAAGCGTTGGCAAGAATTCTTCCCAGTTGGCACATTCTTCGGATGACTGTTCTGAAGTAGAACAAAACTGTGCTGAAATTATAGGGAGATAATCTATGGAGTCCAAAGGAAAGTCGGAATATTAAGTCGAGACAATTGTGGGTCTTGAGGAGCACTGGTAATTGTTTGTGCTCAGACTTGAGGGATCTCAGGCGGTTGTCTTTCAAGTTTTGATTGCATTAAAATCAGTTATCTTTGAAGTGAAGAAGTAGCAAAGTCAAAAGGAAATAAAACTTGATAATAATAGTGTCAGATTCTAAGGCTTTGAATAAAGAATATAAAAACAAAATTCTATATTAAATTCTTTGCGGGTAAATTAAATATATATATGAAAATATTAATTAACGCTAATTATTTAAAATAATAAATAGGATTATTTGCTTATGAGCAATCACTTTTAGGCTTATATTTCTTATGCCTAAACACATCCTAGAAAATGTCAAATAAAGCATCCAGCATTAACTAGCGAAAAATATGCCCCCATCATTATAGTTGTGACCCACTTAAGCTGTGGAAATTCCCTCGCGCATCGGAAGAATTCCCCAGAATGTTTACGAAATCTATCAAGTTTTCTTCGGGACAGCCTGCCGGCCTGCCTGCAGTTCACTCACATTTGGCCCTAATCAAAACGGAACAAAACAAATGAGTCAGAGATCTTGTTTACATGGATGTTGTTGTTACTGCCGAGGTTACAGTTGTTAAATGCCATGGTCAGCATTAACATACACATGTATGCCGGGCATAAAGGGGGTTTCTTGTGGGCTGTGGCTGTGCGTTGTGTTTGCTACTTATTTTGTTGTCTTATTTTTGGCAGTACACTTTCGGTTAGTTGTTGGCTGAGTCAAGCCGTTAGCCCAATTCCTTATGCGCAATATTCCCCGATTCCCCGATTGCCCGATTCCAACTCCAAATCCGATTCCAATGAAAAGAAACTCTTTTAGTGAGTCAGTCCCGATGGCGGTGTTATCGTTAAAGCCAAAAGGCGATGATGAAGTTGTTGGATCGGATCGGCACAGAAGTCGTTGACTTCATGAGGCCTCCGCTTGGCTGTTTGGCTGTTTACACGCCAAATTATTACAGATGAACAAAAGGCGAAGAACCGCTCCAGAGTTGGAGTTTCAACGAGCAGGTTCAACGACCGTTTTTGTAACACGAACGAAAGAATGGTTACCGCGGAGAACCTTCTTTCTTCTCCGCTGTTGCTGTTGCCGTTGCCGTTGTTGTTGCGAATAAGAACGCGAATATAACGCAAAACAAAGCGAGCGACGATGGCCAACAACTTTCACCAATTTGTTTTGCTTTCGCAGTTCTGGAGACGACGACGACGACGACTCCAGCGAAGACAGCAAACGAAAGACTTCGACGACAAACAATTGACAGGCCGAGTCAATGAGCCAAGTTGTCAGTCAGCCAATGCGAAAGGCATCTCCCACCGAAGAGTTCTGACTGCCTAGATTATATGGACATAGGTTTAACGCACACAGCTAAAAACAAATAAAAATGTTAAGAGCGGATTTGTGTTTTAAATTTTTGAATTTTGCAAAGCCTAATAACTTCTTAGTAACTTTTAATGGAATTTCTATTGCCTTTCAATTACATTATAACCAGTGATTAGTTTCTCAAAAAATTAACATCTAATTTATTTTACATATCATTCCTTAAATTAGTAACATTTTTATTAAAGAAAACATCATTTAATTCCGTCCAAATTATTCTATTAATTTAAATATTTTAAGTTCTTTTAAAATCATGCTTAAGAAAGAATCACTGATAGAATTGTGTTATTTCTACATTAAAATATATCAAGTGTATGCAAAGTAAAAGAATAAATGCGACTCCCTATATCTTCTTTATTTGTATATATAATATATTTAAAATTATAGCTATATTTATTTTTTAATTTTCTTTCATTTTTGTTTAGTGCACAAAAGTATTTTGTTTATACATATTATTTATATCTCCTACGGCCATATGTTCTTTGACTTTAATAACTTTCCCATTAAAAGCTAATAAAGGCGCATGCAACTTCCGTTTGAGCCGCTGCTTGCCTTCATTTGATTAGCAGACAAATAGAACGTCACGTTCTGGCCGGGCCAAGTCGCCACCTCCACCCTCTACTTCTTCAGCTCCTCCTGCTCCTCCTACTTGGCTTTAAGTCTCTTCTTGGCCATGTTCGCCATGTTCCCCTCTCACTAATCAAATGCCGCGTTCAATGTTCTGGAAGAGCCTCGTCTTCCTCTTCTTCTTCTGCCTCATGCGTAGCGGTTAGCTTACGGTACTTTTCGTTTTCATTGCACGTCAGCAGCAGCAGCAGCGGCGGCGGAGGCAGCGGCAGAGCAAGAAGCAGCGGACAGAGCAGCGGAGCTGAGAATGTTTAGCCTAGATTCGAGCGCAGGTTCGTTGAACTGGCTGTCGAGTGCTTCTTCTGCTTCGCTTCTTGCTCGGCGGCGCTGCTGCTGTTGCTCGGCCGCTCGGTTCTGGCAAGTTCGTTGCCTAAGTCATTCGTATTTGCTTGTGCTTCGAGCGGAAAATTAAAGGTAATCGTTTAATAACTCAAATTGAAGCTCAATGAGGTGTGACATATTTAAAGAACAAATAAATAAATAAAAAAGACTAAACAAATTATAAACAATTAAATTAAAAACCAACATTTAATATAAATTTTTAGTATATTAATTAAATAAAATACATTAATTCTATGAAGAAGCAGTTCATTGACTACTTCCTTTCTACTTTAGTGGGTTTAATATTACCAAGCTAAGGTCTAAATAATTATCCTTGTACTTAAACCCTAGTTATTACATTATTTCCAAATTGATGACATTTTTCTGTCTGAATGTATACGAAAGTCAAAATGTATATGTATATATCTTAACTATGGTCCTACAAATAAAAGCAATATAATATAATGACAAATATTAGCAAAATCTAAAAAATATAAAAATAATCAAATAAATCAAATTATAGCCATACCTGCTGCAAAACTAACGTAAAATTACCACCTGTAAAAAATTAATCAACTAACAGCAAAATACAATAACATCTGCCCATCAGGAACTTAAGAAAGTCTTCTATAATAAGTACATATTTCCTTGAAAACTATCTTACAACATTCTTTCAGAAAAAAAGCGATACAAAGTACCTCCAAAATGCTAGAAAATACAATTAAAAATCAGCAGTGAGCTGTCGAGAATGGGAAGAAATTTGCAGAATTGCAAACCGAAGAGCCAGTGGAAAATGTAGCGAAAAAAGTTGCACTTCAGGCTGCAGCAGAAGAAGAAGAAGGAGCAGAATAATAAGAAGGAGAAGGAGAATCGGCAGCTGAAGAAGAAGCAGTTAAAGCCAATGACCGCAAGTAACTTACATTTGAAAAATGTGTGCAAAAAGCACAGCGAAAGGAGACTTGCATACAGATGCAATTCAACGAGAGAGCGGGACAGAAAACTGCAGCAAGACACAGAGAGAGGGAGGGAGAAAGACGGGTGAGGAAAGGTGAAAGAGAGACAGGTAGAGAGCGGCGGTGAGATGCAGCAGAATATAACAGTACTCCGCGGTAGCTTCGCGATTCTTTTTGCTGCCCAAAGATGCAAACCGGTCGCCAAGAAGCATTTTCCAAGAAACTTATTGAGGGAAAGGCGCAAAGAAAATTTTCGCAGCGACATCAAACACATACACATCTAAAAAGATTTTCCCGAGCCAAAAGTTCTTTGGGAAACATTCACCTCGCGCCACTGATGCAGGCAATCTCCGAAATGCAATTATGAAATACATTCCACTTAATTGGCTATTTATGAGAGGAGACAGTGGTTTTATTAGTTGCCAAACGATGTTGGAAAATTGTTTATTGTTATTTTCTTAATCAAATACATACCATTAACATGTTCGTAAATATACATTTATTTTCCAAATAATAAAGCCACATCTATCTGTTAAATAACGTAATAATTATCTATTAAATAAGATAAGTCACTCTTGAGCTCAAAAATATTTAAAGGCTAGCCATAGAAAACCAAAAACAAAAACTATCAGCCTCGTTACAATTTTTGAAAATTCATTTTAAACCGCTATTGTATTAGGAATTTCCTGCTCACCCTAAGGTAAGGAATTCTTCACCTTATTTTCCTATTAGTAATAAATAATAAGGAATCCCATACAGCTTCCAAAATACTCCCAGATATCGCGGCCAACCACAACCCACATATCACATCTATCTCCCGACAATCGCACATCTTCATCTTCACCAAAAAATAAATAACCTACCATCGACCGCAATTGATGTCAAAAATTCACATTTTGTTAACCGCAAACAAAACAAAAAAAAAATGGTAGAAAACCCCCAAACACTAACAAAAATTGCAACTAATTGAAAATTGGCAAGCAAAAGATATTTCTTGGCCATAATCACACTCGGAGTACAGAATGCAGCTGGGAACATTTCCCAAATGGCAGCAGCAGCGGCAGCAGCAGGAAAGAAAAACGTTAGGAAAAAACGTTCTAACCACAAACAACGGCAGCGAAATGTTGCACAAAAAAGAATTCCCAGTGACCTAATTTCGCAGCGAGATGCAGTTGTGGCAGTTGCTGTGCCATTGTTGTTGCTTTTCCTATTGCTGTTGCTGTTAGCGTTAGTTGGCCAACGCTTCCCAATGCAGTTATTGTTGCTCTTGCTGTTGCAGTTTCTGCTGTTGGCCCGGAAGTTCGTTGGCCCAAGCGCATGAGAGGCCGCCGAGAAACCGAGGAACTCTTGCGGCTTGCAAATAACTGAAATTATGCCCAGTCCATCGCTTCCACCAATTCTGGTATACTTTTGCCGGCGAGTAATAAAATTATAGAGTGCAGAAACCGATCCGAACCGATCCGATCGGCTGGAATAGGCCAGGTCTCTTAGAAGCGAAACGTTCTTTGGCATTGCCCATTGGCGCTTTTGGCCAAATGTGAAACTGTTCGAGTTTCCATGGCAGTGAATTTCCCTTGCCTGCATCGAGATATGGAAAATTATCCATTTGCTGCATATTGCAAAGAATTGTTTAATAATCTGAATGATTTTTTGGTTGGCAAATTCCACTCACAAATTTACTAAAAGATCACTGAAAATCAGATTTCTTTGCTTTTAAACACATAAAAAATGTGACAATATTTAGTTCAGTTTGAACTGTATATTATTGTAGAACTTATAAATATTTTTTAAATTAAATTTAAAGTGGGAAATTAATCTTAGATCGTTTTGGTTTCTTTTAGGAGTGTAAGTGCTATGCTTATACCATGATTCCGCTTTATTAATTCTCTCAATAGCATAAGTTGTATAAGTAGGTTGAAATTGTTAATAAACTTCTGATGAAATTATAACTATAATTAGGTAAATATAAACTAATAAAGAAATAAATATACAACAAAATTTTAGGAAACAAGATGCCATACATTATCGGTACAGCCTCATTTTGAGTTCATGGTACAGTGCTAGCATATTTATGCTTTATATTTATGAGTTATTAAGTATTTTAGTTATAGGGTTAACTATGATCGATAAATATTTATTTTCTGATATTCTATATAACCAATATATTTTTCCAATATATTTCGTCCCCTCTTTTTCCTAATCCCCTTCCGGGGTGTCCTCTCTCTTTTTATCGGATCCCTGGCTGTCGTTCTATTGAGTGTACTTTGTATGCTGTAACAGGAGCGTAATAAACACTCGCCTAACGGGGCTTTTCTTTATTTTCCGAAATGTGTCTGTGTGTGAGTGCAACTGCCACAACAGCAAGAGCAAAAACTGCAACGAGCCCAGCCAGAACGAATGGCTGGAAAAGCCAGAGAACTGAGTTCGCCTCGCCAAGTGAAATGCTGAAATGCAGCCGAGTGCATTATAACCGTACATTTTGCTCACAAACACGGACATACACACACTCACACACACACTCATAGATGAGAGCTGTGCAATTTTCCACTTTTTGCTTTTAACGTGGCTCGAATACGGATTCTGTTTGCCTTGAGCGGCGACAAGGAAAGCTCGAAGATCACTTTTGGTGGTTGTAATACAAGAATTACTAATCTTTGAATAAAATATATAATTTTTTGATTAAAATTTAAATATATTTTATGACCTTTCTAAAGGCCCAGCAACAGCTTAATGTATAAAAGGAGTGTCAATATATAAATCATATATCGTAAAATTGTGTATCATACACTTACTTTATTTTTCATTATTTTATTCAAAAGTAATTACAATTTATTTCCAGTTATTTTATGAGTAGTTTTCAAAAATATAAACCATAGGTTTTTTATTTTAAAATTTGTTTCCCATTTCTTAAAGAATTTAATTAAATGGCGAAGATTTACTATGTAAGCTTATCCTACCTTTTATTTTATGATGTAGAAACCAAATCTGTACCCGAAGTTTTTATAGAAATTTTGAAAATATATCATAAAATTGCTTGCCACATCTTGCTTGATTTTTTGCATTAGAAGTTTTTGCCACGAGGTTTGGCGAATTTGATTTTGGCCTGCAAGAGAAAGCAGTTTTTTTCGCCTCTTTCTTTCTGCGGCAACTGCAAACTGCAGCACTACCACAACAGTGGCACTGCCAATACCACTACCAATACCACTTGCCGTACCAATAGGCCATCTGCGCATGCGCAACTCTGTTAGAATGCAATTTTCTGTTTCGCTTCTCTTTCTCCTCGGCTGCGCCTCTGCCTCTGCCTGTATCTGTGGTGCAGTGTCTGTGTTTGAACTTTGAAAAGTGGGTGAATGTACAGTAATGTTTGCTGCATGCTCAATTGCAACGCTGCAAGCAACAAGAACAACAACAGCGGCCACAAAACGTGGCAAATTCGTGATGTTCTGACAGGGCCAAAGAGAGCTGTGGCAGTGGCTGTGGAAAGCCCAAAACCCAATACCCAAATGGCCAAATAACGAAAACCCAAGAGGCAGAAGGCCACAAAAGGAAATGATTTAGGGCTCCAGGAAAATTGTACATTCTCAAAAAAAAAAGATAATTGAAGTTGCTAAGTGAAAAATTAAAGTTGAAATCTATTAGTTTGCAATATCTTTATTTTGGTAACCATTTTCATGCTACGATCGAGATTTAATACAAGTTTATATACGGAGTAATATGTTATTTAAAGTTACTTACTATGTGTTAAATTAGTTTTTAGTTATGTAATTAATTATTAAACCAATCCTGAAATTATTGAGTTTTTGTTAATAATAAATTAAGCTGAAAAAATGTATGGAAATAAATGTCATTGAAGATTGTATCTACATGGTTTATTCCAAATTGAAACTAAAATCAATATAAAAGATTCAAGATAGAGAACTATATATATAATTAGCTACACAAATAATACCATAAACATATTTTACAACACAAAACATTTACACACAGTATGAATCTTAACAATTTTAAAGAAATGAATGTGGAAAATAGGAAATAAATTAGTAAATGGATTTAAAAATAAATATGTACATATGTATATTTAGTGGTTTTAGCATCGCGCTTATAAAAAATATTAATTCGAATTAACCAAGTACATATACATATTTCACTTAATATGCAATGTTGAACATTTAAACAATACCTAACACATTTTATTACTTATCAATTTATTGCTAAATATGTATAAAACAAATGCAACCAAATGCAATCTCCTTAACTTAACTAACCTAATACCCATGTTTTTAGGTAGCTGTATTTTATTTTCAGCTTTGTGAAAGTAATGCGTGTGCCATTAAATATACAAATGTATATATTTGTGTATTATTTCTCCCCCTATTTTGTTTGTTTGCCGCTGCTGCTCTTACTGTTGCCGTTATTGTTGCGATCTGCTGTTGAAGGCCGCGTTAATCTTGAACTGTTTTATAAATTGGCACACTTATGCAAAGTCAACGACTCGTCGGCGACGCTCTCTCTCGCTCACTCCCCCATATCGAACCCCACTTCCTCCATCCGCGACACGAAGGCGGTGAAAAACAGTTAGCCGACTTCGTGGAGCTTCGTGGCCAGAAGCCGAGAGCCGGCGACGACTCCATCTTGCGATTGTGTGTGTCTGTGTGTGGCGTTGCATAACTTTCATGCCAACGCAGGCAGCATTAAAGCAGAGCGCCACAAAAGTTCATTCGCCTCGTGCACTCCATTCGCGCCATCTCCATCTCTCTCGCCCCCCATTTCCACTCTCTCGCACTCTCTTTCTCTCGTCTGTCTGGCTCTCTGTTAACCGATTCTTGGCCAAAACACAGTTTCCGTCAAGATTATAGTGCTTTTGTATAAATACAGAATTGGGAGTTATTAATTCTGAGCTCGATACTTCAGGAATTGTTTTACTTAAGAACAAAAAGTATTTATTAGATATGATATATATTTTAAAGCCAAATACAAACCTATCTAATAATTTATAACCATAAGATCATTGTTTGGTAAGAAATTTATTCCATTTGAATAATTAAAATTATAATATTAATATTTGTGACTGTAACTATAAAACCAACCCCTGCTGTTGGCATTAAATTTTTTCCCAGTGGTCTTTACTGTCTTTGGATTGCTTTTCTCTTTTAACTGATTGTGAGCTTGGCTTTCGTTCGAGCTGTGGCTGGCTTTGTTGGCTTTGTTGTTTTGGCCATTGGCGCGCCGCTTGAAAAAGTCTCTTGAAAATGGAATGTTTGTTGTTTGTCAGCAACGACGTTTTTGGGTGAATGTGTTTTTTGTAATTTTTGTGGCCAGAAAGGCAGGGAGATGCGATGAGACGGGGTGCGGATGCGAGAGATGATGTCGTCGATCTGTGCAGCATTGTCAAAGGTCAGTTCGCTTACCTAACTCCGGATTGCATTTTGTCTGTTTTTTTGGGTTTTGGCTTTTTTGTTTTTCCCCCAGATTGTGTGCGTTTGTGCCTTATTTGTTGATCAACAGAAAACGATTTTGAGCAAACAGTCGAAAGGGTTCGGTGGACCGAAGACTGGGATAATAATTAATAGTTGGCCAAGGACAATATACTCAAAAATAAAAGGTGCGAAGTGTCAACAAAATCTCAAGAGTCGTTTCAGGAAATTATTTACAAAAAGGTTGAGGGCAGGTAAAAATTAAAATATAGGGAAATATTATACACTACTTAAGATCTAAGAATTTTACAAATTAGTTTAATGAAAAACTATTTAAAAATCATTAAGGGTTAGGGGACATTTTTTAACAAATGAAATTTTGTATTGTTGGTTAAAGTAATATCAGAATTTACTGAATAAGCTGTATAATTCTAGCATTAGAATCCGGATTGGCAGCTATTTATAGCGACTATTCAATGGACCGACGATTTAACGGGGTCTGTTACTATCCGGAAACTGTTTTTTCAAAGTGTGGTGGGGTGACCCGATTACAAAGAACGTTATTGTCTTGTATTTTTTAAGGCTTGCATGTTCATAATAACTTTTAAAATGGAGGACGAAGTATTTTTTGAATAAAAAGGAAAAATGTAATAAATTTCTTAAATGATATTTAAAACCAAAATGTATACGTTAGAACCGGTTTTTTAGGTAATAGAGCTGAAAAAACATTTGCGATACAGAAATTTTTTTTTGAAAAATCGCTTCGATGCCGGTGACACCGTATAGGTTGTAGACTATTAAATTTTTTCTGTTTTTTATTTCGGCTGATATCTTCGTTATCCGGCACGGCGGACGATATTTGAAAAATTGTGTTTTTGCATTATGGTCTACGCAACTCAAAAATATTTTGTTATGGAAGCGGATCGTCGCTAAGAATCTGGAGTGCAATAAATATACATTGAGTGCTTTCAACAAGTTTTTTGTTATTGGACCAAAAAATCTTTATAAGTATTTTTCGCTCGCATTTATAACCCTTGGTCGAGGTCTTTTATAACAATAAGTATGTCGTTAGTAACTTACTGAAAAGACTCTATAACTACATAAATTTTTTGAACATAACTTGCTAAAAATTGTATACAATGGTTTATTAATTCATTTATATTTCGCAAACCGGTATCAAACATTTTAAAATTTTATATTTAAGATGACTGGAAACCAAAACTATTAATAAATACCCAAAAATTTTTATTGGGGGTAAACTAAATTTAATTTATCTAAAATCTAGTACTAACGGATATAGTATTAACAGAAACGCATTAAAAGCATCAAAATTCAAGTTTTTAACGTCTTATTCAATTTGAATTCTCTATGTTTGGATAAGCACAATTTGAAATCATTAACGTATTTTAACTAATGAATTTAAAATGGTTTCCAAACGGATTAGTAAAATATTGTCGACCTCTTTTTTTGTTATAAAGAATTTACAATGATTTTATCAAAATGTAATACTTCCCTTACCTGACCCAACTCCATAACAATCCAATTCACACCAAATGGCTTCAAACAATTAAAATATGTAGATTACAAAACAAAGGCTTACAACTCATATGCAGAATGGTGGGAAATGTGAATATGCATTTATTAAACAATTGGGCAACGAATAAAACAAAACAACTAACAATAGTTGCATATTTGTTTTCTTTATTTTTCCAAAATGCATGCAAAAAGTTCAGCAACAATGAAAAGCTTTCAAATCGCTTAGAACAAATACAAAGTGCATTCGGGCGCACATACGACTGCAACAACAATAACAATGTTCGTGAAAATTGTGACGCCCCACTAGCACACACACACACAGCTCCAACGGAGCGCCAGAGCGCCACCGAGAGCGAGAGAGAGCCACCATAATGGCCGCGACATTCAACTTGAACTTTTTGCGCACTCGCTTCTCGCTCGCTCTTGCATAGAAAATAATCAAGATCAAGTTTCTTCCGGCATTTTTGCACAGCAACAAAAACTAGAGCTTTGCGCGAAGAGAGCTGAGAGGCCAAGAGCGAAGCTAGGCAGTCGAAAAGAGAGCAAGCTTAAGAGAGCTTTGCAATGGCTTTCGTGTGGGCGTGATTATAAATGCATGCAAGTGTGTTTGTAGTGGCAAGTGCATTTTGGTTATCTCTCTCTCTCTATGATGTCATTATTTCAGCTGGCCATTCAAGGGTTAAAACTAATTTAAAAATAATATATTTTGTTTTTTTAGGGTTTCAAATTAATTGTATACTTGATTTTATTTTAGGGTATTTACTGTCCTTTTAAAGAGTTTTAATCGCCCTCCTTTTGACAATATTAAAAAAAACAGGATTTATTTTTTTGATTGTTGGAAAATGTTGGTTTTAGTTAACATATTCTTCTTAGCCATTATTGAACGCATTTATTTTCAAGTATTTCTATTATATAAAATAGAGAAACAGGAAAGGTATCTTATAAATTAATGTGTTAGTATAATTAAATAATTTTGATTTAATCTTAATTTAACAAATATTCTTAAATATCTTATTTATTTATTTAATGCTAGCAAATAAAACAAAGGGTTACTTCGTGACGTTAGGACAAACACTTCAATTTGACTTACAAGACATATTTTTTTTAATCAAATATATTTACATAAAAATATTAATTTCACTTGAGATTCATCTTATTATTATTCCTTTTTCAACACAAAATCTTTTCTTTTCGCTGTTTTCTTTAGCTGCCCAAATCGAAGCAGACTCATTTTCACTCGATTGGCGTTGGGAAAGCGCCACATCGGCCTATGTATGTTTTTTATATGTATGTAAGTATGTGAAATTCTCGGAAAAGTCGAAAACATACCGAGAGCAACAACAGCGTCATCGTTGCAAGCATTGAACTCGATTTTGTTTTCATTGCCGCCTGAATTTCTAAAACGCAGCTAATTAGTCGAGAGTGTTTATGTTGTTGCTGCTGCTGCTGCTGCCGCCGTTGTTGCACTTGCTGCAGTTGTTGCTGCTTCTTTAGCTGTGTTCCACTTTTCTGGCAGTTTTCCACTTTTCCAGCGGCCAGTGCTGGCTGCAACTGCTGCAGATTTCACACGCGGCCAAGCAATTCATCATAAAATTATTGTAAACTGCCATCAATTGGCAGCACTGCCAGAAAATAGGTAGTAGGAACATTAATTTATAAGAAAAACAACAAAATTTAAAATGGAAAAAAGCCAGCTTTGGGAAAGGATAAGTTTGTATACCCTTCAAGTTTGCAATTTATTTTTAAAATCGTTTATTACTTTGCCAAAAATGCATTACTTTTATTAATTACTTTACATATTTGTAAATTTTAACGACAAATTTTTAGAAAATGTAGTACAAGTGATCAAGTGATCAAGAATACATATGATTTATGGGGTAGGAAATTAATTCCTTCACTACTTTTCAAACTTCTGACTAAAATTATAGTATCTTGTAAGGGTGTAAACATTAAATAATAAGCAATATTTTTTATTTAAATCGGTTTGTGGTTTATAATAAAATTGTAAAAGAAATATATACCTTAAGCTACTGCAATTCAATTATTTAAAAAGAATAAACAAAGTTTAATATGAACCTTATTTCTACAAATTTATGAATATACAAAATTGATAAATTATATACTAAAGGCTTTTTTTCACAGTGCAAACCCAGAAGAAGACGGCCAATGAGGATCGGAAGGCGGAGTTTTCAGTTGGAAGATGTTTGCTTAAAACTAAATGAAAATAAGTTTTTCCAAGTCCAAGTCCAAGCCCAGACCGCGCCTTGTGTGTTTGTTTAAATAAAATGAAAGTTTTTTTGCTGCACTTTTTGCTGTTTGGCGAATGAGCGAGCGCGTGCGCGCCAATGTTTGACATACATAGAAGGCGGCAGTCAGTCAGCGGCGGCCTAGTCGCTCGTGTTAGTGGAACGTGGCAGCAGACTTTGTCTTGCAACGGTCGTTGCCATTTTGTGATTTCATTTTCTAATCGAGTTCGTCTTCTTCGGGGGCAGCTTCGATGTGCGATTACTTTTCATTGGCGATTCTGTGGAAAAATAAAATCACGCATACGCCGCGTATGACGAAAGTGAGGCCCATAAAAAGGCAAGTAAAAGAGAAAGAGCGAATGGTAAGAGAGCGAAAGGCGGGCGGAAAAGGAAAACGAAAAGAGAAAGGGGCGCTGAGGCAAAGAAATAGAGAACCAGAACGGTAGCTTCACTTTTTTTCGGCAGTTCAACGCACTCTTTGCGGCAAGCTTGGGTCAATAAACTATGCAAGCCGCCGCAAGATCATTAGGCGATCATCGCCTCTATGACGGCCGGGGAGCCGAACCGAATCTTTTGTTGGGGCCAAAGACGCATAAATAAAAAAGAATAACAAGATGAGAGGTCATTGGCAGCGGCACCGGCTTTAAAACTAATGTAAAACACCGCCAAGGAAAACTCTGTTATAAAATTGCTTCTTCTGTATCAGCAGAGAAAATCGTACAGCTCTTAAAATTGAATATTGTGGTCGTTGAACCTAGCAAGTAGATGCAGCTATAGGTAATTTTAAAAAATATTAAATATTTTAGGTTTTTTTGTTTATTTAATTTAATTCATTTTTGTCAAACTTTCGACAGATGGCTCTTTAAGCACAACAGCAGCGCCACCTATACAGACAATTGAGTAAGCCAAATATGAGAAACACAAATTGTTCATTGCTCCCATCGCTAACACAGTATCTTTTTTTTTAACAACAATTGGGATCCTTATATATATAAATTGTTTATTTAAATAATGAAATTATAAATAAATAAATTATAATTTCGAAACTTTAATTCAGTAAGTATTTTTTGGTATTATTTTTCTGTGCGGGCATCTCTCGCATCTCTAATGCTATAGCTGTCCTCTGGCGAAATTAAGTTGAGTTGTCGGATTTTTTTTTTAGATATCGTATTGATGATTTTCTATCAAAATAAAAAATAATAATAAAATTTTAAAAATTTAATTACAAAATTGAACTAAGCATGTATTGGGCTAGAATAATTATTGCCAAGAAATATCGCGAAATATCATATAAAAATATCGCACTTTCGATATTTCGGAAAACCAAAAATCGTGATATAAATATATCATCTTTAGAAAAAATATCGATATATTGATATATAAACAACCCCAAAATTAAGGGAAATTCAGCAATTTTATGCAAAATGAGCTCTCCAACGAGTAAAAATGTTAGTGAAACGAACGGAAACAAGCCAAAGAAGTCAGGGAAAACCAATTCCAATGCGAAGAGCGGTACCATGGACACACGTGCCGAGTTGGCGGACCTCATCAAGAAGAAGGCCGAAACCTCGGTGAGACACAAATATAAACAAACCAGAAAGCGCGGCATTATATCATGGGTTCTTTTGTGCGACCAACAGGAGCAACTGGCCAACTTGGAGCGACAGATCTACGCCTTCGAGGGCTCGTATCTGGAGGACACACAGCTGTGCGGCAACATCATACGCGGCTGGGAGCGTTACCTGACCTCCAACAAGGCCACCAACTCGAAGGCCGACAAGCGGAATCGCAAATTCAAGGAGGCCGAGCGCCTGTTCTCCAAGTCCAGCATTACCTCCATGGCAATATGTAATC
The DNA here is from genome assembly GCA_018151655.1 of Drosophila bocqueti. Lineage (NCBI taxonomy): Eukaryota > Metazoa > Arthropoda > Insecta > Diptera > Drosophilidae > Drosophila > Drosophila bocqueti. The sequence goes on from JAECXF010000230.1 coordinate 4,835,655, forward strand.
GTAAGTGCGGGAATTGATATCTCAGTAACCTCTTGGAGGAGTTGTTAAGTAACTTTTTAGCGATATTTTGAATTTACCTATGAGATATCATAGTTTATATAGATCAAATCTTTATATATATTATATTTTTAGCTGAGCGCGCAAGCGAATCCGATTCTATTACCAATGAGGACTCCAGCGACAATCAGATGTCCATCAATCAGAACACCACCACGGCCCATGATGGAGCCACGACAATCAAGAGCACGCCTAAAGATGAAAAGGGTAAGGTAGAACTTGGAACGGAGGAGATAAATAGTCAAGAAATTTATATAAAATTGGAGCCACCGGATTTTGAATGAAATCTCTTAAGAAGCTGAAACGTATTGATCTGTGATCAAGTTTATGTTAATATAACAACCGTAATACGCGATGAAAACAAATACTTTGCCGTTTAAGAAAGACCTTCGAAAGCATAGAGCAATTTTCAAAATTGTACCTCTTTAGTTCAAATTATATATAAAGAAAAACAAATAATACGTTAAGCATGTCCTGGAATTATTTAGTTTTGTACATAGTTACATATATTGGAGAAAAGTTTTCAAGCAGAATGAGTAGTTTATAAAACGCTTTAATCGTATGTATACACCAGCATATTTTGTAATGTTAATACATCAGTAAAATTTATCACTTTAGATTCCCCCTCGCATCGCAATGAGGGAAGCCTCGCTAGCATTGGAGGCGGAGTTGGTGTCACAGGAAGCAGCGTTGCCCCTAGCTCCGCCAACAAAGATGTGCTCGGCACACCCACGTCCAATACAAAGAGCAAACTTTCCACCAGCTCCAGTGCGACGGCAAAGAAGAGCGGCCACATAAACAAGAAAATACGGCATCGATGATGACCACTTCTGCGTTGGGTTAACCGTCGCATAATCCATCCTTAAGTTCATAGTTTTCTGAATTACAATTTGTACAATTAATAAAACGAATCTAGATTTATATTATATATTACATTTTTATCGTTTTCCTTGAATCATAAAGGGGATTTAATTATAGATTTTGAATTAAATCACAAGTTTTACCAAGCAATTATCGTAATTAAAAAATTTTAAAAGACAGACAACAGGTATTGGGGAAAGAAGGGATTCAACTGGAAATTATTGTCACTGGCAATTTGTCACCTACTTCCGTTGATGTGTACTAATTTTAATTTAATTTTTTGTTTTACTGTAGATTTTGAAATTTAAATTTTGATAACATTTTATTTTATAAGTAGGACCAGTTACAGCAAGGAAGAAATTACACAGATTTTCAGACCAGCAGAAATAACAGCAATAAACAGCAACACTGCACTCAATGCACTGAGTGCACTGGAGGAGTACGTTATGATTCTTTTCTCTCGGTAAATATTTGTTTGGCACAAAATCGTTCCGAAAGGGGGACCAAAAAACCGCACCTGACTGCCGGCACAGGGAGAGTACCAGCAGCGCCCAGGATCAAGGCCAGCCGCCCAAGAGACCCCGCAACCCGGAGAAGATGGAGACCAATCGTGTTCTTTGTTTATGTCTACTGCTCATCACCAGCTGCTACTTGTCGCAGACTCAGGCGGACGAGCACAACCACAAAGTTGGGGTTTTGTCGTGGTTTCCCTTCAGTTCGGCGTGTAAACAGATGTTTCTTGCAGTACAATGACCGCGAGGAGGTCATGGTGTGGATGAGCACGGTCGGGCCGTACCACAACCCGCAGGAGTACGCCTACTTCTCGCTGCCCTTCTGCAGCGGACAGAAGCCCCCGACCCAGCATTATCACAGGACACTCAGCGAGGTGCTGCAAGGTGTTGATATGCAGTTCAGCGGCTACGAGATGGAGTTCAAGAGTGACGTGTCGCGCATTATCATCTGCGAGGTCATGCTGCAAGAGGATAGCACCAAGGCTTTAATCTATGCTGTGGAGAACGAGTACTGGTACCAGATGTATATCGACGGGCTGCCCATTTGGGGCAAGGTCGGCGAGCGGGACGAGCGCGACGGCAAGTGGTACATCTTTACGCACAAGAAATTCGACATCGGATACAATGGCCAGCAGATCGTAGATATAAATGTCACAACGGTTGATGCCCGCAAGGAACTCAAGGCGGGGGCGCGCATTGACTTCTCGTATGAGGTCAACTGGAAGCCCAGCAAGGTGGAGTTTAAGAATCGATTTGACAAGTATCTGGACCCCAACTTCGTCCAGCCCCAGGTGAGTCCACTATATTAAGGTTGGGCAATACATTTTCAGGCTTGTACCGCTTCAGTATTTTATTATTTAAGTCGGAAGTTTTTAACGCAGTAAAGGTAACGGATATATCTTGAACAGAATCAGGTCAAACATCTGTCGATATAGCAATGTCTGTCTATCTGTTCTGGAACTTTGGCCTATATTTTGTAATGTTTTATTTGCATATTTTTTCGAAATATCTTATTGTGATTTTACTTCCAATCTATCTATACATATAATTGTGAACTTTTCTTTATACAAAATGCATAATTTTCTGTATCTTCGTTTTTTTATAATCGTTTTCTTGATAAGGAAAACAATCCATTATGGCAGAAAGTCATGGCCTGAATACATTTATTGCGTTTACAGATTTATTAAAAAGCGAGAAAAGAAGCTACGTCCGGGACACTGTGCTGCAAGCTTCTGATAAGAAGCGATTTTTTCTTATTAAATACTTGGAAGTTCTAATTTAGGACAAGGAACAGTAAACATAATAATCAACTTGAGATTTTTTTATTGTTTACAGATGATTTACTGGTTCGGCATTTTCAAGAGCTTCTTGATGATCATCTTCTTGGTGGGCTTGGTGTCCATGATTCTACTGCGAATCCTACGCAAGGATTATGTCGCCTCCAGCAAGGACAAGGAGGTGGACGATATCTGGACGGATCTGGGCGATGAGTTTGGATGCCTGCAGGTGCACGGCAAAGAAGAGAAGCCACATAAACAAGAAAATAAGGATTCGATGGTGAAGACACCTGCGTTGGGTTAAAGTTTTTTAATTTCAATTTGTACAATACCATTTTTATATCTTATCCATATTTTCTTATTGTGTTCATTGAGATTTAATTACATATTTTAAATTAAATCGCAAGTTATACCATGTAAGTATTGGAATTTGAAAATTTTGAAAAAAGGCAACAGGTATTGGGGAAAAAAGGATTAAACTGGAAATTATTGTCAGCTACTACCGTTGATGTGTAATAATTTTAATATAATTTTTTGTTTTACTGTAGATTTTGAAATCTAAATTTTAGTAACATTTTATTTTATAAGTAGGACCAGTTACAGCAGAGAAGAAATTACACAGATCAGATCAGACCAGCAGAAATAACAGCAATAAACAGCAGCACTGCACTCAATGCACGGAGTGCACTGGAGGAGTACGTTATGATTCTTTTCTCTCGGTAAATATTTGTTTGGCACAAAATCGTTCCGAAAGGGGGACCAAAAAACCGCACCTTTTTGGGGGACCAAAAAACCGCACCTGACTGTCGGCACAGCGAGAGTACCAGCAGCGCCCAGGATCAAGGCCAGCCGCCCAAGAGACTCCGCAACCCGGAGAAGATGGAGACCAATCGTGTTCTTTGTTTATGTCTACTGCTCATCGCCAGCTGCTACTTGTCGCAGACTCAGGCGGACGAGCACAACCACAAAGTTGGGGTTTTGTCCTTGTGTACCTTTAGTTCGGCGTGTAAACATTTGTTTCTTGCAGTACAATGACCTCGAGGTGGTCATGGTGTGGATGAGCACGGTCGGGCCGAACAACCAGCAGAACAGGTACAACTACATCTCGCTGCCCTTATGCTTCGGACAGAGGTCCGAGGACCCACTCAGCGACTTGCTTCATCTCGGCTACGAGATAGACTTCAAGAGTGACGTGTCGCGCACTATCATCTGCAAGGTCATGCTGGAGGAGGATAGCACGAAGGCTTTCACCGATGCTGTGAAGAACGATTACTGCTACCAGATGTCCATCGACGGGCTACCCATTTCGAGCAAGGTCGGCGAGCGGGACGAGCGCGACGGCAAGTGGTACATCTTTACGCACAAGAAATTCGACATTGGATACAATGGCCAGCAGATTGTAGATATAAATGTCACAACAGATGCCCGCAAGGAACTCAAGGCGGGGGCGCGCATTGACTTCTCGTATGAGGTCAACTGGAAGCCCAGCAAGGTGGAGTTTAAGAATCGATTTGACAAGAATCTGGACCCCAACTTCTTCCAGGCCCAGGTGAGCTATTTGAGTCCACTATATTAAGGTTGGGCAGTACATTTTCAGGCTTGTACCGTTTCAGTATTTTTTAATATTAGTCAGAAGTTATTAACGCAGTAAAGGTAACGGATTCGATCTTGAACAGAATCAGGTCAAATATCTGTCGATATAGCAATGTCTGTCTATCTGTTCTGGAACTTTGCAGTTATTATATTCAATATATAATTGTGAACTTTTCTTTATACAAAATGCGTAATTTTCTGTATCGTCGTTTTTTTATAATCGTTTTCTTGATAAGGAAAAAAATCCATTATTGCAGAAAGTCATGGCCTGAATACATTTATTGCGATTACAGATTTATTCCAATTAAAAAGCGAGAAAAGAAGCTACGTCCGGGACACTGTGCTGCAAGCTTCTGATAAGAAGCGATTTTTTCTTATTAAATACTTGGAAGTTCTAATTTAGGACAAGGAACAGTAAACATAATAATCAACTTGAGATTTTTTTTATGCTTTACAGATTTACTGGTTACGCATTTTCAAGAGCTTCTTGATGATCATCTTTCGGTGGGCTTGGGGTCCATGATTCTACTGCGAATCCTACGCAAGGATTATGTCGCATCCAGCAAGGACAAGGAGGTGGACGATATCTGGACGGATCTGGGCGATGAGTTTGGATGCATGCAGGTGCACGGCAAAGAAGAGAAGCCACATAAACAAGAAAATAAGGATTCGATGGTGAACACACCTGCGTTGGGTTAAAGTTTTTTTAATTTCAATTTGTACAATACAATTTCTGTATCTTATCCATATTTTCTTATTGTGTTCATTGAGATTTAATTACATATTTTAAATTAAATCACAAGTTATACCAAGATATTATTTTAATTTGAAAATATTGAAAATAAGGCAACAGGTATTGGGGAAAGGTGTATTCAACAGGGAATTATTGTCAACTACTTTTTTTTAAAAGCGAGATTATTTAGTCGTTGCCTCGGTAGTAACCTAATAACAATGATTAATGATTTTAATAAAGATTTTGGATTTAAAGCTCATCTGGAATAAAATACATTGTTCCATTTTGTATTTTAAATATTGTTACTAACGGTTTTCTAAATATCGATAGTATCGATAATGACAGCAATATTTTCACAGAGTTCTTCTTCCTTTAAGTGTGGCCAGTTACTGCGAAGCTGAAAATACGCAGATATTTAGACCAGTAAACGGCAACACTGCACCGGAGGTGTCAGTACTAGAACTCTATAATTTTTTTCTGTCGGCAAATTTTTGTTTGCCACAAAATCGTTCTGAAAGGGCTTTTTGGGGGTCAACCAAAGGACCGCACCTGACTGCCGGCACAGCGAGAGTACCAGCAGCGCCCAGGATCAAGGCCAGCCGCCCAAGACACCCCGCACACCAATCCGCCAACCCGGAAAATATGGAGACCCGTCGTGTCATTTGTTTATGTCTGCTGCTCATCGCCAGCTGCTACGTGTCGCAGACTCAGGCGGACGAGCACAACCACAAGGTGGGTCTCTTGTCGTGGTTTCCCTTTCGCTTGGCGTGTAAACAGATGTTTCTTGCAGTACAATGACCGCGAGGAGGTGGTGCTGTGGATGAACACGGTCGGGCCGTACCACAACCGGCAGGAGACGTACGCCTACTTCTCGCTGCCCTTCTGCAGCGGCCAGAAGTCCTCGATATCGCATTATCACGAGACGCTCAGCGAGGCGCTGCAAGGTGTCGAGCTGGAGTTCAGCGGCTACGAGATGGAGTTCAAGAGCGATGCGCCGCGCTCCGTCATCTGTATGGTTACGCTGCAGGAGGAGAGCACCAAGGCCTTCACCTATGCTGTGAAGAACGAGTACTGGTACCAGATGTACATCGACGGGCTGCCCATTTGGGGCAAGGTCGGTGAGCGGGACGAGCGCGACGGCAAGTGGTACATCTTTACGCACAAGAAATTCGACATTGGATACAATGGCCAGCAGATCGTAGACATTACCCTCACCACGGATGCCCGCGAGGAACTCAAGGCGGGGGCGCACATTAACTTCTCGTATGAGGTCAACTGGAAGCCCAGCAAGGTGGAGTTTAAGAATCGATTTGACAAGTATCTGGACCCCAACTTCTTCCAGCATCGGGTGAGCTATTTGAGTCCACTATATTAGGGTTGGGCAGTGCATTTCAGGCTAGTATATACTTGGAACAGCATCAGGTCAAGCATCTGGGGGAACAAAATTATTACCTTATGGTTTTCCAGCACAATTCTTTCTAATCCGCGATATGAACATAATTAACTTGGGATTTTTTTTGAATGCTTTACAGATTCACTGGTTCAGCATTTTCAACAGCTTCATGATGGTCATCTTTCTGGTGGGCTTGGTGTCCATGATTCTAATGCGAACCCTACGCAAGGACTATGCCCGCTACAGCAAGGACGAGGAGGTGGACGATATGGAGCGAGATCTGGGCGATGAGTATGGATGGAAGCAGGTGCACGGCGATGTCTTCCGCTCGCCACCCAATACCCTGCTCTTCTCGGCCTTGGTCGGTGCTGGCTACCAGCTAATTTCGGTGGTCTTTTGCGTAATTATGTTCGCCATTGTCGGTGAATTATATACGGAACGTGGCTCGATGCTGTCCACCGCGATCTTCGTTTATGCTGCCACCTCGCCCATCAATGGTTACTTTGGAGGATCGCTTTATGCCCGTCTGGGTGGACGGATGTGGATACGGCAGATGCTGACATCGGCCTTTACCGTCCCCTGTGGCCGTGTGTGGCACTGCGTTCCTGATCAACTTCATTGCTATCGGCTATCATGCCTCGCGGGCCATTCCCTTTGGCACTATGGTGGCGGTGACTTGCATCTGTCTGTTTGTGATCCTGCCATTGACTTTGGTGGGCACTGTAGTCGGGCGCAATCTGGATGGCCAGCCGGACTTCCCCTGTCGAGTGAACGCAGTGCCACGACCAATACCCGAGAAGAAATGGTACATGGAACCTCTGATTATTGTGCTCCTTGGCGGAGTGCTGCCATTCGGATCCATTTTCATCGAGATGTAAGTAAATACTTGAATTTATCCTTCAGTAAATTTAATTTAATTTTGCAATTTTACAATTTAAAACATAAATTCTTACACCACGCACAGGTATTTCATCTTCACCTCTTTTTGGGCATACAAAATCTACTATGTCTATGGCTTCATGTTGCTGGTCTTCAGCATCCTGACCGTGGTCACAGTGTGCGTTACCATTGTGTGCACATATTTCCTGCTCAATGCGGAGGACTACCGATGGCAGTGGACGAGTTTCATGGCAGCGGGCTCCACGTCCATTTACGTCTATGCCTACTCCTTTTACTATTTCTTCTTTAAAACCAAGTAAGCTAAATTACAAACGAGTTCTTTCTAAACAAAAATGTAAATGATACCTAAAACTTACTCTTGCAGAATGTTTGGTTTATTCCAAACGGCCTTCTACTTCGGCTACATGGCTCTCTTCAGCGGCGCCCTGGGCATTATCTGCGGTACTGTCGGCTATGTGGGCACGAATCTCTTCGTGCGAAAAATCTATTCCAATGTGAAAATAGACTAATTAAGAGGCCCGCCCTTTCCCCAGATCTGTATATCATCCTAATCGATTTACATTTGTATTTATTATTGAGTAGATTTTGAGTTCTGCGCGTTTACTTTTGCCCTCCCCCCTCCGGTCGTGTCTGATCTGATCTGATCTGTGTTTCTCTTCTCACTTCTCAAGTTCGGTGTGAAAATGAATGCCAGTCCAATGTATTCGCACCAAAGATTAATATTCAATTTAACAACATTCACGGCGAGGCGCATGCATAACCTTAATAGTGTTTATCTAGGAATTGTAAGTCACTTAACATTGAATCGAATTCTGTAAACAAAATAAAATTAAGACATTGATTTGTAAATTAAAAGCTCAGTTTATTGCATTTATGTACCTTTTAACAAATATTTCGCTTTTTGAATTAGAATCTCGGTTTTTTTATATTAAAATTCTAACAAATAGTCCCAAGTTCCAAGATATTAAACTTAATTCTCTTACAATTCCGAAGATAACTCTATCTGATTAATGTGCGCTCGTGTGTGCCGTACGCATTAAATTATTTGATTTGAATTGTTTTGCCTAGAAAACTTATCAATTCTATGCAATTGCAACAAAAATGTGACTTGAACTTGTTTGCGCCAATTAAGTTTTTATGTACGATGCAAGAAATGTGCTGATTAGCCATAGTCGATAATATAATAATAAAATTCAATATATAAAACCAAAACAAAAATGTTTAATTCTAGCAGTAATTCACCTTCATCTTAACCGTCGTTAAGTGAGCTCTTGGTAACATTGACCCTCAAATTGTTTTTCGACTTCAATGGGTTCCCCTCCCATTCTTTCTTTCTTTCATTTTTTTTGCAATTAATTGGTTTGGGCAGCTAATCTGCCCATTTATTAGGGGGGGCCAATTGCGAATTTTCTAGCTCTTGTTCATATTCTTTTTTGTCGTCAGAGAACAACGCAAAGAAAACACTTTGGGATTATTCCATGACAACACAATTGATAAAGCGCTTTTTTGGATTTCTGTACTATATATTCAACAACTGATAGTGGCGTGGCTGAGTCTTGGGCTAACGCACTTGAATTATGATTATTACCTACAAGATTAATCTCTGCAGGGTTTGCAGAGTGTGCGTACTACCCTGGAAAGGTTTGAGGAAATTTAAGAAACTTGTATAGCTTTGTATTAAATTAATTTAATTTAATATAAATAAAAAATCAAATCAGAAATGTCTTAAAAACGCCTGTCTCTTGTTGAAATAAAATAAAATGCACTTGAATTATGAATATTACGTACAAGATTAATCTCTGCAGGGTTTGCAGAGTGTGGGTAATACCCTGGAAAGGTTTGAGGAAATTTAAGTAACTTGTATAGCTTTGTATTAAATTAATTTAATTTAATATATGTAAATAATACATAAAATATTGGACAGTAACAAACATAAATCAGAAATGTCTTCAAAACAATATGTGTTCAATAGTAAGAGAAGGAACCTAAGTGCTTCTAACAATCTTCCTCTGTCCGGTTTTACTTTTGCACTTATCTGAAACGCTCGAGGGGCCCAATGTCACCAGTTGTTCCAACACGATGGTGATCGTTTGGAAGTGGCCACTTACTGGGAGGAGAGTGAACGAGTGAGTGCCACTAATGACGCGTGTTTTCGGGGCTTTGTCTTGTCAATGGAATTCTACGATAAGTCGGAAAGCCTTTTCATTTCAAAAGCTGATTAAGAACATATTGATTTCGTAATTTATGCTAATTTCCACCTGAAACTATAACGGCGCTTCGGAAATGGTATGTTTAGAATTTCTAGAAATAGAATTTCTAGTTCTAGAAATAAAATGTTCCGAAACAGCGCAATCGAAGAGTCTGGGTGTCAGTTTGAACGCTAGCGCCCACATTAAGTCACATAAATTATCCGATTTAATCGCGCTTTACGACTTGATTGACATTTGATGCATTTTCGAGGCATGCTCCCATGCTGGGGCTCCAGAACCCTGCTGACCCAATTTGAGGGCTTGGCCGCTGCCTAATGATCGTCGTGTATATGTTTTGTCGCATAAATTACCATAAATGCCAGGTGGTAATGGCGGTTTTCCATTCGATCCGTAAACCATTTCCCTTTCGATTGACGATTGTCTATAAAAAAGGAAAAAAACAGTTACGTAGCGATGCGGGAAAATATGTTTTGGGTTCGATCTTTAGATTATTTGGTTTATTTTATATGCATATTAAAATGTTGGTCTAGCGAGTGGGCTTCCTTCCAGCTTATAAAAGCAGCTTCACTGCTCGGGGCTCTGCTCAGTCTGCTCTGAGGTGATTTTCCAAGAACATCATGGTTTTTCGTGGACTTTTAGCCGTCTTTCTTCTGGGTGAGTTTCTTTCTTTGGCTTCTTAATATCCTGATTTTCCTTTGCTAATGGAACTGTCTTTCAGGTGTTTGTTCTTGCGCCCGGGCAACCTTAATGAAATGCAATTGTGATCCTGGTCCTGCGGGAGAGCGAGGTCCTCCGGGACCGCCAGGCCCGCCAGGAAACAACCATGGTGGTCTCGGTGGTGGCAATGGGGGCTTTTGGGGCTACCCGCCCACTGGACCTTTCCCCCCGAATTTGCCTATTATCCCGGGTCCTAGGGGCTTGCCGGGACCACCGGGTCCTCCTGGATATTGCTTCCCCTGTCCGGCCGTGCCGCCCGTGAGAGCCTTCCCCCACCCGGAGTTCCCATTCCGCCATTATTTTCGACACAAGCTGGAGGAGGCGGCTTTGGTGGCGCCTCTGCTCTGACCACTGCCGTGGGCAACATAATAGTTATTCCTGGCGGCACGGGAACGGGATTGACGGGTCGTGCCCAGTTCTTCCACATCTCGCCCGACGGTCAGGTGATGCAGATCGATCGTCCGCAGAATCTGCCCAGTGACCTCTTCGATGCGCCAACCAACACGGCAGCTTCGGCAGCCATTCCTCCACCGCCGCCCACGTCCGCATCTCTGTCCGGGATTACGCCACCAGTCGTTCCAGCAACGCCCACTCAACCCACGCCCGGTGAACAGACCACCCTGCTTCCGGAGAATGTAGAGGAGACTGTGTTTGCGGTGGGTAATCATCGCAAGGACTTCCTGCGCGGCAGCACCGATGCCAGTGACTGGCGGCGAATACTGCTCCTGGGCGAGCGACCCGCTGAGACACTGCTGCCACCCAATGTCCACTCCGTGTCTAACCAGCTGGAGAACAGTATGGAGAGCTTTCAGCGGGCTCTGGTCGAGCTGAAGGAGAAGTATGCCAATCTTGTCCAGCCGCGCAGTTCAAACCAATATGCAGTCATTTATTAAGGAGCATTGAGTCCGAGTCGAATATTTTATTTTAATTGTATTTAAATAAAAACAGTACTGATAATATCTTAACATAAGCTGATGGTAGTATTCTTTTGGGGTTTTATTAGAACAAGTTAAATTTTAAATTTTGCTTAAGTGTTGCAATTAACCAAATAAGTACCTCAACTTGAACTATATTTGAAGAAGCACAGCTAACTAATTTTTCTAAACAAGTTAGAGAATTCATTAATTAAACAAACTGCGTTCATTCATTCATTGAATGGCCACAAACTCGTTTTATCTTTATTTACAAAGTCCGACAACTTCTAAGGCTCTCAGGTGTTAATTACTTAGAATCAATAAGCAATCAGGGTAAACAGTTTTTTATATAAGTAAATACATTTAGACTTTGACAACCGTTGAATTTCTTGCTAAACATGATATACAAGATGAGTTCAGGGTATTTCTTTAAGATGCTTTTTATTACCTATACTTTGGGTATTCCCCCACATGATTATGCGTAAAGTCTGGACTATAAATATTTGTTATGTTTTCATAACCGAAATTGTGAATTGATTGTTTATTAACTCGTTTACCTGGCAGACAGCCAAATCATTTTGACGACACTCAAGTATGATAATTGAATTTCTTGGTAATGACAAAATCAATAGAAATCAAATCGCTTTTGACTGTCTACCGAAATTCAGTTTAATTCAGTTGCATTAATATTTAGTTTATCATTTTCTGATAGGCAGCAGAATCAAATTTTGATTTAACGATAGACTTTTATAAATACACGCTTTCTGAGAATTGCTGGCTACTTTTTCGCTTGAAAATTTAGACTTAGTTTTGTGAAAAGTGAAAGGCGATAATTGATTTTCTAGGAAATTCTATATAAACATCTAATTTATCTGACAACTGTGACTGCATATGGGGAATAATAAAGCTTATAAACGCGCCACCTTTTATACCTTTACAGGGTATATTTAATCATTTCTATTACTATTTCAAATAAGCAAAATTCTAATTAGAATGTATTTTCAAAATGTGCTATTACATAAACAATGCTTTAAGCTAAATTAGTATTTTCAGAATTTAGATTAATTTTAAAGTAATAAATATTTTAATTAGTGCTTCTGTTGAAATGTTATAAATGTTCTTAAATTGTGGTTTCTTAATTAAATCAAATTACAAACTACATATTTTGTCGTCAAAAATTTATCATTTTCAAATGAAATAATATTTTTAAAAGCTTATATGACATACACTACGTGTAGAAAATGTATTTAGCTGTTTTTTATTAAGTGCTTACTAACTTGTTAAAATTTCATTCAATTATTCCTATTTCTTTGAATAAAAAAAACAATCTTTGAAAATAGTCTTTGAACCCCTTAGGAATTCTTAAAAAAGTTTGTATATTTGTCTGTATAATTTATTGCTTAGCGAATACTAATACTAACTACATGTCCTTGGCCATTTCACTCACCAAAGTCAACTTTCTACGTCGCTCAATTCATTGGGAAATTTCTTGATCAGATTTTCAAGTCTTCATTTGGTTTGCCATCAGATTAAATAATATATCAAGTTGATTGAGTACTTATTTATGGACAGGAATCCACTTGCCTTGAGAACCAGCAAAAATTTGAGTCCACGAGTCTCAGCTCGCTAGATGTACTTTGTTAAGTTGATAGAGACTGCCTCCGATCACACCACACACCCCCAAAAAGAATCAAAGTCGAGAATTGAATAAAATATAATAACTTTAATCGGATTCAATCGGAATTGTTGGATGTCTGCCTATAATCAGACAATAAGCGTATAAGCACATATTATATATGTATATTTGGTATTTCACATTGATAGGGAAGCAAGTAATTCCCGATCTGATTTCCCCGGCTCGAGTGCCATGTGTGCGCACCCGAGGAGCACCTGTCACTTTGAGTATTCATTTAACACGATAGCGCGTACGTGCGAATCGCCTGGTAGGGGTAGCTAATTAAGAGTCCTTCGGTCTGTCAATCATCTCTCCGTAATCCTATTGATCGCAGGCGGTTAGGCCATCGCCTACGCAGGCGGCAAAGGCCATGATGTGGGGAATGGTGTTCTGTTCGTAGACGCCGGTGAAGAGATGTGCCCAGGGGCCGGAGGCGAAGACACCAACGTCCTCGCCGCCATGCGTCTCCGATTCCAGGGGCACCATTGCCGGGAAGAGCTGATCGAAGTCCCCGATCGTGTCAAGAGTGGTGGGATCCTTCCGTTCGTGGGTCTCCGTGTTGTAGTAGTCCTCGAAACTCTTGCCGTTGGCGTAGCTCAGTGCCATGTATGGCCTTCCATCCTTGCCGTTGCTCTTGGCTGCTGAGAAGATGTCGCTGCCGCGGGGCTGATACCCGGCCACACTGAAGGTGTGCGAGTGATCGGAGGTGACCACGATGAGGGTGTCCTCCGGATTGGTCATCTCCCTGGCCCTCCTCACCGCCTTCGACAGCTCAGCCGTCTCGTCCAGGGCAATGCGAGCCATCGTATCGTGGTGGCTAATATCGATCTTGCCGCCCTCGACGAACAGGAAGTAGCCCTGCTCTTCGGTCTGCAGCACCTCGATGGCCTTCTCGGTCATCTCCTCCAGTGTGGGCTCATTGTTCTCAGGATCCGCCAGCTGCTCCAGGTGGTAGTGCATGTGACTCTTGCTGAACAGGCCCAGCAGTCGACCCGTCTCGGTGGCGTTCACGTTGAGCAGCTTCTTCTGGGTCTTCACGAACGTGTTGCCCTCGGCCAGAGCCTCGAATTCCTCGACGAGATTGCGGCCATCGGTGCGGCGGCCCTTGTCGTAGTGCTCCGGACTGTAGAAGCTTCGCTTGCCACCGCCCAGCATTACCTTCAGCTTGCTGCCCACTTCGCCGTGGATGAGCTGGACGGCGATGTCCTGCAGACCCTCCGCTTGCTCACCGCAGGCTTCCTCCAGGACGGCATTGTTCTCCCACTCCCGGTCCGCGACATGGGCATAGACACCCGAGGGAGAGGCGTGAGTCACTCGGGTGGTGGTCACCAGACCGGCAGCCTTGCCCGCATCCATGGCCCACTTGCCGAGGGAGAACACATGGTTCGTTTCATTGGCCATGGCCAGGCAGTCGCCCCGCTTCACATGCGCGTTGACGCCAATGGTTCCGTAGTTGGCCTTCACTCCGCACAGGTACGAGGTGGAGGTGCAGGCACTGTCCGGCACTATTTTGTCCACCGAATAGGTCTTGGACAGGCCAGTGAAGGGGAACTCCTCGAAGGACAGCTTCAGTTCCTCACCGCCAATGTAGCTTCTGGCCGCCGCCAGAGTGGCCAATCCCATGCCGTCGCCCAGGAAGAGGATGATGTTCTTCGCCTTGTTCGTGTTCCTCACAAAGTTCAACTTCTCGCGGAGCAGCTCCTTGCTGGCCGAGAGCCAGTACTCGGAGGTTTCCTCCCCAGAAATCTGGCGAAGTCGCGGACTGCTCGGCAGATGGGGATGCATGCGCTCCTCGTCAACGGGCGCCTTGCCCGGAACAGCGGCACCCCAGGCCAGGGCGAGGAGGCTCAGGCCGATGAAGAACTTGAGAGTAGACATTCTCGCAATGCTTTCACTCCGCCAGCTAGTTGGATACTGTACTCCGTAGTCACATGCCGGGCATTAATATACCCACCGATCGGATCAGGTGCAGCTCGGCCGAGGAGTCGATAGGGCACCGGAGTCGCGTCGAGCAATTTATGGCCCTCCTTTGGCCAGACCGTGATACTCACGTTTCCCGGCATTGCCACTCGAGATAATTAATCGATGCCCACTCGAGATTGCACATCAAAAATCACAATAACAGTCCCATATACCAATATGCTTATGTACATTACAGGAGAACCGAGGAGGCTATATAACCCGGCCGATCCGCCTAATTTGGCCAGTCTCGCGGCAGCTTTCGACCGTAGTGATTCTCATTTTCAAAGTTCCAAGATGAGAACCAGCCGTAGTGCCCCGATCTTGTGCTCTTTCTTGGCCCTCCTGTTCCTCCGGGTTCGGGGTGAGCTAACCGACGAGCAGGAAATGGGTGAGTTGGATTTACGAGCACGAAGCACGATTCCGAAGAGAGAGCTCCAACGAATCGGAATCGTCGGAATCGGAGCCCCCAGGCTTATCTATGGCCAATAGCAAGAGCCCGAGCCCTAGCCCGAGCCCCTTGGCTTATCGCAAATCTTGTTAACTCATTAAGCCCGCTTCCTAATCTAGAGCTATTTTTGAAAAGGTTCAGTCATGGGCGGGCTATAATAATTTATACATTTATTAATTCGAGTGATCACGTGAACAGGAACTATCAGCTAGAAAGGGTTTAGGAATTCTTAAAATAAATATTTTCAAGTAACATTTCGTTTGTGATAAAAAATGAGTAAAATACACATACATTTTAATAAGAAATTAAAATGTATATTATTATTTATGATCTATTTGTATTCAAATGTATATCTGATATATTAAAAGTAACACCTCTAATTAATTTCTAAAACTATTTTCTGTGTGGCCAAAAATTAATTAATAAATTAATTAAATTTATATTAAAATAGGTAGAAAAATTCGACTACAGATCTACAATGTAGCATGAATTTAAATATAAAATATTCCGAACATAAAATATTTCGATCCTAATATATTTTATAGATTAGCTAGTTTCGATTAGGTAAGGAAACTAGTTTCGATTAGGTAAGGAAGCAATTAATTTATAGTAACTATTAAATATTTAATGTATTATTTAGACTCCTCCAAATGTGTAATATAAAGCTTGAATAATACCAAAAATTTTAACACTAAGTTATAAGTTTAAAAAATTAAATCTTAAAGCAAAATAAGGTTTTGACTTCATTTAAATACACATTTTTGCTTACGTTTCTGGCTGATGAAATCATTAATTAATCGCAACCGCAAAAAACGTTTTCAACACGTTTTATTATGATTTAATCAGGTGCGATTTCGTGGGCGATTAGATGCTAAACGCGACCCAATAAATGGCTATAATTAATACTGATTTATTGATTTTATCAAAAGGAACTACCGACGAAAAACACACTCGAGTTGGTAGTTTTATTAGACCAAATTTTCCCCGCCGATTGCCGATTAGTTGCTAACCCAAAGTCCGGATTTTTCAGAGCACCATCCCCGCCTGCAGACCTCACGCGACTTCGTGGCCCTCGACGAAGAGCTGGAGACACGTTTCTGGCACGATAAGGCCCAATCGATTCTGGCCGATAAGCTGGCCGGGCACCAGAAGCTGAACGAGAACCGGGCCAAGAACGTGATCTTGTTCCTGGGCGACGGCATGTCCATCCACACGATTGCGGCCACCCGTGACTTCATGGGCGACAGCAACCAGCAGGTATCCTTCGAGAAGTTCCCCTACTTGGGCCTCTCCAAGACGTACGCAGTGAACGAGCGGACGCCGGACTCGGCCAACACGGCCACGGCTTACCTTACCGGCGTGAAGGCCAACTACGGCACCATCGGCGTGAATGCCCAGGTACAGCGTGGCGACTGTGTGGCCGCCACCAATGCCAGCACACACACCCAGAGCATTGCCCAGTGGGCCCAGGAGGCGGGCAAGTGGGCGGGTATTGTGACCACCGCCAGGGTCACACATGCCTCGCCGGCCGGAACCTATGCCCATGTGGCTGACAGGAACTGGGAGACGGATGGCGATGTCATCGCGTCCAAATGCAGCCCCGAACTCAACACGGACATTGGCCGCCAGCTGGTGGAGTGGCCTGTGGGCCAGGAGCTGCGGGTGATCATGGGTGGCGGTCGATCCTACCTCCGCGATCAGTCAATGCACGACGAGGTGGGAGTTATGGGGCTCCGCACCGATGGCCGGGATCTGATCAAGGACTGGCAGGAGATCAAGAAGCAGCAGGGATCCGAGGGCAAGTACGTGTGGTCGCTGAAGGGACTGCGGGACACGGATCTCAGCAAGACGGACTACCTACTGGGACTCTTTGACACTTCGCACTTGCCGTATCATGGCGACCGCCAGCGAACCCATTACGAAGAGGCCGAGCCCTCGCTCTCCGACATGACCGAGGCGGCCATCAAGATGCTGAGCAAGAACGAGAAGGGCTACTTCCTGTTCGTGGAGAGCGGTAAGATCGACATGGCCCACCATGAAACGAGGGCCAGGAAGGCTCTGGAGGATACGCAGGAGTTTGCGGCCGCCGTGGAAATGGCCAGGAAACTGACCAGCGAGGAGGACACTCTGATTGTGGTGACATCGGATCACTCGCACACCATGTCCATCAATGGCTATCCGGTGAGTAACTTAAGCGAATCCTGCTGTGCATGAAATTTACATTTCTCTTGATTTGCTCCTTTTAGTACCGTCGCCAGAACATTCTTTCCCTGGCTCCCAACCTGGCTGACGACGAGTTGCCCTTCACCATTCTGTCCTATGCCAATGGCCCTGGCTTCACGGATACCTACAACTCAGACTCCGGTCGCATCGATCTCTCGCATGTGGACACAACCAATGAGAACTTTGAATTCCAGGCCACGGTTCCGTTGAGTAGCGAAACCCACGGTGCCGAGGATGTGGGCGTCTTCGCCTCCGGCCCCTTCGAGCATCTCTTTACGGGCAACTACGAGCAGAGCTCCATTCCGGCCATGATGGCATATGCGGCCAATATGGGCCCCTTTGCCAAAGACAAGCTGGACGAGTAAAGTCTCGTTTACTCATAAGGAATACTCAATAAAAAGAAGATAATAGCTTAAGTTTGTCTCCCAGGGGAGTTGTATATACTTAGAATTAAGGGAAAACTATAGAAAATAAATTCAAAGTTCCCAGAGGGTGTTTCATAAATATGACTTAAATGGGGAAAACATTAAACGCTAATATTGCAGTAGAAATTGAAACTGAAAGAAAATATATAATGAAATATAGACCATTTAAAACCAAAGCATATAAATAAATATTATTGCTAAAAAATTCTAACAAAAAATTCTAATTTAAGTTCTTTAAAATCAAGTGAAAATATAATTATTAAAATAGCCAAACTTTCTACATCTTAAAAACAAATACAGCCAATTCAGCTTACTTCAAAATAGGTCACTCTGGGATCATAAAGTGAAATTTGGTTCTCGAAAGAATTAATACGAAATTAAAATGCAATATTGCAGATGGCCGTTGCCTGGTCGAACTTGAATATTCGTGCTGACCTCTAAGCAGGGAAGGGAAAGGGAAGCGAGACGCATTTAGACCTTCTTAACAACCAAAACAAATCAGGTAGCGAGCACGGCCCACTCCACTCCACTCCAGCGGGCAGGTAAGGCAGCGGAGCGTCAAGTCCTCACCCCACAAAATGGGAAAGTGATTTCCCGAAGCCTCTGAGGTTACCTGCTGATCGATTTTGCTGACCGTCGTCAGTTGCGTTTTGCATTCTCTACTTTCAACAACTAAGCGAAAATGTTCGCGACTGTCACAGCCACAGTTTATACCGTTTTAGGCATTTTAATAAGTGTGGTCATTACGTCTTACGTGCGCATTTTTTACGGGGCCCAGCGGCGGGTTAATCAGCCCCTTCAAAATGTCCATCATTCCACGGGACAGAATCAAATGGTTGCCGCCGGACAGAAGAAGAAGGAGAAGAAACAGAAATACAGTCAGGCTCCGGGACCACGTCCTTGGCCCATCATCGGCAACCTCCATCTGCTGGATCGTTACAGGGACACTCCCTTTGCCGGCTTCACGGAGCTGTCCAAGCAGTTCGGGGACATTTACTCGCTGACCTTTGGGCATACCCGCTGCCTGGTGGTGAACAATCTGGAGCTGATCCGCGAGGTCTTGAACCAGAATGGCAAGGTGATGAGCGGACGACCGGACTTTCTGCGGTATCACAAGCTGTTCGGCGGCGAGCGGAGCAACTCGCTGGCCCTCTGCGATTGGTCGCAGCTCCAGCAGAAGCGACGGAACCTCGCACGTCGCCACTGTTCGCCCCGGGAAGCCTCGTCATTCTATGTGAAAATGTCCGAGATCGGATGCGCCGAGATGGAGCACTGGAACCGAGAGCTAAGGGAACAGCTGGTCGCCGGGGAGCCAATGGAAATCAAGTCACTGATCCTCAAGGCGTGCGCCAATATGTTCAGTCAGTACATGTGCTCCCTGAGATTCGATTACCAGGACCAGGAGTTCCAGCAGATCGTGCAGTACTTCGACGAGATCTTCTGGGAGATCAACCAGGGACACCCGCTGGACTTCCTGCCCTGGCTGTATCCCTTCTATCAGCGGCACCTCAACAAGATCACCAACTGGTCGACGACCATCCGAAAGTTCATATTGGATCGGATCATCAGCCACAGGGAGCTGAACATCGACGTGGATGAGCCGGACAGGGATTTCACGGACGCTTTGCTCAAGAGCCTCGTTGAGGACAAGGAGGTCTCCCGGAATACCATCATCTTCATGCTGGAGGACTTTGTGGGCGGCCACTCGGCTGTGGGAAATCTGGTGATGCTAGTGCTGGCCTACATAGCAAGGGATCGGGATATAGGGAAGAGGATCCAGGGGGAAATTGATGACCTCACTTCGGCGGAGAAGCGACAGGTGAGCCTGATGGACATGAACGAAATGCCGTATACCATGGCCACTATATTCGAGGTGCTGCGTTACTCCTCGTCGCCCATCGTTCCTCACGTAACCACCGAGGATGCAGTGATCTCCGGCTATGGGGTAACCAAGGGCACCCTCGTCTTCATCAACAACTATGTGCTCAACACCAGCGAGAAGAACTGGGTCAATCCCCATGAGTTTAATCCGCAAAGATTTCTGGAGAAATCGCACAGAGGGAACAGAGGTTCCCCGAAGGGTTCGGACTCGGACTCGGGCTTCGAGGGCGACACGGTCACGGAGAAGCTGCAGCTAAGGAAAAACATTCCACACTTTCTGCCCTTCAGCATCGGCAAACGGACATGCATTGGCCAGAATCTGGTGCGAGGATTCGGATTCCTCATCCTGGCCAACATTCTGCAGAGGTACGATGTGAGCAGCCACGATCCATCGACGATTCAGATAAGTCCCGAGAGCCTGGCCCTGCCAGCCAAGTGTTTTCCCTTGGTGCTGACTCCTAGGGAGAAGGTCTAGGATGGGAGTTGAGTTGAGTTCTTCGATTATCTTTGGGGAGTAACAATACGTCCATTCATTCCCTCATAATTATAGTAGGTTTAAGAAGCGGTTCCCTATATCAAATTGATATTGATTTTAACAGAAAGTTCATCGAGAGTAGAACGAAATAGTTGAACTATTTGAAGCGGAATAAAACTGAAACTCTATTTACTTTTCACGCTCACTCGAGGCAAAGACAATTGTATTTTTGTACACACTTCTCGCATACACACACACCTTACATACACATTCGATACATACATTTTAATTTAATATTAGTTTAATTCGAACATCATTTCGTTAGACTAAGCAATGACTCAGATATACGTATAGTTTAATGTAATGCTTACACCGTATGCGGTAATTCATGCGCACTTCTTAAGCCAACGCGAAAACTATTTACATTTTTATTTTCTTGTAGAAATCAAGTCGAACATTATGTATAAATGACATACAAAACCTAGAGCGTATAAAACCTAAAACGATTTTCTTTTTGTAAATGCGATTTGTTCACAAAATTGTCAAAAATGGAAACAAATTAAAGTTGGAAAAAAAATTAAAGGATATAAAGAGGACTTATTCAATGCGGACAGTTTGAAGTCTTAAAATCAAAATTATCTATTACAAAATTTATTGGCTATAAAATCCAACTAAAGACGGGACTTTTAGTGGGTCTCTGCAAGCAGTTGGGTCTTGTTCTCCTCCTCCACCCCCGCTGACGGTTGTTCCCCAGCCTCAATCTCAGCATCAGCGTTGTCCTCCTCCTTGAGATCGTTGCTAGCCAGCTCTGGACTCGCCATCCCTCCGCCGTCATCCACATCCAGGGTCTTGGGCAGCGGTCCCAACTGCTGCAGTATATCCACCGGCATTATCTCGGTAATGGTGGGCACAGACTTCACCGTGAATTGAGTGGGCAGGTCGGGTAGCTTTGGCAATAGCTCGGGCAGCAGCGGCGGCGGCGTGAAGAAGGGAGCTATCATCGCCGGGGGCGGCGTTGAGGCGGCAGTCGGTGCAGGCACCGACGCTGCAGCAAGTGGCGGCATGGCCACGGGAGGCACAGGAACAGGTACCGGAACTGGCGATGGATGGGCATAGCCCTGATAGCCGCCGTGACTACCAAGCACTGGAATGTGCTGCGGCACTGGGGATAGCGACGACGCTCCAGCTGGCATTGGCGGTGGTCCACTCAGGTAATAGGGCATCCCATCGGCCATGGGCATCGGCATGGACATGGGCATCGGCAGCGGTGGCGGGGGATGTTTGCTGAAGAAATCCTTAAGCATAGCCGCTCTGGTTGCAGGATCCACATGGGCTGGAATATTTGGCGGTCGATGGCGCATGAAGTTCGGAGGGAACGGGGGTAAGCGACCCGTCCTTATCAGCATGGCAAAGTGCTTGGGATCGAACGGGGGGCGGAGATTGAGTCGCAGTACCCGAGAGTGAGTCTTCACAATGGCTCCTTTGATGGGATCAAAGTGGAAGTAACGGAACTTGGGCTTCTTCTGCACCAGCACGGGCTTCTCCAGGTTCGGGGGCTTCGGTGTGAGAGGCGGCGGTGGTGGTGGCAAAGCGAGCAGCTCGTCGCGTATCTGCTGCAGTCTGGCGGCGGCACGAGAGCGACGTTCTTGATGCTGGCATAGGGCACGTTCAACCGCCATCGAAACGACGGCCCGGTCCTCGCTCTCGCTCTCGTAGTTCGGCAGCACATTGTCCACGAAGTTCACGCGCTTTCGCTTGGGTTTGCTAAGCACGGAAAGAAGGAAATGTTTAAACGAATTTTTATAAAATTTCATTATTAATTAAGCTCACCTTTCATCCTCCAAGGGTTCCTCCGCTGCCACTGGCATTAGGCTTACATCCTGCGTTAACATGGCCTCGCCCGTGGGCACAATCTCCAACACGTTGCCCTTTTGCACGGCCACCGGCACTGCCATGGGCAGTTCCCTGAGCACCGACGAGCCTCCCAGGAGCTGCGGTGAGGCGGACATGTCCATTTCACCCGGATAATCGCCATACATTTGGGCGTAACCCTCCGTAAACTGGGCATAGGCCTGCTCCATGTTGTAGGCGGAATCCATGTAGGCGGCATACGTGTCGTAGCCCGTGCCCGTGGGATCCTGGTACTCCTGCTGCATCAGCGACATGTTGTAGTAGTAGGCGGCCGCCTCCATGCCCTGTTGCTCCCCGAAATAGTCAGCAAAGCTCTGGCCCCCATCCCTGGGCGAACGGAGGAATCGTGGCGAGCGGGAACGGGAGCGAGTTCTCCGGCGACTCGGTGAGCGGGAATGCGACCAGCTGCGTCGCATGGGCGGGGAGGGTGGCTTAAATGGCAGTGGCGAGCGGGAGCGGCGATCCCTGTCCCGTTCCCGCGTCAGGGATCGTCGAAGGCGAAGGGGATGAGGCGGTGACCGGGGCCCACCGACTTTAGTTGGGCCCGGAGAAAGGGAGCCACGTCTTCGGCTACCCGCAGTCAAAGGAGGACGCCTTCGACTTCGATTTGGACTCCGGCTGCGCGTTCTACTTCGAGTCAGGCTCCGACTGTGGCTCCTTCCCATTTTGGTTGCTGCCGATCCGCCGCTGTTCCTCTTGGCGAATCGTGAACCTCTCCTCGGCGACGGAGGACGCCAGCGCTTCGGACTCTGGGAACGGGACGTTGGCCTTAGACTTCGACGCTTCGATTTATTTCGCGAGATGGAACGGGAACGAGATCTGCGACGATTACCCAGAGCCGACGCCGGCGGTGGGGGACTCCTCAAAACCCTGGGCTTCGATCGCGATTCCACAATAGTGGGCTTCACAATGGCCACCTCCTTGGGCGGCTTTTGTGGCGGCAAGGGCAGGGTTAGCGATAGTTTAGGTGGCTCTACCGGCAGTTTGGTTGGTGCCGGCTGCTGGTCCGTCTCGTCCTTGTCGAAAATAGCAGATTTGCTCGTCAGCTTTAACCGCGAAATGGTCATCTTGATGGCCCCTCGATTGGCATCAAAGATGCTGTTAACAGGAGCGGGAGAGCCTTGCTCAACCGGCGGCGCTTCAACTTGCGGCGCTTCCATTTGCTGCTGCTGCTGATCTTCACTGGAGTTGCTCTTGAGCTCCTGCTTCCGGTACTTGGCTATAATGGCATTGCGCTGCATGAGAAAGATGGACTCCATTTTGAGCAGCTCCTCGGAGATCTCATCGCCGGCATCGTAGTTCTCGCGCATCATTTGAATCCTGGCCAGATTATCCTCGAGACTCTTGAGTTTCCGCAGGTCCTTGCTTACATTGTTCTTCTTCTGCTGATGCTCCTTGCCCTGCTGATCGTCTGTATTGAGCATTGGCAGCGCCTGCGGCTGCTGAAGGGGACTCATCATCACCCGAAGTGTTTTCATTGCCATCCTCCTCCTCTTCGTCCGAACTGGAGTCGTCGTCGTCGTCGTCAGAGTCGCTGCTACTGCTGCTGGTCGATGAGGTGCCCGAGGAGCCCGAGGAACTGTCTTCGGCAGTGGAATTGCTCAAGGAACTGTTTTTGGAGGTATCTTCCTCCTCCTGCACCTCGGCGGCGCTGCCCATATCGATGCTGTTCATGAACTTGTCGTACAACTCATGGATGTTGCTCATCGGCAGGTTGGCGGCGGCCGCCTTGGCGCGGGGAGGTGGCGTGCTGTTGGCATTCCACAAAGCATTCGAGTCGTCTTCGTCCCCGTCGTCGTAGTCGTCATTGAACTGGGCAGGATGCGGCGGAAGTGGTGTGATGTTTAGCGGGGGAACAGCAGCAGCCGTTGTTGGGGCAGGCGTTGGTGTGGCCGGAGCGGCGTTCTTTGGCATGCTGGATATTGAATCGTCATTCTCCCAGTTATCGATGTAGTCATCTGTATCGGGGCTTTCCTGCTCCTTGGCCTGGGGCGGTGGTGGGGCGTTGGCTGCCACTGCTCCATTCCTCACCAGCACCTCGCTATCTCGATCCGCTGACACCCTTGGCGGCGGCGTGGCGTTGCGCTCGACCTTGATGCGGGTCACAGTGAACTTTCTCTGCGACGGCGGCGGTGGTGTTAGATCCTTCTCAATCTTAATGCTGATGTCCTTGAACGACTCCCTCTCGCGTTCCTCATCTCTGTCCCAGTCTTCTTCGCTATCGCTTGACGCGTGACGACTGCCGTTCCTTTGGAACGAGTACGATTTCCTCTTGCTGCTTAATACTGATTCACGGCTAAAGGGGTTCACGTGTCGTTGCGGCTCCACCTCCCTTTCCGCCCTTTCCGCCTTGATCTCCTTGGGTGCCTCTTTCCGCTCCTTGTACTCGTTGGTACGCCGGAAGAGCTGCTCCTTGGTGGCCAGCAGAGCCTCCAAGTGCAAATCATTATCATCGTCTTCGAGCAGGGCTCCAATTCGGCTGTGAATCTCGCTGGCCTTGAGCAGTGGCGTCAGCTTGGTGGGTCTGGGAGCGAGTGTGGGAGCAATGGGTGGTGCAGTAACCGGTGCCGCCTTCAATGGCGGCGTGGTGCTTCCTTCGATTAGCACGGCAGTGTTCGGTCTTGGCGGTGAGTCTGCGAAAATATCGAAAACTTTGGTCTTGGGGGTGTCGCTGGCTGGAGGCGTCTGCGCCCGCTGTTGGGGTGGCGTCATCGGAGGTGTGCCCTCCTTGCCGTGAGTTTGACTGGCATCCCCGAAGGAATCGTGAGGAGTGGCCGCTCTTCTGGACCGGCTTTCCTTCTCCCCCGCCGAGTGATCCCTTGACTTATCATGCTTGTTGCTATGCCTTGTCGTCTTCTCCCTCGACGACTGCTGCTGGGATTTTTCCTTTGAGTACCTTTCCCTGGATCGCTCTCTCAACTTGTCCCGGGAACGTTCGCGTCTTCGTTCGCCCGATTTCTGCGGCAGCCTGTCCTTCGCGTGCTCTGTGTTGCTTTCCTTTTTATCCCTCAACTTTTCTTTCTGCTCCTTGGCTTCCATTTGTTGAACTCTTTCAGCGGATTTCTCGTGTATTCTCTCCTTGGAACTTCTGCGAGATCGTTCGCGGGGATTTTCATTTGATTTTTCACTGTGATTTTCCCTAGATCGCTTATCATTGGATTTATCCATAGATTTTTCGGACTTGTCAAGACTTTCTGTGGATTTATCCTTCGGCCTGTGCTTCTCCTTCCGATCCTGAAATTTTTCATTGTGCTTTTCTTTAGATCTGGACCTTTCCGTCTTCGTCCTGGGGTGATCTCGCTCCCTTGAACGCTCTCGAGTCGTCCTCCTCTTTTGATTTCTCTCCTGGGACATTTTTCTGTCTTTGTCTCGGGTTTGGTCCATCTGCCGAGGCTTCTCAGTGCCGGTTTTCGCTCGGTCCCTGCTTTTCTCCCTCGTCTTACCTCGAGCTTGATCCCTTGTCCTGGAGCGTTCTCTGGTTTTCCTCTGCTTTGATTTCTTTCACGCGAATTTCCTCTGGATTTTCTCTGTTGAGATGCTCCCCTTGTCCTTCCTCTGCTGCACTCCTTCTCCTTTGATCCTTCTCGTGTCTTTCCTCTGGTTAAATCTCTGGCCTTTGATTTCTCCCTAGATCGTTCAGGAGATTCTCTGGTTGAATCCCGTGCCTGGGATCTCTCCCTGGTATTTCCACGGCTTTGATCTCTCTCCTTGATTTTACCTTTTGCTGGTAAATTCAGCTGCGATTCATCCTTGGACCTTTCCCTCAATGGATCCGATTGTTCTGTGGCATTCTTCACCTTCTCCTCACTGGCGGGTGGCTTGGCGGCAGTTGCACTCTCCGCCTTTTGCTTGCAATCCTTATGCTTGGTACTGGAGCACTCGGGTACCAGATTGAAGGTAAAGGACACAGCCGGCTGCAAGGTTGTCCAGCTGAAACGAGAAACATGATTTCTGTCCATCTCTTATGTAACTTTGCGACGACACACTTACCTTAGATCTGATTGGGGCCGCTTGTAGCGTCCAGGATTGTTGCCGACACTTCCTTGACTGCCTGCTCCACCACCGGGTGGAAGCTGAGCTGCTCCCGGCAGCGTCGATGGCCACCACTCAGCATGGATGATGATGATCCCATGCGATTCGGTGTGGGGGGCCGACCAAAGAACGGTGGTCGCATGCCCCGCGGTCCGCCCCTGGCCATGCGGGGCATAAAGCCCATGCGCGGAAAGTCGAAGCAGGACGGCGGAGCTCGCATATGGAATCTCAGGGGACTCAGGCCAAGGAACGGAGTGGGCGGCGCCTGTGGTAAAGCCGCCGCGGCTGCCGCCTCCGCCTGCTTCTCCTTTCGCGCCTGCTGCACATCCTCCACGCTCTTCAGATCCTCCACCGAAGAGTCCGTGTCCGAGTAGAGGCCCCTCACTGTCATCGGCCTCGTCCATAGGCGCTTCCTGCGCACCATTCTCTTTGCGAGTCAGCTCATACAGAGCTCTCACCTTCTCCTCGCAACCATCGGCGTCCTTGATGACGTTGTGATTGTTCAGCGTCTTGCGCAGCGTCTTGCCCAGCGGCATCTGCTTCTTGAGGGCGGGACTGGACGAGAGGCGGTGGTGCGGCGGGGTCACCACCTCGCCCGGTTCCAGGCTGTTGCTCGTGTCCCCGTCCTGCAGCGCCTCGGGTGGCGGCTGCTTTGTCGTCGAGGCACCTACGTCCAGGTCCGCTGATCCTCCTCCAGTCGCGGATTCCGGCCCGGCTGCTCCGCCAATGGATACGGCGACGGCTGAGTGCGACATCTTTGCGTCCGGCGACCTCGAATTGGTTTTTCTCCCTCTCTGTCTCTCTCACTCTCTACTTCTGTGTGTGTGTCGCTTGTTCTTCTCCTCTCCCCCTTTTTTGTTTGGGAGCACACGCTTTCTTTCTCAATGGCGGCGCCGCGTTGATTTTCCACGCCTGTCCCTCGCATCCAATCGCCGGATCGATGGGCGGGAGCGAGCGGTCGTTGTCGTCTGTTGCACGATACAAATTATACAAGGTAACCTGCATTTCGTGCTCCCCTCGCCCTCATTGTTATGTTTTTGCCGACTTTTATAATTCTGTCATGATAAATTGGAAAGCTATCGATTGTCCAGATATCGCTCAACTGCAAAAACATCGATAGCACAATCGATACTAACGATATTTTAAATTAATTGTTTATTTATTTTTTAAGAAATTAATTTGAATTAACATTTCTTTTATCTATTAAACATTCAATTATTAATATTTTGTATATTATAATAAATGTATAATTATAACTCTAGCAGTTTAATTTTTACCGGAACAAGTCTATGCAATAGTATCGCTTTGCATTGTTTAAAAGTGCTTTCAGACGTTTTTCCAAGAAAAACAGCCACATAAAAGGTCTTCCAGAACTGTGAAGTGGAATCAATAAAAAAAATACTTAAGGAAGCATAAAATTAGACAAACACAACTTTCCTTCAACAGTCTGGCAACGCTAAAATAAGGTATGAAACGGAAACGCGCGATTTTCGTAAAATTCGAATCTGAATGTGTTTGCGCTACAATTTAATTTCGTATTCTTGATTTTTTTTTATTGTTCTCTGTCACGTTTTTACGCGTTACAAAATGGGAGCACACATTGATAAATAAATTCTGTTCATTCCGTTTCTGAATATTTTTCTAATTGGCGTCACAAGACAATATAATTGGATAGCCTCTTAATTACTGCAAAGATATGCCTCTATATCAGTGGCCCTTAGTGCAAAGGTTTTTATTCAAATCACAGGAATCCATTTCATAATAAGCACCAACAATGGAGGCGACGATAGTTAAAATCATAAAGAACAGAAAGCAGCCTATCATGTGGCGAGGATTAGGATCTTGCATTATTGGCTTGCGGCGTCTTGCCGTCATTCCTTCCTTCCTGTTCTGAGAGCTGGTAGCGGTGGCACCGGCCTCGCGGAGATGGGCCTCCGTCGACTTGTGCGGGATCAACACACACTTGATCTTGGCCTTCCAAATGGCCGAGTTTTGCGTCTTCCAAATGACCGAGTTTTGCGTCTTCCAAAACTTAGCCAAGTCGATATTGCCGCCGAGGACCACGGCCGCCTGGATGAAAAACAGGGGGCAAATCTGGCCGACGTCCTCCACAATGGGCTTCAGAAAGACGTCCACGGTGACCTTTTCGCCGGGCCCCAGAACCCCGGAACTGGGGAGTACCAAGAACAAATGAGGGGTGGTGGTTTTCAACTTAAAAGCCACACTCTGAACCTTCCTGGGATTCTCAATGACAATGCTCCTTTTCACCAGGCGATTAAAAGGGCCTTCGTAAACGATATCGTTTTTGGGTTCCAGGTACAGCATTGCCGGCTTCTTGTTCTCGCTCATAATGATTCGTTTGAGGTAATAGTTATCTTAAAAGGGTGTGAAAAAGAAGATGAACGCAATGAAAACTGCTTGAGAACTTACCAGAAGAAAATCCAATTTTGACAGGAGTGAAGTTTGCAGCACTTGCAGGATGACGCCAAGAATTCTTTCGATACTAATCGCTTTTTAAGTACTAGTCTGACCACCCGAATTTTTCAACAATTTCCGATGCTTTTCAAAAACTAGAGTTGCCACCATGCCGAGAGCGTTACAGCATTTGAAACTTTGTAATAGTTTGAACTTAGTAACGGACTTTTACATGCTCCGGGGGTTCCAGTTACTGTGCGAAATGCAATCAAACACCCAAATGCACTTTACCGCTGCACACTGCACTTATTTCCGCTTCCTCTTGCCGGCGAGCGGCAATCACTCAAATGCGAAAAGCTAATAAATGACAAATTACAATAGCGGTGGTTGTGCCCGCTAAACACAAATACGGGGAGATGCACAGAAATGTGTAATAAGCCTGCATTTAAGTGAAGCGAAACGGGGGAATAACTGCCGCGCCGCAGAGATTATGACATTGCCCTCTAGAAAACAGAAAAGGGGTTTCCTTTGTTTTCTTCTGAAAAATCCCAAAAGGAAGAGATTGCTTGATGATTTGCTCTGAATGCTGAACTTTTCCAGTCACGTTAGGATCTTACTGCTAACCTGCACTGAGACAAAATTACATAATACTAATTACAATATTAAATTAACATAAATGTCATGTTAATGCAAATATTTGAGAACAAGTACGGGATTCCCTTTTGACCTTATATATTCGTTCTTTAGGAGATGTCTAGTTATAAATCAGACCACAACTCGTAAAAGCTACTATTTTTGTTAATTTATTATCGCTAATAAATTTATATGTTTCTAGGGAATTTTTTTTCCTGCAATTTTAAAATTTATTACTTACTCAAGGCACAAAACAAAACTTCAACACTTTATAAATTGTTGAAAGGTGTGAATCATGTGATGGATGTACCTATACATTTATTTAAGAGGCTTGTTTCGCTTTTAATTTACGAATGTCTCACTCGCAGTTGAGCCGAGAACTTCAGAAATATTTACTTGTTTTTAATTTACTAAATTTTTGTTTTAATTTAAATCAAAGAAAAAAAAAAAACCTTACTGCTGTATATTTTCTATTTCTATTTGATTTTTATTTTATTATAGAGTGTGTTTCTTATTCATTATATTAAAATATTATTAATTTACCTTAACAACAATGAACATATGTATGTAGTAATTTAATTAAAATGAAGCGAAACTGATCACTATAATAAAACTTTGCCAATTGTCAGAGAGCAAGTCCTTTAAGTACTTTTGAAACCAATTGAATGGAAAATCTAGTATTCCCCTTTATTATTTTAAGTTACCCTTAATTAATTATTAAATTTTCCTCTCTGTGCCCCTTAGCTGCCACTGAATGCCAGCAGCACTCAATGTTTTTCTTTCTTTTGTGGATTTGCATGTGCAACTTTCACCTGGCGCTGCCACGACAGCTGTCGGCGTCGACGATGGAGTTGCTGCTGCAGCGCTGCGGCAGAGGCGAAAGGTGCAAATTAATTTGTGGCGCCCCACAATAACCTTCCTCACTCCAGCTGCCCCGCCATCATTACGAGCGGCATAATCTGCTGCATTTGAAGCAATTTTCCTTCGTTTTCTCAGCTTTGTCGTCGGCGCAAAGCTCGCCCAAAAAATCCATCCCCGAATGTAACGTGTTATCTCATTTGGAAGATCTTCAGCTGCTAAGTGGATGTGCAATGAAAAAAAAAACATAAAAAACAAGGCGAAAAAAGCTGCCACCATTGTTTGAGAATGTCGAAAAATCAACTTGGATGTCCCCGGTACAAATCCTCATTATGTGTGTGTCTCCTCTGTCGGATCTTCAAGCAAGGGCTTTGACTTTGGGGCTTTCTGCGGCCACGAGACTTCTCGAATCTGGCACTTGGGTGCGAAAGCCTTGGGCATTACTTTGGGTCTGCTTTGTCCTGAAGATGAGAAGAACAGAAGTAAACAGTCGAAGGTGAAATAAAGGTAAAGAAACATACGGAAACGTTAAAACCACAAAGTAATAGTCACAAGACAGCCAATACAAGGCAGGGTCCCATATTCTTAAAAGACAATCAAATTCATTTACAACTCATTTCCAATTCATTTTATTAGGAAACTAATTAAACAGGCATTATTTGATGTTACGTAGGCGATATACACAGCCTTTAGTTGGTGAATTTCTACCATTTGTTGGCTCTGTCTCTTTGAAATATACCTTACCTTCTGTAAGTTCTCCTTGAATACAGATCTAAAGGATATTTAATAGTAATATAAATTATTTTTTTAAATACGTTTTTACGACAATGGAAGGTTTAGCGTCAAAGTAATTTAATGTGCAATATTTAAATAACTAATTTAGACAGCAAAATTAAATTCATTGTGTTAATAAATTATTTCCCAGGAAGCACTCTATAATTTAACGACAGTCTATAATTTAACAGATAACGACAAAGATTTGTAAATAATAGTTCTCTTTGCTTCATTAGATATTTAATAGTTTTATTCAATGCATCTGCGTAAAAACCGCACAAACAAGTGCTGCGTGTTCTTGCCTTTTTAAACTTTCATAAATCACTTTCCTCAGTAACTGACACCCACAAACTGGCTTCCTCCATTACCCTAACTCTTTTCAATTAACATTTTTAAATGCCATATTAAGCCAAATATGCACAGCTACAAATGTAGTTAAATGTAGTTAATTTTTTTCTTGTTTTCGTACACAAACACATATATTTTTATGATCTGGCCCGGCAATTAATACCACAGAGAAGCGTTAAACGCGCAACGCTCCGTGGGCATCGAGGGCGGCATCGTGGTACTGCTCGAAAAGCAAATACAAAATACAAAGCAAAGTTGGCTTTGACAAATGAGAGCGGTAAACGCTCCAGCCACCGGCAGTTCCGATCCAAAAAGCTTATAGCAATGACGAGTCATTGACATTCACTGCGATCGCAGTCTGAACTAGAAAACTTACAAGTCCGCATTCGAAAAATGTGATAATTGCAATGGAATACAATGTAAAACGAAAGAGAGATGTGGGAATTCTAAAGGGAAGCCGATGCTGAATATACCCTTAAATATTTAGAAAATATATACAAATGGCTAGGTTAGTTTATACATTTATTCTGAAGAGAGTTTATTTGCACAATTGCATCTATTGCTTTCTGAGAAATAATAATTGTTTAATCTGGCAAAACAGTATTTACTCGATTTATGGGGAATAAATAAAGCTGACAAGTCCGCTAAGGCAAATTAGGTTATAGGAGTAAACCTCTTAAATAAATCAGCAACCACAGCGGAATTGAAATTATTCCAGCACACAAAGATTATAGTTTAGAACGAAATAAAAGTCTAAAGCTCGCCTTAAATATGATTATTTATTAACAATAAGTTATATTTTTATTTACAAACATTAGCAAGGAAATAAAGGGAACCCTTGTGAGAGAGCATTAGAATCCACAACAATATCCGTTCATATGCGTGTTAATTTATCTTTACTCAAATCACTTCACAGAGATTCGAAACAGAAGCGTCGCTAATTGGCAGATTTAGGAGGAAAAAAGAGGAAAGAGCGGAAAGCAGCCTAAATGAAGATCTCTGTCAATTTACGGACTGCTAGGCATAACAAAAACCTCCTATTGTTCCTGGCCAAATTGCCTTAATTTATTTGGGCATGCTTTCATCACATGCTCAGTGCCGAAAGGCAGGTAACTCCAACTGACGCCGAGGTGTTAATCGCCGCTCGCACGTTCGCTTCGTTGCCCGCAGAAAGATGCTTGATTCTAAGAACGCAGTTTCTCCGCGGAGATGAATATTGCTGTCTATATGGAAGTACACGTAGGAAAAATAAATAAAAATCCCCTCGGCAATCGTTGAAGCATTTGAAATCCAATTGTAATTACTGCTTCGTTCACTCTCCCGTGACCGACTCACGTCAAATGCGATAGAAATAATATTCGCTGCGGGTCTAGGAAGTTGGAATTACTAATTGAGTGGGGAAAAGTTTTAAACAAATCAAGTGGAATATAAAATGTGTATAATTTTATGGGGGAACCTGATAGAAATAAAGCAACAAATAATATAGGCTAATTTAATTGGTCTATTCTTAGACGAGAGTATCTAATTTAAGCTATGTAAGTTCTGAGCCTCTTTTAAACTAATTCAGTAAAAGTGGGTTTTAAATTACCGAGAAATATATTTAAATAAGTAGTTTTTAATATAAATTTGTTTTGATAATGTAGAACCAATTAAGTTAAAGTTTGCTCTCAAACTCTTTAAGAGTAAGTAGTAAAGTCCCCTGTAAGATCACATTAGGCCCACAACAAAGTCCATCAAAATCTAAAGCTGCCATTATGCTTTTCTTTTTATTTTGCCTTTCATATGTTCGTAACTTTTTCGGTTTATTTT
The DNA here is from genome assembly GCA_018151655.1 of Drosophila bocqueti. Classification (NCBI taxonomy): domain Eukaryota; kingdom Metazoa; phylum Arthropoda; class Insecta; order Diptera; family Drosophilidae; genus Drosophila; species Drosophila bocqueti. The sequence goes on from JAECXF010000230.1 coordinate 4,868,691, forward strand.
GGTTGGCTTGTTTACTATTTTTTTTTAATCGTTATTAGCTAATTTTAGCCATGCCAAAATGGCGAACAGTGCGAACTGCGCTAACGACCGAAAACTTTTGTGGCCGTCGCCGCTGTGTGTGTGTGTGTTGCTGTTCGTTTTTTGTGGCTATTATTTATGAGCTTTTTGTGATTTGTTTTGATTTTTTATTTTAGCCATAGAGACTCAAAATCAACTTGTGTTCAGTTATTAGGCACTGGCGCATTGTATTTCTGAGATACTCGCATGTATCCGTCCGATACTTGCATTGAATTTGCTTTTCTCATTCATTTTTCTCGTTTTCAGTTGGTGTGTTTTATGTGCTTCTCTCGGTATATCGCGCTGTATATATCCACTTTACACAATTCCCAGGCCTAAGACGGTGCCACCTCGCCGCTTGGTACCTCCGATCCGGTACCCCGGAACCCGTTCATCCCGTCCCGTCACGTCCCCAATAAAGTCGCAGTAGTTCCAGGCGGAGACGGAGCCGAGTCCGAATCCAAAGCCGGGTGCCGGTGCCAATTTGCGAGTCAAGCTGAGCGCATCTTTCGCCGCTTTTTTCTCATTTAGCTGAGCTGCGGTAATGATGTTTATAGTCGTCGAAAAAACCCCGATCGTAAAGTTTGAGAGCCCCTAGACCAGACCCTTCAGGGAAATATACAGAGATCGGACTACCGTACAGTATACACCCTCGGACTCAATATTAGATTACTTTTTCTACAATTATTACCTATGTATATTTAGGGTTAGGGAAGACCCCTTATCATAATAATATGTATATGTATATTTAAAGTTAGCTTTTTTCACCTTGACACCTAAATGTTATCAGCTTCAGCTTATTATTATTGCTTTTAATATTTTAATTATTTTTCTTTCCAAAGTAATGGAATTTAGAAATTTTTACTTATAATTAAGAAATTTGTATTTTTTGACACCCAAATGTTATCAGCTTTAGCTTTTATTATTCCTTTAAATGTTTAATCTTTATGATGGGTCTTTTTTTTACCGTCTTATTTCTTTTCAAAATGTTACTTATAATTAAGACGTGTATTTTTTTTGCATAGAACTTGGAAAAAATCAGAACCTATCTTTACTCGTAGAAATGGACCTAAAGTGGAATTCTTTAACATATTCCAAAATATTTTTGTTTTGTTAAAAATTTATAGAAATAAATCAAATATTCCACTCACAATCTTTAATTTTTTTCTACGACCTATGAAATAAATCAACTCTACCTGACATTTATTATAAAAGCGAAATCTTTAATATGTTTTTTTTTTCAAAATAGGTGCAAACAAAACTTAAAAAATCATTTTAAAATTGATTGTATATATAGTTTTTAAAATATATAGGCAATTAGAAGGATTTTTGTAATATAGAGCTTTACTGTGCAGTGCCACAGAAAAAGGTCAGACACTCCTCATAGTCCCAACCAATTGAATATTTAATGAGTTTGTGTCTATCAAAACAACTTAGGGCAGGTCATCATTAACATCCAGAACCTGAAACTATAAATGGTTAATCCAACTGTTTACAGTTTTTAGTTACCTAGCTTATAGAATGCCTGCTATTTTGAAAATCTTGAATGTTATATACTGAGTGGAGTCTTATCTACCTGAGACCCAGCCGACTCACCTACTTATCTTACCATACTTACCTCCAGACCACATTTTCAATTGAATGATGCAATGAGAAGTGAATTTTGTTTGCTCATTGTGCCATGCAAATTAGGGGACCCACAAAAAAAGACAGTAATTAATAATGCGGTAGCAACAAAGAAAAGCAAAATGTAAATAAAAGCCATGGGATTAGCTTTGGGTTGATCGCAATTGGAGGGATGCGGCTGCTGTGCCCCATCTCCACTTTCAAGTTGCATAAAGGCAAAAACACAAAGAAAGCCAACTCTTTTTTTTCTTCGTTATTAACTAATCACTTGAGTTTGACCAACTCGCAACTCTGTTTTTATTTTGTGGGCAGCCCCGTTGGTTCGTTGGCTTGTGACATTTTAATCATAAACCCTTGGAATTATGCAATTAACGAAGAGAGTCAAAAAACAGATCTCCTCCAGGTTATTACGTAATTCGTCGAGGCGGGGTCTCCCATGTTGGGTCACCAAAAATAGATAATGGACGAGCATCTAGCATGATACAAAGCCGAGTTGGGGAGAAAGAAGCAAATCAAAACAAAATCGAAGAGGAGGGAGGAAAACTGGTTGGTTAATGGACGACGACAACATGGCGTATGAGCAATGTCCGTATAATTTCTATACAAATCAGCGAAATCATTATCAATCAAGATCAAGACTTGTAATGATTTCAATTGCCATGAAAGGTGGTAAGAAAACTGGTTACTGTCGCGTACTTAATTGCTCCAAATGCATGTTTTCGATTTAATTAAGTTATTCAAGTATTTTTCTCTTTATTAAAATGAAAATGTATGTAATTAACTTTAAGGTTATATTTTACCATCCTTTAAAATTTGATATTTATCAAGCTCTTCTTATATATTTTTAGAGCTATTCCCAGAACTGATTAATCTGAAATTATGGGTAATCTAAGCAAACAGCAGGCGGCGCAGCTGTTCCAGCAATCAAGATGAACACTAACTATATAGCATAAATGGTATATAGTCTAGTATCTGCGACTGTGTGCACAGGCAAGTGCAGTGCTTTGGCCAGCTACAATCACAATGGAAAAAATCCAGCAAAAAATATAAAAAATAATACGAAAAGCATACAAAAACTTAATGTTTTTTTTTTGTTTCTGTTTTTCGTAAGCAACTTCGAGTGGTGGTGCAACAACAACTAGCGCCAACGAGTTGCAGTCGACGCCGCAGCCGCCGCCGCTACAACAACTTTTGAGTCGGGGAGCGAGTTTTATACGGGGTTTGCTTTGGCTGTTAATTTATGTGTGTGCAAGTGTGTGAGCCGGTGGTGGAGTACCTTTAATTTTTAGTGTGTCGCGGGAGCTTTTTTCTTGTATCCCACAAATGTACCCTACCACCAGCAGTGGGGCATATCGCCAGCAAAACTTTTATATAATTTCCCAGTTCCTGCCTACAAATCACATTAGCTGCATCTAATTGGGGGGAATGACAAGCGAATTGTGTTGGCAAAAACAACAACGAATGAGGCTCTATAAATAGTTGTGGACACAAGCCATTAAATCATTTAATATAATTTTATTTATAAACCCAATTTAATTCGCGATCGGCTAATTGCCAAGCGTCAACGCACAATCACGTGTGTGTAGCAGCTTATGTGAGTCCATAATGGCCGAAAGCTTTTTCAAGACCTGAGCTCAGCCTCCATAAGTACGGTGGTTATTCGATAAGAGGGATTTGAAACTTATGAAAGTTTAAGCTTTTAAGAACCTATGTACTTTGAATATTGAATTATTTTAAAATTTTAATTGAATTCATTTCGCCATTCTATTGAAGATACGATTTAAATCAATGTATCTTAAAGATTCCAAAATTATATTAAGTTTAAATTTAAATTTCTTTCCAAAAGTCCTTCTTATATAGCGAGTTATTACTGTTTAGTAAGCTAACTCGTATGAATATAGCACAAATGTATTTGTAAGCCAGCCAGCCGACTTTAGTGTATTGTTGTTGTTTTTTTTTATAATTTTTTTTTATTTAAACTTTTGTTTTTCGTTGTCGTTCGTCGTTTGTTGTTCGTATTTTCGCTTCGTGTTGATCGTGCAGCTGTCTGAGCCTCTTGTTTTTGTTGTTTGCTGTGTGTATATGAGACGGGCCGCTCTGCTGCAGTCGCTGCCTCTGCCGCAGTCGCTGCCTCGGCCACCGCCTCTGCCTCGGCCGACGTCAGTGGAGGCTATGAAAAAAGTTTTAAATCTGGTAGACAAATCTGAAACGAAACGCGTTTGTGGCTTCAGACGGCGAGTGGCAGTCGTGCAATAAAGTCGTAGTATTCCAAAGTTTCCGAAGGCCAAAAAATCCCCCCTTCTGAAAAGTTGGTCAGGCAATTTTTTCAACCAACAACACAACAGAAATCGCTGAAAAAAATATACGTCAAAATTCCTTTTACTCTGTAACGAATTTTTGGAAAAATCCTCTACGTAAGTGAAGCGCAAATTGAAATCGCCCGAACAAACTAAAGCAAGTGAAAAGTGTTCAAGAAGAAAATATAAAGAAAAGAAAGTGTGCTTTGCCGAAATGAACAATTAACAATTACGAACTGTCTGAAATCAGTTATCCTTGCTGGATACTTCATTGGAGTTTGATGCCAGTTAACTGATTGTTGTTCCCCAATATCTTGTAGTGCTATAGATGACCGAGAAGGATACCGTCTCGATGACTACCGTTCAACTGAAGCCCGACTATGCGGCTAGCGAGGTCTACAGTACCGCCAGCGAGCCGCCACCGGTGAGTACAGTGAAGCCTCGATTATTCGATTCCTGAAGCCAAACCCCCTCTTTGTGTATGACAAATGACGCAGCTGGTTGCGGCTTAATTATTATTTTTTAAGGTTCAATTAGTTGCGCCACTCTGGCACAGGGGGAAAACTAGAAACGCTTTTCTATTTAGTGGAAATATTTGGGATAGAAATTCCGTAGCCCTTTTTATAATAGATTTTTTTTTAACGTATTCCTATGAGGTCTAATTGTTGTAAAGAATAACTTAAACAAATATTAAAAAAATATTTAATCTCTCAAAAGAAGCTAAATTAAATTCTTGACTATTCATTATCAAATTTTCTCTTTACGTGTAAAATAAAAAACTCATTTAAATACTGGTGTAAAAAGCTACATTCTCATGCTGGAATCCAACCATATTAGCAGGCTTTTTCAAGCGTAGGACTGGCTTATTTATTTGTTTAGCTGACCCGCTCAACGTTTGATGGGCCAGCAGCCAAGTGGGTTAGAAAATGCCAGGGTCAGTCTGTGACTTATTGCATCCGCTTGCGTACCACGGAGCGTATGCGCAATGCGGACTTTTCTCTGCACGCAGCGGCAAACGTGAGCTGCATTTCCACTAAAAAATCAGTCTGCACCGCATGCATAAGCAATTTACAATTTGCAATTTGCAATCTCCCCCTCCCAGCGAGTCCGCCGCCATTAATGTGCAATTTTTAAAATTATTATTATTGTCTGTCGTCGGAGGTGCCCAGGGAATCGCATGCAACGTGAGCGGCTTTGACAATTTGATGCCAGTCTGCGGGTTGACATTTCCCTCTGCGATATTTGTGTGTATCTGCAAGATACCAGATACAAGACACACTCACATCCCGGGGCTCCGTCGAGCAATTCTCGGCGAGGTGTGAATGGATCGGTGTATCCGATATGGTTGGACAAATAGAAAACCACCTCAATCCGAGCTCGGAGAGCTCTAATGCTCCAGTCACGACACCGCTAATAACGCAAGACGCAAAACCTAAACAAATACAGTACCTATATAGACTTTGACTCGTTCAACTTGTTTTCCCCCGGCCTTCTACACCCTATATATACGAAATTATTAGATCTCTGGGTGGGTCTGTGTGTGTGTGTGGGTTAAATAAAAATTTGCATAAAGTGCACTTTACATTTTTCCATTTGGCATTCAGCAGTCAGCATCCGCATCAGCCATAAAATGATTTGTGAGGTACCATTCACGTGAGGGTTTCCCCTACCCAGTTTATATACCTATTTATTATTGTTTTATTGTATTTTTTGTGGCTTTGGGTATAGTGAAAGCAAGCAGTTATCTAACGGGCTCGGGTACTAAAACTTGACTTTTTTAATTCGAAATATAGTTTTCCTTTTAAACTTAAATCTTTTATATTTGCAATTAAAGTTAAAACTTTTATTGTGTGTCCATAACAACCCATTTGATTGACTTTTTGTGGAAAAATAAAAATGAATAATTTCCATCTTGATTTCCTTAATGGCTTATAATTTGTTTTTCATTTATAAATGCATTAAAACGAGTCATTGACTTGGTATGATTTATGGAGCCCAATGCATGACCTTTCTAATAGCTCGATGGACTTGCCAGCCAGTCCATCAATCAATCAGTTGCTCAATCCGTCAATAGCTCTGTCTTAGCCTTCGCAGGTTGACCCTTGGCCAAAAGCTTTCCCTTTTGTGCATTATTTACCTTTAAGTCGAATGTGTTTTTACCTCAAGTCGATAAAATCTCATTAACTTTTTGTCTCTGCTTGATTTTGTGCACTTTTCCCGATAAGTGTGTGTGAGTGTGTGTATGACACTCGAAACAAAAACCACAAAAATCGTTTTTCTTTCGCCTGTCAAAAAAACCGAAATGTGAATGCAAAAAATCGAAAAAAAAACCAAAACCATGATTGACAATATGAAATTTTCTCTATTCCCCCCGCACCCGCCACAACACACAACAACAACCCCCAAAAACAACACTCAAAACCAACCACAGATGGGATTTTTTAACTTTAATCATCAGGTTTGTCGCTCAAGTCTTTTGTCTGCACAAAAACTCCACCGAATATAAAAAAATTAAAACCTCATCAGTAGAGTAGAGTAGAGTAGTATAAAGTGGAGTGGATCCATTCACTTCCACTTCACTTGCCCGGCGCTGCCGATGATGTTCGTAACTCACTCACAATTCACTTTCGCAATTGCATTTTGGGGCCACACCAGCCACGCACGTAAAGGTGTTAAAAAACAATAATAAAACAAAAAAAACTAAAAAACACATTGCACATTTCGCTGCACACACACCATATCTGAGAGATACAGCCCCAAAAAGAGGCCTCACCTGACTGCACCCACACCCACACCCCCACTCGTCACAGACAAAAGCCAAAAACGAAAACTAAAAAACCAAAAACCAAAGAGGCAACACGAAAACCGAAAAACCAAGAGCAAGACTCTTCAGTTTTCACTTGGGATTGCCATTTCCTCAATTTTGCGGTGCCTTTAGCTGGTTTCCTGTTATGCAATCAAAGACCTCAATGCGGAATGATTTGTTTTTCCCTCATTCATATATATGTATACAAAGGTATACCTACGTACCCATACTTTTTTCTTTGTTGACTTTTCTCTTCTGCGGCTTTTTGCATCAACTTGTAAATTTTTGCACCTTTTTATTAGTCACGGCGTAAATCTGCCGGGAAAGCAAATATTTGCGATGATCTAAGACGAGGTTAAGTCCATTAAAGTGTTTTATATAAAAATATATCAATTGGTTAAATATTAGCGCAGATAAAATGTTTTCTATAATGTTTTAGAAACTTAAGTTGCTTACAACTTACCTAAAATATTCATGTTCATAAATTTAAGCCTAAAAATTAATACAACTTTAATCAAAGAGATACTGTTATGTCTCATCTCTTAACTGTAACAATTGTGGTACATTTTGTAACTCACTAAGCTTTTCTGCACAACGCACACTCTTATGGAAATTCTCCAAAAAAATGTTTAACCTTTTTGAAGGGGAAAACGTGCTGGGTCATTTTGTAGAGTAAGGTCGCCGCTTTTACCTGACCCCCAAAAAAATTAAACCAAAAACAAACTACACACAGAGAGGTCGTAGACAAACGAGCACGTAGAAATAATGAATTGCATTCAACGAAATATAATATATAACACCTCATGGCTAATTTTTTTTCTTGTATTTCTTGTAGGCCTACAAGCGCCAGGCGAACTCGGTGAAAATTGCCAAGATCACCGCCTTCACCATCATCGTGTCATCCTTTATTCTGGGTGCCTTCATCCTGGCCTCGTCGTATCTGCAGGCCAAGGCGTCGTGCGATCAGGTCCAGGCTCTCGATTCGGTGCTGGAGAAGGAGCTGATGCTCGAGACTCTGCAGCAGGTGGGCAAGGTAAGTCAGAAATATATATACACCTATATACACCGTACATAGCCCAATCAGTACAATCCGTTGGGCTTCAATGATCCGCAGCTATGGCAGATTAGTATCGTGTTCGGACTCTGGGCCTTAAAATTATATAGTTGGGTAATAATGGCTCGCATCGTTTGGCTGCACACGCCACAGGCTGTCAGGCAGTGAGCTCCCGAAAAAAACTCGAATATTAAGGCAAATTAAATATAATTACCGGAAAATGTAGGTACAACCTCGTGGTAGCCGAAAAATGTTCGCCTCTCGTGTGGACTCGGTGTAATTTCCCTGAAATTTTGTTGACTGCACGCGCTATTAGTTCCCAATGGAGCCGCAGTCTTGTGACAGGTACGAAATGTGATATATGTGTTATAGTACATATGATTATATGATATGATGATGTGGTTAATAAAAAACACATATAGACATGGCAACAGCTACTGATTTGCTTGGAATATATACATTTCTATTGAAACAAAACTGCAAGTTGCACACTGCAAATATTAAGATGAAAAGTAAATTACTTATACTTATATATTATGTTATCTTCAAATGGCTTTTAATTCAGAGGCTTTCAGTTAATAGAAAAATCACATGTCTAAAGTCGAAAGATAATTAATTTTCCTTCAAGTTGTAGTTGCCAGTAAATCACTGTTACTCCGTTGCCAAATGATTAACAACTCCATGAAATAAATAATTATGAACGTTTCCTGGATATTTGTTTATATAAAATTCCCGCAAGTGCCCGGCAAACGATCACACCTTGCCACATAGCTGCCAATTCGATCAAAAGTGATTGAATAAGCACTGCAATTTCACATACGAATATTAACAGGTAACAGCTGGGGAATACAAAAATTACATTTTCTCAATTGTTTGCTTCCTTGAGAAATTATACGCATGTAACCGTAACCAAATGGCCATTATAAAATAAAACAAAAAGTGGTTACCACTCTTTATGGGTACGCCATAAAAACAATGGGTACATGTGGGTATAAAACGATGGATTGATGACGGCAATGACGGGGCAAAGAGCAATAATTCAAATTTAATGACTTTGGGCCAATCATTTGCATTTCGTGTCATCAATATTCAATTAGCCGATATGGAAAGTGCAAAACGAAACAAATCATACGCGAATATAAGTATTAGCCAGCCCAGTCGTAATTAGCTTCAATGCTGTGAATGAGGTTATTCAACTCCATGGAACTTATGTAAACGAATCGGAGAGCGATCGAGCGAGCCAGCGAATGAACCAACGAGCCCGCCGAATGCAACTATAAATTCAATCAAGCGAAATTCCCATAATTTGACGCTTAAGTGGACACCAAAATGGTGGAGTTCGCTTTTGGAGCTTGCGACATAATAACCGGAGAGCAGCAGCGCCGGCAAACAATTGCGAATCAAATGCCAGATAAAGTGAAAGCAGCAGCAGCAGCAGCAACACAGTGGCCACAATAACAACAACGAACAAAACATGTTGCAAGTAATCCACTCAAGCGGGCGTGGGCGCAGCAATTGTTGCTGATGTTGCAGATGCTGTGGCTCCCAAATGCCAGAGATCATCAGCGGCTGCAACTAGAGATGGTAGGAAAAATCGTGAAAGTGCAACGCAACTTCCCTCCACGATGTTATGTGATCAGCTAACACATAATCCTCTCAAATAAATATAAAAACTCACTTTTTATAAAGGCCCATTGTCGAATATATGATTCCAATTAAAAAGATTGTTTTGGGACTTCATGTGTAAGAGTGAAAGTTGCCCATTATTGTAAAGTCATCAGGGGAGAAGCCAAAAGGTATAGTCTATTTTTTAAAGGAAACTTAAAAAGGCTATTTGGATTAATGAGTGGTTTTTGTAGATCATTTGAAACAAATATAACACCTATGTTGGAAGGAATTGTATGAAGTATTTCATTACTCATTTTCAGAGTGATGACAGAATAAAAATCCAACAAAAAGAAACTCAATTAAAAATTAAAATATGTACTCATATTTCTTGTACATGAAATGCATTCTCACAATTACAACTTTTCTCGAAGTTGAAGTCAAATAAATATCAGTCTTTGTTCAGAACCACTATAATTCCCAAGAAATCTAGCTGAATATTGATTAATCCCTCCTCTCAAATGCAGCTTCAAACACCTACATCTCAGTAGAGAGATCTCTGGCAGATGAAGATCTTCTCACGTGACCATCGCTTGCAAAAGCCCAGCCATAATGCAATTTTGCTGTCATTTTTCTTTTGCCATGTTCGTTTCTTTTGCCGGCTGGCGCCGCTTGGCACCAACCAAATAATCAGCGAAATAGCCAACCGACTGAGCAACCTTTCGGCCAGGCAAGCATCCCAGGCATCCAACATCCAACATCCAACTTCCAGCTAAAAGCCATCAGCCACCGAGAGGCCGAGAGGAGCGGAGTTCCATTGTGGTTTTGGCCATTCGCCGTTGACTGTTTGCCATTTAAGGCGAGTTGCGCGCTTGAGTCTTTCGTTTTTTCTATACCGTTTTTTTGTTTTGTAGTCTTTTGAGTTTGTCGTACTTGGTTTTTGGGACACAGCAAATGCTTTTTGGCCTGACGATTATGTAATATGCCGAAACAGACACACGGGCAGGCAGGCCGAGAGTGTGTGGCCAGCAGCGAGCGAGCACATAGGTAAATATAATTTATCTGCTGTTGTGCAAAATTGGTTGCCGGAGAAGAAGAAAAACTTATTATGCTGGCTAGGCAAATGGGCTTTTTATGGATGATTTCCCTAAAGAAATTGCCCGCGCCGCCTCTAGAATTTCAATTGCAGTCGTCGTCGGTGATTGACGTGCGTCAGTCAGTCAGGGCTATAAATAAAAGTTTTGCAAAGGCAAATGCCTACGTCTGAGCTGCTGGACGTCTGTCAGTCATTTTAATTGCACAAAGCGTTCAATTTGTAATCATTTAATTGTCATCTTAATGCGACTCGAGTCGCGGCAAGCTGGCCGGTCGATTCCCCACATGTCCCCACATCTGGCGCAAAAACAAATTAGGGGCAGACACAAATGTTCTCTTTGTATTATAATAGATCTTATCTCCAGTGGACGCTGGCCTTGAATTTCAGCTACGAATACGCAAAATAAACAATCAAATCGAGCGAACTTGTTTGCCGAACTGGTTGGGTTCGGTTTCGGTTTCAGTTTCAGTCTCTGTTTTATTTATTTTTTTTTTAACTGCTGTTTTCCTCTTACACACGATTTTAAAGTGAAATTTTCAGATTGTGTGTCACCTGGCTGGGAGCACTCATGTGACTCAGTTTTGAATCTGCATATGGACGGGTTTTGCTGTTTGTTTTTGGGGATCAGTGCGGTTTTTCTGAGAAGCTGTGAAAGGAAATTTCTTTTAATTTGTCACACTCGAAAGTATGGTTAGCGCATTTATGCTGTTTTAAAAAGAGGATAGTCAAAATGTACTTAAAATGAGTAACACTTCATTAAAGTTTAAAAAAATGAAGGGTCGTTTGTACTATTATAATATATGTTATGCTGATATTCAAATAATAACAATTTTAATTATTATGTTAGTTGGGAAAATTTATTTAACTTCTTCTCTAAAGTTTATTTAGAATATTTCATGTTTAATGGAACCTTATTCCTGTTTGCTCCAATTAAGTCCGTTGATTTTGAATAAAAACACAAACTTCCTGTTGTTCTAAAATCATTGGAGATTGAAAGATCTTGAAAGGCAACCATAAAATAAATAACTCAAGCTTCTGTAGAGGAAATCCAAAGAGAACTTGTCCCAGTTCAATGTCAACATCTTTTGTCAAGTACACGATGACCTGCAAACGAAGTCATCCATCCACAAAACCGGATATATAAAACATTATCCAATCTCTCCGGCGGCTGACTCGGACTCGAAGCTCCACCCACCGCCCCCCCGTTCGTGGCTGGCCATTAATGAGGTTCATATATATTTAAATATATATTTTTTTTCGCTTGCCTATCTCTACGATTTTCCATTGTGGCTGGGCGTGAAGTATGCTCAGCCACGATCCGCTCGCCCAGGTACGAACTCAGGTACTCAGGTATATACATACAAATATATGGCCATTTGTTCGAGTGTGTGATTATGTAATTTCGTGGCTGTTCGCTGTTTTGTTTAGACTTCTCGACAACAGCCACAACTACAAGTTTATTCCGATGGCATTTTACTTTTGGTTTCGGTCGGATGTAGGTTGGGGTCACATCTCCGCCGGGCAACTGCCATCAGGTCTCCAACTCGGTCGCCGTTGCCGTCCCCGGTCCCTCATTGTTTCGAGCACGAAGAGCAGCAGGCAATAAAACCAGTAGAAATACAGAAAAAACGTCAAAGAAAACTGAAAAAAAACAGTCGGCAATGGCAGCAGTTACAGTTGAGGGCCCAAACAATTTTAAGTAATTTTTGAAATTTTCAACAAAACATGCCGAAAATTGCCAGAAGATGATCTAAGACTTGAGCTGGTTGGGCGTTCGTTAAGAATCTCGTTATTTATCGCGTTTAAGTAAGAAGATGATGCAAGAATATATCAGCTTTAGCTAGAGAAATAGTTTTTCTTTAAGATATTTTCTATATACAAGAAGATATTTAATAATTTATTCTTTTTAATAATATTTTTAGGAACTCCCCCGCGCTGAACCTCTGCTGGGTGCCGCCGGAACTGGTGACGAGTCTGAGTTGCAGAACCTGGATTCGGAGAGCCACAAGGCTGAACACAGCCAGGATGCTGACAGCAACGACAAGGACAACTCGTATTCCGACAGCGATGAGACCGACGAAATGCAGAAGTATCCTGGCAAGATGCCGCTCGAGCTGGACTTGAGCGACCTGGCTGCCGCCATTCTGCGCAACAACAAGAAGTAAGCACTCTTCAAAATTTTAATTTAAATAAATATATTAAAATTTAGGAAAAATCATATATGTATGTAGATTTTAGACCCTCGACAGATTTTAATTAAATGTTTTTATTTCCTTCAACAGATCCCGCATGAACTGCGTGGTGGAGCGCAAACACGCCGAGGAGATTGTCGACTCGCCCTCCAAGACTGTGGCCCTGCCCTTCGGCGTTAACCTGACCACCGACCCCAAGAAGGCCCGCATCACCGGCGAGCGCATCTCGATCTTCTGCGACGGCGGCGACGACAAGGAGAAGGAGGAGAAGGAGGCCAAGCGCCAGCGCGAGCAGGAGGAGGAGGACTCTGATGAGGATGCCGAGCCGCTGCGCCCCATGTTCATTCCCTTCCAGCGCGTAAACATTCCCTTTGGCCGCATTCCCGACCAAATGCCGCTCACCCATATGCCCCAGCGCATGATGCCGCCAGCCATGCAGATGCACCAGCAGCTGCCCCAGCAGCAGCAGCAGGGACCCATCATCATCCGCCAGCTGCCGCCTCCGTTCCAGCACCTGCCCATGCGTCCTCCTATGCCGCCGCAGGTGATGCAGGCCCCTCGCATGGAGTCCTCCGAGGAGATGCAGATGCAGATGCCCAAGATCCAGACCCTCCGCATTCACATGCAGCAGCTGCCCTTCCGCGAGATCCATGTGGCCGATGATGTGCCCGTCCAGATTCCCGCCCAGCAGCAGCAGCAGCGCCAGGAGATGCAGCAGCGACAGGAGATGCAGCACCGCCAGGAAATGCAGCAGCGCCAGGAGCAGCGTGACATGCCCCAGATCCAGATCCAGCCCATGCCCTTCGGCATGGCCCTCCAGCGCGTCGGCATCACTCCCGAGGATCTGAGGAACATCCAGCGCATGGCCGAGGATCGCATCACCGACGAGCTGCGTCGTCTGGCCGCCGAGGAGGGTGCCGAATCCAGTGAGGGCAGCGATGAGGATGTCTCCTCTTCCGGCGAGCAGGCCACCACCGAGTCACAGTCCCAGCCCCAGTCCCCGGTGCCCCAGCAGCAGGCTCAGGCCGAGCAGCAGCAGCAGCAGCAGCAGGAGGAGCAGCATCAGGAGTCCCAGGAGCGTCAGGAGCAGCCGGAGCAGCCCCAGATGCGCATCCAGCGACTGATCCTGCAGCCCCTGCCCGAGCAGCCCCGCGACACCATGACCCCGCCCATGCCCGATCAGCTCCAGCAGCTGCCCTTCGGACGCATGGTCTACGGCCGCAGCCTGGCCACGCCCGTGCGCATCCCGGTGCCCATGATGCAGGCCATCCAGGAGGGAGGACCCGCTGCCCCGGAGGAGTCCCAGCGACCACACTGTGAGTACACATTCCAGGTGTTCAAATGTTTAGTCAAGACAGAATTTATGACAAATTCTTAAGAATACTTTTGTTTTTTTTTTCAATTAAATGCAAGACTTTTTTAAACAACAATAAATAGCGAAAATCTATAAATTTAAAGCTACACAAATCAGAAATTCGCAGAAATTACAAATTCTTTAATGGAGATAAGAGTTCCAAATAATATGGAAAATATATTAATATATTTCCTACTAAAAATTAAACATTAAAAAGATTGTCTCTAAGCAATCTGGCTCTCTCAATAATAATCTTTATGTAGTCTGCTTTATATTAGAATAATTAAATTCATTTATTTCTCCCACTTTAAATTTTTCCATTGTCGAACTTGATTTATGAACGAATTGAATGGATCCGTAATTAATGATTCTGAGCATTCAATTAGTCTCGAATCAAGATCGAACAATCATTAAAATGGATGAGCAAATTCTAAAAATACCCCTTGCTTTCATTGCTTATTTTTGTATAATTTTTTATTTTATTTTTTCTAATATCAAATTTATTCTTTTCACAGTCGTCCAGCCTCGTTCCGTTTAAGTAACAAGAAGACCACGCCTGTGATTGCTGCTGTGCGAATCGAATCTCGACGCGGGGGAAGAGCGAGAACAACTAGGAGAAGGAGTCATAATGTCACCAACTAAACCCGAAGAATCGATTGAATTGTAACCGAGTCGTCTCGATTTGTTTTGTTATTAAAGCAGCTTAAAAAAAGAAAGAAATGTTAAAAAAAAAACGCCAAAAGTATAACAAGAATCTTTCCAATCCTCTTTCCACCACTTTGGGCCTTCTTTTAATCCTCTTTCTCTTTCTCTATATATTTCTTATTTTGTATATTTTATATTACTCCGTGTATTACATTCCAACCAATACAACAACAATACAACAATGAAAAAGAAAGCAACTTCCTGTGAAAAATGAAAAGAAAATTGTGAAAGTTTTCCAAGTGTTTTTTCTTTCAGTTTTTTTTTTGAATTGTCGACAGTTTTGTTTTCACGTAAACACGCACAAATAAATCCGATGGAAATTTTTGTACATAAATTATTATCGTATTTTTAATTAATTAATTGTCTTGTGTAGTTGTTAGTAAATTAAGAACGAAGCTAAAGCTGAAGCTGATCTGGTATAATCTTGATATAATCAAAATCCAAAACAAACGACAGCAAACAGAAATTTGTACATTTTATAAAAATATATATATTACTATATACACACACACACACATTTTGAAGCGAATAAAATTGTGGATAATTGGAAATCAAACAACAAGTATTTCTGTGACCCTGGTGATTAAAAGGGAAGAAAGTTTAGTCTGGTAAAGATAATATTGAAACGTAAATGGATAAGGAACCAACTTTTTAGTTTTCTATAGATTTTCAGAACGATTTTTCCTTTTTTTTAGAAGGTTCTTAAATAAATGCATTTTATACATGTTATTTAACAAATATTTAGGAATAATATTAAATTTGTTGAGCTACAAAAAATCAGAGATGACGTTTTTATAGGTATTATCCTAAACCAGATAAAACTAGAGCAAAAAACAAAAATCCAAGAAATCTATAGAAATTATGTAGGGATTTTTGGGTGGAAATGACTAGTGTTTCAATTTACAAATCTTTCCCAAGTAATGTTTTTCATGAATTAGCAGTTGATTACTTTAAGATGTTGAATTCTGCAGCTACATACTTCGAAAATAATCTAGATTGGGAAATGGTAAGGCGCTAAAAATATTCGTAGAAGTGTAAAAATGCTGGAAAATCAAACCCCTTAATAAATAAACAAAGTATAGCATTGTTTAAACTTTATTTTCTTTACGTCTTTACCCATGATTTTTTTTTAGATACCGCTCAAATTATACAAATTCGCAAAAGTCTAACAATATTTGTTGTATAAGTGTTACACTCTCTCGTTCATTTTTACAATGTTTGTGCTTGTCGTTTTATTTTCTTTTTTGTATGTATATTATGTATATCTTTAGATAAGTTAAGTTATGTGCTGGTATATACAGTTTTTGCATGTGCACAAGACAGGTTAACAACCGAAGTCAGCCGCGACCGTTGGCGCAGTGATTTTCTTTGATTTCCTTAATAATTCTTTACAATTACATCTTGTATAGTATATATGTGTTTATATATAACATAAGTGACTAATCGTAAGTTGCATTGACGAGTGGGTGTAGATATCTAGGGGTTCTTCTCGATTTTCTCTTTAGGTTTTTGGGTGGGGTGATGTACAATACGTTTTCGTAGCGCTCTTTCGTAATAACTAAATTCGTCTAAGCCTTAAAAACCAAACACGCACACGCTCTGAATACAATTACAGTGTTTCATAACCAAAAGAATTATGAAGGAAACATAAACATATATTATGACGGGATGGCGATGGCGCGGAGTTGGAAATAAAATGTGGATGTAAACATACAATCTTTGTTCCTGGTCGGACTCACTCATTACTTGTATCACTGATTGATTTCCGATTTAGTCAAGTTCCCTTATCCTTTTCGTGTTCTCATATTTTTTGTTTATGTATTTCTAGGATGTAAAGCTGTAACAACGCGAACGCAATTCAATAATATGATAGTAAATATTAGCACTTCCTCACTTCGTTGACTATGACTACTGGGTACTGGGTACTGGGGGGTGATGCGGAATCTTGGCCTTGCCTAGCCATTCTCGCACTGGTGACCCTCACAGTTGCCCCAAAAGATGCAGTTTCCAATGCCGCTGTAGCAGATCAGCGAGACGGCGGTTAGGAAGACCAGGCTACAAATTGTGCAGGGCTTCCGCTCCAGAAAGAATCCGACTAGGTAGAGCACGATGAACATCACGTGCGTCTCCATGAGTGCCGGATTTGTGGGTTTCGGTATCAGCAGCACGGGCAGTAGGCATTGCAGGCAATACATTGTGGGCGTTCCTTCAGGTGCTTCAGTTCTCTGAGCAGCGTGGGTGGTGATGGTGCTGGATGTGGTTTCGGCTATCTCTCTGCGCTCCTGGCCAGAACGTTGACGTGGTCTTCGGCGACCTACAAGCGGATGGGCCGGGGTTTAGTCTTAATGATTCTATAATTACTATCTATCGTTGGTCCTGGGCAAAGGCCAAAAATGCCTCCACTCGTCATTGGCCTCCCTCAGGGGCTCGAGCCATGCTCTTACCTCTCCTCCAGCCGGTGGCCTCTCCGATATAAGCTTGCTTTTTCGCTCGTTTGTTGTGCGTCGTTTACTATATTATCACATATTTACCCAAATGCTACCAAAATAGAGCTGCAAAAACATTAATTTACTGCCGATACTATCGATATTTCTAAAAAACGGATGCATCGATGTTCCTACTTTTCACGCAAGAGCGGGAAATAACATGAATTTATTGATTCTTTAAATTTGAACTATTCGTTGACTTAAAATTTAAAAATAGATCCAGATGAAAAACGTTTAACCACTTTGATCAATTATTTTAAATATTTTAGATACATTTAGCTCGGCATTCGAAATACAGTGTTGGTAAACGGTCAGGAATTAGTGCTGGTTCCTGGGCATAAATGGAACCACTATTACCGCCGGAATTTAAAATCATTGCTGTTACGTGTAATGTCCCAATTAAACGCATTCCCGTCAATGAGTTTGTTTTTATCTGGAAAGCCAAGACTATATAATTAAAAGCAAGTTTATATTTCACTAAAACAAAAACTACCAATGCTGTATACAATATTTAATAAACAAAATGTGATGACACACTGCTCTTTCTACTGGTTGCTCGGCATTATTTGAGGGCCAATGATGCGGTCATACTTTGTTGACAACAGAGCACAGGCTGTTTCAAAATATTTTCCTCTCGCTATCTTTCGCTGGTTTTCCACAGTTTTGTTCTATCTGAAAACGGTGCTAAAACGAAAACAACAATGGACCTAAATAATTTGAAGCTATTCGAATTGTGGATCAGTACGCTTCCTAGTACCAGTGAATTTCAATTAGCGATCCAAAGGGAGTTGGCTGTACCAATCTCACCTGTAGACGCCAAGAAAATTCGTAATTTATCTTCTTTCTTAAAAAGAAAATGGTTGGAGTCATCAAGGACAAAGAATCGATTTGCCAAGAGGAATTCTACATGGCTAAGTGGCTTCACAACGTTTGCAAAGAGCACAACTTTGGAACCCGAACCCAGCACAACCGCCGCAAAAAAAAGAGGACGCCCAACCAAACCATTAGAGGAATGTTCCGAATTTACAAGGAGGAGGAAATTGCAGGAAACCACGCAAGATATCCAGACGACCCACTTGTCCCGGGCGCTGTCAACCAAGTATGAAAAGGATAAGGACAAAACAAGGGCTCAACTAACAAGACTCATAGAGAGTGCAAGCCCGGAGGAACTGCAGAGGATTAAAGATAACATTTCTGGACCTGCGAAGCCATTGCCCACCATCTACACCCCTGAGGAGGCCTGTGCGTTATTTATGGAATTGGAACTCTCGAAGAAAAAGTATATTTTTTTACGAGAATCTCTAATTAGACATAACGTCAAAGTTCTGCCGAAATTACAAAATTGACAAAATAAATAAATTATAAAAAAAACCTTTTTTGTTTTTTTCTTTAAAATGTATTATTTTTTCCCCTAAATACAATCGATCTTCAAATGCATTTTCACATTTATCTTACAGTAGATTGTTATATATCAACAGGAAGACAGTTTTCTTCTACATTTGTTTTTGTTTTTATAATGCGAGCAGTCAGGTTATTTGGATATGAAACATGATACATACAAGCTTGTCATATGGCAACGGTTGATGAACCTAAATAAAAAATAAAGCTACTGCCTCTTCCCTCGATGTCTGTACTATTCCTTCCAGTACAGCGTGTTGGCATACAGCGAAGGAACAGTGGCCAAGGGCAGCAAATATATCCAGCCAGCGAAACCGGCTACATAAAGAACAATGGCGAGGACACGTCGCCAAAGGTCCTGCTGCCACAGGTCCTGGATATCCGGTAGACCCATGTGGTTGCAAAATGCGTGCACCAGGAATGGAGCCACCAAATGACCCGTCCGCGCAAACAAATAGGCTGAATAGAACCCAAACAATGTGGTGTAGGTAAACTGGAATAAACCTATCAACAAGGCAGTGCTCAGTTCCACTCCCAAACTCAGTCGCTCGGCAATGTGGTGCAGGTGAGCCACTCCAAAGAACAGAGGCGTGATGAAGACGGCGACCATGGGCGAAAAGCTTTGCAGGATCAGGGGCATCATGCAGGCTCTGAACACAAACTCTTCGCTTAAAGGTGCCATCACATGATTTCGCACCCAGATAATGCTGCTGAAGGATCCTCGCCAGTAGTCAATATCTAAATGAAAGAGGAGAAACAATAAATATCAATTATTTTCCATTGTTGAAACGAAAGTGAGTCAAACTTAGATTGAATTACACACCGAAATACGAGCGTATCGACTCGTTCTGCATGTTTACGAAGATGGGTCCCAGGAAGAGGAGAGCCGTGAGGGCGTAGGGAATCACCACGGCCTGCCACAGTCCCTCCAATCGGAATCCCAGCAGTTTCGGGAACGGCTCCCGGCTCAGCAGTTCCGGCGAAGAGAAAAAGTAAACAAAGAAGGGAGCCATCAGCATCACCATGGATACGCTGACGAATCTTCTCTTGACGGTCGTGGGATGATCCCGGTTGTGTTTTGTGTTCCAGATATAGAGACTCCCCACGTAAAGCAGCGCCAGCACGAAGCAGCAGCTCACCGAAGTGACCACGGGGATTTGGGGCAGGACATCTTGGTCTGCCGGCTGCGGTGTTCCGATTTTTCCGGCTTCCATCTCGCTCATATTGGACATCTAAACGCGGGTATTCGTCATTCTCTGGATTAGCCGAAAAAAGTACACAAAAACAGCTGTTTTGCAGCAGTGTGACCGTTAAATTTAAATAGAGCTATCGATTGTTTCAGGATCTTAAAAATATAATTTATAATTTTTATTTTATTGCAGTTATATTAATGAAGTAGAGTTATTCGCAATTATTCTTTTATTTTACAAATAAATTATACATCAGTTTTCGGTATAATTGGGGTATTTAATTGATTCACTACAGCCATTTGCAGTCACACCAATTTTTAATATACGGGAAAAATACTAAATATAAAACACAGATAAGCAGCGTGCGGCGGCGGCGGTGACTTTTGGTTGCGTTTTTTAAACAGTTATTGCTGATAAAGTGGGCCGGTTCATAAAAATAAATTCATAAAAATTGTTCCAAAGGAATTTGCAGCCGCCAAAGAACAGCCAAGATGTCGTTTTTGCTGAAGGCAGCCGTCAGCGCCCGCAACATCGTTCATAAGGTTTCCATCCGAACATCTGCGACTCTTCGCCAAAGAGAAGTTGATTTGACCTTTGTCTCCGCTTTGTTTATCTTTCCGCGATAGGTGCCCGTGCGCCAGCTGAACCTCCTGGAGTTTCAGAGCAAGGATCTCCTCCAGAAATATGGGGTGGCCATTCAGCAGTTCAAGGTCTTGGATAACTCCAAAGCCGATGCCGAGGTGGTGAAGACATTTGGTAAGGTGGAGTAGACAAAATTTCGGGGTTTATGTAATCTTCCTCAGCTAATTGATGTTAAATGTTTGTGTTTTTGTAGAGTGCCCGGAATACGTGGTGAAGGCGCAGATTCTGGCCGGTGGCCGAGGCAAGGGCACTTTCGACAATGGGTTCAAAGGCGGCGTGCACATCACCTCAAAGTAAGATATAAACAGTGTGTGTTCTGGGCTTTAATTTCGTAAAATTCTGTTCATTTATAGCTTCTCAGTTGGCTTTAATTAACTTAATTTAACATTTAATTTGTTAGTTTCTCGATTTGATAAATTTTAACTCCCTATTACACAAATTTCTTATTTATTTTTGATAAATTTAAAAACCATCCAAGGAATATCTTTACGGTAGATGAATGCTTATCAGATTATTTGTATTATTATTTAATAACAACCCAAATCTAAACTTCGCCAATACTTTGAGGCTTAATATGATAACAGTTTGAGAACCCCAGAACAGACCCCTAAACGAACTCAAATTTGATAAGGCGAATTAATTTTATTAATGATTGTACTTTCGGCAGCAAGAGCGAGGTGCTTTCGCTCAGCCATCAGATGATAGGAAACCGGCTGATAACCAAACAAACGCCCAAGTCTGGAATTCTGGTCAACAAGGTCATGGTGGCCCGCAGTGTAAACATTACCCGGGAGACGTATCTGTGCATCTTGTTGGATCGCGAGCACAATGGCCCCGTGCTGATTGCCTCGCCGGCGGGCGGTGTGGATATTGAAGCTGTTGCCGAGGAGACCCCTGAGAAAATTAAGACTGTCCCTCTGGACATTGACCAGCCCATACCGGAGGCAACACTGGTGGAGGTGGCCAAGTTCCTGGAGTTCAAGGGAGATGCCGTGAAGCGCTGTGCCGCGGAAATTCAAAAACTCTACACACTCTTCAAGGCCGTCGATGCCGTGCAGATTGAGATTAATCCCCTGGCAGAGACAGATAAGGGCGAAGTGATCTCTGTAGATGCCAAGCTCAACTTTGATGACAACGCTCAGTTCCGTCAGAAGGATATCTTCGCCATGGACATCACCGAAGAGGAGTCCGATCCCCGGGAAGTAGAAGCGGCCAAATACAATCTGAACTACGTCGCCATGGACGGCAACATTGGGTGTCTGGTGAATGGCGCTGGCCTGGCAATGGCCACAATGGACATTATCAAGCTGAACGGCGGTGAACCAGCCAACTTCCTGGATGTCGGTGGTGGCGTAAAGGAGGATCAGGTCGCCAAGGCGTTTGAGATCCTCACCGCCGATCCGAAAGTCAAAGGAATACTGGTCAATGTCTTTGGCGGCATCGTCAACTGCGCCACCATCGCCAATGGCATTGTGGCAGCTTCCAAGAAGCTGCAACTCAACGTGCCACTGGTCGTCCGGCTGGAGGGCACCAATGTGAACCAGGCCCGCGAGATCCTGAAGAATTCCGGCTTGCCCATCCAGACTGCCAGTGATTTGGATGATGCTGCCCACAAGGCAGTGGCTGCTCTTAAATAGAGTGGACTTTTAATTAATACTTCAAACGAGGAAGGATTCTCCATTAAGCAGGAGAAAATGTCTTCCATAAAAATATCGCGACGCACATTAGCATTTACAATGGACAGGCCTTCTATATATAAGTTTTTATCGACAATATATCCGAGATACGTTATTTTAACAGAAGTCTTATTTGAGCGAGGAAAAAGGGTATAAATCTTTTAGACCAAACATTTACATGGTTTTTACATACCAAAAAGGAGAGTATATAAAAAATACTGTTATTTTTCGTTGGGAACCCAAAATTATCTCTTATCGTCTGAGTACAACATCCAATTGGGAAACATCATTGGTGGAATATTATTAAAACACCACGAAATGAGATATTGGACTTTGATTAATGTGAAAACACTTTTTATATAAAAACAAAAATTGGAAAATAAACAATCACGATATAAATATTTATTTTTCTAAAATCTATCGATGTATTGATGTATCGATATATTCTTCACATCCCTAGTCCACACCCAAAGCCAGAAACCAAACAAACATTCCTCGAGGAAAGAACCGAAATTCATTGAATTTCGAACTCAAAGCATGCAAAAATCGTCCCACTTTGCACGCGAGGATTCCCAGGAGCACCTACCCAGCAGCCAAACCCACAACACGGTGAACATGAAGCGGCGCACCCTCTCCGGAAGCTGTGGCGTTGGCGTCTTCGTCTTCGCGTTCGCCTTCATTGTGATTGCCTTTGCAACGCCCAGTTGGTTGGTGAGCGATTATCGCATCACGGGCGCAAAGCTGGACCGTTTGGGGCTTTGGGTGAACTGCTTCCGGTCGCTACCGGACGTGAACGATGACAGCCTGCGGCGGTTCTTCGTGGGCTGTCGCTGGGTTTACGATCCCTTCACCACAGGCTACGATGAAATCAGGGGCTTCCTGTTGCCCGCCTTCATGATAGCCACCCAGTTCTTCTACACGTTGGCCTTCATCGGGATGCTGGTGAGTGCCATTGGAGTGCTGATCTTCTTCCTGTGCGCTGGCCCGGATCAGAAGCACTTCATCACACTCATTAGATCGGTGGGCTATGTGCTCCTTGGCTCCGGAGTGAGTGCAGCCATTGCCGTGATTGTGTTCGCCTGTTTTGGCAATCGGAACGGCTGGATGCCGGAACACGCGAACAACTGGTTTGGCTGGTCCTTCGTCCTGGCCTGCGTGGGCACGGTATTCACTTTTGTGGCCGCCACCCTGTTCCTCAGCGAAGCCCATGTCCAGCAGCGGAAGCGGGTGCAGTTCAAGGAGTCGCAGACGCGTTTCGAGCTGGTGCGCGGATAGTTGCGGGTAAGTACTTGGCCATATCCAAGTCATGGTCACCGGTCTGACCTTCCTTCTTGTTTCTTTTTCAGCCGCAGCAACTAGCACACATTTGCACTAAGGAAAAAAGAATCTACGAAGACACATTTCAGACAAAAAAAGAAACAAAAACATTCCGTCCCCACGAAGAATTCTCACATTTTAACAATTACAGTCGAACTTCAACAAGTAGGAACTGCATGCTAGCCAAACTTGACGAGTAGCTTTTATAATTTTTGTTTCCTTCTAAAATCTTTGGATTATTTTGTGTTTATTGTTTAAAATTAAGCTAAATCTCATATGAAATTGGCCATAATAATTTATTGAAATCTAAAACTAGGACAATTTTAGATTTCAATTAAAAACCTTAAAGAAAGCTTCATTTGTGTATTTTGTATACTCAAATTAGAATACATTTATTGTTTGTGTCTCAAATCCAGTTAAAAGTATAGAAAAGTTATATCAAAACATTTTAGGCAAGTTTAAACCTTTCAAATTAACTTTGTCTATTTATAAAGTTATTATTTTAAATTTCTTAGGCTAGGTTATCATTTTATATACGAAACCATACCGAATATCTATTCCAAATAGTTTAGGGTTCCGCTTAAAGAAGTTCGACTGTAATATTTAGTTTTGTAGTTGAAAAAGTTTATGCAATTGACAGACGACACACCGGCATCCCAGGCTTTCAGTATATGGTACTTATGAATCATCCATCCAATCGACCAGAACAATTCCAAACAAAGACTGTATGTTTTTCCGAATATGAAAAGCACATCGATGCACAGCATTCAATCATCAAGGGAAAGACGCTCAACCAGATGACTCATATGTAGAGTATAATGCGATAATATTTGCATACCAATTTTCGCTCAATTAACGCCCATAGACAACCGGACACAGCCATTCCCCTCCAGCAATTGTACCTACCATTTCTGTATTTTTTGCAAAGTCGCAGGCTAGTCGGAAACTAGCAACGAAACATTACACTCGTGCCTTAATTAGAGAGAGATAACTATTTTGGTATAGTTTATAGTGCCTAAATACAAATTATAATTATTGTTAGAGATACCTGACGACCGACGACGACCTGCGACCTACGACAATACCCAAAAGTCTAATTGGATTGCATAAACTTCTGCTAAGCATAGTGCCTTAAGACCCAGAGAAAGCTAAGCGAATCACATTTGTCCATTAACTTTAAGCAATAATTATTCCCTTTTTTACTCGAATATAAAGCGCACAACTACGTACCTTCTTTTGAAGGTACTAAAGAATCTGTATTAGTATTTATCCGTCCTTGCACAATGCTTTTACAAAATCTCTATTTGTAGCATATATTCTAAACCAAGAATTTAGCAATGTATTAAAAGCAAAATGAAACTCTTTTTACCCCATATACAATTTAATATTTGTAACGTCTTTTATGTACAAACGACTTTTAGCTAAAGCGAAGAAAAATAAAGTTTTTATTGTGTACAACATCTGAATGACTGCTTGCATCTTTTGAGCGAGTTCAAGGCAGAGCTTGGGGTCCAAACAATGCATCTGCCGCTTCCAAGTCACTTTGGTGCATTCGACTTAGTTTTCCCATGGCGTTCGCATTTTGGGAAATCCGAACAAACTTTTTGTTGTTGCCGTTGTCAGCTTTTGTAGCTGCTGCTGAGGCAATGCGTCGTCGGATATGCATCGGCCGACTGGAGTAACAATTGATATCCCAACAGATTGTGGGCTGCGCCATGTGTCACGTTGCGATGTCGAAGTCATCTTTTTGTGTTGGATTATTCAAAAGTGATGGATAAATAA
Source organism: Drosophila bocqueti (assembly GCA_018151655.1). Classification (NCBI taxonomy): domain Eukaryota; kingdom Metazoa; phylum Arthropoda; class Insecta; order Diptera; family Drosophilidae; genus Drosophila; species Drosophila bocqueti. The sequence continues at coordinate 4,893,974 of JAECXF010000230.1, forward strand.
TGGCATTAGGACATATGGAATAATAGGGAAGGAATTAAGTATTGTAATCCCCTTTCATTATTATAATCAAAGCTAATATGTTCGAAGGTGATTTACCTTAAGTAGAGTACAAATTAAACCAATTTAATATAAATATCAAAGAAATTTTTAACTTAAAAAGAAACAAAATAGAGCAGAAGGAGATATTTACAGTCTTATAAAGTATTTAAAATTCGAGATAGGATCATCAGGCGAGCCGATTTAGATATATCCGCCAGTCCGTATAAGACAATATTTCGAAGAAACTTATAAGAGAAGTTTGTGTTACCGTATCATATAAGTTTGTTCAAAACTCGGCAAAGAAAATATTAAAAAAGGTTTTTAATTATTGAAACAAGTAAACATTAGGTATATAAATAGTTTAGTGTTCTCAAAATCTGAACAACGAAGTGCTTTTTGAATGCTAAGCAAGTTACGCTACTCACATTCGTACGTAGGCTTCCATTAAGAACATAATCTGTCATTTGCATATTTTAATTTTAAATTAAACAGTTTAATTTGATGATATATTATGAATGCCAGCGTTTAAGAAATGACCTGTGAAAAATTGAATTGGCCGATCTTTGACAAGGGTAACTTTTAAAAGTCGATTTGCTTACGAAACACTTGATTAATTGTGCATTTAAAACGCCACGGAATTGAATGTTTGATCTGCGAAGGCTTTACTTTGGCCGCCTTTCAAATCTTCCAAAAACCCACCAAACTATTAGATCATTTTGTCAACAAAATCTGGCTCATCGGCTCACTCACCACTCACCCGGGCACTTAAAATGTCTTTTAAATGGTAACCATAACAAAATGAAATATATTAATTTATCTGGCTTATAAAGGCATAATTAGTGGATCTGGTGGTTAGAAATCTCGGACAGAAATCCCCCACCCACGTTCTTGTGACCCGACATGGCAATGACATTCAGGGAAGAGACGGAAAGAAAAATGAATCTCTTACGTGATTTTGAGGACTTGCTGAAGCGTAAAATCTGCCGAAGCTAGTGCGGATTGATGGATGGATTAATGTGCAGATTCGCTACAGATCTGATTAGCACGAAACCAAGTCGAAGTCTCAGTCGCCGTCGAGACAAACCGGACGCCCCATGCCCCATGACTGACTCCGGCGAGCGGCCTTGGGGAGAACTGCACAGAAATATGTGCTAAACGCAAATTTATTTACGGACTTTATTATGGCCACCATATCGAGAGGGGGAGCATGAGCATCCAAATCCACATTCACATCCACTTTGCAGTGACCTCACTTGCCGTTAGGCGGACGAGTAAATCGGCTTACTACAATTATTACACGGAACGGATTAAGAACTTGAAAATACGAGTAATTCGGGATTAAGCCAACCGACTGTGTGTGTGTGAAAATTGTCGAGTTCTTGCCGCTCAGGGTTCCTCTGCTTCACAATTACGCACTTTTGATTGACGGACGGACAGCTTCGAAACCCCCTTTTGGAGCAGTTCGCTGATTACATATGAGTTAGGAGACAGCGTAATTATGAAGTGTTCATGGGAAATTAGCATGAACAAAAATCATAATTATTATAATGCTTAATGTTTATGCATATATTCATGGCAAATAAATTAAAACTAATATATATAAATACATTTTATTATGAAACAGACACAACGCAGGGGAGAATAAATTGTTGCTTAATTTGTTTAAAGAGGTTTCAAGATTTTCCATTTGCATAAAATGCCGTGCCGCCGCCAACTAAAACATACAGTAGAACAAGAATTTGAAGTTAATTCCGAGACCGAGACGATGCTTCATTAACAAAAGGCAATAATATACCTGTTCTTAGGCGCTGGCCAGAGATTAATTGCCATCGCTTTGGCCACAATGAAGCATTTTGCATAATATTTTCAATCAAATCGAGCGTCAATGAACGCTTCTACACATTGAAATTAAAAGTTGTCGGCGGTGTTTATCTCGGGAATTAAGAAAAACCTCAAATCGAAATTGAGAGTTTGGTTTGGGACGGCGATTACGCAAAGGTCTCAAAAATAAACTGTTTATAATCAATAAGCAATGGACGAGAGCCATTAGATTGATTACTGTTTGCCACACGCAAACTTTCCTCCAATCCACTCTTTTTTTGGTTTTAAGTTTTGAAGTTTTGTCTATCTATAAATATTGATTGAGTCCGTGAAGGTCGTGCTTAGTCCGGGCTCATTAAATCTTTATGGTCACTGTCGGTTTTATTTTATTTTTGATATAGAACAACTTCTATGGCATTTTACACAAATTGCTTACTGCTGGATTAACTTGTCCAGCCTAATGGGATTCATCAGTTTTAAGAGCTTTCCTTTCTGGTGTGCCTCGATCCCAAATGTTTATATTTTAAGAGCCCGATCTGTTTGCTGGTTTGCTGGTTTGCTGTTTCTTGGTTTGTCGTTCTGCTGACGTTGGTAATTAATGGGGAATTTATTTGGATTCTTGTTTTGGGTATTTTCAGTGTGTATCTTAAACGAGATTAACATGCTTATAAAAGTTTCATAACAGCCGGGGAGTGTTCAGTGTGCAAAAAGAAGCAAGTTTGCATCATGAATATGCAATCGAAAAGTGGAAACATTTCTTTATAGAGTTGAATGAAATTCATTGTCTGGTTATATTCTGCACGGGCAGCCAACTCTGAGGCAAAACGAAAGCGGAAAGATAAAATGAAACAACTTGTATTTCTAAACAGATAATTATAAGGAAAAAAACCCAAATGTGGGCGTGTTCAGAACAAATTAGGATCGGCTCGGAGCGAGTATTTAAATTATTTTTAAACATTTTTGGCGAAAGTTCTTTCAGCTCGAAAGCGAAAGTCTTTCTCTCAGAATTGTCGTGTTGCTTTGTTTCTTCTTTTGTTGAAAGTAAAAGCGCCTGTAATCAGATTAAAATTTATAAATATTTTCTCTTAAGCTTTTGTTGGCAATTCAGAGCTTCAGATTTCCAATTAACATGTTGGCTCTCGTATTTCAAGACAAATGCTCGACTTGTCAGATTTTCAATTCGATTCCCAAAATAAATCATCCGTGGCAAATGGACCACCCGCAGATTAAACCATTCAAAGTCTCACCTCATAGCTGACACCGCCTTTAGAATAAGTATGAGCATTTTATATACACGAATGTCGTGCGTCAGCAAGTTCCTTGAACTTCACACAGTCACCTAAAATAGGCGAACGTGGCAGGGCGAGCGCTGAGACAGTTTGGTGGCTTTTAGTTTAAACACGATGCTTAGTTATTATAGAATATTATATCACACGCCATAACCAGTATCCCCTGGCTGCCCATAATTCTGGCGACCCGCGATATTATCATTCAAATGGTTCAGACCCAGCCACAGTCCCAGCACCAGTCCCAACCTCAGCCCCAGCATCCATCCGCAAGTGGCCAATCCGGACACGCAACATTTGCGCGTCACACAAAAATAGTGCTGAGCCAACAGATCATTAGATATGCTCCTTCTCAAGGGAAGAGAAGCAGAAACCGGAGACAAGGCCATAACTTTTATGTAAAAGACACTTCATAACACTTTCAGATAAGAAACGCGCCTGAGTTATGAAGGAAAAGTGCCATTAACACTCCATGCCGGCCAGAACGGGTTCAAAACCCAAAAAGTCGGGCTTTTAAAACTAAACTAAATTGAATTCACATTCAAATTTATGCGCACACATTTCGCCCGAATCAAATCGGCAATGTTTTTGGCAAATAAAACAAGCTACCAACCCGAACATTGATTAAAATCAAGAAAATAGAGAATGTGGTTTTCTGGCCCGCCAATCGTAAAAGTTCAGTTGTTTGCGCCCGTTCTTGATTGGCTTTTTGAATTTTTAGATTTTATTTAGTATATATATTTGGACGATTTTTTTATGATCTGATTTTAAGAGAGATTTGTGTGCTAATGATGAACCTGAGAATGGATCAGAAGTTGCCTAATTGAATTATTTCTATGCTAATTTGTATGTTTTCCTCCTCGAAATAGATCGTAAAATGTTTGCTCTCGCGGTGTTTCGGCTTTTTTGCTCCCCATTAATATGAAAATGTGACACCTGAGAGGTAGGCAAATATATCAACTTTTGGGGCCCGAGCCAGCTAAAACGTTGCTTAATTTTGAACACTTCTTTACTTTAGTTAAAATTAATGTTTGTTTTTATTTGTGCGAAGCCTCAATGCCACTGGTTTTATTTTATTTTCGTATTTCGCTTCAGCATGAATTCCTTTTGAGGCGGTTTTTTCTGGCTTGTATTTCCTGGCCACAAAATATATGTGAGCCGACGCATTATATTTCAATAAATCAAGAAAGATAAAGAATCTAAGCTAGCAGGTGCGGCGTTTAAGAGGTGTCTTAAGAGGCTTAAGAGAGGTGGGATTTAATTGGAATGGTATCCTCCGGTTTGATTTTGTAAAAACAATCGTTAAACTTTTTATGGACTAATCGTCGCCGCTCGAGTTGAGGTTTCTGCATTTTAGGCACTTAAAGAGCTGCGGCTTATTTTCGTGTGAGCTTAATTTGGTGTCATAATTCAAACAAATGCCTCGCACATAAATTAATAAATATTTATGGTTTTAGTGCTCTGCGATTTCGAAGAAATATTTAACAGGCTTAGGCAAATAAGTGTGCATAGCTAAAGCCAACATAAGCGGTGGTTAAAGTGTATCTCCTCCGCCGGATTCCAGTCACTCGAAACGGAAGTAAGCAGTTGAAACTCACTGCGATGAATTTCGCTTGGTGTTGACAGTCGGCGCCGAGACAGAAGTGTATTGATTGATTGCAACAAGGTGAAGGAAATTTGTTTGCAGATTTGTTTGACCATGTTCGGCCTTGGCTCTCTGCTCCACCCCCTCAGCGTGCTGTGCTCCTCCACGGCTCACCGAAAATACAAGATGCCTTTATGTTCTTCTCCACAAGAGTTCCCCGTATGCAAATCACTTGTTTATATCTGTGTTAGCAGCTGCTACTACAACCTCCACCTTGGCTCAAACAAGTTCTTGGTGTCTGATATCATTGATAAGATGGCCAGGCGGATTATGTATATGGCCAAATGCCTAAGACAATTGCGGCTGTCACTCCAACAGACCCGGTCGTCATTTGTCTTGGCCATTATATCAGCTTTTAATTGGCCGCGAATTTTTTTTTTTCGCTCTCGGGAATTTCTCACGTATTGTGCGATGACCAGAGCCGCAAGGCAGGAGCGGATTGGAGGTTTAACTTAATATTTAATAAGAGTAGATACGCAAGAAAATATTTTTTAATTCAATAAACAAATTGCTACGATTATTACTAAAGTATTTATATATTTCTTGCAGATTTTTAAGCTACAAATTTATATCTTTGAAATATCATAATTAGGTAATTTTAATGTATATATGTATAAGAAAATAATGTATGTATTTTACAATATAAACATACGTCACTGAAAACCCCCACACAACTTTTGTTGCCACAAAATGTTACCTTTTGTTTGATTATATTATTATCTTTATTTCCCCTCCGCCTTTTAACAATCCGGCCCTGTTTTTGCCAAAAAATCACCTCATAGGCCTGTTCTTCTTTTGATAAATAACTTGACTAATAATTTGACTAATGCATTTTTAATGAAACTCCCCTTCAATATGACATCATTCAAAAGTCGTTCGTCTAGAGCGGCGAAGTTGGACAGAAACTCAAGCTGAAATAATTGCAGGCAAGCAATTCCCCAACAAATTGGCAGCTCTTGAGAAGTTCCCTAAGAATGTCATGAGTTACTTACAAATTCATTACCAAGTTTCTCTGCCAGCTTCTTAAATTCATGGCTGTCATTAAACTTTGCGAGAACTGGCCAGAAACGGATGTAAATTGTATCTACGCGTATGCATCTGTGCTGTGACGCATCCATGAGTTCGTTTCCTTTCACTTTAAAAACTTCTCCTTCAACGGGGCGGAAGCCTGACATTAAAGGATTACATGGGACGGTCTCTCTTTTTTTTTTATTAAAAAAAATTAATTTCAGACGAAAATTAAAGAGAGACGCCCTGAAGAATGAGGAAAAGGCAGAGAAGGGAGAAAAGGACTTCATAGTTGATTAATTTTCGGTACACAGCAGAAATAGCAAGGGAAACAGTTATCATTTTAGTTTTAAATGTTATATATAAACATTTTAGAGAGATCAAAAGTGTGATATTAATTAGGAGTTTTTATATTGAATTGTATTATATATATTTTTTTTCCTGTGCACCAAGATTCAGATTGCACAAGGGCACCCGGGGCAAAGTCATTCAACTTAGGTTACATAAGCATCGATGCGTGCGGCTAAAGACGGAAACAGCTGCAGGGAATTCACTCGCATGTATGTATGTATGTATTTAACTGATAACTGAAGGTCGTCGAATGCAACATGCAACATGGACTTACACCAGGCATCAAGGGATCCAGGGATCAAGGGATCAAGGGACTTGCCCTGCACACCCATGACTCATCCGCGGAGAGACGACACGCCGGCATTCGGTTGAGCGATTTATGGTAACGATACCCGGCATCACATTTTGCATTCCCCAAGCCACGCATCATCTCATCTCATCGACTTGAGTCAGAGCCATTGACTTTTGGTATTTTGAGAGTGTCTCGGAGGCTGCTGCAACAAATTGTTTTCGGCTTTTGGTAGGCTTTCTAAATTTGGCGTTCTGCCCCAAAATGCTGGACACTGCGTGGAGCTGCTCACTCGCCACGGATTCTTCTTGTTCGCATGAAATATTGATCTTAGGTTAAAGTTGCTCACTTTGCCCCCCCTTTTCCGCTTTTTTCCTCAAATCGAACTTGACTTTTGGGCTTGTTAAAAGCGTATCTCAAATGCGATATTTCTATTTATATATTTGATTTCTTGATAGTTTCGCCAGCTTATGAATTTGATTAACAAAAATTTAACTTGTTTTGCGACTGATGATAGCTAAAAGTTTTCGGTTTTTGTGGTTTTGTTCTCTCAAAGGTCGTCTCCACAAAAAAAAGAGACGAAAAAAACTCGCGTATTGTGTGTGACTCGGTGTGGTCATAAAAATAAAGATTTGTGTGGGCTGAAAATTCGCAAAAAAGGTAAAATAATATAATATATATATTTATTTAAATTTGACAGAACTCAAATTTGGATTAAATACAATTTAAATATATACAATTTCTTTGTCCCTTTTCACACTGACCAAAAAATAAATATATAAATATATAACACTTTGCCCGAGGTGTTACCATTTCGCTTTTGTTTTTGGCTTATGTTTAATAATTTTACTGTCAATGAAACTCTGCCAAAAATGCATTTACATATGAAGTAAAATTAAAGCAAAACGAAAACTACCAGTTTTAAATGTTTCACTTTATTGTTGGCCCAGCTTGAAGCTGCGAAAAATAAAGCAAAAAAAAAAAGAAAAATCTTAATAATCATTTGAGAATGCCGAAGGCTTTTGAGGATATACCCAGATTACTAAGCGATGTCAAGGTCATTGCCGGGAACTCGGACTCGGATACACGGTAATGAACAAGGAATTTCGAGAATGCATTCAGTTATTTGACTCATTCCACTTGCTTTGTTTTGTATAGTCTATTAATAATTAATGTGCTCACGATAATCCCAGCTTAATATAGCCGGTGGCATATATTTTTGTTGAAATTTATATTTCTTAAGTTTTAACTAAACCCACGTAGACATATATTTTACAAAGAGCCCCCAGCAGGGTTCGATTTTTGCATGCTGCGCCAAGATTCGATTTCATTCGAATGCTCTATATAGGGGTAACGTCGAATGTGATTAATAATATAATATATATCATATACATTGTGTTATAAAATATAAATATATTTATTTATATATTTTTAATCATGGTGATTCGACTGTTTGTCAGATCACAGATCATAATAAACCCCCTTTAATGTTTAAAATTAAATTGCAATAACACTTTCTTTTCTCCTTAATTAAGTTCTTGTCACAACAGCTTCTTCTCTGCTTTATTTTCTCCCCATTTCTTAAGAGTATTTTACGTTCGTTTTTTCCGCTTATTTATTTTCATTTTTATAGTCGAAATCACTTGTACATTGTCTTCATTCCGTGGGTTTCGCCTTGACTTAAGCATTGCCATTAAATTCATCCTGTTTTATGCCCAACAGCAAAAAAGAAGCAGATTATTTTCTGTGTCAATTGCTGTCTTCAAGAGCAAACCAAGAGTCTGGTATAAAGCTGAAAACGCTTCCCCTTTTTCGGTTGCAATTTAATCCGAAAAATGCGCCTTAAATGTGATCAGCTCTTAGAGAAATAAATGCAACAACTGCATGGGGATTATTCTATGTTATTTCTGTGAGTTTGTCTAAGCGGATCATCAAACGGAAGCGTGTCGCAACTAAATGAAAATAAAGGTGTCTGAATTATGGCAAACGGATTGGCAGCGATTTCCTATCCGGCGTGAGCTCACAGATTAATTTCTTGGCTACCGTGTGAGTTCATTTCAAGATATAGAAATATTTATATAATGGCTCATTTGTGATCAATAGCCGAAAGATTCCTGTATCTTAATTATGGCTCCCTAATACACAGGAAGAGCAATGAATGTATACGGAAATCGAGACGAGTTCGTGCGGCAAGCAGAGCTTTAATTAAATCAATAAACCATCTAAATACTTTTAGCAACAAGAAATAAAGACCAAAATGCAAACGCAGCCAGTTAGAACTATCAACGGCGGGAGCCAGCAAAAAATCATAGGGGAAAAAAGCAACATTCTATTCGTATAGCTAAAATATCTATGCGATTAACGATTAAATTAAATCAAAATAAACACGAAAAACTCGAATTTTCAATTAAAGACTAAAAAATGTTCTCTTTGGACAAACAAAACAGAAAACAATAAAACATAAAAGAGAATAAATAATATGTTGAAAAAAAAATCAATCTTTAAATATTAATGAACCCCCCTCGGAGAACCTGAAAGTGAACTGAAATTCTTGAGACACGCAAGCAGATCCTAGACAACGACAACGCCATCGAGATCGAGATCGAGATCGAGTTCGAGATTTTGGAGAGCGTCTCCGAGTCCGAGTCCGCGGAGAGTGCTCAATTTATCAAGTATACGACCTGTGGCTCGAGCAGCTCATCTCTCCGCTTGGCGCTTGGCCAAATAAATTAACGTATCCAGCGAAAAGGCGTGCATAAAAAATAAAAAATCAAACTTGTTCCCACTCACACACTCACGCACTTTAAGCCCCAGAGTCTCTGTCACCTGAGTAGGTGTGCGTGAGCTGCTGGGTGTGTGTGTATATGTGCTGCTCTCAAGTCTCGAAATTCGATTTCAGTTTTTCAGTTTTTTTCGTGTTCATTTTTTTCGCCTTTTTGTTTCGCGTCTGCCTCTGTTTATATGGCAAAGACGCGATGCGTTCATCTTCAGTTCGTCCACATCGGTCACCACGGTATGAGCTCTAGTTTAGGCTCCTAAAAGTAAATACTACTAAACCCCAACTAGTGATCCACTAAATGGAAACCCATAGCCAACCATAGGCCGAACTGTACTAATTGCAAGGATAAACACCACGCAAATTCTTCCCAGCCTTGCTATCTCGTGTGAAAACTGTGCCTGAAACCCCAAAAATTAATGCGTACAAACATTTTCTTCTTTTTCAAGATTGGAAATTGGATAACTGAGTTTATTCCATTGTAAAATCTAAAATACCTAAATATTTACTGGCGTTCCTTGTGTCTAAAAAACCGTAAAATTCGTTGCAAAATGGCGCGTGCAGCATTATGCATGGTAAGTTGGATATAAATGGGTAAAGTTTTGAAATATTATGGGGATATTAAATTGAAATTACCCATTAAAGGATTTAATTTAAAATTAAATTGCTTAAAAGTTGCGAACTATTTAATTTTTTATTGGTACGCAATTAATTTTTTATTGTAAACAAAAATCCTTAAACTTAGTTAGGTTTTTGTACTACCACCTTATTTTTGGGTTCTCGTATTCAATTTATATTTACACAAATTTAAATGTTATTTCACTTCTTATTTTGTAACAATTTGGAGACACGAAGAGCATTTAGCACCGTGTTAATGAAATGCAAATAAATACCCGAGAAATACTTCTGCTTCGTTTGTTTGATTACAAAACGAACAATGAATGCATGGCAACCAAGTTTGAAGGCTTCGAAGAGCCGTAGAATATCTGTGGAGCTCATAACCAATAATAGATGAACGCATTTTAACGAGCGTTAACAAGTCCGGGTCAAATTGCAACTATTTCGGCTTACTTTTTGTTCGAGTCTACTGACTAAATATAAGTTTCTCGCCAGCAACTTAGTAATGATAGTAATAATAATAATAATAGTAAGCGACCGGCATTTTCTGGGCAAACAAATACACAAATACCGGCAATTTCGTAACGATCACAGATACTCTTCTGTTTGCTTAGCGCGCACAACGCAAAAAAGCGTCTTGCCCACTTTTTATGTGGCTGCTTTTTTTCGCTGAATTTTTATTGTTGTCATTTGAAATCCAATCGATATTCGTAATTGTGTTGTTTTAGTCAAAGTATATAGAAGACGAGTCAACGGACAAAAATGTGGTAGCAGCAGGGAAAAAGGTTAACAATTTTGTTGTTCACGGAATAAAGCGTAGAGAGAGTTGAGTTTTTGTATAAATGACATCGAATTATGGCGGATTTCGAATGCAAATTCCGTTGTATCATTTGTAACGTTTTTTTCTGGTTTTGCCTAGATCCGTTTTTGCGAAAGACAAATTATGAGTCAAGGATTCGCTTCATTAGGAAAGACTATCGCATAAGAGTGTTAATTTGATTATGGCCCCAAAGAATCTTAGATAATACTCATCCCAAGCTGTTAATCGAGCTCAGGCTATAAATTCCGCCCAAAAAAAGTTGTGTTTTTATAAGGTGCCATAATGACGCTCTTAGCAGGCTGAGATATCATCTCGATTCGGGCTAGAAAAAATGGATTTTGTCTCAGGTTCTGTCACCTGCCAAATGCTTCGTGCCTTTGACCCCTTCTTCCCCGTTGGGATTAAGCTTTTCGGTTTCGGTATTTATCACGACGACGGCCGGCGGCCTAAGCTGCTGCTCAGTTTCTGCCCAAGATATCTCGTCCAGACACGTACACAAGACATGAAGGGGGGAAACCCCGAAATCGGGGGCGAGAAATATTGTTTATGCCCCGCGGCAAGCGTTGACAGGGCATCTCATCTTGGCCCACAATTCTTTTTATAATAAATTTGGTTCTCCGCTTTGGTTGTGCGGAATTTTAAAGAGTGCGCGGAATTTTCTGTGCCTGCAATCCGAGGAGATTTAATCGCTCGTTCAGCGGCCAAGTTTGTGTCATAAAATGGAGTAGCAAAAGTCGAGATTTGCATGACAAACAGCTGGCTTCTGTCTCTAGGCAATTGAAATAAATTGAGGCATTTATAAGGCTGTAAAAGAGAGCGTTGAATAGTGTAGCTTTTACAGTTAGGAGAATTTAAAGAGTACTGAAAATGGGTCATTATTGCTGGGTTGGAGTTTCAACAATTTAAAGGTCGTGAAAATATCTATGCCAACGTCCTAGGCTGGAAACGATTTTCTTGGCCAGAACAGCCCTATTACGTAAGAGTTCATGGAACTTTTGCTACTCCCATTCACTTTTATCGCTCATCAATTTTTCTATTCTTTCTTCTCCCCACTTTGACTTTCGATATTTGGGGCCCAAAAGGTTTTCGTTCCCCGCCCCGCATTAATTTGGCTTGCCAATTTTAATACGGAATCTATAGAGATACATATATCTTTGAGACAAAATCTAGAAATGCAAATTAGACTCTTGATCGCCTGTCAGCGATTAGGAGAGACAATACATTATTGGCGATGATGGAGTCTCGAGGAAGTCTTCGGGGCTGGTTTAAATAAAAACGAAAACGCTTCGCCAAAGGCATTATATTAGCTTCAAGCCAAATGCCAAAAGTTGAAAGTAAAAGTTTTTTCGCTAAAGTCCGTCCAAAAATATATGATGTCACGCGGCGGAGCCAACGGTTTATTTTTTAATTGCATTCATAAATCAGAACAAGTCGAGTGGAAGTTCACTGACAGCCAGTTTAATGAGCTACACATTCGCCGGACAAATTCCCAGCTTTGTCCGCGATCAGCCACCTGACTAATTCCTTAGCCCAAAAGTCCATCGATGAGGAATGAACTCATTAGCACGGTTCTGCTCTCAAACACAAATTCTAGATTCGGCGCTAATTAAAGCAGCGTCTGGATTAACTGGAAAATCCGAAAGAGCCGAAAAAGGCCATCGCCCATAGCTGGTCAGACCCGTTCGAAGCGAGATCATATCGATCGAGTTGAGAAGTTCTAATAACTTTTATCTTTCTGCGGAACTTGTTGCCGGGTAGGCTCATTATGAATAACTCTCTGACATTTTTACTATCATCGTTTCGACTCTGGCTTTATGTGCATATATGTCTGGGGAAACATGCATTTGGAAACACTGACGAATTTCACAATTCCCCAGCGGAGTTTCGGTTGGAAGAGAAATTTCACAATTTCTGGGCAGACCCGAAACTGCATCCCACAAAACAAGGGAAAAAGATGTCATCGATTAAGGTCGTTGCATTTTAATTCGATTTATCACAAATAAGAAAAGAGAAAAAGATGTTTTCTTGTTCAATTCAAGATACGAGCCGACCTTGAAAAGTATAAATACTTGCACGAAAAAAGTTTCGCTTCGGCCAACCGCCAACCGTCAACCGCCAAAGGGCAAAAGCAGTCAAGAGGCTCCAGCGAAAAGTGTGGGGATATGACTAAACTGGTTTGCAGCATTGGGATGCTCACGATGATGATTATGATTATGATTAAGGTGATCATGAGAAGAGGTTGTATTTGAAGTCATGTAAACAGCCAGAGAAACAAACTCTTGTGCGTGCGAATAAGTCGATTAATAAATGGTTTTTGCCAGCTCCGAGTTATGCAAAAATGTTCAAGATTCATTGGCTCATTGTGCATACGACTACTCGCTGGAGAACTTATGGCGATGGTTCTCAAGGCGGAGTTACGCTTTTTTTGGGTCACCGCGACAGCCGCCACTCTGCGTAGATGATCTATGCGACTTGGAATTGATTTACTGCATCTGCAACTCGCACTCCTCGCACTGCGATGGCTGACACCTCTCATACATAGGTGGTATTCATATTTGTGGCCCACATTTGTTAGTTGCTTTTTGTGCTTAATTGATTGGCAATTGATTTGGGGCTTTGTGGCAGCTCAAAAGCGGGCTTGGCTGCCCCCTTCACTCAATTAAAGAGTTTAATTACGCGCAGCAAGTTAATTTGTTAACCCAGTTTTGAAATCAGGGTGAAGTTTATGAGGTTTCAATGGTCAGTTAAAATACAGAAATTAATACAAGTTGAAAAGAAAATATATATACCAAGAAAGATGATTAGTTTTCTAGAGTAAATCTAACTCAAAGAAACTTTCCTCATTTATTAATTAGAAATAAAAATGTTCTTTCAAGGTAGAACTCCTTCGCTTTGAGGTCTTCCATTCAGGAAGTTGTTTTCCAGCAATTTCTGATCAATTTTGTTGGTTCTTTGACTTTCCTAGAACTTGGGTGCCTCCTCCACTTCATTGAATATTTATTAGCTCTTTCCTGGAATTTTTCCAAGAAAAACAAACGACATGCCATCAATCAATCCATCAGTTAGTGCGGTCGTGTCAGCGAAAACAGTTTTCCTTGACTTTAACTAAAATGCAAAAAAGAGCTTCGACAATATGCTAGTTTCCCATGAGTTAAAGACAAAGTTTTCGACTTCAAAAGTAATCATCGACTCAGCAGGCAGAAAATCAATAGTATCTGAAAAAAATGAAAAACTTTTGTAATATTTAACCAGGCGGGTTTCCCACAAACAATGGCTTTCATCCGCCACCAAAAAAAAAAACTGTAGAAAAAACACCTTATTTTTTTATGAAAAACTTGCCCGGCGGCCGCGGTGTCAATGTGGGTGAGATGGAAACGACCTCCGTTGTCAGCAGCTGCTGCTGGATATATCATGGCATAATAAATTAATATCAAACAATTTGTTTTTTATGGGCTCTGGGATTTTTTCATAATTTGTCTTACTATTCACTAGTGGCGGAGTTTTTGGAGCACCGGCGAGATACGGCCACAAATTTGAGACTTGGAGATATGCCAATCAAAAGACAGTAGTTGTCCGACGAGCGAAAAAAACAGCAGCTCGCGATTTGCATTATGGAGATTTCATATTTTTGCCTTCTTTCGATGGCCACGATAGGCAAATAAATTGGTTTTATGTGAAATTCATTTGTTTTGTCGCCGCAGCTTGGCGTCATTTTCGGTTTCCTTCACATGGTTTGATTTCCATTTTGTTTGCACCCACAAAAATGTGAATAAAAAGCCAAAAAAGAAACTACAAAATATTGACCTTATCGCTGCTATTGAGCATTGGAATCTATAGCGGGTGTTAACCATTGTTTCCCATTTAATTACTTCAATCCCTCCTTAACCTTTAAGACAAACACACCCTCGCCGAATCGATTTGAGCCTCAATTTGGGCTTGAAGAGATCTATCAAATCGTAAACGAATTAATTACTTAGCATAATGCGAAGGCCATTTTCCACACCCTCGGCCGTTTCCCTCCTCTTCGGCGACATATTTAGGAAATATGACTCGATTATTTATGAATTCTATATTAGGATGTGGTTAGTATGGTATAAATTCCGTAAAAGAACTCGTTTGCACACTAGGAAGTCTTGGCAATGCCGGAACTTGGCTTGATTATATTAACTCTATGGGCAATTTATGCAAATTAGCGAACAAAACAATTTCATAATCTCAGTTATTAAGGCGGAGATCTGCTCTTCGGCAGATGATCATCCGCCGATTATGTGGGACAGACAGTTGAGAGCCTCAAAACTATGTAATGCCACTTTGTAATCGATTTGCAGCTGCCACTCAGAATGCCGACAAGTGCATTTGAAACTAAGCTAATTGTCCATTACTGTCAGTGGATGCCAACTGGTTTTTCTTCGGCATTTTCGCGACGTCTGTGACAAATCTTGGGAAATTAGCATGTACGAAAAATCCAGTTCCAAATTGCAAAGGCAAACTGTAGATAAAAACCCCCCAGTATTTGACGAGAATGCGGTGTGATTTGATTATTATGCCTTTGACATTTTAGCCAGCATTTCTGTCTTATTTTTGGTGAACGCTCTTTACTCTTCGCTTTGGTTTCGAATCGAACCGGATCTAAATGGCTGCTGATTTGCTCGGGCACACACATAACCGAGAAACGAGCTCAAACTTCCAAGTCTTGACTCATCTCTCCCCCCGGCCGCAGTATGCAAATTGAGAAGAGCCAAGTCGAGACTTAAATCTTAAAATCATTTTTTCTCGGTTTTTTTTTGGGAGGAGGCAGAGGCGTGCCGTGAATGTGACAAATCTTTTCGACAGCTGCAAGATTGTGTGTGCGTTATTAATCATTCGTCTTCTCTTCCAGGCCGTCGCTTGCATCTTCTTGGTGCAGTGCGTCTACTCTCAGAAATACGATTCTGAGAACCGTCGTCTGATTCTCGACATCAACGACCAAAAGACAACGAATCAGCAATACTATTCGTCAAACTTTGACACAAGTAAGTGGACCCGTTTTGCAATTTTACCACTCCTCTCTGTCTAAGCCGCTTGAATCCATTCCAAGAAAACATTCGAATATTAAAACCCAAACCCATTAACTGTGTAAAATCGTATCCATATCGTAGATATGATAGATCCCCATCCTTGCAGTTAGTTAGTCCTTGTTTTTTCGTTAACTATGTAACGTCTTAAGTAGCTAAAATTGGCAAACGAATTGTTATTGTTATTGTTACCGTAGTTGTTAGTAGTACCTTAGTCTTAAGTATTTGTACTATCCCCCCAAAACCCCGAAACTCTGATAGTTCCAACCCCGACTTACTATACATTCATTAATCTATACTCCAAATCGAAACAACAACCAACTGTAGTACCCTTCTATATATAAACATTTATATATACCTCCGTAGCAGCTTACTAAACTCACCCAGTAGAAACCGTAGTCTGCGTCGTAGCTATACTCAAATTGTAAATATATATACACGCTCAACAATCAATCCAACCATTACCTATATCTCTCTATTCCTCTCTTATTCTATGCTACTTTCTCCTCCTCCTCCTACATACGAATATTTATACACTTCCTTCAACAGTTTTATGTAGGCACCTTTGCTCTTCGGTGGCCAAAGGGTCTACATGAAACCTCTTTAAAAATGCTTCGCATACTCATAACTCTACCTCACCACCTCGAAATTGAATACTCCAAACAAACCAGAAAAAAAAAAAAATTAAAAAGAAACCCCCGAAACAACCGACAAACAACACACACAACCAACACCAACATTTTCCTTCAACGAATTATCATCTGATTAGGCTCTTTGTGAAACTACTTTCAGTTACAGCGCCCTTTAAGAGATGTTAGATCACAGTCAAAGTTAGTCGAGAGTCTAGGGTTCATATATATGCATATGCATATATGTGAGCACACACCATTTTCAGGTCCTCAGAGCACTCCTCCAAAACAGACAGGCAAACCACACAAAATCACGCAAATAAAGCAAAAACCAAAAACGTTATACTCTAAACATTACCTACTCTTCCAAAACCAAACAAAAACCAAAACCACCCAAAACCAAACCCAAAAACCAAACCAAATCGACACGAACACGATCATCATCATCATCCCCCAAAAGACGCCTATCGGTATGGCTACGATGTCGGCAAGACCGGCAACTTCCATCACGA
This sequence comes from Drosophila bocqueti, assembly GCA_018151655.1. Taxonomy (NCBI): domain Eukaryota; kingdom Metazoa; phylum Arthropoda; class Insecta; order Diptera; family Drosophilidae; genus Drosophila; species Drosophila bocqueti. The sequence continues at coordinate 4,910,822 of JAECXF010000230.1, forward strand.
GACGCGCGGTCCCGACGGCGTCACCTACGGCTGCTACGGCCTCATCGATCCCTACCACCTGCTCCGGGCAACACACTACGTGGCCGATGCCCACGGCTACCGCACCGTTGAGCCGGAGAAGCCCGTGGAGACCTTCCCGCCGCACCTGTACAAGGAGACCGACGGCGGACCCTCAGAGCCGGGCATCCTGCTCCAGTGGGACGAACTCTACTTCCCCATCGGATGTGGCAAGTTCGCGAATGGAGCCCAGCACGGTGTTCCCTACTTCGTCGGCGATGTAAGAGAGTGGCAGAGAAAGACCCCCCAGGAGGAAGTTCCTGATCGTTTTCTAGAATTGTGATTACCGAAATGCAAATGAAACTGGGCTTAGGATGAACATCGAGGGTTTATTTCTGCTAAATATTTATCTTTCAATTAATATTGCGCGTGTCTTTTCCTTTCGTTTCAAAGAGAAACTCTTGATAGATCTTCAGACAAGATAATATTTAAAAGAACTACAGATTAAATAGCGAAAACCTTCTTTTTATTACATATAATGTGGGGCATCTTTCAGTAACTTAATACGTTTATTTTTTAAATGAGTAGAAGTTGCTCTCTAAATAAGAGTTAAGCCTTTCACCTATTAAACCTATTTAAAGACAACATAGGATTAGCTGTAGGAGCGTTCTAGGCTTGCATTTCGGTTAACTCAATTGAGGAAAACGATGAGGAACTCTCACCCGGAGAAAGCCCACTTCTGACCAGCGATATTTTGCAGTACAAGGCCAAGGAGGGTAGCAACGATGCGATACCATCGTTCTCCGTCAACATTCCCGTGCTGAAGGGCTCCGACCAGAAGAGTCTGCCCATCCACAAGCCCACGGGTCCGATTGTGCCCCAGGGCACGGGCATCTTTGGCACGGACAAGGGACACAGCGATCACAGCCATCCCGGGGACCAGGCGCCGTCCTTCCATTCGGTGAACACCCTGCTACCAGGCAGCAACAGTGAGCACTCGAGCCAAATGGCGGCATTCCCGCGATTGCAGTGTTTGTGTTCTTTTAGATGATGGCCAGTACGTGCCGGATAATAATCCCTACCAGCATGTGGTGGGACCCAATGGCGGCAACGGAGGCAGCGGCTCTGGCGGCGGCTTCGGTGGAAACGGAGGCGTCGGCGGCTTCGGTCCCAATGGACCAAATGGTCCCAACGGACCGAATGGACCCAAAGGACCGTTTGGTCCGCCGGGACCGCCGGGTCCGGTCGGCGCGGGAGGAGGAGCCTCAGGAAAACCGGTCTACAGGGACGGCGATCGGACTGGCACCGGCAGCGGTTCCGGAATCGGTTCCGGCGATCGCTACACCACCGGAAGCGGCGGTGCATCCGGTTCCGGCGATCGCTATACCACCGGCAACGGTGGCGGCATCGGCGGTGGCGATCGCACGGGCACGGGTAGCGGTTCCGGAATCGGCGCCGGCGGCCAGTACCGGCCGGGCACTGAGGGAACCTACACGAGCACCTACACGCAGACAGAGACCGGTTTTCCTGGGGCCATCGCATATCAAGCAGGTTAGCCCTCCAACGATTTACTACGAAACTACTGGAGAGCAAAATTTGAACGAGCTGCGGCCGTGGCTGTAAATGTGGATGTGGATGTGGATGGGAGCGGGTGAAGTGTGCCATTCAAAGGTTTTCAATTCCACCATAACATCGGGTGTATTCCCCCATACGACTGTGCGTGCGATCGGTTCGTTCAAATTTTCCTCTTCAAGGCTTCCTCCTAGTTGTAAGAGTTCCTCAGCTAAATTATCCGTATGTCTCTTTTACCATAACTTACTTCTTAAATTTTAAACTATTTTAAGGATCTCTCGTTTATTTTCAGCCAAGAAACCGAAATGATTTCTGACCTAAAAGCACCATACCTCTTTCTATAGCAAATATCTTGCATAATTTTTATTTTGCAAACAAGTTCCCAGAGAACAACCACACACACAAAACACACACACACACATATGTAAGCCAGGCAATGCTAGGGCACGTTTTTTGATTATTAGTTATCCCCTATCAGAGCACCTCTCCCAAGAGCGCACAATCCCAATATATACCTCTCTCTATATATATTTATATCCTCACTCTCTATCCCTGCTGCACCAAAAAGATATCGAATGAAAATTGAACCCATCACGATTATCGATTTTCTCCGCTGAGATCCGAGATCCGAGCGTTATATCACCCATTCGCTTGCACCGAACACCCACAACAAACACACACCCCTCAAGTACACCCTACACCCACACACTCCACACACTCCATTTATTGTAAAAATAATTACACAGCACATGAGAATGTAAAAACCCGCTTGAGCAATGACTACTAACCAACTCTATAACTGCCACTAACAATTATTATCTGTGATTTATGATTTGTGTCCGGTACTCGGTGTATTTACTCCTCCTGATCCCCGTAACCCCCAGATCCATAGTTTGATACTAACTTGTCCATCCAACTTGTTTGCTTCGTTGTTATGATTTTTGTCCTGGTGTCGGCCTAGACCGTTTAGCATGTAAACGTATTCTGAATGTTAATTAGTTAAGTAGACCAGTTTTAGACGATAATAAAAACACCATTGTAGCACTTAAAAGTAATTAAAAAACAAACACAGTTTGTAGTTAGATCGTAGAAAGTATCTAGTTAAATTGCGAAGCATGTGGAAAGTCCCGATTTTAATGCAACGTTACTAATCGATACATATTTCTATGATCTTCAAATCCACTCTCTAGATAACGGTAAATATGTTGACCATGGTAACGATGGACGCTATAGAGGTGAGTTATCCTTCGGAGATCCTTGCTTGAAGGATTTTGTGGCATATATGCAGCATACTCATGATTGTACCGCCTTCGATTGCAGGTATTAACGATGGCAAATATTATCACGATGATTCCGGCAAATATGTGCACGTTGAAGGCCCCACTGGTCCACCGGCACCCCCATATGTCCATGTTGTTGGACCCGAGGGCGGATTCGGCGGCGAAGGCGGCAAGGGAGACGGCGGCGGCGTAGGCCCAGGCGGCCCAGGCGGTCCCAAGGGACCTGGCGGTAAGTTAAAGGCCATTCAAAATGTGCCCATAGGTTTTTACGCATTCAACTCGGGAAAAATATATTGATTTATTATATTTTGCATTATATTTTAAGGCCCCAAGGGACCCAACGGACCCCCAGGACCTCCCGGCCCACCCGGCCCACCAGGTAAGTTTCTGAGACCTTCCAAGGTTATTTAGGTTCCACATTGCAAGGTTTAACAACCTGAATTCCGATCATCCAGGACCTCCCGGACCCAAGGGACCCACTAAGCCCGGACCTAAGGGTGAGTATAGATAAAATCGACAGAAGAAGAAGTCAGTATCAAATTTTATATTATTAAAATTCGCAGGACCCTTCGGACCTCCCGGCCCACCCGGACCACCTGGACCCACTCGTCCTGGCCCATACGGACCACCCGGACCTCCCGGCCCAACTCGTCCCGGCCCACCAGGACCTCCTGGACCGACTCGTCCCGGCCCACCAGGACCACCGGGCCCAACCCGTCCAGGACCTCCGGGACCAACTCGCCCTGGACCACCGGCACCGCCCAACGATCCCCGGTACTCGGACAAGGAGACGCCCGGCTATCTGCCACCTGACCAACCGGGTAAAATCTCGAAACCACCAGCATCCCACTCACAAGTCATTGCCATTGAGCCACCCACCAAGCCAGTTTTTAAGCCGAATTACGAACACAACAATGATTATGTGCATAAGCAGGTGCCCGTAACGACAAAGCCGCCACTAACCTATATTCCACCTTCTTTCCCTCCCAACACTCCAAAACCCTATGTTCCCGCTCCCGTTCCCGTTCCCGCTTCCGTTCCGCCATACCAAAAAATAACCACCACGACGGTCGTACAGCCAAAGGTCCCGGCTATCACTATTAAGAAGGATACGCCAGTTAAGAGCGTTACGCCACCGCCAGTGACAACGGGTAATATTGAAAACCATACGTACCTACCACCGCCACCGCCGACGCCCAAATACGTGACCAAGACCCCGACTCCGACTCCGATTTCGATACCGATCCAATACACGCCCTCGACCCCAAGACCCTTCGAGAAGGTGAACACAGCACCGCCTCAGATTCAGTACCACACGCCACAGGTGCCACAGGTGCCCCAGGTGCCCCAGGTGCCTGGCTACATTGTGACCAAGACACCGACCATTCCCCCGACATATAGACCGCAAGCCTACGTCGAACAGAAAGTAACGCCTCGTCCCTCTCCACCATTGCATGTGCCGTCGATCAGCGACCAGTCCTGTGTGTGTAACGCCGATAAGACGCACTCATCAAGAAACACCCTTACCTCCACCACCACCACTAGCACCACCAACACGAACTCCTATCCCAATCCCGCCTCTGTTGACTTTAACAAACAATTCTCCGGCTTCAACGGACAAGCGAACTTCGGCAGCATAATAAACGCCATGTCACTAACCCAACTGCCGGTGATACCCCAGGCGCCCGGACAGCCGGCCTTCTATCCGCCGGACAAGATCCCCAAGGGCGCTGTCATTGCCCTGATGCCCGTGGTGATCCTGCCGCAGGAGTACTATTCCAGCTGCGAGGAGAACTCCGTCTACCAACACTCGAACATCGATCCCTTCCCGCTGGGCGTCCAGCCCGCGTCCTTCAGCCTCCACTCCGTGCTCACGGGTTCGGCGCCGAAGGATCAGTGCATGTGCCCCTGCTCCTGCACCCAGAATCTGCCGGGTAGGTTGCACAAGAAGCGCGAAGCCAGCGAGGCACCCGAGGAGGTCAAGGCCGCCGAACCCGCGGCATCTGAGAAGGTGGAAGTCAAGGTTGAGCCCGTGGCAGCAGCCTCTGAGGAAGTGAAGGTCTCCGCCCCCGAGGAGGCGAAGGTGAAGGTTGAACCTGAAGCAGCCGCCTCTGAGGAGGCGAAGGTGAAGGTTGAACCTGTAGCAGCCGCCTCTGAGGAAGTGAAGGCCTCCACCCCCGAGGAGTCCAAGGTGAAGGTTGAACCCGTGGCCGCAGCCTCCGAAGAGGTTAAGGCACAGGTTGAGCCGAAGCCTGCGGCCTCCGAGGAGGTGAAGGTGCAGGTTGAACCCGTGGCAGCCCCCTCCGAGGAGGTGAAGGCACAGGTTGAGCCCGAGGAGATCAAGATACTGGCCGACCCAAAGCCAGAAATCAAGGCGACTAGCGAGACGAACTAAGACAAGGACTACGAAAAACCACACCCAACCAACCAACAACCTTCCCAGATCCCGCTTTATCCCATCCCAACCTCGATCCTACCTCCCAAAAAAACAAAACTAAACCTAGTCTAAGTGTTTTTAGTGTCTGCCAGGCAGGGCCAACCAGCATTTAAGATGGGCAAATCGACGGAGAGCCCGGGTTATGTGTTCGCTTCTCGTGTTATTTGAATTTCGACGATTTTCTAAATGCACTCCAGACCGCCTGTCCACGACGAGTATATATCGGCGCTCTCTATGTATAATTCCTCTAAATTCTATATGTAATCAAAAACGCTTCCACTGAGAGCACTGAGAATTGGCAAAAGAGAAAATTGTTTGTGACATGTTGTTTATTATGCATTTGTGTATGCTTTTTATTTTTTATGATTTCGTTCAGTTTTATTTCTTTATGATTTTGTATCGACCTTAGTTCTTAGTTTATTTAATGTCTACTCTAATAATGATTGAGACGGAATATTGAATTGTTATGTCAAGAGAGAAATATTGAAATTAAATAAAAATTAAGAAAAAAATGTATTTGTTTTCTTGGTGTGTACACCCCAATACTTGGAGGGGCAGCTATTACGATTTAAGTAAATAAATAAAATAAAATGAATAAATAAATTAATAAAAACTTGAAACACTCTGCAATTTTGTATTTTATTTCCGGTGCACATATGGTATGATTGAAGTTGTTTATATATTATAACTAGGCTAGCTGGGCAGCTGAGATTTTTTCATCGACGGATAATTCCTTCCAGATATTTTTGTGTGTCGGGGAGCTATCTCAAGAGTTGGAAAAGAGAAAATCGAGGGCAGAATGAGTCCTATATTCATACGCTGTAATTGTGTAGATAAAAATTCAATTTAAAATCGTAAAATATACTGAGAGATCGGTCTGCGTAAAAGACGTATACGGGAGAGCAAAAGAATATTTATAAATGTTTTAAAAATGAATTACAAAATATATTAAAAATATTATTAATAGTATTTTGTCTAAGATAACTAAATTAGAACAAGGAGTTATAAGTTTTAAACTTGAAATTGAAGTAAAGAAAGATTATTCGGAGTTTTTGACAGACTTGGTTTGGATATTAATTTTTGTGTCTTACTATAAGTACTTAAAGCCATGTAAGATATGCCTAAAACTATACTATAGGTACAAGTCAAGCGAAATGCATACTACCTATTTTGGATTCAAATGTGTTACATAACAATGGAGTAAATTTAGCTGAAAAACATTTTAAATAGCATCAAGTCGCTCATAGGTATAAATAGAACTTTCTCTCTATTTTAAAATCTTTAAGAAATGTTTGTACTGCGGCCTAGTTAAAATCTATTAACACCAAGGTCCCTCGTCTAATGAAAAGCTATTACTTCTCGTTCTCCAACTCTTGATGCTGGAAAAATATAACCTCAGCAGGCGCAAACATTTTGTTTTGCATTCCAAGAATCCAATTTGGAAATTAAATCTTTATAAAAATGTAAGAGAAAATGATGTTAATAATGACTTGTGCATACCGCAGTCGTTGACGCCTGGCAAGCACTAATGGACAGTAAGGGTATTTAAGACCTATTTTTAAGGGGAAATTAATATTAAAGTTAGTTTAGTTTTTAGTCTTTAGATTTCTCTTATTCTGAAAGATGACTGCCAGAGTTCATTAAATATAATTTAGGGATATTTTTATATTCTCCAGGGTTCGTTGACGTCGATTTCCTTTTTCCTAGCTTCATCTGGTGTTCATTGTGCGTAAAATGGTTTGCGTCGACATGAAATATCTCCCTACGAAATTTCCCACTCCTTAAAACCAGCTCGGCTCCTCGTGCCTGTTCCTAGTTGGAGTGGTATTCAATGAGGGAAAAGGGGAGCTAGGCTCTTTGGTTCCTTAGAATTCAATAGGCGAACAAACCAAGGGAGCGAAGCCAAAGTGAAATGGAGACTTTTGTTTATTTTTTGTTATTCTGCTGTTTTGCTTAAATGTTATTCTTCGAGCAAGGTGAGTACATAATGGAATTCATGCCAAAGCAAAATACCTTTAATGTTAGAAGGCTTGGCAAATTTTCGCCCGGGGCTAAGGTGTAACAGAGCAGTTATTTTTATTGACATTTATTGAATTATTTAGGCATACATTTTAGTGCAAAAATGTAGTTAAAGATAGTTAAGCCAACAAGAACACCTGTCTATTTGATTTTGCCCAGGGGCTAATTTAAGCAATTTAATTACAGTTTTAGGATAATAATGAAAGTCAGTTAGAATATCATTATTTTGGTTATTAATGATGTTTTGAATACTTTGTTTAAATTTAAATGAAATTTCAGCCATTAAAGCCATTGAGGCCTGTAACCCCTTGCACCTTGGGGGCCTATCCCAGTTTTTTGGCTACAGTTTACAACTTTGTCAAGTCAATAACTGAAGAGTTGCAATATACCCGCATATGCCGCCAAATACCCGACACTTTTCACACATTGTTTCTTTTTCTTTCTCAGCTGCGAACTCTTCGGTTGGCTTAGGGCTTATAGGTGGAGGTCAAAATTCGGGCGAAGACAAATATGCTTTCAGATAATTTCCAAATATTTCTAGTCACCGTCGCGAACTGGAGTTTCATGAATGAATTTACAACCGCTCAAGGTCTTTGAGCGGTTACGAAAAATATATATTTTTCGTTCTGTACGCAACGCGATTACCGGAGATTATGCAAGAGAACGAACTTAACAAAAAGCTACAAAGAGTCAAATAACGCAAATATTTGGACAGCAAACTTTCTGTGGATAATTGGAATTAAAGATGTACTAAGCAAGCACGACCCAGTACTCCCTCATTCATGGCGGTCCGGCGGTGAAACTTGAAAGAAATGCGATCTGTGAACTTAGGGTAAATATTAAATGGTTCCACGGGGCGGTGTTTTTTTCAGCCTTTGTTGCAATTGTATTTCTTTTGGTTTTGGTTTCGGTTTTGCTATTTGTGTTTGCCAAAGTTTCGGAGAAGGCAAATAGCTAAAATTAAACTCAGCTCACGCACCGGCAAGCTGGGGCATTTATTTTGTCACCTGCCTGGTAAAATTGAGAATATTACTCGCATTATTAATAATAATGCATAATCACTGGCAGCCAAAGGTCTCACATAGAACTCTCGTAGAACTCTTTAGGGCTGGATTCCCACCTGTGGAGCCGGAGTTTCGCTTTGCCCACCGCCAACAGGGCGTATGAGTAATAAAGCCGAGCTCGACTCGCAGGTGAGACACTAAAGTGCGACAAGTGCGAGAGTGGGAGGCTTTGTTTTGTTTTGTTTTTGCTTTTGTTTTATTTTGTTTGGTTTGTTTCGACGGCGACAGCGACTTCAAGTTGAGCGTAGCAACTCAGCCGGAAAATGAAAAATATAAATTGGCCTCTCGTCTGAGAAACAGAATTATTTAACGTCCAACAACCGTGCCAGGCAGTTGTCTTGGTTTCCAAAGCTCCCAGTCGTCTTCTGAAAAGTTTTCAGTGTCTTGTTCTGATTGTTTCCTTCTTAAAAATAGTAAAGGCAGCAGCACCATGTTCATGAAGCTATTTATGCTAATGGTGAGTGCTCAGAGCGATATCCAATTTGTCGTGATACCCGAAAACGAGAGCCCTTCAAACCGTATTCCAGCTGGCCGTGACCGGAGCGTGGAGTGCCGTCCTGCCGGGGAATCAGGTGGCAGCAACGGCGGCCAGGACAACGACAGGTGATTTGGCCACCGCCGAGACTTCAGCCAAATGTGAGTACAGGGGATTGGGATTGGGATTAGGAAATAGGGAAACATTTTATAAATATATTAAACTTGTTGGTGACAGGGTTTAAATATCAAGGCATATTTTCTTAATTAAAATAAGTTTTGAGCTACATGTATATTATATGAAATCTTACCATATTTGTAGTTGTTAGGGCCATACGATTTCTTATACTTCCAATACATTTATGAATATGACGATAATAATAATTTAAAGATAATAATATTTTTTCTTAATATAATAGGTACATACAATCTTTTACCATTTATAAACCGATTAAGTACTTATAATCTAATTTGTATAAATGATTCTATATTCTATTTCAATTAGTGCTCAATCTCTTTGGAACCGGCACTGGATATCCCAGCTATGGCTACAACTACAATCGTCCCACCAACGGCTACTATCCTGGCTATCCCAACACGAATTACTATGGAAATTCCAACTATTATCCCGGCTCTGGCTATGGTTCATCGAGCTTCTATCCCAGCCAGGGCTATGGATCAACGAACTACTATCCGAGTCAGGGCTACTATCCCAGCAGCGGCTACTATCCCACCACGAATATCCTGGGCAGCCAGGGAGGCGGCGGCTATGGAGGCTACGGAGGCTATGGAGGTAATGGCGGCTTTAGGCAGTATTCGGGTTATTGGCAGCGGGACTACCAGGGCCAGAGGAATCGGGGCTATGGCTACTACGACGACACCGATCGATACGGCCTGCCCCTGTCCAGGGATCGTTCCTACGGCTCGAGCTCGTACCGCGGCTATAACTAACCTAAGTATCTGACCTTGTGTGCGCTTCTGTGTGTGTTGTTAATGCTTTTTGTTACTGCTTCTCGCCCCTCTAACCACTAATAAGAATAAAACCAAAGTGTGTGCCTCAACTGCTACTAATTTAATGTGTAAGCTGACGCTTTGGCTTCTGCGCGTAATTAATTTGCCTCTAGGTTACATTCAAATTACCTGCGGACACGCCCAATTGCACCCTCAAATTTGTCCATTTGTCATTCGTTCATATTCATGCGCTCTCGGCTGAGTGAGTTGCTTTGCTGCCGTCTAATGGTTTGGCCAAATTAATTGCATTTTTGCAGTTTCGGCCGAAAAGTTGGCTACGAATCTGTTGGTTAACTGGCTGCTCGTCGCGTTGCCAACTTCTTGCCGACTTGTGGATTCACCCGCTCTCCCTCTCTGTCTCCATTTCCATTTGCAGGCTATGTGCGCACCACTTTTGGCTAACACAGTCATGTGGGAAGACCGACAAGAACTTAACCAAATGCCACGCTCCAGCACGCATCAAAATCCACAGAACCAACAAACAAAAGAAGATCGTAAAACTTATATAAGCAATATAATTGGGAAGCACACCATCCCGAGAGGCACGGCCATAACCTTCAACTTGGAATATTCGGCGCTCCACGGTTCTCTTCAAGCTTCTGCCCGGAGACAAAGCCTTGGTCTTAAATTTTAAGTAAAGTCGTGTTTATGTTTTTCCTGCTGATGCTGCTCCTGCTGCTGCTCCTTGCTGCAAGCTCGTAAATGCAGCACAGCAACGTTTTCATCGGAATTTTCCCAGGGCACATGCTCGCTCAAGGGTTTTCCTGCTTCTGTTGCGAGCAATTTGTGATAAGCTAATAGATTTCCCTTGTTAAATACGGCAGTATTTCGCCAACAAATTTATGTGAGGCCATAAGAAAATTAATTAAGCGCATGCACATACTAAAGAATATTAAAAATTGAACAAAATAACACAAGTATGGTTATTCCTTGGTCCCAAGCCTTCTGGCCACACTTGATGCATAACTTCGGTAAGGAAAATATCCCCACAAAAAGCATTGAAGGCAAAGAAAAATATTTGCAATAACTTTAAGACCAACACTTAAAGGCTACGGAATGATTTTTCAGATAGATAAAAATGCGGGGGAGGAAACCATTTACTCTTAAAAGGGCTTGAAGCAATGATACTAAAGAAAGCTCAAGCTATAAACCTGCACCGGATACCAAGAAAAATATATGGGTATTTATTTTTCTACTTCAAAGGCCAAAGCATCTTGCAGAAAATATAATGGGTAGTTTCTTGACGAACACACAACACACCTCAGGCCAACAACGAAACTAACGAACGCTGAGGAAAAATATTTTTACCACTTTCCAGAAGCCAAAGAGGTTGAATTTCAAATACATATAAGCCCCTGCCATTTTTAGCAAATCATCAAAATCATAAAAAGAGCCATCAACAAATGGAATTCCTACATTTAAATGGCAAAATAAGAAAAACAATTAAAATTGTTTCCCTTTGAACAGGCACACAAACGCACACATGACACAAAAATTCTCAAATACGAATTGTGCATATTGGCAAAATTTTTCCATTCATAAAATCTGTGACTTTTTAATCTATTTGCTCATTCATTTGTCTCTTTTGGCTGGTTCCATTGAATGCGCGGCTTCCTTCCGTGCAGCCATAAAAACCCAGCACAATTTGAGCAGAGATACAAGATACAGATACATAACTTGATGGGTAAATACCAAGCATTTCATATGGAATTTTTGTTCGCGAAATTTATCTACAAATTGTTTAGACTATGTACCATGCAGGGAATTCTCCGGTCATTAAAACACACAAATTATGATCAAATGCTATTGAGAGAATTGTAGTTTTATTTTGTTTTGGTCTTCATTTATTCCTCACTGTTTATTATCGCGGCGCTGTGTTGTGCTGCACAGCAAAGGCAAATAGAAATAATTAACCCGCGCGATCTACAATAAATAAAAATAAAGAAAACCGATAAAACAAAAATATCTCTGCCCAAGGGGGATATGGGAATATTTATTTGCCGGGCGGCCTGGATTAAATGCCGGCATCAGGCGTTGAAACCTAATGTTAACAACATTTTAATTAACGCAACCAGCAGCAGCAAGCGACAAATAACAACACGACAGTCACAAATAATGCAAAAATTATTGCATATAATTGCTGGGGATATTGGATAAATGAGCACCGCCGCTTCAGTTTATTCTGGGCAAATATTTGCCTGGCATATATTTCGAGGCTGAAGGAAAAGCCAAGGGAAGAGGCGGAAAAGGGAAGCAGAATTTAATAAATACGACAAAAATATTCCAATTTCTTTGGACTTTTCCTACGCCGGCAATCGACGCAATTGCGAGGCTCAACGCAAAAGGGCGGAGTGACGGAAAAACTAACGAAAGCCAGGCGAAACTTTCCAAAGAGAAACAATTGAAAGGGGTCGAAAGTGGCGAACCGCTTGCACAAGTTGATGTATATTTTAAAAATTTAATCTAGCCAGACTGCAGAAAATACCCATCGCCGAAAGCTGCTTCTGCTTTTCGTCACGTTCTTATCAGTCCGGGAAAAGGGACATTCCCTGCCTTGGCCCCGGGAAAATGGCACAAGTTTTTCATGGCAGTTCATAATTTGCCACAGCTGCTGCGGCGGCTACAAACAGAAACTGAGACCAAGTGTGGTAATTGCAAGGACAAACTTCCAGTGGAGCTCAAATGGCGTGCGAAGGTGGCGGAAAACCTCGTCGAAGTAATTGCCGAAGGACCAAGTTACCCTCTTAGCCAAAAAGATTTTCCATCAGCTAGGAGGAAATCTTGGCCACTGATTTCTATCGGTTACTTAAGGCGGAAATGGAAATTTAAGAGGCCACAATAAACCCATTTTCATACCTATCAAAAACACTGGCAGGTTGCAAATTGAATTGCCAAAATTTGACATTTTGAGCAGTTGGCCGGCTTCGTTTTAAACGAACTTTTTGTGGCACAGAAAGAGGGTCAAAGGTCGCCTCTTAAATTTATTATAGTCCCATGCGTCAGCTTCTGTTTCACATCTGCAGTGCTGAAAGGGTTTTGAATCAATTTGTGTAACAGAATTATTTAACAACCTTGGTAGTCTGTCAAAAAAGGAAAAAGCCTTAAATCTTTCTTTATTAACAGCTTTCTCGGGGAAAAGGACCAACGGCAGGACTCTGGTAATAATTTAACTTAAACCTATTGAGTTAGATGAAAGCAGTGGGGAAACTGCAGGAGATTATGCTCGACTTAAGGCTATAAATTATATATTTGTAAAAATTCTTTAAAAAATGCAAGGTTACAGCTCTGAAAGTATTTTTTATTTTAATTAATTTTAAATTTCTTTTGGGGCATAAGCTTACGGTCAGCTGCACCAACAAAATGGACACTTTTATATCGCCATATCCACACCCGATGCTAATCAACAATTAGATGCTTTTTTCTGCTCCAAATTATATATAGTAAACCAAAAAACTCGCTTTCGTCGGTTTTCGGTTTTTTTTGTTTAGATCGTGGTTTTTCGGCTAATTTTATATAGACCGCGTTGTCTTCGTTGCTTGCTTAAAGCCTAAAGCGAGTTCATTATATGGCATGCTTAACTAATTAGCACCTGGCCCGGCGCCACGTGCTTCAGATATTATGGTGCACAAGGGGAGCACAGGTCCAAAGATCAGAAAACCCGAAACACGGCGCTGACACGACACTGGAAAACAGGGAAAGCTAATTTGGGTGACTGATTATGGGGCGAAGAGCCGGGCTAACCATAAATTGTAGCTGCAAAACACAGACACAGCTGCAGTCCCTGGCTAATGATAACCTTAGCACGTGCCGTCGGAAGGAAGCCAGACTATAAATGATTCAAAATCATTATCATATCGCGCCCCGATTTGTTTTGTTTGTGTTTCCCATTAACAGAAAACAAGAGGAATAGACAGCGAGAGGGGGGACAGAGGCCAGAGGCGATAAGTGCGGCGTAAGCGAGGGGGATAGGCATCGGTTTAGGCCATGTAATTTATTACAGATAAATCAAAACAAATCGCTTGTTAACATTCGCCATTCGCAGCCGAGCGGAATTTATGCATAAATGCACTTAATTATATGCGTAAAAAAGTACTCGTAACGTGAAATCGATTTGGGGCTGATTTAAAGCGACTCCGAAATGGATAAACCTCGATATGGCCGTTTTCATTCACTCGATTTCGGGAGAAGAGGAGGCCATAAAAAACACACTTCACCAGTCAAATAATCAAAGAGCAAAGCCACGGCCAGACAGGTAAATCAATCAATTCCCTGTGTACATACATAAAGAGCCTGTTCAAAAGAAGAAAATGCGTCTTACATACCGATTTATATTGGGTTTCATGTCGATGATGCTGGCGATGGCAAGTGAAAATGTTCTCGGGGCAAGTTATTTAAACTTAATTCAGTTCGAATCGCCTTCGATGGCAATTCGCAAATTCCACACACGGTAATGTGAGGAGACACAAAATACGCTAAGGTAATAATTAAATTAATTAAAACAATTAACAGAGTTTCGGCGGAGCAAGACCTGTGTCGCGGCTGCCAGCGAAGTTTTCTAGTCCCGATGATAATGCGAATTTAGTTAAATTAGTTCGTATTTAATTCAATTCGCACTCGGGCACTAATGGACGCCATGATGCCAGCGACTCGAAATCTGTTCGAATAACAATCTTAAGTATGTGTGGAGAGATGTAAGGTCTTCTGCTAAATTACACACTTTCCAGCGATTTTATTTCGATAATTGGCGGGCTGTGCCAACTGCTAAGCAAACAAAGTGATTGAAGGCGAAGTTTGGGCCAGAACTTGTCTCGGATTTCCACTCGATTTGGGGTAATTGAAAGGCAATTAAATTGATTACAGCTGAAATGGAACTGTGCACTGGTAAATGCATATGGAAATTTGCAATTCACTCAATTTAAAATGTAAATTTACCTTTTTTATATTTAAGTAATTCAATTGGTCATAGAATATTAAAGCGAGGCTTAGAGTTTCCTTTTATTTGACCATTTATCTGGCATCACCTTTAACCTCTGACAACGATAGGTCTTTGGTTTCTTGTCTCAATCTCGCCTCATGTCGTCTGAGGCTGACAAACCTCATTTGCTTCGGGCCCGTCTGTCTATTTGTGCCACAATCACTGCTCGTTTAGGACCCCAAACCTGGGTCAATGATGGACATTGTCTTGCATGTGTCTGCCATGATGAGTTTTTGTTCTTAAATTGAATTTGTCCGGCTTTGGGAGCATGTTTTGCTTTTCCAAAAATGAGTAACACATTTGCAGCCTTTGTTTTGTGCAGAAATCTTGTCGGTTTTTATTGTTGTCATTGGTAGAGGTATTACCTTAACTGATTACGACTATCAAGAGATTAAAAAAGACAATATTTTTTCCATTATAATTGTCAGTTAATCTAATCAAAACCTAATCTAGTGTAAAATTTACAAAACCAAAGGAATATATATGTATACTTAATTGGCTTGTATTGCTTGTATTTTATTTTTTAAATATATTTGTATGTCACCTTCAACAAGATTCAATCAGTTAGGGTGTTTCCTAGCCTAAAAAAAGTAATAAATGATATGAAGATAGGAAAGATAGAGTAGAAAATGGTGAGTAACACATATAAAGTCAAAGATTAAAAAAATAAATAAGAGGATTTACCACTAAAATGCTCTAAGATTTAAATACTACATATGCCTATTTTCTCATATTCTGTATACATTGTGTCTACATTAATTGGATTCCTAATTACATTATTATCTCGTAAATCCACTCATTAGATTTAATATTTTTCCTCAAGTGTAATTGTGTTGTGTGCCCGTGGAAAACAAATTAAGCGTTTAATGCCAAGTACTTGGCCTAACAACTACCAACAAGGCAGATGGTGTCTGTCTGGCAGAGATAAAGTCACTGGGTGGGAGGGAAACTCCACTAGAAATCCACTTAATTCAATATTAAATGGTAATCACCGATTCAACAGTATAAATACTGGTCCCGAAACTTTCACTTATCTGTATCAATTTAGCTGAGGGGGAGGCCATAACTTTTGTTGAATTTTTATTATTATTTTGAGGTGGGTAATCAGTAAACAAATATGCGAGTCAACGACGATGGAAAAGAGAGAAGTGAAACAGTCGAGACACGCCCAGACTCCCAGGCGAATTGGCATTGGACTTTTTTGATTTTATTGATTTATATTAACAGCCCCGCAGAAGAACAGGCAAAATGATTAGGATTTCTTTGCGGCTGCACCTGAGTTTTTGGCCGTGTCACCCACAAAACCGCCGCCCACTCTGACGTATGCGTATTCCTCGAGATAAAAAAAATACAGTATAAAAAATGTGTAAAAAGATTGGGTGTGCGAGTGTGTGTGCGCGCGCCTCCCTTTGTATATGTATCTGTAAATGTATCTGTATCTGTGTGTACGGGAATCAATAGAAGCCGGCACGGCACGCAAAGAAAACAAAAATTAACAGGCTGCGAGCTCCTACAGCCATCAGTTGGCTCTGTGAGCTTTTATCGTGCGGTTGTGGCTCGCGATCGAAACTGTATCACAAAAATTAGGCAAATAATTCAAGCCGACTCCCAATACAAGTTTTTATGGTAATGCAAAACCACAGAGGAGTTTGTGAAACATCCGAATCGTTATAAAATTCAATGCCAAGTGTGTGTTTATCTAAAAGTGTATACAAACACAGATAGAATTTCTGTTTGCTCTCGGCTGCTGATTATGGCCGCGGAGTCAATAGCGAAATAACCATAGAGCTAATTGCATCGGACAGTGGCGGCCTCAGCAAATGAGAATTAATTAATTTATTACAAAAACAGGCGGAAAAAAGAACGCATTTAAATCCATCTGACATCGGACATTGGAAAAGTAATTAATTTCAGCGGGATAAGTAAGTAGAGAAAATCAATTCTCTGTATGATCAAATGGATGATTTTCGTTGTTTAAAAAATGCTTAAAAATGCATTATCATTACAATTAAGAGCATTAAATGCACACTCGGTCGGCATACTAAATAGCATTCATATATATAACTCATTCGATCCGAGTTCTCGCCTCAATAAACAAATAAAAAATCTATTAAAACCACATACACTCCGGCTATTTGTTTGGAAATTGAGCAATTAAAACGTTCTCCCGGTCGACTAGTACATTTTTGCCTTCTATTGAAATTTATCAATGAATTTTTAGCATCCAGTAGATTGGCATCACGAGGGACAATAAAGGCAATAAATATTATACATAGAATGCTAAGTATTTTGTTTACTGGCGTTAGACAAACATTTTTTTTGTGCAATGCATCTGAAAACCGCAATTCAATCGACGCAAGAAATTTCTGTTGCGGTTCCAAGAGGAAAGAAATTAAGATGAATAAATATTTAAGTTTTACAGAGACCACAGGGGGAGACTAAAATATTTACAAACAAAGGGCGAAAGAAAATCTTAATTGAATATACAATTTCTCAGCTATTTTAAGCCCATGCCAGAAGCTGCCAAACTGTTTCCCAGAGGGAGCTAAGACACAATCCATTTTCTGCCCGTAATGGTCGAGCTCATCATTGAGTATCTCAGATGTCGGATAACAAGAATGTTAAGTCAGCTTCTTTAGCTGCCTGTCTGTCGAGTTCCTGGTAGTCCTTTTCCGGGAAAGCTCTTCCTTTTTTTTATATTATTTCTTAAATTTTCCGACATATTTCCAACCCGTTTTTAGACTTCTGTGGAAGTAACCTTACTGGCTGTGCAGGGCCAGGGAATTCCAATTAGCGGTGTGGGTGTGTTTTTACAGGTGCGACACGACTGGCCTTGGCAGGGAAATTAGCCAGCGACAAAGGCAAGAAGCAAATAATAAACAGAATAACAGCCTTCGGGAAGAGAGTCCCCTTCTCTTCCTACTTGCTCCTAGACCCTGATTATGCTGAAAAGAGCAAAATTAAGACGAAACAGGAATAATAATTAGAAAGTATGACCTTCTGCATTTTACATTATTTTATTTGTCTGTCAGAGGGTGAGCCCCACTGTACGTTTTGAGAAGACAAACAAACATGAAATATCAAAAATGTAGGTGAGAGAACACAATGAACAAATGGCCTTTTCCTGTTCTGTTTGTGTTCGCCGCTGTTCCCTGTTTAACTTAACAAAATGAAGAAAATATCGCCAACTTTTTAAGCTCCTTTTCCAGCGAAAAACTCCGGCTCGCCCATTTGTTTGGCATTTAAACCCCTTGGAATTTATATTTTAATTGCTAAACCACTAATTACTAACGATAATGACGATGATGGCCCTGTTGCGGCTAAAGTGTTTGATTAAATGTATTTATCTCAGGTTGGCTTCTGTTTTCCCTCCCATCCCAGGCGGCCTGTCTGGATATCGCATAACCAAATTAATTACAGTATCCTTGGTGCTTTAAGGTCGGTCTGAGAGTGCTGCACGTATAAAGGTGAAATAAATTCACCCTTTCCCCCATCATTTACATGGTTTATTAATTTCATATTTTAATTACGGCACTGAGTGACCCAGAAAGTCACGAAACTTCCGGGGGCGTTGCTTTAATTTACGTATTATTTAATGGATTCTTTCATAGTCTACTTAAGAGCGTGACCAAGCGGAGTTTCATTTAAAAATGCGACTTAACAGCTCGCATTTTTTCCCACAAGCATCGTACTCTTTGAATTACAGAAAAAAGCTTGAAAAAAATATACTTCTTCGATTCCACTTCCTTTGATGGGATTTTCTTGGTATTTCATTCCTTCCCTTACTTATTCTCCACGACATTGTTCAGATATTACCGATATTGTTATTGCCTCTCTTTCAGCCAAAAGAACATTGTCAGTTTAAAGTCCTTGTAGACCCGCTCATCAGTTGATAATGCTCTTGCAATGCTCCGTCAGGTTTGCTGCGTTTAATTGGACCCCTGGGAGGGGATTGCTCATCTCGGCTGGCTTTGTTGTTCCACCTTTCCATTCTTTTCTGACGTTTTCCTTTCTGGAGAACCATTGTTTGGCAGAAAAGGTCAAGGAACAGTTGGAATTTGTAATGGCAAATTGTATTAGCGACGAATGCCTGCTCAAAAATTAGCCCAACTTGTGCAGAGGGAATTCAATTGAATCGACTGCGAGTCGAGAGTGTTGCAAGGTTCACTGAACGGGTGGCAGATGCTCTGAGTAATTAAAGAGTTTGAGATATGTGAATGGGACTTAGTGGAAGGTTAAAAGAACTCTCAAGGGCGGCGGGTTTAATCGAAAGTGCAGGGAACTCTCAAGGGGCTGCAGCATTGAGGGGCTCGACCACTCACTGAACTTTTCAACATAAATTAGTCAAATTTAAGGGCAACTTGAAGTCGAAAAGTTTTAACCAGTTAAACGTTGTGGCAATATTGACCACAACTTGAGAGTAATTACAAACTTGCAACTTAATCCTCTTACAGAAATAAAAAACTTCGCTCATATTTTATTTTTTATTTTAACAAAATTAAATCTTGTATACAATACTAAACCTAATTAATTACTTAAGTAGTACCAGCTGCTTAGGCCTACGACTCGAGATTTCTGAATTTATTCTCTTAATTGTCCTAAATTTGATTACATTTTTGTGGCAGCATTTTGTAAAGAAAAAATCTTTTTTTTCCCAAGAATAAACCTGCAAAAATGTAATTTTTTATGAATTTGATTTGCCACATTTTTCGCTCAAGTGTTTTGTATCTATCAACAGGCTTCTGTTTACCGTTTGTCAACGTCCTGTATGCTCGTGCCAACACGCACTCAGCCACGTAAATATTTCTACTTGTTTCCTCTCGCTTGTTGACTTTTATTGGAAAAATGCCATTTTTCGCTTTCTGTTTTTCGTTTTATTTTCCCGCTTTTGGCGGCGGCAAGGGTTCGAGTCCTTCTCATCCTCCGAAGGAAAGTTGCCGTCGAGCAGAGGTCGCGACTAATGCAAATTTACCATCGCCTTCCAAACGCGGAGTCTCCTCCACTTAAAAATGTCTACAGATTGTAATATAGCAATTATTTGCAAATCTTTGACATTTTTGTGCGGGGGATAAAATGCTTTCATTGTCAGTGGAAGTTGATTCCTCCGCGTGTCTTTTATGCATAGATATTTCTATTTTTAGTGGCATGGAAATCGCCTTGCGCTTAATTTAAAGTCAACTTTTACTTAAATCCGTCTTATGACGTCTTTTCGCCCGATAAGAGTGTAAGCAATCGGCACGTGCACTTTGCCATCTAAATACATTATGAACACAAACTGAGGTAAGCCAATCGAAAACAGAATTATAAATACATACTCCCAGTTAGAGTGAAATATTAATAATGATAAATACGTCACTTGCCAGGTTATTGATGGGCAGCATAATAGATTCAATTTAAATGGGCCTAAGAAGGTCAGAGTTGGTGAGTTTCCACGAGGAAGAAGATAAAACCACTGAGGGGAATAATATTTATAAAGGGACTAAATTAAATTAAAGGTTCTTAAAGCAAATAACTTTGTTATTGCGATATCTTAATCCTATTCCAGCTAATAAAGAATTTCAATTGGAATTTCGTGATTGATTAAGCACCTAACTACTTAATTACCAATCTGTAATTATCTGGGTATTGTCCAATATTAATGGCAGCCCTAATAAGGCCAACTGGCTGACCCAAGATACATGTCCCCAACAATTGTCATTAACGTCATGATTTGCTGAATAGAAAACCTTCCATCAGGTCTAGACAATGATGGTTGTTCCCGCCTCGCGTGGAGTCTATTAATATTTATAACATTTGGACAGCAATTAGTTGCATTGAATATTTATATTGTGGCGGTTTATTCAGCCAGCGCAAGAAGCTGACAATGGACGGTGAAATTTGTTTTCTGCCTGTCTGGACTTTGGACGTATGGACATATTCCCCCGGGATTGCGCCCGGGTTTTCTTCTCTCTGCCACTTTGAGATGTCCGATTAGATATGGGACGCTGTCCTGACGCTTCTCTCTGGCTTTCATGCAAACAAAAAAGGAGATATATATATGTATAAAGCGAGCAAATGGGGTTTCGTCGCTTTTTGTGCCATTTATGTGCATTTAAATGTGTTGATTAACTTGATTTAGGTCCGGCGTATATCCAGTGCAGTCCCTTCTCCGGGTGACTGCTCCACAAGAGTGCCCTGAACTGTGAGCTGGCGAAATTAGATGCACTTCAATTGCTTCGCCGATTGCCAAGTGATGCAGGTAATGTGTGCCCGATATGCAAATCGTCTGTGTCAACATCTTGGAGTCCGACTCAAAAGCTATCACGTTCCATTCAACCCGTCCAGGATGTAAGTCTTCAAATAATTAAGCTCCTCGATATAAATGCAAGGCTTATCTTGCATGGCATGTCCGCCCCAGACCAAATATTTCCCAAAGACTTGGAAAATTAATTGAATATTTCCCTAGGCATGTGATTGGCATATTTGTGTATTTTCAAATTATCCCGCCGCACTCTCGGAATCCGACTCAATTGAAATGTGCCCTCTGCCACCCGCCCAGGGTGGGCAGTCTGGAGTGCGCGTAGCAGTCTCGTGCTGAGTGGGCGTGAAGTGAAATCGATTTGTGAATAGGCGCAAATATGTTTCAATCTAATAAGCCCACTTCAACGGAAACAGTTATGGCCACTTTGCACCTGTCAAATGGAAATTTCATCTGCCTAAAATCGATCACAAATAAAAAAAGGATGAATTTTAATGCGACAGGCCAGACAGGCAATCAAATTTTGAGTGTAGTCCGTAATTTAATTGAATTGCATTGAGATTATGTTTGTTTTTTATTTTGCACATCATAAAATAATTATTATTTCTAACATAAGCATATAAAATACAATTTATATTTATTTATCCAATTTATATTTGTTATAAATAAATATTCAAAGTCTGACAAGCATGGAAAGCTGTTTAGTATATCAACTGTTGATTTATCTAAAAATAAATTTATTTACTAGCGTGAAACAGTTTAAATTATTAAGCTTAAGGGAGCTATTATATCTAAAAAGGATTTAAAATTCATTTCACACTTAGGTGTTAAGAATTGAAGCCCGCTTTCGACATTTTTAAAATGTATAAATAAGCATTCTCGTCAGGACTTTTCTGTATTTCATGTAGGTAAACTTAAACTTTCCTTCTTTTTTTTCCCGAAGCTCAAACTTTGAACCCAATTTAATTAAATAACGTGATCTGCTTGAGAAATATATAACGCAGAATCTCAACCAAAAAAGGAAGGCACACGTGTTGAAAAATGTAGCAAAGTATGAGCCACATCTTTTCCCATCGAGCTTACTTAATATTTAAGGTAACATTTTCGAACAGACGTTCCGCAAAGCTGAAGAATTTCCGGGTCGAGGAGTTAATTGCCAAGTCAAAAATATTTTAGATTTCCGTGACATGATTTTTCTGCTCTCCTGCTGTCGACATCAATCAATGGGAATTACCTTGCTTTGTGTGTGTGAAAGAGCACTTTTTAGCTTATCTGTTTTCAATTTCCGCCACATTTTCCACAAAATTTGCATACGTTCAGCAGGTAAAAATGTAAGAGAATGGTACAAATTTTTGGTATTTTTCCACCATTTACTCTGCGTGGTTGTGTAATTTAATTCCCATTCAGAAAACGCCAGCAAGCCACAAAAGGTTACATAGTACAGTAGATACGTGGGCAAATCTGACTGTGTTCAGCCATCGGGATTTGCGAGCTGCTGGTGGGCGATGTCGAGGTGTCGCGTGGCGTTAAAGCTGATGACATGGAAATGCGGCTGATAAGTGGGAAAATCCTAAGCCAGAGCCTCGTTAATATCGGAGGGTAAATATATAATATATATATAGCAAACTCCCTTTAATTGCTTATTACTCTTCCTGCTAATTTTTCACTTAGCCTAATCAGCATTAACTGACTCACGGAATGGAAATGAGCATCATAAATTTATACAACTTGCACAGTTACTCTCTCTTTTATATATTCGAAGTTTATGCTTTTTTTTTGACAACTTTAGGGGTCGGTTGGCTGAACCTGTTCGATGGCCAACAGGTTTGAAGTGCAACTTGTTGTGTTTTGAGTGGCAAATGCCATGACTTGGGTTTTCCTTTTGATTTTCCGGACATCGGCCGAAGTTCGTGCTTGGTGTTCGGCTGCGTTCTGCCAACGGTTCAACAGTTGTTCCGGCCGAAGACGAACCTGCTGCCAACAGTTGATAACTAAAACTCGGGCGGCAAGGATGCTTGGTTTAATCCTCGAAGAGTGAATCGGATTCGGCATCGGTATCCTGTGAAAAGCGAAATATTTCGCCAATACTCCGAGTAACACTTGCTAAGGGACTTTATTGACACGCACTTAATAAGACCTTCCCTCGGAAAGGTTAATTGCAGCCCACGGCGAAGTGAACTTAAATGAAACTATATTAATACTCATTTAACTGGAAACTCGTTGGGTGCCGGAAGAGAGTTGCACACAGCACCTGCGGGTAACATTCACATTTATTACAATTACATTTAATGCCACAAAATGTGTGCCGAAAAGTCTGGCTCACCGTCCCACCTATTTTGGGACTCGCGTTTGCTTATTTTGTGCAAGGTTTAATATAGGATTATGGTTTCCCTCAAAGATTATCGCGTGACGGTGGTAAAATTATTTAATAAAATGTTGAAGAAATTGGAAAATGTGCTAATGAAGTGACTTTGACAGTTTGATCATGAGGCACGACAACTTCTAATTAATGTTCTAATAATAGTGCTAAGGAAAAACTCCCTTGTATTTCATAACAAACATTATTTATTTTTAAAAGTTGAAATAAATTAAAGGGTAGAGGTGTTAGAACATTATTTGTTGTATTTATAAACAACACAAAAAAATAAAAAATTAATAAATGAAAGAAAAGTTTGGCGATAGTAACTATTCTTTTGTTTTTATTTTAAATAAATAAGTTCTAGAAATATTACAGGAGATTGTAGGACAATTTCACACACAAATTAAGCGATAAAAGTTATAATTAACAACTCATAACTTTAGCCAAGGCTTTTCATTTTAATGAGTAAACGGTTTACTGGCTCTCAAAGGCTCTGTCTACAAATTACAAATGCCCACAGAGGTCGTGACCCGTTCAATGGGTGTCACCTCGGTTGTGTTTTTTACGAGCCACGTGCTCGTGGAGGCAGGATACCTGGGGGCATGTTTTTTGAGAGCATCCGTGCTTGTGTAATGCGCAATTAAATGCCGTTACCGCTGACAAAAGGCAATCGGTGGTCAGACATAATATTGTTATTAATTTTAAAAAGATTTTTTTTTTGGGACGCCTAAATTTAGGTGGCATTCGTAAATGGTCGGGCGTACAAAAGGGCGTCCAAAATTGGCAGGATATAATGCAAACAATGTCAAAGGAGCGGCGACCATAATGGCAGGCACTTAACATGGTCCTTTGATGGACACTCCTGGGAAGGATGGCCGAAAGCGGAGCCCGACAAGTGAAAGGAGAGGCGGTTAAGTGAGCTGGGCACAAGTTCATGATGCTGCCAGGACTCGAACGGAATACTTAATGCAGGACAATCCTTTTTGGTCAGCGATGGTGGCGGGCAAACATTTTATCTTGCTCGGCGCAAATTAGTAAGCTGACTAAAATCACTTACCTGTCCCCTGGGGAATTATATTTAATGAATTTTTAATTGATTCGCCTCTGAGTCTTGTCGTCGGTGGTTAATTCCCAAGTGGCCATCAATTTGCAATCGAGTGAAAGGAGAACAAGTTTAATTTGAAAATGTCGTGCAATTGCAAAGTTCTGTTGAGTAAGCGAAGTTCAAGTCTGGCAAAAGTTAAGTATCAAAATAATTGTTTCAGGCAAAGGGCTAAGTAAACTTTTCTTAGAAAACAATCGAATAAGATGAAAAGAACTTACGGCCTTGTCGTGTCAGAGGTTATGTCAGCATTCTGTGACATTTAATTAAGCCCTCAAAATATATTTCCCCATCTTTGACACATTTTACTTGTGCAGTAACAATCTTAATTACAATCCTCGCTCAGCCAAGTGATTATTTATTAAAATCAAGACTAGACAACCGAAAATGTGTGCCCCTAAAGGCCAATCAAACCCGGAGCCGTAAACACACGCAGTCTAAGTTCGGGCTTAAGTCCAAAGTCCGATGGCATTGTAAACAAAGAGCCCCATACACACATGTCCCCGAAAATTACATGCTCAACTCTAAAGCTTTTTGCTGGTCCCTTTACCTAACCCATGTGTCCAAATAAAATAGGGTCAGGACCCCAAGGACCGAAGCTCGTAATACCCTTTCCTGAATCCTTAAGTTCTTAAATAAGAATATTTATAAATCATTTGAAAAGAAACATGTCAAATAAATAAATTCATGAAATAATAAACAATATAATTAAATACTTTTATAAAAAATATAACTCTATTTTTTTTGTAATACCTTTGTTAATTTTTGTATTTAAAATATATTTTTCTCACTCGAAACATTCATTAGAATAACATTATTTATTACTAGAACTTTTGATCTTTTTTACGTGTTTTTCAGAGCAAAGTTCTTTGGAAATTTCTAATACCCTTAGAAAGGCCACAACATCAACAAAAGGAAAAAAAGAAAAAAGCAGCCTACAGTTGCGCTTTTATTGGACATGTTGTCTTTTCATTTCTTTTTTCATTGTATCTGCGATGCCTTTGGTGGGCGATGGTATTAAGCCTTGCCATAATGTGGCTCTTGTTGCTCGGCTTATGTGTCGTATGCGTAACGCAGAATACTGTTTCACTTTTTTTTCGGGCCGGCAGGGCCGTGGGAGCAACATTTCCATATTACAAGGTTGCCAACTGACTTTCGCTGCTGCGACTGCGATACACGTTGCCATCCAATATGAATTTTCACTTTGATGTGCTGCGCCCCACTGACGCTCTAATAGGATACACTTTTAATAATATTCGCTGCTTGAACAGCACATTTTTTCCTCATTCAAAAATTTGTTATTCAACTCACCAGCTCTCCGCGCCCCGAATTTTCACAACAAATCCCTCCATTCGCGGGCACACGTGTAGCTGGCAGGCGGGCAGGCCTCGTGCACTTGTTTGAGTGAAGTCAAATGTCTGTAAATTTCACAAATTAATGGTTAGGACCTGGGCGACATGAATCCCTGTTGCTTTGTTCTCAAGTGGGTTTTAAGTGTGCTTCATGGGAAATCTACAGCAGCACTTTTCACGCCGGCTGGAGTTTTCCCTTGTAAAAATCTACAGGCAGAGAAAAGCCTTAGAAATACAGGATTACAAATATTTTGAGTCAAATAAAAAAACATTTTTGAGAGAAAAGCAAAGGATGAGCGGGGCTTTAAAACTGAGTATAAGAATTATTGATTTTGACTTGAAGCCCCTTGTATAGGAATATGGCTTTCATTTTAATTATAATAACTTAAGGCATATCCAAAGACTCTTTTCGCTCTCTGTTTTGGCCCTAACACATACCCACATATATGTACCTCAGTTTAATGGCCCGAAAATCTTTGACTCTCAATTAGTTGACCATCAAATTTCAAGGCCCACAAGAGAGAGCGAGAGAGAGGGACACCAAAATCAAGAGAGATTTTCCTTTGACGTTAATTAGAAAATCTCGGCGTCTCGCATCGCCAGACTAATTGCACTTGGTGTAAGCATAAACGGATCCGACAGTTTTCCCGATTTTCCCCCAGAGACTTGCTATTGAAAAATTGTATACGATTTTTCAAAACAGCTTCCAGCAAATTTTTGCATAGGACGACGGTGGCACCCACACAAAAACCACTTTGTGGCTTGGCCTTGACAGCGCTGAACCCCAGCGTCTGATGAAGCGCCAACTAAATGAGTTAGCTGCGGTGGCGGTGGCAACACACATTGGTACAAGTCCTCCACTGGAGGACTTTTTCCAGAAATGAACACCCCCGGCTAGTTTGCACTCGGAAAATCGTATTAGGTCCTAAGCTGGCGCATTATCTGCAGCTTCATGGGTCTAATTTTAGGATTTCGGGGTTCACGGTTAAAGAGGCTTAGAGGGCGATGCTAATTCAAAGGAAAAGCCACCTCTGAACACGCATTTTCATCGAATGCCACCCATAATACCTTTGAAAATATGCGTGCACATATGCTGGGCGTAACAACAGCCACTTTACGAGTGCCTTCATGGAGGAACGACCTGGTCTGGACAGGAAACTTTAATAGTTTCGTTCAGAAATATTGTATGGGAAAATAAACTTAAGGCATAAAGTGCCTGTGGTAAATTGCTAAGCGGTAGATGTTATGGCAACTTTGTCGGTGTATTTTATTAAACTTTCCTTTTGCTTGTGTTTCATGCTTAAAAGTTATAATTTAATATATTCAAGAATGCTTATGATATTTCTGTGGAGAACCCTACCAAAATGAATAGAGTTTGTGTAAATTTCATGGATAAAAGGTTGCAAATTGTGAATTACAATTTAGAAAGGCTAGTAATGTTTTCTTTTTAAGAGGAACAGCTAACTAAATAAAATAAATTACTTAAACACTTAGAAACTTTTGGGGTGCAAGAAATGATAAGAAAATATAAATTTATAGAGTGTTTACTTAAATAAAACATGAACTATAAAAGTTAGCTCTCTTAGGGTTTTATTATAAAAACCGCCTTAACCATTTATCAACACCCAAATCGTTTGGCAATTAAATAAACATTTACTTGCCCAATAAATTAACAAGTCGGCTGTGTTTACACTATGGAATAGAAATTAACAAGTCGCGGCAATGTTAACAATCCGATAAATGGCCAATTAATCAAGCGAGAGACTTATTTTCAGTTTCCAGTTGCTATTTTTGTGGGGAGCCACCATAATGCTAAAATGTCAGTATGCGTCGGTGTCACTTTCCAATGAAAACAGAAAAATATTGTTTTGGGGAAACTGTTTTCGTTAGAGAAAATAGAAAAGCACGTATCATTTGGTAGGCAATGCCCACCATCAGTAAACTGGAAGAGCAGAAGATGGGTGCTGCAGTTTTAATTATACAAAACAAACGTTTCGCATGCGAAAGCCGACAGGTGATTCCACCTGAGCTATTTTTCATGTCCACCCACTGAAAGCGGTCAGTTTCCTTGGGGGAGATTGCTTGTTTTGCTTGTGAGACTCGTGTTCAGGTTGGCTCGTTTCATTTGTTTTCACGTGTTGTCTGCATTTTTGATTTACCCCAACCACTGAAAACGTGGCAGCTGACTTTTCATCAATTTCCCCTGGGACAGAATAATAAACTTCGGAATATATTTTCTAAAATTTCGGAATATATTTACTAAAAACTAGATCCTCTAGAAGAATATTTCACTGGAAAAATTAAGTTTTGAACTTTAGAAAGCTATATTTTCGTATTTTTATTGTAAAATATTATTTTTTATAGATATTTCCTTAAGAAAGTGATCTTTACTGGTGAAATTTGTTGGTGTAAGATAAATATTATTTTAAGAAAATCAGCTGCATTTGTGTTTTTTATCTCTATTAAAAAATACTTAGAGTCACAAAAAACTCGTATATATCGCACTCATATTTTTTACTTAAGTTATAAATTAAAAACAAAACTACCTAAGAATGCAAATTGGCATCTCAGTGTTTTCCGACAACTTGAAATTAATGTGTGTGGCATTTATCTTTCTTTCCTTTTTAGATTGCAATGATGCGAAAATGCCCCTGAAGATGCATTGCAGCTCGTAAATAAACCAAAGGTCAAACCAAAACTACAAATTCTAGAAGCAAGTGCTTCACTTGGGGATATTGTATTCCCATTAGGGAGCCAAACCAAAGGAATCAAAAACCAAAACTGAGTGCCATGGCCACGAAACTAATCGAGGAGGAAACGCGCTTCGACTTTTTGCCCGGAGCCGAGGAGGAAGCGGAATTCGGTAAGCTCTGCTTTAATCCCTTTCAGCCTCAGGGGATAAGTCCCATAGTCGACTGGATTAATGCGACTTGACGTATCATCAATCAAAACATTGTCAAGTTTGTTTTCGATTTGACAGTTTGCCGTTAGTTCTTTTGATCCAGAATCATTCATGAGCTTCTTGTGGAGTAGATACTCGAATTGAATGAATTTGGGATGAGTAACAGGTGACCCATGAAACTTCTGGGGAAATGCTAATGAAGACACGGCCTCTGGCTGGCCTATCAATATTTTATCTAGAACGTAGTTGAGTCTTTCTAAAATTAAACGTATACAATTCTGTCTGGCATTATAAATCCAATTCAATTTCCTTGACGTTTACCACTCAGCGGGAATGCCAATCCGGCCTCCGTCCTGCCACCAACACTGACTGACAACTGACACTTGAATTAATCTGCCACTGTCAGGTTAGCGACAATTCTGATCCTGGACATTTTAGCACTGTAACTAATCGATCTAAAAAGGTGTCACTTAAAATTCAGGAATTTTATTTCATTAAAATTTGTTACCTAAACTTTCTTTGAATTAATTTATTCAACATTTTTTATCATGTATTTTGTATATTTTATCATTATTTTGTTGCAGAACGCTTGTATGCGGCACCCGCTGAGATTGTGGCCCTGCTGTCCATCTTTTACGGCGGCATCAGCATTGTGGCTGTCATCGGCAACACGCTGGTCATCTGGGTGGTGGCCACCACCAGACAGATGCGCACGGTGACCAATATGTATATCGCCAATTTGGCCTTTGCTGACGTGATTATTGGCCTGTTCTGCATACCATTTCAGGTGAGTGGTGGTCGTGATGCTTAATAGAATTATTGAGAGCACTGGTCAACATGGAAAGTTTTGTAGGACTTTCTAGAATTTCTAGCGAAAAGTTTTAATTTTTTATTTATAATCAATTAATTTGTTAGATTTCTTAATTTTATTTAAAATATATATTCAAAGGTAACAGTTTTTCGTCAACTGTAAGTAAGCTTCTTTTCTGTTGCCTTAAAATAACTTAATTAAATATTTACCTTAAGCCTTGGTGAGCAACTTAATGGATATCGATCGCTGCTTTAAATAAATTTTTACTGAGAACCTATAATGTATTTATTCCATTTCCATCATATAAACGAATAACAACAGTATTTGTAAACTAGTGTCATTAGGCTTTCTTTCGCCATTAAACATTGCGCATACGCAGTGTTGAGCGGCTAAATTGATTTCGAATTAAATGATTTTCGAACGAGGCACTGTTGACACTTTGTATGCATAAATCACACAAGCCGCATCGCCATTAGCATTAGTTTTCACTTATTTTCGCCAAAACACAGATAGATAGTACCTTTATGGACACAGACACGGTGCCAGGGCGCAGACCCATCAATTTCATTATAATCCAGCATCAATTTAATTTCCGGACGTTGGAGGAGCGCTCATGTTTGGAATTAGAAAATTGGCACAGTCTCCTCCTCCTCCGCCTCCTTTTTTGGTGTCCAACGTGGTGGTGTTGGCAATGGAATATTACCTACTTGAAATTTTAATGCGATTTACGGTTTATGTGTTAATGGGATTAGTATTCCATATAAGCCGGCGAAAATAAAGTGCTAAAAGCCAACTGAACAATTTTCTCGCGCCCGCTCTCCTTTTCTGGCGGCAGCATTTGAAATCACATTAAATTTGTATGTGTTACTGGGAAATTATATTTGAATAGACAATAACCGTTGGCATTCATTGATTTTCTAGTGTTATTGCAGGGAAAACACGAATAAAAGTAAAGGTAAACTGGAAAAATGCATAATCAATGTAAAATTTGATTAAAATAAAAACAAAATACAATTTTTGCTCGTTTTTGTTAGAAATAATATTGAAATGGAATTTAACTTCTTATTAAGGGGTTATAAAGGTAAAACTTTAACTGTTTAAGCTGTGAATAATGCTTAACCTCTAACTAAA
Source organism: Drosophila bocqueti (assembly GCA_018151655.1). NCBI lineage: Eukaryota > Metazoa > Arthropoda > Insecta > Diptera > Drosophilidae > Drosophila > Drosophila bocqueti. The sequence goes on from JAECXF010000230.1 coordinate 4,941,546, forward strand.
CATTTTGATAAAAATTCCCTATTTAAGCATTTTGAACTTTGAACTTGACCCTGAGTCTGTTGCCACCCTTCATTTGCCGTACTTAATTTATATTAATCCAGCAATCAAACAGAACTTTGGCTCTGTCACAGCCCTCATGGAAGTGTCATCAATAAGCTGGCGAGAAAATTGCAATTTGCGGTGTCCATTCAGAAGGGAAAGCGCGTGCCTCAAATATCCGCAGCGACCGCACACACGTACGCACACACACGCCCCCACCATGTTCTGTATACACTCCAAATACACTTAATGGGGAAAATCACAACCCAACAACTGAACGGAGATTTCAACAATTTATTTGGGCATAAACTGTGGGGACAGGGCCAAAACAGGACACGCCGAAACAGAAGCAGGTTCCTGTTGTTTGCGGTCCAGTGTACATTAATGATGTTTGCCCCTGTGACTTGAATGGGTCTACATTTGGGGCTGATTTAATCATCGCACATCGCACCGACGGGCACAAGCGTCCCTTACTCCCTTAGCTTTTACACAGAAAGAAATAATGGCGATAAATGGAGTTTAATTATAAAATTGTGCAAATTTCCTTTAGTTTGTTAGTTAATGAGTTAATAATGATAGAGTCAGGAATCACGAATGCTTAAGCTGCAAAGACATGAATTATAACATAAAGTGCACATATATTTTTATTAAAATATATATCTATCTATATCTATATCTTACATATGTTAAACCCCTGTTACAGTTCCAGGCTGCCCTGCTGCAGAGTTGGAATCTGCCTTGGTTCATGTGCAGCTTCTGTCCCTTTGTCCAGGCTCTGAGTGTCAATGTCTCGGTGTTCACGCTGACCGCCATTGCCATCGATCGCCATCGGGCCATCATTAATCCACTTAGGTAAGTCCTGAAGGGGAACCTGCACAGGAATAATTAAAAATCGGCTTACACATGCAGGGCACGTCCCACCAAGTTCATATCGAAGTTCATAATTGGTGGAATCTGGCTGCTGGCCCTGCTCTTCGCCGTGCCCTTTGCCATAGCCTTTCGGGTGGAGGAGCTGACCGAGAGATTTCGCGGTAAGTCTACTCGATTTGCATAGATTGAATGGCCGATGGAGCTCAGTTCTTCGAATTTCGCATTACGCAGAGAACAATGAGACCTTCAATGTGACGCGACCGTTCTGCATGAACAAGAACCTATCGGATGATCAACTGCAAACGTTCCGATACACGCTGGTCTTTGTGCAGTATCTGGTTCCCTTCTGTGTCATCAGCTTTGTCTACATCCAGATGGCGGTGCGGCTGTGGGGCACCCGGGCTCCGGGCAATGCCCAGGATTCACGGGACATAACGCTGCTGAAAAACAAAAAGAAGGTGAATTGGGGAATGGGGGTGGGGCTGCAATCCGGTAGCCGTTTTATTTCCTCTCTCTTGACCCGCTCCGCAGGTCATAAAAATGCTGATTATCGTGGTCATTATCTTCGGCCTGTGCTGGCTGCCCCTGCAGCTCTATAATATTCTGTATGTGACGATTCCGGAAATCAACGACTACCATTTCATCAGCATCGTCTGGTTCTGCTGCGACTGGCTGGCCATGAGCAATAGCTGCTACAATCCCTTTATTTATGGCATCTACAACGTAAGTGGACCTGAATGGTGATGATGATTGTCCCGATTTGTTGTTTGTTGCCGAGTGTCGGATTTGCATTTGCCCCGTCTGGGCTTTTGATTGGTGTCCTCTGTTTCAAAGTTACACGAGTCCACAGGGACTCGTTTAGGGGAGACGCCACTAAAAGGCTGCACGACGAGTCCATGAAAAGGAAACTAAATTTAGCCAGGGAATAGTGTCAATTGATGAGGGACGGAACCCAAGGACTTACGCCGTTTTCTGTAAGTTTTTGAGGCGTGTAAATAGACGTGTCTATTTATGCCATTTATGGGCAGGGGTCATGGGATTTAGCAGACAAATTTATTGGCACTTGGTTGAAATACTTTTATAAGGTAATATGTTTTCCCTCTTGAGAAAGGGGGTTTCTCCAAGATTTAGCTGAAATAATGCTGATTTATTTAATGTATTAAATAACAAATTATTATCTATTCCCACAAGAAAATATAAAAAATTATATTGCTTGCTTTTGAAGTGCCTGAAACCATAATTTCATAATAATTCAATTCAACTTTGTTGTAATATTTGAACTTCCAATAATAATGATTGACTTTCATGTCCTAAAAATAAATATTTGCACTTCCTCATCGTTTTTCTCGCTCTTTCACATCAAATTAAATTTGAATGAAAAGGAAACTTTGATAGAAAGGCTAATAGAGGCGCACACAATTCAAGGAGGCAGCCAAGCAGGGAAATTCATCTCACTTAATTTCATAGCATCGACTCTTACCAATCGATTTCTCTGTTGATTTTTTCCAATTTCGCTTTTACTGATTTATTAGCATCTGCGCGGCTCTGTTCTTCTTTCTTTCCAAAAATAAATTTCGGCTTTCTTGGCAACAATTTCCAATTTACTTTTAGCCAAACACCGAAAATAGCTGACAGAAAAAAAAATACTTTGTCAAAGTTAATTAAAGCAGCGTTCCACTGTAGCCAATAGGCAAACATACCTACTGTCTGAGCCACAGGAATTGGGAGCCCGCAAAATGGAGCGAAATCCCACAAAAATCTTCGGCATGGCTGAGTGGCAAACCGAGAAAAGCGAGAAAAAACCCCACGGCTGTTTGCTTTGACACTTAAATTGTCTGTAAAAGATAGATTGAGAGCGGCGAGATCTGCGAATGCTCGTAAACTTTTCCCTTTGCCTGTGATGTGCGTGAAAACTTTTGTCAACAAATATTCTATTTTACTGTCAGCGAAGACAAATGGCATTTGCCAGCGGAGGTGGCGCAAATCCTCCTGGCTCATGTTCATTAGCCTAAGAGGGATGCCTTAGCCCTCGGCTATGGGGTTTGCTCTTTTATTTCCTCCAGAATTTTTCCATAGACTCTTCTTTTAATTAGCCGTAAAAGAGAGGACTGAAAGTTTGATTTTAATGGTACAGGGAGCGGAAATGTCGATATAATATCTAATATATGTAAATACATTTAAGAAGAAAAAGTAGGGTTCTATTTATTTTAAAGTTTATTTAGGATCTTAGAATCTCTTATTAAATATATTTTGGCAATTAAGAGACCTCCCTGCTTTGTTGCCTATTTTATTTGTTATATTTCTTATGCCCTTGCAAAGTTTATTGTCCCTATTTTAGTTTAAAACTAGTAGATATTTGATTCGTCAAATAGAATAGGTCTTTTAAGTATTTGTGGTTGATTTTCTGTGTAGAAATAATGGTATTTAAAATCTATTGTCAATAACTAGTTCTCTGAGACCCCACACTCTCCCAGTATCTCCTAAGATCCTGGGTGCCTTTGTACACTTAATGCTGATGCTATTTTTTCTCTTTGTGTACAGGAAAAGTTCAAGAGGGAATTCAATAAACGCTTCGCTGCCTGTTTCTGCAAGTTCCAAACGAGCCTGGATGCCCACGAAAGGACATTTTCGATGCACACACGTGCCAGCTCGATAAGGTCGACCTATGCCAACTCCTCGATGCGAATACGGAGTAATCTCTTTGGAGCGGCTCGGGGAGGTGGCCTCAACGGCAGCGGCACCAAGACCGGGTTGCATTTGCCACGCGTAAATGGAAACTCTGTCGGCGGCATCAACAGCGGGATTTACAACGGCCAGAACAACAATGGCCATCATCATCATCACCAGAGTGTGGTTACGTTCGCCGCTCCAGGCTCCTGTGTGGCGGTTGGTGGCGCTGGCAACTCAAGCGTTTCGATGCCGCCCTGGCGGCGCAACAACTTCAAGCCCCTCCATCCCAATGTCATCGAGTGCGAGGACGATATGGCACTCATGGAGCTGCCATCGACGACGCCGCCCAGCGAGGAGATGGCCAGCACGACGGGCGTACAGTTGGCCCTGCTCAGCAGGGAGAACTCCAGCTGTATTTGCGAGCAGGAGTTTGGCAGCCAGACGGAGTGCGACGGCACCTGTATACTCAGCGAGGTGTCGCGTGTCCACTTGCCGGGAGCGCAGGCCAAGGACAGGGAGCGGGGCGGGAGCGGGAGGTGGGCAAGTCCCTGTGGCAACCGCTCTAAGTTAATTTTGAGTAATTTAGTTTAGTTCAAGCCGTGTTCCACCGACACATTCCCGCCCGTTAATACGTGTAATACAACCATTAGGTGTGTGTTTTCCACGCTATAAACTCTGTGAAAATATTGATTTTTTGAAGTACTACAATGTATCTGTGGAACACGGCCACTTAAGCCATTTTCCAACGAAACACATTCGGACCATTTCATTAATGAACTCCCTTTAATGCGAATGTGCCCCTGGAACCTGGCTATTAGCTCTGTGATTTCGTCTTAATGAATTGTGATTGCAAATCCCCCTGCAGAAAGGTTTGAATTGATTGAGTGTGAATGCTGGTCGTGAGCCGTGTACAGTATTATAATTAATTGTGACTTCAAAGTGCGCTCCATAAAGCACATTACGTAAATGTTGTAAAAAACACCATTTTTGTTTTAACTCCCTTGTTTAGAGTTCTTTCGAAGCCAAAATTCACCAAATCAAATTAAAAGCAAACGAAAAAACGTTGAAAAAACAACTTAAATGAGCACCTGCAATCAATTAAGTAGCATTAAGCTAAATTATTTAAATAGTTGTATAAAAAAATCCGATTATGTATTACCTACACACAGACACTCCGATGTATGTATGGAAATAAAATGTACAATATTTGTCATAAAAAAAAAACAGAAAGGCTAATTAATGTAATTATTATTGTATTAAATTACCAAAACGAAAAACGAATAAACATTTCGAGTCATTAAGCAAACCAACGCAATGCATGAGTGTATTCCTCTACTCTTAATTGCGATGCAGCGCAATAATTAGTGTTTATGCCCCGTCCATAAATTGTAAAAAATGTAAATGGCTGCCCACTTCCGCTTCATTTTGTGGGATTTAAATTAAGGTGGAAGCTTTTTATTCAATGCCAGCTTTGATGTCGTTTTAAGGGAACTTTTGCCCATGAAACGGAGCCTTTAATAAAATTTTCCAAGTGTTTTGACTTGAAGGAAATTGAGAAAAACAAATTTTACTTGAAATGATTTTCCGTTTAGCGGGGACTCGAACCGGAAATGCCCCATTGAAAGCCCAAGATGGTTGAAAGCTTGCGGATTAAGCGAAGACATTGAAAAGCTTTAACCCTTAGACGGTGTCCGAGTGGCAGGTAATTTTGTGGGGTTTAAATAAAATGTTCTCCTTTTAAAAAGAGCTTTAAGACATTTTAAGCAGACTTTGGAGAAGAAAGTTGAAGCTAAAACCTGAGATTAGAGGTCTTTACTATCTGATAACACTTCAGGTTTGGTTTGTGGATAAAGAATAACTTACAAGTTTTTACAGAGACATTTTCTTTACAAGAGTTTTGCAATGAAGAGTTCAGATTTGTTCAAGGCAAGACAAGAAACATACTAGTAGGTTTCTTAGAATTTAGATTTAACATTTCTCAAAAATATACTTATATATTTTCTTACGATATTGATTTTTTGTTTATTAATATTTCTTGATAGGCATCAACAGCTGAATCCATTTAGCTTCTCCGCTTTTTAGCTTTTCCTTTTTTAAATTATTATAATTTTCTATAATTTATATAAAATTTCTATGAAGGAAGTAAGATGTTCAACTTTTAATATATAAGTTAATGTTAAAAGCTAAACATCTAACTTCCTTTATAACAATTTTTTACGTAAGTTAATACCCCGAATTGGTATACATAAAAGTACTCCCTAAGTTGTCGTTAATGTATTCAGTAATCATATTAACAAATGAAGCTTTAATGCCCTTCTTACTATTTTTAATTTAAACATAAACTCTTTAATTGTCGTTACCATAATCAGCCCTCTAACGATTTGACCAACCGCCTTTTCCCTAATGCCCATGCAAACACGGCCAGACTGTGGACACTGACAATTGCCGGGGAATATATGACGGCTGCAACAACAGCCACAACTGTGTCACGCAATGAGGTATGCTGCCATATGTGTTTGAATACAGGGAAAGAAAAATCTCAGTTGATTAACTAAGTAAAAAAAAAATATATATATATTCTACTAGATATGCCATGGCATTCGGGGAAAATAAAAATGATAATGTTACCTGGTAGAAGAAACTGGGCAGGCACATTAAATTGTATCTGTATTTAGATCCCGTCAATATTTACAAACTTTTCAATAGGAAGTTCTTTTAAACACATTTAAAATATTATTACAATACTTATATTAATTTTAAATTAATAATTTAGTTTTGTTTTTTTCCCTGTATATCTGTGTATGCAGTGCACTTGCGCCTCATTTTTCGCTTGCCATCAAACAACATATGCCGTGCACTCTCGCACGCGATGGACAAGGACCAACTGTGACGGGGACAGAAAGACACAGGCACACACAGCCAGAACACACAGGACACACACGCACTACCAATACACCCGACACGAACCCAGACCCAGTTAGAAGGACACATGGTCACATGGCAGCCGCATTGGCTGTTGATAATTGAATAATTAACATTGTTTAAAATGGCTCAGCGAGCGGCAGGAAAGGAGAGAGCGAACGAGTGGCGGCCAGTGAAAGGGACGCCAGACATCCGGCGGCCAGGTCATCAGGTCAAATGCAACCACAATGTCAGCCAGAGACCGCAGCACACATTTAAAACAAAATACAGAATAAAGTCCGGCCCCTGCACTTATAGTACACACACAACTGGATACAGGTATAGATAGTATAGATATAGTATGTATAATTGGGTTAGAAGGCCCGCTGTACGGGTGTATATTTCATATTTATATAATTGACATACGGTGGGAAAATCTTTTCAATACATGTCTGTCGTTTATTGATTAAATTACCAGTTTTTAACCACATTGAAATTGAAAACCTGTCAATGTGCTCTTTACCCTTGACGTGAACAGTTCGATTTTCGGATAAGAAAAATCATGCACGACGCAATGAGTCCCAACAAAAGTGAGTTAGCTTTGCTTAATTTTATTTATTTAACTTAAAATTTTGACGTAATAAAGAGATAATTAAATCTCAGAAAGGCAGAACCCAGTGATTTGTATAAGCAACATTATAAAAAACCGTTTTAGGTTAAAATTTTTGTATTTAAATTGAGTGAAATATTGTTTTCTTAGAAAATATCATCAACACTAACCTATAATTTTGACTTCCATGCTAGAAACCAAGAAAAAATACAGTATTTGTTAATTAATATGCCAGTAAAGGACCTTCATAGACGTTTGTATACATATTTGAATTTCTATAAATATTTGAAATCATTAAAAGTTTTTATTGTGTAATATTTCACAGAAAACATTTTTGAATAATACATAACTCAATGAAGGTATCACAGAAAACATTTTTTAATAATACATAACTCAATGAAGGTATTTTTCTTGTACCCATATATGTATTTAAGACAGACTATTGATCCATTCAGTATCTTTTATTTATAAAGACAAATTCTAATACAAGAACTAGTACTAACTTAAAGCTTATTTGTATACCTATTGGTTTATTCTTTTTAACACGAAATTTAATCACTAAAAAATAATATTCTCATTTAACTAACAATAATTCCCTATTTTACTTAATACCTTTAAATTATACCCTTAATAGCCGCTCGCAAGGCCTTTTCATCCACCAGCTCCTCGCGTCGTAGTAGCCATGAAAGTGGCAGTGGCCACGAAATGCCGCCAGGGGAGGAGGAGGCCGAGGAGGAGCAACTCTTCCAGGAGGCGGCCTCAAGCACGAGAACAAACAGTGTCGATGCTAGTGGATGTGGAAGTGGAAATGTGACTGTGACTGGGAGTGGCAGCATCCCGGGCAGTGTCAGTGCAACGCCGGTTACGGATTTCTATAGCGATGCCACCGTACTCATTACGGGCGGCACAGGGTTCGTGGGCAAAGTGTTAACAGAGAAATTGCTCCGCTCGTTTGGATTGCGTAAAATCTACATGCTGATACGCAGCAAGGACAGCATGAGCGTACAGGAGCGCTTGCAGGGCTTTTTCAATGAATCGGTAAGTGTCAGGAGGGGGAGCCTGTCAATTCCTTGCCGCCTTCCCGCTTGCCAAGGACAATGTGGGATAAAGGCCCCGTCTTCAAACCCCATTTCCCCATCCCCCATCCCACAGATATTCAATAGACTGCGCGAGGAGTCACCGCAATTGTTGGAGAAGGTGCATCCGATACGCGCTGATTACAGTGCCATCGACCTGGACATTGATTCCGCCGACCGAGCAATGCTCTCGTCTGAGGTCCAGGTGAGTAGGTTTTCCCTGCACTTCACCACCGATCCACCTGCCCCACCTCCTCCTGCAGGCAATTCAATCAATGGACTTTTTGTGTGAGAAACTTTTCATGGGCTTTTGTTGTGTTTGCCTATCTGGATGGCTCCCCCGATTCCTGTCTGTCGTCCGTATCTATTTACACTTTTACAAATATTACATATAAGTGAATGAATGAGAAAATGTATAGAATTTTGAATGGGAAAAGCTGTGAATATATTTAAAATGATGATTCTTTCTTTAACTAATAAGATGAGACATGGGACTTACTATCTAAATAGTGCGTGTTTTTAATAGTTCTTTATAAATATTTTCGCACTCTAAAACTATATTAACTTTTTCCAAGTGCAACTATGGTTTTCTTTGCCTCCCCCTCGGCCTCTCTGGTTTGTGCATTACGTATACGTAAAACGTTGCATGCCACAGGCAGGCGCAATGTTTACGACAACTCCAGCCAGGCAGTCAGTTTATTTCTTCGCTTCTCGCTCTTTTTTCTGTTTTTCATTTTTGTTTTGCTGATCACAAGAGGCCCTGCAATATGTATATACATATACATACATATATGCATTCTACTTTTCAACAAAAATTGAAAAACCCGCCGCCACGTAAAACTGTGAAAATGTGTAGAGCATCCTGGTCCTGTTGCTTTTGCTGTTTCTGTGCTGTTACCATTGCGGCTCCTTCTGCTGTTGGTTATAAAACACAATATATAAATAAATGAAAATTCCTGTGCATGCTTCAAGTGCTCGGCATGCGCGAGCCATTGTCCTGCCAACCGGGCGCATCCTCATCCCATTCCCACTCCCACTTCCGTTCCCATCGCCAGCCTCATCCGCATCCGCATCCGTTTGGTTCTTTTTATTTTTGCCCCTCAGTTTTCCGTGCTGTTTGCGAAAACATTTTGCATACAAGTCACTCGGGCCTGGTCGGTCTGCTTAGAGTCCGCTTGCACTGTTTTAAGCTGAAATTGCTTTGTTGTCGATGTTCAATGCACGCGTCGCACTGCAGGATTCCTGTTCCTGCCCCAGCTCCAGCTCCTGTCCGATTTTCTGTCCCGGTTCCATCTGCGCTTCTTTTTCCGCATTTTGTGTGCTGACTTGGAGGTTATCACAGAACGCAGACCACACATACAGCGCCAGATCGCTGATGTACCTGTTGACAGGGATGGGAAAGGAGCTCGTTTTTATAATTTTAATAATATAAGAAGAGTATTTTATATTTTGTTTGTAATATTTTATTTTATTTATAATCTTACACAAGGGAATTTCATTAATTTTAATATTGTAAAAGAGACTATAAAGGTCTTTGGTTCGGCATTTAAAATTTAGTTATAAGTCTCTATAGTTCTCCCAATTTTATTCATCTGATATCCATCTAGATCCTTTAAGATAGTATATCCATCCCATCACTATCTGTTTCTGTTTGGTATGCACATCTCCTGTGCATTTTGCATGAGGTCTGCCCTGCTGCTGCTGAGTTCCTCTCCTTTTTGTTCCTTCCATTTTTAATATGCATTACAATTCGTGGGTCTGGTTTATCTGCTCTGCCTGTAGATTGTCTTCAATGTTGTGGCTTCGGTGAAATTCAATGAGAAACTGAGCGACGCCATTGACATTAATGTTCTCGGCACGAAGAAAATACTCGACTTGGTCATGGAAATGAGGCAGTTAAAGGTGAGTTTCAAACACATTAAAAATATATTATTAAGCTAGACAATGGAATTTGTATTTATAATAAGGCAACACTAAATAAAAATTTTATCACCCAGAACTTAAACAAATTTTCAATGTATTAATTGAAGTTAAATACCGATAAATTCCAGACTTATATCATTTAAAGCCACATTATTCGCCACCCCAGCTGTGCGTTCATCGCCCGCCCACATATCCATTAGCAAAAATAAACATCGATAAAATAAATGTTAAATATTCACATATCGCACATTTAAGTAACCAAAATACATAATTCCCCTGTCTGAATGCATGCAAAAATATTTGAGTATGAATTGTAATGTTTACGTACTGTTTTCCCTCTCAATCTCCGCCTCCGTGACTTATTTGGGCGTTGAATATTTTACGCTGGCGTTGGCGGGCACACAATTTCCAACACAATTCAATCAACATCCGACATGCGTGCTCTCCCCGCCATTTCGCCCAATATATCAACGTACCCCGTGGGCACAGTCCTTCGTGCACATTTCGACACTGTACTGCAACTGCAATCGCAAATTCATCAAGGAACAAGTGTACGAGAACGAAATTGGCTACGAAAAAATCATGCAGGTTGGTTAATGCCCACAGGTAAAAAATGAAATATCATACAAATTGTAAGGAACTTCAGGGAATATAAAGGTACCCGATGACAAGATCTTAATATTTGAAAAATTATGATCAAAGTAGTTGAAAAAACGATCAATTAAAATATGATTTTACACAACTTGTACTTCTTTAAACTTTATTTAAAAACACCTTTCAAATAACTTTCCTTCATTGTTTTTACTGATTGCTTATACCTCTATAATTTTATGCAAATAATTATAGTCAAATGTGCGCCAAGTCCCAGTATACCTTATAATTTCCCCATCAAAGGGAACAACAAATAAAAATATTAAGCCCTGAATATCATATTTGATGTGCGATATGACAGTTTATTTAAATTGGAAAATGTTCCCACGGCGCAGATCTATCGCACTTTCGACGACGAAACGCTGGAGAAGATGCGGCACTGCCTAATTGGCCAGATGCCCAACACCTACACGATGACCAAGAAGTGCGCCGAGAATCTGGTGAATCACCGGGCATTCCACATGCCGGCGGGCATCTTTCGACCGCCCATAGGTGAGTGTGTCTGGGGAAGCGGGGAACTGACAGAAGGGGAGGGAGTACGGAATATTTATTGCGGTTTCAGACTTGACTTAACAAACTAATTGTCAGATAATTAGCACAAATACCCAAGGGCAGCCGGACTCTCTGCTGTGTAAACAAAAACACACAAGAAACATCTCCTGCACTGCCATGCAGGAGGGATACCCCGGAGGATCTGCCCAGGGAGAAGCTGGGAAAAGGCTGGCAAAAACGGAATATTTAAAATTTTGTGAAAAATGGCCAAAAGAGCTGTCTTCGTTCGGTTGCAGCTGGAGCAGAGACAAAGCAGGGGGAGATTTTAGAGAGCGGGACTTGGGGCTTACCAGATAAATGCATGTGGAAAAAGTTTTTTATGTTTTTGGTTTTCCCATTTTTTTGATAGTTGTTTGCTTCTCTGTTTTTGCTGCTCCCGCAGCAAGGAAACCAAACGCAACGTAACGTAACGAACGAGACGTAACACAGAGTGGAGGAGAGCAAGGATGGCTGACTTGGTTTTTCCTCTGGCTCAGTGCTCTTGGGATGAGTGGTTCGAGGAGTGCGGGGAGGAGGAGTGACGGGCAGCTGGGATCCTCCTCCTAGCCGTTGAAGCTCCCGAGGAACAAAGCACAAACAAATTTTCATTTATTTTAACACAAAAATGCCAAAGCATCGTCCTCATGCAGCTGCATCCTAAGCTGCCTCTGCAAACGAGAATGGCAATGGCGAAAGATAGTTTTCGATGATCTGGTAGAATGCCAGAGTTCTCTAACTTGTATTTTTTGGATTTTAAATTATTATCAATATTTGATTGTACTTAAATATTAAATTGACGAAACCAAAGGAAACAACGAAGGATTTGTATTTAACGCAACTCTGTTAACTTTCAAAATAATGCAGACTATAAGTTCTATAAATCTTAAGAGAAACAATAAATAATATTTATATTGATATAAACATTGATAAGCATTGAAATTTTCGTAATTACATTACTTGCTTAAATGTTTTTTATTAGAATATCACTTGTATAAAAAGCTAGTGTAAAGAGGATATTTTCGATTTGAAAGATTATAACTAAATCACTCCCGATTAAACAAACAGAGAAGATAATTAAATAGAACAATCAACAGTATTATATTTTATTAAAAATTCCGATTCCCCATAGCTATTTTCCGTTCTCATTTCACTTCACTTCCCTGTAGTCGTAACATTCCAACTCCTTTTGATTCAAGAGTATATCGGAAAAAATCAAGTCCAAAACTCGCAATTGGGAGTCAGGCATATCAGTTAGCAAATGGCAAATGGAAGGGGATGTTGGGAATGAGTTGGCGGCGATGGGATTCTGGGAGAATGGGTTTCTGGGAGGATGCTGGGTTTGCTTGGCGGACCGTCCGTCGGGTCGGTCTCCACCATTATCGCTTTGACGTTGGCTAAAATCAACAAGGAAACTCTCACGGTCGCTGGCTTCCTTGGTCTGCGATTCTGCGGCAATGGCCGAGCGAACAAAGCAGCCATTAATTCTTATTTATTCGCAGTAATGTCAACGTACAAGGATCCATTTCCCGGCTGGACTGATAATTTGTACGGGCCATCAGGTTTATGCACTTGGTCTGCCCGGGGACTCGTCCGTTGCATTTACGGCACGGCCAGCTGCAAGGCGAATATGGTGCCCGCCGATTATGTGGTGAATGCCATGATAGCAACCGCTTGGGATATATCCCGAAGGTTAGTCCACACACACACACACACATACGAGTGCACACAGCGGAAACACCCGGGGATCCTTCCAGCTGAAGCGGTGCCCGAGGATGTGTAAAAGTTGCAAAAGAGTTCCATGCCGCAAGCTGATAGCATTCGGTTGTTGTTTGCCAACAGCACAGCAGCGGCAGGAGTAGCAGCCAGCAGGTGGAAATTTGTAAATACGAGAGCAGAGAAATTAAGACGGACCAAAGGTAGCCCCAGATAATGTCCGTGGGACTGAAGGAGGAATTGGGTTAAGTTCGCTTGCGAGATGCAGTTTTCCGCCTCTATTCTTATTAAAATGTATATTTTCTAATAGGTTAATTTATTTAAATTTAACTACAAATACACTATAAAATCTAAGGTGCTCTAGAAATCATAAAAGATTCTGAGAGTTCTTTAAACAACAGTTTTTATTATGAGTAGTTGTAAATAGCCTTAACTTGGCTCGCTGCACCAACAAGTTATGCTTATTATTTACCCCTTATTTCAACTCAAAGACTCCATTAATTTTTCTCAAATTTTTCTTGCAGGTTTATGCTTCGTGAAAGTAAGGCGATTGAAAAATCAGAGCTACCCGTATACAACTACGTGTCCGACGTGAACAACATCACCTGGGGCGAGTACATGCACCTGTCGCGCAAGGGATTCCACGAGCCGTTCGACAAGGCGCTTTGGTGAGTTTATCGCGCACACCGAATCCCAATCATATCTATCCGACTTTCAAAATAAATATTCTTTATTGAATTTTTACCCCCAAAAACGAAATAACCAAAAAAATACAACAACACGAACCGCTTGCCGTGCCGTATTGTATGCATGTCTAATCCAATGCTTAAATATTGCCGAATTTTTGCGAATGGAAAATTTATCTATGCTCTGCTAATACCTTGAAACAACGAATCCTGCACGAAATTCCGAACAAAAAATATAAAAACCGAACTGAAAACCCGGTTCGCACAACGTCCGCAAACTGGAAAAAAAACACACAAAACGAAACGGGATTGCCGAAAACTAAACCAAATCGAACCCAAATGCCACACGGAATCGCCGAATCCTCGACCCCTCGCTCGTCCTGTGTGTGTCCTTCGATCGACCGCATTATTGTCACAGGTGCTTCTCGTACGTTATAATACCATCGAAGCCTCTGCATTGTGCAATTGCATTTTTCTTGCACAATATCCCAGCTTATATTTTAGATTTAATTGCCATGGTCACCGGACAAAAGCGCATGTAAGTAGAGCCACACGCCCGGACCCACACACTTCACCCATCGATTCAGCTGCTCCCGCAAATGCCGGGCCACGCCCCGCCCTCCACCGCAGCCCCACATCGAGAATATGTTCTCCAAGGTGGCAAAGTGGCAGGGTGCGGTGGTTTTCGGGGGTCCTGGCAACATTGAATGGATTTTAAATGGTACATGGAAAGGCAATTGAATGACCTGCAAAGGGTGTCCTTGGGGTATTTGATTTTTCGATAGAGTTTGTAAAGAATAAATGGGAAGCTGAATTACATTTGCCTTATTTAATTAAACAGGAACAAGTTTGATACTTCCTGTAGATAGATAAAGAATAGTAATATTTTTCGTATTAATTTTTCTATGTCATAAGTTAGTGAGTTACATTTGCTCAAAGATTTGATAGAGAATTCTTCTGCATTCCTCAGTTTGATTTTAGCTTCTGTCTGCTTCAAATGTTATGGTAGTTATAATAAGTTAAGATTCTTATTAATTTGATCTTTGATTTAATCACTAATTAATATAGTCGTAGTTACTTTTGTTCAATTATTACTAAGTCTTCGATGCTCTAAAGTAAAGAAATAATTCGAATAAAAAAATATTAACACAAAAAAACATAAATATTTAAAAGAAGTAAAAATACTTTTGAAATTTTCACATTCAATAAAGAAAGAGCAAAGACTCTTCGTTATTTGAAACAACCACAAGGACAACCCACTTGGCAATCTTCTTGGTTCCAAGCGTATACGTAATATTTAACAAATTGCAATTAGAGCGCATTAGACTCAGCATTTTGCCATTTATTTATGGAGGTGAAGCCGACTTACACTGCACAACCCACCAGCTCCAACCAATTAGCAAACACATCCACAATAATATGTGCATCCTCTGAGCCCTTGGCACATATCCTTCCTCCTTTTGCCATATAGCATGGGGGTGAAGAAGCACCCATAAAATAGTTATCAGTTTTGTTTTGATGGTAGAACTCATATTTATAATAAAAAATCTCGTTTCGGGTTAATTTCTAGAAGATTAAGAATATAGTTTCGATCATTAGTGAAATCTTAGTTGGGTGTTGTTTTTATTCAACATTTTTCTTAAGCTTAAAGCGGAAAAATATTTAAGAAGTGGTTTTGCACTTTTTTCTGTTACTTTTATTTCAAATTTCTATATTTAATGCAGCTATGTGAAGGCGTACAAGAAAATCTCTCGCATAATCGACATGATGGCTTGGTTCGGACTGAAGGAGTGGCAGTTTGCCCATCGTAACATTGACGAATTGAACGCTCTGCTGCCGAAGGAGGAGCGCTCGGTGCTGCAGTTCAACATTGCGACGATTAATTGGAGCGAATATTTCCGCTCATACCTCAGCGGCATCAGGCGCTACTTCTTCAAGGATAGCGCTAACGATAATAAATTACAGCAGCGCAAAACTATTTATCGCAGGTGAGTCTGACTATCCAGGTGGCCGCTGCCTGAAGGGCGCACGGACATGCGGGGGATGCTTCGCTAAGTAGTTTTTAATTACACTTTGTTTACTCCCTTTTGCATGCCGCTGCCTGCCGCCTGCCGCCTGCTGCCGGTGCTCCTGCCTCCTCCGATGCATCTGTAACTGGACTCGCCCAGGATGCTCCTTTTGCACACGCTGCTGAAGACGACATTTGGTCTTTCATTAATTATGTGCATGCTCAAAGTTTATCTCAGGATTTTCAAAATTATGCCAAAGATTGCGCTCTG
This sequence comes from Drosophila bocqueti, assembly GCA_018151655.1. NCBI lineage: Eukaryota > Metazoa > Arthropoda > Insecta > Diptera > Drosophilidae > Drosophila > Drosophila bocqueti. The sequence continues at coordinate 4,957,495 of JAECXF010000230.1, forward strand.
AGGGAGCATCGTTAGAAATTATAATCAAACGATGATGAAGTTGCGTTGCTTTCATTCTTTTAATAAATTGAGCGGTTCTTAAAGCATTCCCCATTCCCCATTCCCCACTCATTCCTGACTTTTGTCTGGCATTACTCATACGCCGTGTGGCGTCAAAACTTTTGACAACTTTTTCCCCAGCGTGTTCGCCCTTTTTTTCGCGCTGACAGTCGTCTTAGTTGGCCCCTCACGGTGCCAGGTGAGTGAAGTTACCTCTCGCGAACTTCGGCGCTATATAAATGTTGCATATATACATGCTTATGTATATATAAAGTACATATTGTTGTCACGCTGAGGTCTGTGAAATATGATGCAATTTCTGGTGCGATAAAGTTGCAAGGGCGCCACGATCTCGAAGCGCATCAAAATGTGAGCTGTATGTTTTGACTTTGAGTGTGGAGAAGTGAGGGGTCCTTGTGGCCAAAGTTGCCCCACTACTCTATCCGAAAAGGTTTAGGGAATCTGAGCTTATTGCCAGTTTGAAAAAAGCTATACATTTTCGCTATTTAATTTTAGGGTTCTGAATAAAGGTAGATTAAATGTGTTTATGATTTGATTTTTACACTCATTATGTGTGTAAAATAATACCATTGTTATTTTTTCGGATATTTAAAATTGGAAAAAACATTTAGGAATGGTTTTTTAACAGTTTTTCCTGCTTAACTTATCTAAGAGTACAACAAAGAAGTTTTATTCTATAAATATAGTAGAAATTATGTATTTAATTTTATATTTAATCAGTTTGGAAAGGGTATTCACGGAAACTACCACCAGAGCACCACTTCTCTCGTAAGAAATATGACCGAGAAGTGAACGTAAACAGCATGACAAATACAAACACACAGCCACCACCACCAACATATGTAAGTGGATATATGTGTGGCGGCCATACATATATAATTTTAGTTAAAAGTTTTATTTCTCGCATATTTCATATTCTTGGCTGAAACTTTTTTCACCGCGGGCATTTCCTTGTTTCATATTTCATCCCAAAAAAGAAGGACACAACGAGGGCGAACGGGCGAGCAAGAAGAGCACGAAGGCGCCGCACCGCGCCGCGCAGCGCGCATTCATTATTGTGTAATATTTTTACATTATTTTATTATAAATCAACAAAATGCACTCAACGCGGCAGCACAAAAGAAAGCAACAAAAAAGTTGCATCTACGTTGACGCCGGCAGCGACTGCAACTGCAACTTCTGCTGCTGACAGCAGAAACACATTAAACGTCATAAAATGCACAACGCAGCGAAAAGTCGCCGACAATGCGCGAGAGGGGCAAGAGGGGGGGGCTGGAGGCAGGCCCTTTGCCTTTATAATTTATTTTTGCTTGAATTAATGTGAATACTTTTTACCACTTGGCTGCACAGAGTTGCTCCGCTACCTGATAGTGGCGTATCCAGCTCCGAGCTCCCATCCGCAAGCCCCGAGCCTGTGCCCTCTGATAAGGTAAGTGCTGCCAGGAGCCTCCTTCGACTCCGACTCCTGCCTTGAAGGGCCCCAAAAAATACTTAAAAATTATCATAAGTGCTGGAGGAGACTCCCGAGGACATGTGTGTCAGCAAGGCTTTCTTAATTCGGGCTTATACGTTCTTTGCGCACAAATAGCAAGAGTATCGGCTGTCGAGCCAATTTAAGGAACTGTTTTGAAAACTTTTTAAGTAGTTCGGATGAAATTTTTAATAAGCTGTTAAGCAATTTCATAGAGGGATATGTTGTGACTATTTATTAAGGTGGGATTTGATTTTAATTTTAAACTCACTTTAAAATAATCCGTATTCATTCATTCATTGTTCCTAATCCCTGTTCATTATTCAATCAATCTGTTCAATCTTGTTTCGTAATGCTAAACTTGCCATTGTGATTACATATCAGTTACTCCTAATTCGTGAGCACCGCAGACAGCTGGGCATAATTAGTCTGGTCATGGCAACCAACGAGGAGAGCCAAAAACTCACCGACCGACCGACTGGGAAATGTGCAACATCATCAACTGTCAAATGCCAGCTGCAACATGCTGCGACGTGCAGCATCAGATGAGAGATGCGAGATGTGCAGCGAGTGTTGATAATCAAGTCAACATTAGGGGCGTCCGCTCATGTGGACACTGAGCACCGGGCAATGCGGCGTATGCGCAATATTTATGCAGAACCTACTACAACAGCAGTGGAAGCCCCAAAACTCGCACAAAACCAATAAAATTATTGAATGGAAACCAAAGCATAAATCACAAAAATTCTGCACAAGCATGTAAAGAATATTTAGCATGTCGGTCACAACAAGAGAGGACCCGTTGTGTGTTTTTGTGTTCGTATAGATTTTTAATTTAAAACAACCAGGCCGAAGGTAAGCCCGAGCACCTGTGACCAGGCAAAATGCCCTCGAAAGGCCATTAGTTGTTTGTCCAGGTCCCAGCCTAATGTCCTCTTGTCAAAGTCCGCACTCAGACCGAGGCAGGACACTACGACACACAGCAGGACTACACATCAAGAGCAGGACTACACAGAGACACAGGTTCTATCTTGAGGGTCTTTCTATTAAAAGATGTAATACTAGATTTGTAAGAAAAATGTAAGCAGATTATATATAAATTGATTTATTTAATAATTTAATTTCTATATTTTCCTTCCCAAGATATACAATATTTTGGTGATTAAAATCATGATTGACACAGAGTAACAAAAGAAATTAAACATTCAAGGATTACGACTTTAATTTGAGACTACAAGGATGGTATCTCATTACTTATTAGAATAGTTTTACTTAGGGAACCTCAAGTTATATACCACATTTCTCCCCGTGTATTTGGGACAGGCTGTGCATGCAAAACGTAGCAAGCAATAAAGAAGATTTGTGTCGCCATCGCATTTTGTGGATACATTTTACCCCCTTTATATTCTCTTCTCATCTCTGCCGCTTCTTCTACTGTCTCTTTTCTTTTTTTGCAAATTCTGCAGAAAATCTCAGGCCAGAGTAGAAGTCAAGTTTGGTTTGGGCTAATGACCACAGAATGGCTGCTGGTTGCAGTCAGTCAGGTTTGTTGTAGGCCCAGGTATGCATAGTCGGGGCAAAAGGGAAAGGAATTGGGTAAAAAGGCATAGGTTCTGACAAGGTTCTTTTGAAAAAATTACCAATAATCGAATTCGTGAGAAAGGAAGCCTACAAAATTATGGATATGAAATGGATTTACTCAAAACTTTCTTACTTACTTTTCTAAAATATTAACTACTTAAACTAAACATTTCTCTATCCTACTAAACCTTTAATTAATTCAACTTGTATTGCCTCTGAAGAGTAGAGAAATTAAATTGCTTTAAGTAAAACTATAAAGTGTAACTTTGCGCTCCTGAAATGTATACTGATAACAGACATTACCTTGTCTATATCCTTGCCTTTGTGGGGTTTTGGGCACAGAGTCGAGTTTGTGATTAAAACTTTATGACTTCTAGTCTGCGTTAAATAAAATACAATAAAATCCAAGCCAATTAACCCATAAATGTCACTTTGAATAACAAGTTAACTTATACAAATAATTGTGGTACAAAAAAATTTCAGCAAGAAAGTCATTGAAATGTGCATTGATTTTAATCACTGAGCAATGAAATTAAATTCCCACCTTTTCAATTAACATTCCCGGCAACATGTGGCTCTCGTGCTTGTGCCCACTCGAACATTTATCGATTGCTCCTTCCCCATATATCCTGCTCCTGCCCTCCCACGATGCCATTGGCCCCCTTTGGTCCAGTCTGGGCCCGTCTGACGCCCATAAAATTTGCCAATGGCCGGGGCCAACTCAACTTTCAACGTTTCAACGTTTGCTCCCCAAAGATTACCGCAAATGCACAATGGTAAAATAATCATAATTGCATATAAAATGTTAATGGGCAATGGACCACGACCCAGCAGCGGCGAATGTTTGGCCAGCGCCTCGTGCTTTCCCTCTAAAAAAAAAAGGAAAACTTTTTAATACACCAAAGGACACATTTGGGCACCCTCCCGAATGTGTGCGCCGCAAAATGCAAAAACAATTACGAAAACTTTGTTGCCGGGCCGTGCCCCTCGCCCATTCCCCCTGCGGAAAAACAAGGAAAAGCCTGAACTCCAAACCAAATGTGGGAAATTTTGCCAAGCTCAACTTTATGCTGTTTTCTTTTCGCCCCCACCGCTGGCTCGCTGCTCGTTGCTTGTTGCTTGTTGCTTTTTATTGGTTATTTGTTGGCATCTCCTCGGCGGATTTTTTGTTTGTTTTTTTGGCCTCTGTGGAGTTTTGCTTTCATGTTTTCATTGCTCAAAAACGGGCAAAATGAGGCGAGGCGGAGGGAGCAGCAGCGGCCAACACTTAAATTTACATAATTTCCGCTCCAAGTCACCAATGTAAAAGCTTTGGGCCAGGATCAGCTGCTCTTGGTCTAAAGGCGGCCGTGCTCTAACTTTTCCTCCCATCCTTGTGTTCCATAGCGTTTTTTTTTTGTTTGCTTTTTAAAAGCGCGGAAATGTCGGCAATATTTTAACGCTTCTATTTTAGTTGAATTTTGCCCCGTGTTTTTAGTGCCGTGTTTTTTTGGCCTGGCTCTTGTTTTTGTGGTAGACCAACACGGTGCTGCTGACTTTTTGGCCTCTGGCAAGTGCACGAACCGAAAGTGCAGCCCAACTTGTTGTGGCCCATAATACACCAAGGGCAACTTTGCAGACGCTTAGCAATTATGGCCACGCCAACTATTTTGTACCGCCAACAGGCCCATCTCACCTTGCAGCTACGTGAAACGCGAGTCCATCGAGTGGTTTGCCGATAAACGATAGGGTCCTGCCAAAGGGACAAGGGTTGTGAGTCACTCCATTGATTCGATTGACCATTTGGTGTGTTAAAACTGCCCGAGGTCAGGGCAAGGTTTAAAGGGATAGCAAAGTAAATGGGGCATATGTGGGTTGATTTTGTATGGGTTACAGTTCATATTTTTTTTTGGATCTGTATTAAATTTTTAAAATTATGTATATATATATTTATTATTTTTACAAAGTTATTAAAAAAATCCCTTTTAGTTCATTGGCATTTTTTGCAACAGAATAATAAAACATTAATCTTATGGAATTCTTTCTAACAGTGTCCTCCAATTAAAAGCACTTCGATTAAACCCTTTTTTCCCCCCAAGTACAAATTCACGCCAATTATCTCAAACAATTTTAATTTATAAATCCATTTTTTCTCCAGAAACTTTGCATACAATCTTTTTCCATTGCCAATCGAAGAACCTATGCAATTATTTGCAATCATATTTCCATCTTCCATTTTCCGCCTGTCAGCATAGAAAGACAAATGAAAAAGTGCAATGACAAAGATCTTGGATATTGAATTTAATTAAAAATGTTCATGGCAGTTCATCCAGCTTATTATCCTGTCACGGTGAGTGAGCAAGTAAAAAAAATCGAATGGTGTAAATTGAAAATGGAAAATAATTCCGACCAACTTAATTGAATTCGAATTGTTCCGATGTAATTGGAAGTGGTCTAAATAGACTGAAAGGAGACACCGCAGAGTGTTAATTTTATTATGCGCTTCATCGATATCCCGCTTACTTCCTATTCGGTTTAATTTGGCTTCCTGATTGTATTTTCTAACCTACTCTATGGTTATCCTAGAGGATTGGCTTCACTGAAAGAAGTTACTTTATGTCGAATTATATACAATTGATATTTTCTATTGAAAGGATTTGTTATTGTTGAAACATTAATAATAGAAATGCACAAAATAATAGTAAGGAATAATTTCTGCTTTAATTTTGGTTAAAAGCTTAATTGATTGAAATTTATTTTATCAAAAGGATAACAAATATTCCTTAGCTCTTTTATAAGTTACATATAGAAAAAATCACAACCCAACCCCAAGCATTTTTTCCAAGTGTGAGTATTTCTGTCTAATGACAATTAACATTTTTCTAATGGCCAGCAATTAGAGAGATCCTCGAGCTTTAAGCAAGATTTATTGGAGCGGAGGGGGAGCCACTCTCTGGCGCTTAAGTCGAAGCCAAGTTCTCACACAATGTTGGCCTTATTATTACATTGTTTATGAGTTCCTTCTCCTCCCCTGCGATGGTCTCTTCTCTCAATTTATTGTTTTGTGTAGTGTTATTCTCGTTGTTGGCTTGTTCTACAAGCCCGTCTCGCCATGTTTCCTTGTGTTTGTCTCTGGGAAAACCCCAGCACACGGGTTCGGCAACCACCCAAGCCCCACCCCCTTTTGCGGTCGCCATTTGCCATTGCCATTTCCGCATCCAACACAAACATCTTGCGGTCCACCCCAAGTCATATTTTCTTATTATCTGGGCGGTTTTCGGCTTTGTTTTTCTTTCTTTCTTAACGCCCCTTGACTTTTTTGCGGTTGACCTTACGAAAAAATGGAATTATTAATAGCCTCGTCCATTTGCTGCTAAGTGGCGCAAATTGTGTGTTTGTTTATATCATCTGGCAGCGGCAGCGGAGACTTAAAGATTGTTCCCTTACCGTGTCGGGTTTCTTCCGTTTCCTTTAAGCAAAACTGACGTGAGTCAACTGGGAGGCGAACTGTTTATGGAGCGCATTGAACCTTGCACTTTGTTAATGACCCTTAAAGCTGTAAAGGAAATATATGGGGGATGGGGATTTATGAGGCGAACAAGGAATGATCTATTGTGGATTAGTATTACAAGGGGATAGATGTGGTTTGAGGATTTGAGGAAGACAAAAGTATAGTATTTTGTAATTTATTAACAAAAACTTTCTACAAAAAGAAGCCATTTAAGTCCAAAAAGCTTTAAGTCAAGTATTTATTCCTTGATTAATTTCACATAGTTTAATGTAATTATTAATTACGCTGCCTGTCTTAAGTCCCTCCTTACGTAAGCTTAAAGTACTCAGTTATCCTGCTGGCATAACCTGGTCAATACCTCAGACATGCCCGGAGATCCTTTCCTACGACGACAGCACACGCCTTGCGTAACTTTTCCGCCCCCATTCCCGAGCCGCTCTCATTGCATTAATTACCGCACACACTTGGGGAGGAGAGCATCTGTGAGGTGGGGGAAAGGTGGAATCTGGGGCTGTGCAAAATTGCACTTCAAAACGAGAGCAGCTTCCCCCCAATGTGAATGTGAATGTGGTTGTGGATGTGGGGGAGTTGTGGATGTGCGGGAGTTGTGGATGTGGAGGAGTTGTGGATGTGCTGCTCGTTGCTCGTACTCCAGCTTAATTCCTCCTGCTCCTGGCAAAAGTCCCTGTCGTAAAGTGTTTGCACGTGAGTTTGTGGGCGCCAACATGCGCTGATTGAGAGTTCTGCCCCTCAGCCCGGTCTCCACTCGCTTTGGAGAAAGGATAAATGAAGGACGACGCTTAGATCTGACGTCGGTAAAGAGAGCATCGAGCTCTGATATATTTTTCAGGTGCACTTAACAAAAAATGAGTCATTAGAGTATTTATTGTGTTGAGTTTTGAATGAAAAACATATAATAAAAGTAATGGAGGAAATGTATTCCTGTAATTTAATTCATATAACATATATTAACATGATTCAAGAAGGCTTTAATTACAGTTTAGTTAATTTAATCTTTTAAATTCATTTTTCTAGAAGATATTCTTTATCCAATATTATTAACATTTGAGCAGTATTTTCAAAGAACGATGAAGGATTTCTGGCATACATTTTCTTTATAATTTAGAGACATTTTTATACATTTGAGCAGTATTTTCAAAGTATACAAAAATCCTCTTGGTGCTCTAAGATTTCTGGCATAAATTGTCTTAGTAAGCTCGGAAAACTTTTAATTAAATAAATTTATTTTCTAAATACCTCCTAAGAGGGTAATTACAGGGTTTCAGTTGTAAGTTTCTATGCAATCACCTAATCCGCTTATGTAATTTTTTACCGTGCTGCGCTGCCATGTTTTTTGTTATACTTTTTTTTGTGGATTGCTGCGAAGTGTTGTTGAAGCGCTTTGGCAAATATTTGATTTTAATTTTTCCAATTAATTGGTTTTCCATCAAAAATTTAACATCCTACCAGGCCGCCTCAGCTGTCTGACTATTCTTTTTGCTGGGTTTTTTCTCCCGTCATCTCACCTGTCCGTCGTCATTTACGTGCAACAAAATATATAGCTCCATTTTTCTCTTTTTCCTGCTGTCTGACTTTAAAATATCCCTAAAGGAGCGGAGGTCGAGATGGTGGTATAAACACAAAAACTTTGTCCTGCAACCGCAAAATGTGGGGGGTGGAGAGTCAGGGAAAGAGAGAAGCGGGCGGAGGGCGGAGCAAATGTCAACTACAAGAAAATTGTCACTAATGAGTGGTAAAAAGAACGACTCGAGTTGGAGGCTTTGTTTGCATAGGCCGAAAGAGCCGGAAATGAGCAGGACGGCCCAGAGCGGAGCGGAAAATTCTATGAGGCGAGCGTCTGCCGTGGATGGACGTTGGCTGGTCCACTGTGTACAGTCAATATTGGCAAATGTGTCAGTTGCAGTCCGCTTTGAGGTGGCCCATGGAAGGGTTCCTCTGCGGCTTATGAGCGGCGAAAAGCCAACCGGGAAGGGATAATGAAAACCACGACAAAAGCGCAAAACTTCCGCAACGTCGTTGCCAATGCCAGGACACAGGATGCAGGACACAAACCACATGTACACACACCCGTTACATTTACATGCAAATTTCGCATACAAAAATTTGTATAAATGGGTTCGAAAGGTTAAAGGTTAAGTTTGGGGTATAAATATATAAAAAGAAACTTTATATATAAAATTTATTTAAAGTGCATCTATAAATAAACCGAATGTAATATATTTAACATTGAAAAAATCAAAAGCCTTCTTAAGCAGCTTCTTAAAATTAAATTAAATAAAATTAAATTATATGGAACTAAATCATATTAATTTTGCTTTTATTATTAATATATTTTCTTAGTTTTTAAGAGCACATATTTTAATATTCATCGTTAAAGTTCTTGGCCAAGTGAGGGTATCCCAGGAAAAAAAGCTCACCTCTGGCCGGAACTCTTGTGCTCCATGTTAATGAGATAAGCATGCAAATGCCCTAATAGAATGAGCTGCTCCCGCTTCAATTTTCCTCACCATTTTCGCACCCGCCCAGCCATCTTTCCCCTCCTGTTGTTCCATCCACCAGGTGGAGGAAGCGCTGAAGAGCTGAACAGTCAATTAACAAGCCCAGCTGCAGGTGGATAACCATAACCCCAGACATCGAGGAGGGGCGTCGGCAGACCAGCGCCACCGTTCATCATCGTTTATCTTAATAAACCGCGCACTCAGTCAGACATTAAGCTAGCGAAACCAAAAAGCAGCCAAAAGTCCTTTGGAAAATTGCTTAATTTGCAGTTGGCAGTCGCAGCCAGAAACAGAGCACAGGAAATCTGATTCAACTCCACTCAGAATAAAGTTCAATGTGCATATTTGGAGAATTTATTAAGGCAAACCTTAGAAAAGTTTTATATTTAATTGAAGAATTGTTTTTTAATGCAGAGTATAGTTTTATTGTAAAAAAAAATATTTGTTTAAATTTATTAGAGTTTGGTTTATTTACTGGTTGAATGCAAAAGGTATTCTATTTTGAAATATTATATAATTCTTACTTACCCAAGAAAATATTAGGTTCGGTAAAATTGTGCCTTTTTTTAAATAAACATATAAACGTATTTCTTATATGTAAAGCCTTGGATTTTACAGGTATAAAAAATACTCCTTAATATTTCCAAGTGTTTTGAAAGAAAAGCCAGAGGCCGGGACAAGGGGGCGGAAAAGTGGGCGCGGCAGAGTCAGTGCAGCGTTAACGCTTACTTGAAGCGCGGCACGTAAAAATGTTGATAAAACGCACAAAGCCAGTTGATGATTTCAATTTATATTTCCAAGTGGAACTCATCTTTAGTGCAGGGAGGAAAATCCCCACGCCCCATTTTCCACGGCACGTTACATGTAGCGAATTTGCTGAAGCATATCACGTGCAACATAATTTTTCCAAGCGACTTGCCACTTGCAAGTAGATGAAGAGGGGGGCGGAGGAACACTGGAACACCTAGAGATGATGGGGTTGTGGGGAGATGGAGATTGAGCCTGGCGACTGACATGAATGCTCGACGCCACCCCAACCCCTCGCCGGGGATGTGCGGCATTATGAGAGTGAAGTAGACTAAATAAATTACATTTGAGCGCCAAAGGTGTTATGCACTGCAAGAAAATAAAGCTTACAAAATCCCTAATAAGAAAAAAAAATTTAATTTAGGTATAGATCACCAAAGTTCTATAAATTTAACCTTTATACATTATTATAAAATTATATTTAGAATACAAACCCATAGAGCAAGCTAAGAAAATCATTGGGCATAAATATATATCTATATGAATATTAACTATATTTAAACATTAAACATTCTTTTTATTTTAACTTTTGTTGCATTATTAATCTCATAATAATTTTCATATCATTGACTGCATGATCAATGAACATTAAATGCAACTTTCAAGTTTCCAAGTACTTTTCCCCTTACTAAGGAAATTCCCGATTTTCCCAAAGAATTCACCTGGTCACCTGATCAGGGGATCAGGTCGTAAATAGTTGAGAAAGTTAAAAATGCTAATAACCATAAAATAAGTGTAAAAACTTTGCGAACCTTAGATATTTTAAATGCTTCTCTGTCGCCGCTTTCCATATTTAAAGTTCCCATCGAAGGCATCGCATCCCTTAACGTTAGAATCGACTGAAGTTGAAGTTGAAGTGGAAGTTGCCCAGCGAATGCATTTCGGGACTGGGTAAAAGTTTTTGGCAAGTAAATGGAGCAGGAAACAGCTGTCCCTTCATATCTTTTGCATATCAAGAGTATCGGCATATGGAGGAGCGACTGCAGGAATGGCTAAAGGCACTCCTTCTTTTGTCAGTAAAATACATTTAAAGTTTGCACAGGACCAGGCGGAATGCCTTGCCACGCAAAAAAAAGCAAGTAACCTGTGACTTTCTTAAGCGAAAAACTAAAATATAATATTTATATATTTTGATTTGATTCTATAGAATCCCCATTCGCAGGATTACAATAAAGAAATTTCTAAGGCGCTGGTTAATCTTAACATATAAGCTAAAATATTATTTGAAACTGCATAAATTTGTTTGCTTTAATTAAATAAGATCTATTATTTTTGAAATTAATCAAATACCAATCTACTGAGCTTTCAGCAAAGGAAATTAGTCAAATAAGTAAAAACTGAAGTTGAAATTTCCTACAAATTAAATTTTAATAAGAGGATATTCATTAAAATCGTATAAAAATATGTCGCTTTTTTCAGAACACACTCCCAAGCTGAGTGTGTGCTTGCATACATGAGTGCAAAGTTACATTCAGTTTATATGCACTTGCCGAAAAGTTTACATCGAAAAAAGTTTCAACTGAAAGGCAAACTAAACATTTTGTTATCGTCCCGATAATGGACTTCAGATTTCCATACGCACCCAGGTCCTCGAACGTATTATTTTGCAGTCGCACATGCACCCGAAGGACTTGCTGTAAGTTTATGTATTCAAATACATATGTTAAATATATAGATGTGTAATGTTATATACTATAAAAGTTATTTTATGAGGGTTTTCTGTTATATTCCCGTTTTTATTTTATTTCCCTCCCTTCCTAGTCGAAGTTTATTGCATTGGGGACAAACAAATTACTGACGCAAATTTTGTAAGATTTTTAATTATTCAAAAGCAATTTACAAGCTAAGAAACCCTCATAAAGGGAACGCTACTCGAGAAATTGAGCCACTGACATATGCAATTTATTGATGATACTTTTAGTATCTTGTTTTTATTTACAAAAAAAAAAAATCATTGTATTCCCATGATTGTTGTAATTCAAAAGTACAACTGCTAGGCGACTTACGCCGGCATTCTCTTGACTTGCTAACTTCGCCGCCGGCTGGTGGCTTGGTATTTTCAAAGGGGATTTTCCCCAGCAACCATCGATTATGGAAAGTTGAGACATCAAAATTAATAATCTCAGCTTAAAGTTATGCAGCGGAAAAATGCCAGACGACCGAAATGAGTTGCTTTGATGTATTTTTTGCTGCAACAGAATGCAGCCCGAGGCCCAAGGAAGCAAAAGGAGAAGCAGACGCAGAAAGCGATGTAGGAATAAGGATAATCAGAAGCAAGTGCGCTTCGTTTCTAGCATCATTATTATCATCATTATTGCAATGTTTATCATCGTTTGGAAGAGCTCCTCATCGGCGGCAGCTTCATCAATGTACATTTTCATTCCTGTCCCCCGGGGTGGCAAATGCAATCCCACAAAAAGGAAAGAGTCAGTCAAAGAAAAATCATCAAGATGCTTTGAATACTCTTCTGATCCATAGCTCCCTCTATCTTGGGCACAGAAAAGCACTGAATAGTTCAGTTAATTAAAAAAATCTATTTCCAATTGATTCTTATAGTTTCTACAACCAATTAGATATATTGATATTTTCGATAAGAGCATAAGAATAGGCCAGTTAAGGGGGGAAACCAGTTTAGACCGATCAAAAAATCGCCTTTTTTTTATTGCATGAATCATTAGTATAACTATTCAGAATATGTAGTCAAATTTCAAGCAAAATTCCATTAGTTCGAATGCAATGAGCACTTAAGTGACCGCCCGTCGGATCGTGAAGAAGCGCACGGTAATTATAACGGAGCGGTCGCCCAGGCCCTTCCTTTCCAGCTACCGCCTCTTCTTCTTCTTTTCCTACTTGGCTTTTCCCTTGGAGAAGTATGCCTCAATACCGCTGTGCTATTGTAATAGAAGAGGGGAGTTTCGATTGATTTCTTGGATTTCATTTTCGTACATTTTATTTCAAACGCGTTTTTTTCGAAACGACTTTTTTTCGACTAGCGTACATTCTAGCTCAAAAGTTATTGATCAATCGTTTTGAAATTTGGTGTAGATATTCTTCATTCAATTCCACGGAATATGAACCGAATTCGGGGATTATGTTATTAAAAATATATTTTTTATATGCAAAAAAGATGAGAAATATAGTATAAAACATGAATTGTGTTCAAACACCTCAAAATCATGCAATTTTCAATGTGTTTAATCAAAATTAGGTTCTATTCTTAGAAAATATGTTTTTAATGAACAAAAAATCCTGATGATTACATATAGAAATTGCGACGTCAGGGATGTACGCCAGCCAAATACTCGGATGGCAATCGCCCCATGGACTGCACGTGGTACTCCACTATTTCCGGCGGAAATCGTTTGAAATATTTTAAGAGTACTTCAAACATAAATAAATATCCTCCAGTTTAACAATTTTGATTATTCCTTCTTGGTTAAAAATCATGAAAAACAGCAAAATTTCGACCTCCTAAACTGGTTTCCCCCCTTAAAAAAATAGTCGGTTAGGCTGCCTGTAAAACACAATGAAGACTGGCAAATCTTATTATTACCTTTGAACAATGTTCACGTGTTCCCCATTTTCGCAAATGGCAGCTTATTAAACACCAGACAACTTACTGCTGTAGAAGAGTCCTTAAAAAAGGACCAATCGATGGGCTAACCAACCAGGTGAGCTGAGCTGCGATTTCTTTACCTTTTACCTAGGTGAATGTACATATTAATCAATCATTATCAGATACGAATTAGATAAGCTAATAAAGCAAAGTATATCCTTCACAAACTCACTCTATATTTTCCGACAAACAAAATTCGATTAATTAGGGAAGTATATTAGTAACTCAGTTGAAAATACTTTAAAGGGTTTGCTAGAGCTTTATAGTTTTATGCAAACTGAGGCAGCATTTGAATTGGTAAGGAGATCTGATCTCTTATATATATTATATACTTGAGAAATATTCGGGAACGACCACTGTAGTCCCCCAAAGGCAGCGGAACCATTCCCCCTCCTATTTTCGATGCTCTCTTGCATATTACTCATGTGTGTGCCCAAGGCATCGAGTGGGTGGATTCAGGATTCAGGATGTAGGATGCAGAGTGCAGGATGCAGCATACAGAATGCGGAAAGGGAGGTGGTAGCAGCATGTGGTGGCGTGTGATGCAGCTGGAGCTGCCTTTGTTCTTGTTGCCGGCCCGTGGCTGGTGCTATACGTTTTTTAATAAATTATAAATTTCTGCAAATATATTTGCAAGCAGGGATTACTTTTATCCCATAGCCATTCCTCTTTACCACCAGCCCATCCCCCGCCCGTAACATTTCGCAAGTTTTTGCTGAGGCCCCAAGTGTGTGGCCGCCGCGTCCCGCCTTCCGTTGATTTTCATGTGTGCTTTTGTATGCACTTTGGAATTTTGTATTCATGCTTAAGTCACGTTTCGCACATTTGTTAAGCGAAGTTCTTAAGGCGATTGCAATGCCGCCACTAGTCCTCTGCCGCTGCTCATCTCGCAGCCGCTTTTCCGCTTTCCCCTTGCCTTTCATGTTTGCATAGCGAAAGGAAATTATGTGAAAAGTCTTAAATTAACTGCAAGTGGCAAGCGCAATGGCTGAAAGACGGAGGGGTTCCTTTTTTGTCTTGTTTTAAATGTTACGGAAGCCGTCTCGGGGATGATGGAATATATATTTTTTAATCAATCACAGATCCCTTTAACTTGGCTTTCCTTTGTGCTTCAGAAAAGGTGGAATTAAAAATTAAGCCGCAGGACAACAACATTTAATTCTACTTCAAAGGTAAGGGTTGAAATGAAAAAGTTTAATGAATAGAAAATGCTTAAAGATACGTATTTTTAAATTATATTTATTAAAAGTGTTTTTATTAAATTAATAATTTAAAGTATATACTAATTTCAGTATAAAATTCAGCAAACAACCTTCCTAATTTCTGAATATTTCAAGAATATTTCCCTGTTCAAATTCCAAATTCCTTAAATTCCGTGGAGCTCGACAATAAAAATGTCGTTTCAAAAATGATAAATGTGAACTCACACTCTTCCAACACACACAAAAGTTGCTCTTCTTGGTGAAAATCACGTAGTAAATTTTCTTTCGTTAAACTTGAGCCGCTACCGATAATTCGTTGTGAGTGAAACATTCTCATAGGTGAAGTTTTTCCGTTTCTTTTCCCGGGGCCTGCATATTAATTTGAAATTTGTAGCATGCTTTTGAGCGACCGTAAATGTTCCGGGAGTTCTGGTTCTGTGGGGTGTTTTGGCATTAACGGAGTCATAAATTCTCAGCACTGCTGACAGTTTTCATATTTGACTTTTCCCATGCATGTTCAACAGAAATTGCCAGCCCAAAAAAAGAGTCCCGCACTCGGATGAGGATTTTGTGGAGCAAAAGGGGGGGGATTGAGGGATTTGCACCTGCATTCCCATTAAGGTGCGAAACAACTTTTGCCTAAGTAAATGCCCGGGGAATGGTGGAGAAATGCTTTGCATACGAAAGGAAGGAATTTTCGGTATTTCCGAAACAGACGAGGTCCTGTTTTACGGGATGCTAAATGGGCAGGGCCAGATTGATTTATTGCAACCAGAGATCCTGGCCGGGAAAGAGGGATGTATTAGGTATTACAAATTCTTCAACTAAAAGAATAAATTCTTCAACTAAAAGAATTTTGCTAAAGCTTCTATATTCTTTAGGAGACAACACAAATTACTTGTTTTTATTTAGCTATGTTTTAAGCCACTGAATTACGTATTCCGGACACTAAATTTCATCCTGCTTATCTGAAAGCCTTTCATTGCACTTTCGTTCCATTAACTGATTCAAATTCCTCGACTCGGGCTGCCCCATTCCATTAGGCAGCAGCCCGTATAATGTATTTATCAACAACTGACAAAGTGTGTCAGTCATTCTTTCAGATTGACAAGCCAAAAACTGAATTCTGCAGCGAGTTTCGGGTTCGAACAGATTTTGTCATTGCTGTCTCAATCAGCGGCACCACCAGCACAGCCAAGCCCAAACAAACGCACAAATATTTACCGAATTTTATTTACTCCTTTTTCCAGGAGGGAGGCGTCGCAGTGAATTACATTTCCATGGGGCGGCACGGCCCGGCTCGGCACGAGCTTTTCCGACAGCACGAAGTGAAAACTTATCAGCTGCAGCTCCTTCAGCTGCAGCTTCCAGAAAACTTTTTACGCCATTTCCGGCGTAACGACATTTTTTGGCCAAATTGTGTGTGAAATTGAATTGCAATTGTCAATAATTCGTTGCCAAAAATGTGTGTATATATAGTATAAATGTGCGGGATTGAATGCATATATGTAGTGCACTGATTCGCAAAAGTTCAGTGCGTTTGCGAAAGTTGAGCCCACGAGTTGCCAACTTTTCCGCTCAAGGTGGAGTCGTTCGTGTCTCTAATTAAAATCCTGCAGTTGCTCCAACTTGATTGAAAGGAGACTTCAACTCTCCACTCCCTTGGCAGTTCCTCGGAATTCAATTCCCGGCAATGCAAAGCCGATCTAAATCATTTCTTGCCCTTTCCCCATTGCTGCAGTAATAAAAACCAATGACGTGTATAAAATTTATTTATTTTTTATGTGCTCACAACTAATGTCATGCACCCAGAGAAAAAATAGGGAAAAGAGACACCAAACACATCGAACACTGGCGGTCCGAGGCAGCTGCAACAGCTTCGTGCCTATCCAAAGTGGCACGTACCAAAAAGTTCCGCAAAGCAATTTTTGAGGATGCGAAGGATGCCAGGGTATGCTGATGTCCTAAAACAACAGTTTCCTTAACTAGCTTCTAATGATAAGTAATTTGAAAACTCTAAGCAATACTCAGACAAAAATAATATCATTGAATACTAAGTGAAAGGAAGTGGAAATAATAATATATTAATATGAGAAGTAAAAAAGTTGACTTCATTTATTACTACGAGTAGTAAGTATCTCAAAGTCGAGCATTTCACTCCCAACTTTTTACTTATTTTTTATTCTAAACATATGGCCAGAACCAAACGTTTGGCTGTCGGTGTGTGTGTTTTTTTGTGTGTCTGCCACAGTTTGTCATAAATTTTCGAAAAGGAAAGAGAGACGGGACTGGTTGTTTTTGGGGTGTAACTGACTTTGCTTTTCCTTTTGGCCGCAACACTTGACACCTGCTACTACCTAAAGCCCCTGTCCCCCATTTCTGCTGCTGTTTCGAATTTTATTGTTTGCTTAAATATTTACACAATGAAAACGAAGCGTTTTCCATGTGTGTTTGGCCCGAAGGGGAAGTGTTTGCGGTTCTTTGCAAATGTTTTTTCCATAGCTTACGGGCTTGTGATTTATAGTATGTACATTTTCGGGGTGCCCTGCATGGACCCCCGAAGGCGGTGCTTTATGTATTTATGATATTCTATATTGAACTCAATTGCCAATTATGAGCTGTTAAGGTTACTTGGCCGTGATAAATGTTACTGAGCCTAGGAGAGTTCTATTTGTTGGTGTTTTTTGTTAGGGTCTCTGGGCTGTTCCAATTAAAGTTGTGCCTCAACTTTTCGCCTAAAAAGTCAAAGTGACTTCGACATGCGACAGAGCAACACTTCTGCCAATTTGAATATTTCATGACATTTGTCACTCTCTGCATGCAACAGACACTCGTTTCCTGTTTACACAGACAGCTCCAACTTTTTACTCAATTTTTTAGCCAGCCTGCCCTCAGCCAGCGTCTCGCCTCCATGACTCGCGCTTTTCCTACGGTTTTCCTCCGGCTTGCCACTGGCTTTCTCCCCTTTTTTCTGCGTATTCAGCATGTCAACTGCGAAAACTCAATTTGCCTAAGTAAATAAACGGAATATGAATGTTTAATTTATTTTATAGATATTAAATAAACACACGACTCCCAGCCGGAGTCCTCGAGCACACATGCAGGGGACGAAACTTTGACTTCCAGCTGAACTTCGTTGGAAAGCAAGAAAGAACGGCAATTGTGGGTTGGCTTGTGATAACAACATTTACAATTTGCAAAACTTTGAGCAATGGACATTTTTAAAGGGCGACTAAGTGTATATGCGTGGGAGTGGGCGAAAATCCTCAAAGTGAAAATGCAGTTCCTGCTTAATCGTTTCCTCCTCTCCTTGGTAATCTCTATCGAAAAAGGTTTAATTAAAATAGCGCCACGGGGGCAGGAGGCGGAAATCAATTTAATTAAATTTGCACTCACTCTCGCTTTCTCCCCTTATTTTCTTCAGTGACTTATTTCGGTTTTCGTTCGAAAAGGAAAATCGCAGACAAAGGAATGTAAGTACTGCATGCAAAGGAGGAAAATATAAAAATAAGGAGTAAACAGCTCAGAGATTGTTTAAAACAAAAACCACCTGCGGCAAATTCGCGTTTTGCAGCTCTTATTTAATTGAAATAGGATATACAAACTGCGTTGCAGAATAAATAAGTAATTGATATACTGTATAATTATAAAAACGCAAAGCATAATATTATTATTAATAGCATATACATACCTGAAATCTTAAGAGCAATTAAACATATAAAATTAATATGTATTCCTTGGCACTTAAATAATTTATTATTTATTATATTATATTTATTACAATACTAAAAAATTTATAAATTTGAGGAATTTATTCTATAATCCATACTTTTATTTACTTTCTTAATATTTTCTTTTATTAACTTTTCTCGTTTACTTTTCTGTTTTAAATATTTTTTGTAGCCTTATTAACCTTCTTCCAATTTAAATCTCATTTAAATTTTTTAAATACGTGCTTAAAATGTTGGTTTTGCAGCTATGAACCGCACTGTATAAATTATACAAATACCACACGCTGATTTTTAATTAAGCCACAAACCTACACCACACGCTGCGTATACGCAATGTCGCGTTTTTCCTCCTCATCCTATTTTCCCCACTCCCACACTTCCCCACCCTCCGCCCTTCACCCCTCACCCCTCGCCCCGTTCAGTTCATAAAATTTTATGCGTGACTCATGATTTTTGTCTTTCGCTCTTTTTTGTTGACTTGTTTACACGCATCCCTGACAAATAATGATGAGTCGCTGGCTGCCTTTTATGAATATGAATGCTGCGCGGTTGGTGTGGGCGGGGGCGGGCTGGGCGATCCAGGGGGCGTGGCCGTGTATCATAAAAACCTAAACGTCTGCGTCGGAGGCGTTAAATTTGTGCGAATTTTGCCTTTATATGACCGGATCGTGTTATGACAACGCTTACATGCTGTTATCTCAGGGAGAGAGTGGGTGAGGTGCTGGAGGGCTGGGCTTTCCTTAAGTGGATGGATTGCCTTCGGCGTCTGAGGCGGGGAGAGGGATGAATTACAGGTGAGACTTGCTGGTGACTTGCCAGTACCGGAAAGTTATCTAAATAATTAGACAAGTATTCATATTTCCTATAGTTTTTATAGAGTATTGGCAATGGAAAAACTTTTAGATTAGAATAAGTTATTATTGAGTATTAATAAAATGTATAAAATACTAAATACAACTAAATTTCTCTGCTAAAACGTATGCCTATAAATTCAGTTAGTTAATTAATATACATTAAATTCGATTTATAATTTAGAAATCTCACAAATCAAGAAACTGTTAAATATAATCTAATATAGTGCACAAACTATTGATTATTTATGGTCCATTAAGCTACAAAATACAATTTATTCATCTTTTGAATAAAATATTTATTTGAAAGCCAGCCAAAATGTTTTCAGTTCACTGAACCCAAACCCGAGTGAATTTTCGACGCGTTCAGTAGAGTTGTGCCCCTAACTGGCCATAACATTTGATTATGTTTTCATACATTTAGCAAAACCATTTTTCGGGTTTTTCCGCCGCTCGTGTGTATATATATTTTGCATAAGCTTTTTATGAAATTTTGCCAGAATGTAAATATTGCAGAGTTACCGATTTTCGCAATGAATTTTTCTCCATTTATATCCCGATGCCATTTAATATGGCATAAACAACAACCGAAAACAAGGCAAAAAGGCGAAAACTTTCGCCTGTCTGTCTAACTGTTTGGGGCCACGTAGCGCGAAGTGAAACTCCCGCGGGAAGCATAAAATGCATTTTACATAAATGGAAGGAATTGCACATTAATATGCGCCAGGCAAAAGTTTCATGAACTAACCTCGCCCCGAATGGAAATTTTGATATATGTTTGTACCCACATGTGTCGAGTGCTTTGGAAATGTTTGCGTTGCGATTTGTCTCGACTTTGAAACCCACTTTGAGATTTTGATAATTGTTAGTTATGTCTGGCATATCGTGCTGCCAGCTGAGGGTTGCGAGCAAAGTTTCCATTCTACCCGTCCATTAAGTTGGCTTCGCTTGGCAATTAGTCTGGGAATTCGTACCTGTAATTAGTTTTAAGCGTTGTTTATGCCCTCAAAAACTTTCGCTATAAAATGCATTCTTGGCACAGATTATGCACACACTAAATGGTACATTTATGGGTCTTGACATTTTGGCCCAGTGCCCCGATGTGGTGAAGCTGGCATGGGGGTATTATTTTCGTAATAAATTGTATCGTAATTACCCAAAATAAGTGCTTCTAATGAAAGGGTAAATTAAGAGATATTCAACATATTTATATATTATTTTTTGCTTTACTTTTATTGTGCATTAAATACATATAATGAAATTTTGCAGTAAGTTATAGCTTACTCCCTTAGCCTGACTGAAATTTTATTTGGCAACAGCCTCAACTTGGCTCTGGTTCAACTATGCACTTGGAAATGGAGCCCGGCAAATCTGGGTAAAATTATTTTTTTATTGTCCGACTTGGCTGGAGAATTCACTCAAGACCCAGCCAATCAACAGTTAATTTATGAGCATTTAATAAGAAAATCCCATTTAAAATCACTTAATCGGCCTGGCTGTAAGTCGAAGGCTTATCTTCAATTAAATGGATTTCATGGTGCCGTGACTTGTTGCTCCATTTCGGAGGCAGGCACCTCCGTGATTATCCCCAAAGGCACACACAAAAACACAAATCCTTGAAGCTCCCGCGGAGCTGCGAGTATCAAAGCGTTACAAATCACTCGAAGGAGCCGCAGAGCGCGTGTCTATCGATTGAAGTGCGACAAATGGAACGCATTAAGTTAACATTATTGCCAAACAATTTGCTCGAATTGTGTTCATTTTGTGTCGTTACTGTCATTGCTACTCACATACATAACTTGGCTCGGTCTCGCTGTGGGTTCTGTTGCCGTTTTCCTTTCTTTTTCTTCGATTCCAAACTTATATCCTTGTGCTTGTTATGTTTACCCCCAGTTGTATTCGTCCTGCCTGCCCCCCACACTCCGTGGATAATTCTCTAGCAATTGTGTTTTCATGTGGCCAACCCCAAATCTGATTAGACGGGCTGCCGAGGGTCTGAGCTTTGGGCCAAGGAAGGCAGTATCAAACGACGATAAATGGCTGAAACTTGTAAGTGAGAAGATATTACGAGTAGATGTGCCCATTGTCAAGGGGAAATTGCTTTTAGCCTGTTGCTAAAAATCCAGCACGAGTCCTGCCGTCCTGTGCCTCCGCTCCCTTGAGGGGCTTCGTCGGCAATCCCTTCAACGGCAGGTTCTACAATTCCAATCGGCTTGTTACCTGTCGGGGGAATTGCCTGTGTTAAGTGGTAAATTATCTTTTTTTCTTGGTTTGGTTACAGTTCCACTCTCGCTTTGTTGCGACAAATTACGGAAAAGGGTTTGCGTGTAATGGACACCTAAACTGGAACAAAGTAACTGTCTAAAATCAGTGAACATTTAAAAAAAGGACAAAGAAAACCTTAAAAGTGAAGTTTTGAGGCTTAACATTGTGATCGTTGCTTACTTACTTATTTTTAACTTCGATTACTGTCTTTGCTTTGAAGTTTATTTATTAAGCTTTCATATATATTTTTTTAGCAAATTCAATGTGAATTCTTGCTGCGAAATCATTTGTCATTTTTTATTCTTTCGTTTTAAAGGTAAATCATTTTATCCTGGCGACGACATGTGTATGCTGCTACTCTTATTGCTACTGTTATTACACTTATTTTTCCTGTTCGAGTTTGCTGCTCCTGTCGGGACTTTAATGAGGCAACGTGACCTTTCCGAATTCACCGTTCGTGTCACAATTTATGATCGGCACTCGACGCGTAAATTACACAAATAAAAATGCGCACATAAACATAAATGGAGCTAGAAGTTTAATGCGCAACAAGCCGTTAAAATTAAGCGACAAAACATGAGCTGCAAACAAAAGAGGCGACATAAAAAAATATAAACCGGAGTATATATATGCGGGCGTGTATTGAGTTTGAGCCGAGAATATTCCGGATTAAGCTGGAGGAACAAATGCAGCTGCACTTGCTGCACTCGCTGCTGCTGCTCTGAAATTTTCAATTTGCGCGGCAAATTACTTAAAAGCATAAAAATCTATTTGGCTGAGAGAGATGTTTGTATGCCAGCGTCTGGACGAGCTTCCCTATCTGCCACCTCCCCCAGACTTCTTTGGGGTTGTCGAACGCCCACGAGCTGTGCAAGAATAAAGTGCTGCCTGAAAGGCCAGAGCCATTAAAATAAATATGAAGCTGCACAAAAGCAAAATAGTATACATATTTGAAAAGTTCGTGAATGACTAAAGACTCAGCTTTAAAAAAGAATCTGTCAATGCAACTGGAAAGATAAAAAATAAAGTTAATGGGTCTTTGAGTTCTTTTAAAGCAAAAATAAATATTCGCCATAAATCGAATTTGCTTAGTAGGAACTTATAATAGTTGATTTATTAAATTTAAATATCAAAAGGACATTGTGTTAAAAATGAGACTCGTTAAAATGTTAAATTATTCAAAATTAAGATTTCTATAGAGGTTTTATAAATTGAATTAATATTCGAAAATTAAATATTAGATATAAAGACTTTTTCAATTTAATTTTAGGTAATTATAACAGTTTTAAAAAACTACGTATACGCTTTGATGTTATTAGTAAATTATATAAAATTCAAGGAAAAACTAGCAACCTGGCCAAAAAGAGTTATTTTTGAGAAGCTAGCCAACCCCTTTTGTGCATGCACTTATAAATACGTATTAAAATAAAACAGTTATTGTTTTTATATATTTTATATTGTAAGAATTTTAAATAGGAAGAAATAGATCCAATAGGAAACTTCTGGGGTATCAAAGCTTCGCCTTCCCGAAGCTATATTTATATTTTGTCGAATTTAATTTACATAAAACTAAAGCTAAAGGCCTTTCTGATTCGTTCAATCAAAGGCGTTTTCAGTTTCTTTTCGGCCAGCACACACTGTCTTGGACAATTTTTCAGCTTGATCTGTTGGCTGCTGTCAAGCGTTTGATCTGCAACAGATTGAACTATCAATTATGCCCCTGCAGGAGACGTGACCAGCAACTGACATGTGCCACATGCCGCATCCGCACATTCCCCTGGAAGAAGGAGCAGGACCTAGAGCTGGAACAGGACCATCAGGTGGCAATGTTAAAACGGACGTTTAGTTACAGCTGAGCACCTGTTCGCCTTTCTGCCCGCCTGGCTGCCTCTCAAAGCAAAAGCGGGGAAGAGCCGGGAACGTGCCCTCCATGCAGGACTCCCTGAATCCTTAAAATCTTTCTCTTTCCAGCCCTCCTCCTCCGACCGTTCGTGTTGCATGAAATTGACCCGGTGCGTGTGTCACCAGCGACTGGAAAGAATCTCTCCACCGGCGGATGGGACATCTGTGCGACGCATTGCATGCTGGGGCCTTGATTCATGGTTTCGTGTGTGATTTTCTAGAGCCCAGAGACTTCAAGTAAGTCGCTGTGATAGAAGTTCAAGAATACATTAGAATTTAACTCACTTTTATAAGAGGTTATAAGGGTTATGGAATAAGAAAGGGAAAATTAACACTGGGTTAAGAATCAAGTAATTAAAATTCCACAGAAATGCAATCAAGCAGTGAGAACCAAGAATCTTTGACTACAAACTAAGAGTCAAAGAGGCAGAAAAACCCAAGCAAAAAAAGAAAAACAAACAAATCACTGGCAAAGGGTACATAATATGCATGTGCATTTCTTTTTTTTTTTGTTACCAATGCCAAAGATCCTTTGGCATTGTTTTCGGTTTCTTCCCCTAACCCCTATTTTTTTGTTGCTGTTAATTAAAATCCAATGATTCACAGGACCTGCTTTCGGCTCTCCTTAATTCCTCTTACGTTTGTTGTGCTGAATTTACATTTTTTTTAACTCTACCCAAAGGTCTTTCTGGTTGTTTCTTCTTTTCTGCATTTCCCCATTTTATTTTTTTGTTATGTACCGAGAGTTTTTAATTGCACACATTTTTGCAACTTTTCTTGATACGAATTTTTGCGTCTACCTTTGTAGATGTAGTTTGTGCCATAGGCAACTACAATCACTACAATTAAAAATATTTTCCCTTACCATATTGTGGAATTTATTTCGGGGCTGGCTGTGAATAAATGTTGAGATTCATTTTTCTAATGAAAATATTTTTTTGCATGGCCGAGATGGAATGCAAGTTCAGATAGGAAAAAAGGAAATAAATGCTTAAATTGTGGAATTCATGACCTGTAAGTTTTATTAAAACTGAGCGTAAGAGCTGGGCTTTGGTGTATTACACATTGCCAGGCTTTTATAGGGTTTTGATTTCCTGTAAATTTATTTACAAATAAAATATAAATTAATAATTAAGGACATTGAATGTAAGTTAAGATTCATGGTTCAACTTTGGAATTATATAATTTTGATCATTGCCAAAATGTATTTGTAACTTATAAATAAAAGAGAACAGAACATCATCCTTGAATCAAGCTAATATTATTTTCTTATAGATCATAAAACTTGGCAGCAGTCTGCTTCTTGGAATGCACATATGGTTTGCTATTAGAATCTCGTTTACTATGACAAAACATATAAAATCCACACTCAGTTCAACTCTCTTTGTAGAGATTCTCTCTGCTTTCGAAATTAAAGTTGGCGCCTGCGTTGCTCCTCGAAAGGAGAATTTCCACTTCGGCTTTTTGAGCGTCCAGAACGAAGCGCTCACTCAATTCCATTTAACCAAATAAAGAAACAGTTGCTGTTCAGCTGAGGCCGAAGGCAAAGGCTTCTCGAGACCCCTTACTTATTCTGGCTTACTTTAAATTAAACTCCGAAACACGTAAATTTCAGTTGAAATAAGGGGGTCAGCTTAGAGATAGTCGGACAAATGCAGCGGCAATTAATATTATCTGGAGAGTCATAGGGTACGCTTTCCTTTCACTGCAGGTGAAAGGAAAAATTTACATTTTTATAGGTGCGAAAATCCGAGGCAAACGAAATTGCGGCATTTCGTGTGAAAATGCAATTAAAAATGCCTTCTCTGCCGTCGACCGAACGTATTAATTGCCCGACAAGGCAAACCCGAATTGCCCCCTACTGAAGCAATTTTTTAATTGAGCAAGTACATGAAAAGCAAACAAAAGGCATACAAAGGATGCACTTCCCCACTTGGCCAGGACGAAGATTAGCCGAATGCAGGAGGAGGTTGTGGAACATGCAAATGCCGGCCATGATTTATGCCGGAGTCGGGGTGAGAGTCAGAGGCTAGAGAGTGCACAGGAAAAAAGTATATGGGATACCTGGGAAAGGGTTTTAATTAAAACAGGGTTACATAATTGAAATAAAAGAAAAGGTTAATTGAGCACAGAAATTGGTGATGGATAAAATGGGAGTCAATATCTATTATAAATATATGTATATAAAGTATTGAAAAGAGTATATTATCCCAATCTGATCCACTTTCATATGGAATTTCTAAGCTTTCTCAGCACTTTCTCTCCGTGTACCACCTGGCAGGCAGTTATGCACTCGAGGCATTTGTTGCATGCTGACACAGAACGGGGAAAGCCGGGGCGGGGAAAGTGGCCAGGATACACCGTGTCGGATGTGCATTCCTCGGCCTGAGGGGCCGTGCTGCTGCTGATGATTGTTGTTAGCTCGTAAGCAAAGCAGAGCAAAACCAAACAAAAGTCCTGCCCCAGGAAGCACTCCTCGCTCCCCGGCATGGAGCTGCGGCGGCGTTCGTGCCTCAATCGCACTTCATTCGCTTTCCGGTTTCCCTTTTCATTATGGTAAAATTAAAACGACTGCGAGGTCTCCATTCATTCATCACTCTCTCTCGGAACAGCTTGAAGGTTTCCTTCGTTGACAACGGGAAAAAAATAAAAGTAAGGATGAAAATAAAAATAAAAACAAAAACGAAAAACAGTTTGCGAAAATGCGCTGTGGGAAATGTGTGAAATTTCCCAGCTGCAGCGGCAACGACGACGGCAGCAAAAACTGTGGCAGCAAAACTTTCTGGCCAGCCGGCTCGGCGTTGGTTAAAAATTTAAATTTTCATTTTCTGCAGCAAATTGGAGGTCCGCCAAAAAAAAAAAAAAAAAAACAGGAAAATGCAGCAGCAAACTACTGAGAAAAAGAAACGTGGAAAAGCAAACGCGGACTTTTGCTGGGAAAGCTATACTTTGCCTTTTTCCTTTTTGGGTTCTCTTACCACAGAAGTATGCCCAATGTCTCTGTCCCACTCCCTGTCAGGATGCTATTGTCCTTGCTGTTGTTGTTGTTCCTCAGAGTTTCAAGTGCGAATTGCATTCTGCTTTTGTCGCATTTGCGGTTTTGTTGTTTTGTCGGATGGGAAAAGAGGGAGCGATCGCCGGAAAGGGGGAAGGAAGCAGGTAAAGTGAACTAAATGTTGCCTCCACCTGCATTCCGCCAATACCCGGCCTCTTCCTACACTCGGAGAATCTTAAAGATGTGTTTGTTGGAAATATATTAATGAAATAATATTTAAAATTTGAAAACTTTACAAAAATGTATATATTTTTAGAGGAATAATTTGTATTAGTTAGAGTTGTTGGTACAGAAATGTATATAATCATAAACTTTTAAATTTGTAATTCGCTTTGGCTAGCTTAAAAATTAAAAAAATATTTCCCCTTATGGAAACCCCTTTTTCTCAAGTGTAACTCCTTTCCCTACCTTTCGCTCTACCTTACCACCTCGCTACATAGATTCAGCCTTTATCTATTCGCCGTAGGCAGTCTTCTTCGCAAGTGCCTGACACAAGCGTATTTTTTGTCGGTTTCAATTTATGAGGCAACTGCTCCGGAGTCCGGGGTTCAAAGGGGCCTTCGAGTGCCGAGGGGGAGGCTGCGAAATGAAGTGCACTTGCAGCTCCTTCAACTCCACTTGACTCGAGCAAACGACAAACGACAGGAGACGACGAGGCAACGAGTCTGCTCTGTTTTTGCGGTCCGACCGCAGCCTCCCGCTTTGCCGCCCAATTTTCCAACACAACTCCATCCTTTGGCATGTCATTTACAGTTTTTCGTCGTCTGCGCCTGTAAATGTTTTATTTGAGTATTATTACTTCTACTCTTTAACCCCGCACAATGGCAGAAAATGGAGGAAAAAGCGCACTTTTCCTTTGGGTATTATCGCATTATCTGCGTCCTAATTGGGAGCAGGTATTGCGGTGAACGAAAAATCGAGGTTGATTAGCAGAGCTTCCTTTACAAACTGTCCGTTTGCCTGAAAAACATATTTAGGAGATATGCTGTAGAAAAATTTCAATTTCAATGCAATAAAGATTAGATTTTTAGCTTAAATACATTTAAATTGTGTGATTTCAATATTGCATTTCGCACCAACAACCATTTCCATTTATAATCTGATTATGGGAAATGTTCAACACTTTCGTTCCATTGCATTCATAAACAAATTAGCTAGTGTCAGATAGGAAATCAATTTGCATATTTGCAGGGCTAAATGCATGCGGGCAAAACTAATTAAGGGTTCAAAAATCAGGCTGAAAATGCACTTTTAAAGTTCTCAATCACTTTTCAGCTTTTGGCTTATCAATTAAAGAACTTTTGCGTTCGCCAAACGAAAGCAAACCGAAAATATATTTTGGCTAATGCTGCCTCGAGCACATTTTTCACTAATCCTTGTTAGCTTGTCTGCTTTGAGGTTTTCCTCGTTCGCTTTTCTTTTTTGGGGTTTTAGTGATGTTTTTGGGCATTTTTTTTTGTATTATTTTTTGGGTTTTAGCCCGCATGCCCCGCCCAGTTGCCTTGCCACCTGCCCCATTTGCTGATGGTGCTGACGATGGCGTTGGAGCGTGATGAGTGCTGTTGTGGTTTGTTGGCACTTCTATTTAAACTTTTATTGCTGCTCACTTTGCCAAAAAGGTCGGCCCAGTCAGCTGGGCTCTGGGACTGCGATTGGGATCGAGCCGAGGGTGAACATTGCCGGGTCATGACCTGACAGCCCCCGGTTGAGCCTTGGCACGGGCGTGAATATTAATGCTTAATATTTTATTTGGCAGCACTTCATGGTTTTTAGTTTTTACTTGCTGCCGGTGGACGCGATTTGCCATGCCCTCAGACCATTTAGGCAAATGTTTATGATTTCGGTTGTTCAGTTTTCCGCTTCACAGCTTTATGGGGTGTGGAAATGCGGTTTTTTCCTTGATTAAAGCTTCGAGAGAAAATGCCTAGCGGAATTTGGATAATGTTAAGGGTAACCGCAAATGATTCTCTTAATATAAATTGCAAAAGTTTGCAGCTTAAAGAATGCTTGAGTTGCTTATTTAGCATTTTCACAAAGAAAGAAGGCATAGTTAATGTATAATTTACTTAATTATAGAAATATAATTAAAATGAAACCTGAGTATTGTAATGTTGTAATTGTACCATTATTAATGACTTTGTTGAATTGAAAGTAAATAGTCTTTAGTCATTCCGATTAATAATTTTAATTAATTTTATAAAGCTCAGATGTACGCTCTTTTTTGCGATTATTTATAATGACTTTGCAAAACAAAAAACGGACTACATTTCCTTTATTATTTGCCAAGTCAATTAAAATCTGAATGCAGATGTAAACAAGAGTCAGTGCCAATTGCGCAGCCAGCCCGCACACCTTGCTTACATATGTTGTTTAATTTATACGCAAATAAAAGGAAATTTTTAATTAAATATGTATTTGCCGGCATTGAATTTAATCGCATTCCATTTGTGCTGGATTAATGCTGGCGAGAGAGATGGATACGGCCACCGGACACGGGCCTTCAATTAAACGATATTACGAGCATTTTTGTGTGTGTGCCATTTTATGGCTCAATTTAAAGTTTGTAATTTGAGGAGTTTACGGCCCTTGTTTGCGGCAAACGATTGCCTGAGACGATAATTGAACTTTTTAATGACTGACAACAATTTCGGGCAAATTGTCATTTTGATTTCACAAATTTATTGCCCCGCCCGGGATAAATGCATTTAAATTTAATTCCCCCGGCTCTCCTTGGGCTAGCATTGGCATTGGTATTTTAATTGATTTTAATAGGCAGCCGTGCCGTTTCGCTTTCAGTTGGTCATTAATCGGCTTAAATTTGACATAAATATGCATTTTTTCTGTTTAAATTTATGCCACTCTTTCGGCTGTTTGCCAGGCTATTGGTTTTTGCCGCTTCGTGTTAATTGGAATATGCTGGTTTGCTCAGTCAGCGCAGGCTGCCGCCACCTGCTAAATAAATAATTCATTGAATTTTATAAAATTTTCGGTGCAAATATGTGGAAATGCTCTGATGCCGGCGCATGTTCGTTAGTGCAAATTTACTCAACGAGCAAAGGCGAAAGCATTTTGCCTAATTGAAATGAAATTCTCAATTTCACTACCAAACACACACATAGTAATCCCCCCCGAAAAGTGATAATCTCTGGGTATCTCTCTCGCAATTTTGCTTTAGTTGCACAAAATGTGCAGTGGCAGCCGAGGGTTAATTGAAAACGCCTCTCGACCTCACACATTCTCTCTGTCATACTCATTATCGAGTTAATTGAATTAATTTCCAATGCGAAATGTGAACTGTGAGCAACGAATACATTTGGCTAATTGGCTCTTAAAGATTTCTGCTGAATTTTCGTTTCCCATCTGGGATACGCATGTGACATTAGGCCGGAAGTGCGCTCTTTTCACTTAATAACCATCCAGGAGTAAGTGACTCTCGGAGGGCGTTAAGAGGTTAACACATAAGTTTAAACAACAATTAATTATATAAAATGCGGCATGGTCGGAGGCGGCCTTTATTACGTGAGTTAACCCTTAAATTCATTCCCCTGGCCAAAGTTTTAAGCACTTGAGCCCCGGTCCTAATGAGTTCCCCCTCCTGCCTGGCTTATTCCTGAACTGAGCGAGTGTGTGTTGCTGCCAAGTAAGCATATGACATTATGTAAGCAGCTCACATGCATTTGCTATTTGCCGTTTGCATTTTGCATTTAGCTGTTTGCATTCGCATTTGCATTTGCATTGACCTGCTCCGTGTAGTGCAACTAATTTGATTAACACTCGACTCTGCGAAACCCGGGCCCGTGTCAACACGAATGCAAAATGTTCATCCCAGCTCCGGCCGAGATTCGGGCTCAAATATTATGTGATATCCTGCGGTGACTGGCGCTGGCACTCGCAGTGGAAACACTCACTCATTCATTGTTTGCTCTGCTTTCGGATTCGGTTTCGGATTCAACTTTTGATCTCTGAAGAGGACTGCAAGCGGCAGGCACGCGGTACATTTAGAAAAATATTCCTTCTTATTTTTTATGAATTAGATTAGATTATTGAATTGTTTTGAATACTTATAGATTTATTAGGTTTACAAAAAAAAAAAAAACAATTCTTTTTATTTGAAAACTGCTTTAGGACGCAATCTTTCACCTTTTGGTTAAATGAAAAATAAAAACTAAACTCAGTTCCTTAATTTTATAATCCAAAAACTTTTTATGAATTTCCGGAAATATTAAACAATTTTTAGGTCTCTTTTTTTTGCCGTGCAAAGACTGAATGAGTGCTAACATTGGAGGGGAATTGAAGCTGCTGGGGACTTGAGACTCTTGACATTGGGACACTGCTGTAAGCCGGCCAAAACGACGAGCTTCTGAGCGGCACTCCTGTCCAAATAGATATATATAGATATATATAGTATATATTCTACAAGTGTTGGCTTGTTTTGAATGTTAATATTTGCACTTTCAATTCAAGCAACTGGCAAGTGACAATTTATTCGCTTTCGGTTTGTGAGTTGTTGGCTTTTGGTTTCAATTTCGTTGGAATTTTCTGACACTTAAGTGGGTAAACTAAATCCCATTTGCTCTTTTCAGTTCTATTTTTGGCTTGAACTTTCAACTTTAACCTGACAATGGACAACACTTGCAGGCCGATAGGTCGCAACTGCAGCAAATTCGTTAAGCTGAAAATTGCATTGATTTTTGCTCTACTTGTTTGTTGACCGTAAAGATTTTGTAAAGCAATTTGAACTTTATGGACTGCTAAATATTGTAAATTTATATTTCAGTGTTATATACTTAGCTAAAGTTTATTTTTATTATAAGAAACATAATCATAGAATTTTACATTAAAAAATGTATTTTGGTTTCTCGGTAGTTTGCACTTTATTTTAGTTTTTTTTAATGCGATACTTCAACGCTTGTCGTTTGTTTGTACCTACATATATATAAAACTCCAAACTTGTTCTTGTCTTTAAATCCATTTGTGTCATTGACCTGATTTGTCTGAAGCTATTTTGTGAAATTCCCCCAGGCAAGAAATCTCAGGAGCTCAATGAATTAAAGTAAAATTTTGGCTTAAATTGAGCACAAGAAATCCCTTAACACACAATCGAGCACTCGGCCACACACAAATGCTTGTTCACACACACTTTCCACCTGCAAACTCCCTCCACCTCCCCTCAACGCCTCGGTTCGTCATTCAGTCAGTTAGTAATTCATTCAGACTGTCATTCATTCAAGCCCTAATTGCGGACAAAAGTTGCTTGGGCTTCTGCTTCTCCTTTGGCTGAATTTGTGCTTAAGTGTGGCCCGCCCGCTCCCGTTGACATTTGTTCGTTAATTAAACCTTTTTGTTGGTCTGGCAACTGGCAACTGTGCAACAAGCAAATTGATTTATCTCCTCAACACCTTGGTGCCAAGGTCTGTCAAGTTTTGCCCACCTCTTTTACGGCGACTACGCTGCCTTTTAATGGCAAAACTTTTTCACTTAACGTTTACTCATAAATTGATTTTTACTTTTTAACGACTTCCACCGCCGGGTAAGGCCTCTCTGCATGTGGCTGGTGGGTCCTGTGACTGAGAAATCAGTGATGCCAAGAACCTATTTAGAGAACAAGATATATATTTTAAGGAATGCTAAGAGTGGGCATTATTATAAAATATAATTTATTTACAAACTCTACTACAATATGGGATAAACTTTGGTAAGAAGCAAGATCATTTGAAGTTTTAATATAAGTTTAAAAATAACTTAAGGCTTCTTTCATTCAGCTAATATATCTTAATGTTGCAATGAAAACATCCTGCAAAAGGATAAACCAACAGCACTGATTCAACCGGCTCTGTGTCCCAGCGAGGGCTTTCAACTACCAACTTGTGGGACTAATGTGTGTGGAAGTCAGAAGGCAGATTCGGATGCAGCAACTTGGGTTGCCTTGTCACATTATCAGCTTACACTTGGAATTTTCAATTAGTCAAGTCAAAGGTCCTGGGGTCCTGGTCAAGTTTCTCCTTGGGCGGCCGACGTGTTTGGTAAACAAATTACGTGTTAATTTTGCTTATGGAAAGTTTCCCCTCTTTGATCCTGGCATGCCGTTCGTGTTGTTGTTGTTTAATTATGACTTCCGGCTAGTAATCAATGTGCAAATTTTCGGAGCTGTCCCGGGCATTCGAGAGCAGCTTTTCCTCGTTTTGTCATCATCCAAAGTTTTGATGCGGCCAACTGCAGAATTTATGCAGCTCGCAACCCGAAACACTCCCAATCCACAAACCGTCTCTCCTGGGGCCAGCTCCTTGTCATCCTCATTGGGGGGAAACTTGTGCGCAATTACATGAGCATTTTGTGGCTGCACATATGAAATATGCATGCAATTTTGAATTTGCCATTCATTTAAATGTTTTCTTGATTACATTTTACGCCAGCGAGCCAAGGCCATGGCATGCCAGGATATCTTGGGCACCGCACCACAAAAGCAAAAACAGGACCTTCAAAGGCTCACACAAGTAATTTTATGAAACATTTTCATTGTCTCCCTGTTTATGTATTCGTGTGTGCCAAAGGTTGTGGTTAAATTCTAAGGATATGTTTAAATGAGCAGCAATGCCTTGAGGTTGGAAGCTGAGAAGACCGAAAGCTGGCCAGGAAGTAGGTCAGGAAAGTGAAGCAGGTACAAATATTATTTATAATACATCGAAATAAATGCAAAAGGTATAAAACAAGATTTAAAAATATATAAAACTTAAATATTAACTTAAGGCCTTATAAGAAATAACATTAAAGGATGTGCGTTTGTAGGACACTCTTAAATTAAAACCCAAGTCTTTCTTACTTTTTATAAAATAAAAATTAAACAAATTTAACCAAAAATTACCCTTAATTAAAATATATTTCCAAAAATGTAAATAAATATAATGTAAATACAAATGAATGTAAATAATCCCAGAGAAATTAGGCAATTTGAATTAATCGCCATTACTCACAACCCACTGTATCTCTGCAGTAAATAAAATATGTGACTGCATTCCAAATTGTAATTACATTTATTGCAACATATTTGCACTTTCAATGCCACTTCGAGTCACCGAAAAAGAGACCCGTCAGTCAATCAATCAATTGTTCCCACTTTGGACTCCTTTGGACATTCCTCGCATTTCCAGTTCCTCTTCACATTTTTTCTGTTATTATATATAGCCGGGAAGTTTTTCCGTGTCTGGAGAAAAGTTTGCCGTCAGCAAAGCAGCGAGCGACAACCCTGAAGCGAGAGGCTAAAAGAAAATTGAAAGTTTTGATTTATAATCCGGAAAGTTTTTCACTTGCTTGCAGGTCCTCGCTTTTCCGCCCTTCAGCCTTTCCGCCGCCCAGCGACCATCTATCTATCTAACGCCGTTCAAGTGCATAAATATTTTTTATTCAATAGTAATCTTTCCTTTCCCCCTTGGCGAACTTCGTGACCAGCGCCGGCAATCAGATTAAAAGCATTTTCGGTGGCCCTGAACTGCGGCTTTTCACAGTGGAGAGCGGATGGGTCCTGTGGACCGGGGTCTCATGTCAGCGGGAACCACACCCCGTCAGACCATTATTGGGCAATCAATAAATTCAAAATAATTGCCGCTGGCAACAAGAACGAAACTATCCGCCAAGTTCCTTGACTTTCCCGCAGCGGATTCATATTTATGGCTCGAAAGTTTCGCTCTTAGCGGCATCATAAATAGTCCGGGGAAAGGGGAAAGGATATGGATCCCACCCAATTTGATGAGCATCGTGTCTCTGGCCTGGTGTGTGTCACTCTCGATGCCCAACAGAGTCTATTGTGCAATCGGCTTTCTGGCCGGGATGTGGGGATGGATGGATGGATGCAGCCTCGACTCTTGTCTGGGGAGATGCTGTTCCATCCTGTTCTGTACAGCTGCCTCTGAAGCTTCCAACTGACGTTGGCAGTTTTGCGACACTAAGAAAAATAAATAAAAATACATAAATATTAATTTAAACTATTTAGAATAAGGAAAAACTCATGGTATACTTCTAAGCAGAAATGTACCTAGCAAAAGGGAAACAAAAAGAACGACTGTATTTGTTAGGAATTACAGAATCCAAATGTTATATTATGTTGTACTTTAAATAATAAATTCTATTTTTAAAAACTTTAAA
Organism: Drosophila bocqueti; assembly: GCA_018151655.1. Lineage (NCBI taxonomy): Eukaryota > Metazoa > Arthropoda > Insecta > Diptera > Drosophilidae > Drosophila > Drosophila bocqueti. The sequence continues at coordinate 4,992,184 of JAECXF010000230.1, forward strand.
AATATTAAAAGATGTACTTTTTAAAGCATTTCCTTAAAAAAAATAATATACATTTTGTTCAGTGCTTGACTCTTGATAAGATGGCGTGGGGCTTATGTGTGTGTCAGGAAATCGATAGTTTTGACATTGTATGAAGGCTCATTATTTTGCATTTATAATGAAAATCATGAGAAGAAATAGATGCAATTTTACTGGCTGAAATTCTATGGAAAATGCTTCCTAAAATGTGTACTAGTAAACACTTTGATTGATGAGGCAATTGAAAATTATACAACAATATTCAAGCATTCCCTCTTTTCCTTAACCCATTTGAGAGTGAGAAAGCAATTTTATGTGGGACTCTGTTGATTGTTTCAGCTGCTTTATAGTACTGGGTCAGCGATAAATCTTCTACGCCCCGATTTCACATATGCGTTTCCGCTTTTTTCTGGCCCCAAATTTAGATTTATTTCGTTCGGAGAAAACATTTGAGTCGCAGAGAAACTTTTGACATATTTCACATAGGCCGCAAGACAAATGCGATTTTAATGTCAATAAATTTGTTGGACAGAATTTGGCGAAAAAAATATGTCCCCCACATACGGACATATTTGTAATACAATGCAAAAGGTAGCAAATGTTTCGCAAAATATTATTCTATTACTTTTTTTGCAGTTATCTGCAAACTGCGCAACAAATGTTAGATAAAGAGTGAGTGAGGGCTGCATGTAAATGTCACTTTATCGAAGTTTTCGCTGTCACGAACAGCACACAAATGTTAGAATTGTTTAGTTCCAGGTTCAGGCAGATAATAAATCATTTAGGTCACGGCTCGATTTTCCAGAACTAACTCTTTAAGCCACTTTTAAAAAAATTAGTACCAGGCAGGAGGTTACTCTTTTCTTTCTTTGTCTGAAATCTTTTACGTTTGTTGGCCTTTTAATGGGGCTCAGCGCCGGGCATCTGCTCTATCCACCCCCTTGGTCCCATAAATCTCCTTGTTTAGCTCTTCTGGAGCTCAGACCAAACAATGAAATTAAAAACATATTTTCTGCCCATTCCGGTCTGGGCCCAGTCGGGATTTAGATTCAATTAAACTGTCAACGGGATTGGGACTCACAAGAACCACAAACAAGACGCACTCCCGCCTCAGCTGCCTCCACTCACCTGACAGGACGAAGGATACTTGCAATGTTTGTCATGTCGAGCAGCAGGCATTAAATTCGAATTAGCAGGTGAGGCGGGGGTGAGGAGGGGTCGCATCCCACTTCATGCTAAGCACTCGAGGAAAAATTCAATTCTAACACCGCCCAAGATTTATAGGTATCGACGATGCGACCTCTCAGCGGGTCCGAAGTCAGAGCGAAAACCGCAAAGGTCGAAGACTTTATGGGAGGCCATTGAAGGACAACAAAGTGAAAATTAGGCCGCGAGGATTCCACAGATGGCGACCGCAATGTCTGTCAAGGGGAAGGACACCCGAGGACAGCGATTTCAAAGGGACAGGACACGGAACGTGGACACCTGTGGCTTTTGGCGCGGCAATAAATCAATTTGCTTTGACGTCTTGACATTGTGTCTGATGGGAGGAGAGGAGAAGGACGCTTGTCCAACTGAACTTTACCTAGTTCGTGATGTTTGTCGAGGGAATTTGGCTTGACTCTTCTATGTTTGCTCGGCATTTGCATGTCGAGAGTGGGATTTCCCAGGGAATATCATTAGATGGAAACCAGCAAATGATATTGTGGGAGAAGTGGGTTGCAGTTTCACTCTCGCACTGGGTAAACCCTTAAGTTACTTCAAATCCCGACGAATGTTGACCCAAAACAGAACCACTGAAATACAGTCCTCGCCCTGTCAAAAGCTGTCAATTTCAATGAACTTTTCCTTCTGACACTCTCTGTATCGTATTTCCGTTTCGGTAGCCGAAAAGCCCGCAACCTCAGCCAGAATCGTTTATTCAGGACAAAGTCAGACAAAAGTGCGAGAAAGTTTGACTCGGAACTTGGCCTCTGTCTGACCCTTTCCCATTAATAAACCGCTTTAAAGTCCACTTGCGATTGGCGATTTGCGATTTGAATGCGAATTTCCCGGAGGACAGATCCGATGCCAATGAATGCCAACAGCAGGCGGAGTGAAGTACACACTCCGGCATTAGCCGCTCTCGATTTATGAGCCCCTCTTGACCATCTCCATGTGCCCCAGCTCCTCTGTTCCTCCCAATTGAGTGTCCTTTGTCCGGAATCTGCCAGCCGAATCACCCTGCTCCCGTTCAGAGTGCATTTCGGACTCCGACTCGGATTTGGACGTGTAATGAGCCGCAGTGGGTCTTGAACTTTGCATGGCACCCTGCGTCATCCCTGAACCTCATCCCTCTCGGAGAGGATTCATGCCGAGGTCCTGCAATTGACATTTATCGCTGAACACTAGACAATGCAGGGGTCGAGATGCGGCGAGAGGAGGACTCTTTCGGGGAACTTAACAACTCATTAACACGCTCCGGACAACAATTGCTGTCACTGCCACCGGCAATCGCAGCGCTTTAAACGTTGTAATTCACTTGTATTCGCAATTATTCGCTCATTTGTTGGATAACGAATGCCGGATAAAGGTACGGGTCCAACCCTCGTCAGTTAAATTTAATAGGAAGAGCACGAATAATGGATTTGGAGCTGGGCACATAATCCTGTAGAGGTGGGTAATAGCCCCATTGTCTTGGCCATTCAATTGATTCTGGGGGAGAAGTACTCTGGCATGGAGATAAGAGGAGGTTTAATCATTATGGGAACTACAATTGGATCTGTTCTCTTTGCATAAGTAGTACTAGGTCCTCTTCAACGTAATTGATCAAATCATGAACAGCCAAGATTTAATTATTTATGAGAATACCTAAAATGGAACTAGTTGGGATTTTCATCACAAACCCGTTAGAGATTCCTTTACAAGCTCTTTAAATGCTCAAAGTCCCCTTAAAGTCCCGTGCATAGTTTCTGCCCTTCGATACACATGTGCACTCTGCTCTTGGCCAGGACAACCCAATCCGTTCTGACACGACTCCAACTGGGCTCCACCTCAGCATCTCACTCCAGCAGGCCATCTCTCTTCCGACCTCGACAATTTTTGAATAACTAATGAAGGTGCCAGTTAAACGGGAGAACACAGCATCACGAGCATCTCAGGATGGCAACAATAAAACAATAACTGGGAAAACACGAGGAATGCGTCCGAGTCGAGGGTCGAGCGCCTGGCCTGAATATGAAATTCGGATTCGGATTTCATCCGACTGTCGACATTCATCTTGCCAACTGTCTGTCTGGCATTAGGAGTCGAGTCGAGAGCCTCTGTCCGCGTCCGTCCTGCGTCCAGGACTTATGCATCATTGTCAAAATATTAACAGCTGGCACATTCCAGTCGAATATCCCTCCCTTCCCGCTCTCATGTGAGCACTTAAGCCTTCGGCTGGTCCGGACTGTGATGATGATGAAAAATAGAAATAGAAATTTAAGTATTTCGGAATACATTTTGCAGGGCAAACAAACGAGTTTGCGACTATCCAGATGGACGGACAAGTGGGTCAAATCCTTTCCGACTCGGACTCGCTTTCGTCAAGAAGCTTCCTCTAACCTCTGACCGGAGCCACTGATTCCTCCATCTGGAGTGCATAAATCTACGGAGAGGAAGGTCTGACTGGATGCTTACGCAACTTAAGTGGGGGCATAAATAATAACTTAAATTTATAAATCAACACTGAAGGGGATTGGGAACGAACATCGTAGAACTCCTTCAAGGAAACTCATTAGAGTGTGAATGTAATGGAGAAGGTGAAGATGAATCCAGAAACACAGAACAAGAAGACATCGTCTCACTCCTCCACTCCGATTAAAGTCGAGTTGAGTGCAGAATCCATTCGAATATCGATTTCCATCGATGCAGTGCAGCAGACAGAAGTTACGGGGATTTAATGGGCAGAGAAAGGGGAAGAATGACTTTCGTCTGGCTTTTCATGTGCGTTTAGAACCGAGAGGGGCACATGCACATCCAAATAAATTTGCTTTCGAGTAAATTAAAAACAAACAACAAAATCAAATATTAACGTACTGAAACGCTATTCAACGATATTCAATCGGATCCGTTACACAACAGAAAAAATAAGCGGGAGGGAAAAGTGCAGAGCAAACAGAGCAATTTAGAAAAATCATTCAGAACTCTGATTCAGTTTGTTGGTTTTTTGTCTGCGCAGGGAAACAACAGCGAAAAAAGTGTCACTTATTCACTCACTCGCAAATGAAGAAACATTCTCCCGCCCCGAAAATCCCTCCGAATAGAGTCGTCTCCATTTCCATTTTCATTCCACTGCCAGTCCCCTGCTCCATTCTTGTTAGCCTGCGAGGAGGCTGCGAATAAAGAACCTTTTTTTGGTATTCAAATGTTATTTTTGGCGCAACATTTGCGGAATTTTACCCTCTTTTCCGGCGTCGCCTTCAAGCCGAGGAAAAACGTGTGAAATGCGGAAGTATTTGTTGCTTGTTGTCACAGCATTTCGGAATGGGAAACCTCAGCCATGCAAACGCCTTCAGACTTTTTCTTTTTTTTTTGGTTTGGGTTATTTTTGGTGAACATTAGCATCCGTGTTAAATTGCCCCACGGCCTTCGAGGCTACTTTAACCTGACTGGTAAACATCCTTCCAGAACGGAGTCTGCCTAGCTCCTGGTTGTAGCTCCTAATTTCATTGTTCATTGATGGGCAGCCTGCACCTGAAGGGCTCACCAGATGAGCTCATGCTTCCAACTCATATCGAATGTGCATACATGTCCTGGATCCGGATCCAGCATAGTGCGACGAATTCTGGCGCAGAGCCCTCAACAATAATTTCGATTACGGAATGTGCGGACCGAAGCCCGGGCAGTCGCTTGTGCAATTAAATGTTAATCGATTGTGTTTGTGTAATATGTGTGTGGGAGGTGATGGGAGGAAGGCACGCCCCAAACTGCATATGTGAGTGGGATAATCGAAGGCGGGCTAAGGTCACTTTGAGCCCTGCATCTGAGGAGGAAGGGAAGAACACTCGTGTGTCCGAGGCGTAATTAATTGTAAATAATTGTGCATGTGTCAGTTGCAATTTATTTATTTGCCAAAGACATCCCTTCACCAATAAAGGGCTAATGGGAGCGGGGGAAAATAAAGTTTCGATTGATCTTTCTTGGGTCGTTTTAAAGTTCCCAACTCATTGGTATGCAGAACAGCCTCAGAAATGGTCAATAAGAGAGACATCTTAAGCTGACCCTCATCCAGACCTTCCTTACTCCAAAAGGGATGAGATGAACTTCGTTATGGGTAGCATATTGCGTATACGCCGCGTTGTCTGCTGTAGTTGTGATTTCCAGCTGGGAAGCGGTCTCAACTTGTTTCCCAATATTTGCATGTCAAACGCGTGCTAATTTCAAATTACTGCGACACTCCGACTCAGTCTTCTCATGCTGGGCACACCTTCCCCCTTTTATTTCCCAGTTTCCTCCAGCTCGAACGCATTATTTATGACTTGTACGCTTTCTGCGTCATTTTATAAACATTTTCCAAACATGTTCGGCTCCGACCTCGGAAAAGTTGTCGGTGGCTGCAGCAGAGTATAAAATGTATAAAAATAAAAGGCGAGCGACTTTATGTTTTATTTATGAGCCACGCACACACACAAAGTTCGCTAAAGGGAGTCCCTTTTAATGTGACCAGATCATGGGAAGAGGATGCGGGAAGCTTGAGGAATAATGAGGCATCAAAGAGGTAAGATTACTCCTATCGATACCCCGATATGCAGATGTCTCATTACCAAAGAAAGTGGTTTCCATATGTCCGCGAAGAGGTCAGAGGTCGCCTTTAACTGTGATCAGATCTGGAGGAGCGGAAACAGGGGGCAGCTATCGATACACCGACATGCATGCGCCTGATTACCACTGAAAGTGGCTGCCATATGTTCGTGAAAGGGTCAAGGGTTAACTTGAGCCACAAACCGCAAACCACAAATCGCCGTTTAAATATTAATACATCAATCCACTTAATATGCGAGTTTGTGCCATCGAATGATGTAATAAATATAAGAGGAGGAGCCCACAGACACTCGGCTAAAGATGATGCCCATATGCTGATACTGTAAATCCTTCTTCAGCTCCATCTGCAGTGTCTGTGGGAATGGGAATGTAAATCGGAATGGGAATGGAAACGGGAGTGCGAGTCTCTCATCCACTTCACTTTATGATGAGTTTTCCCTGGCCGGGTGATGGATGCATCGGCACACACACCATAAAGGGACCACAAAGAGATTCTCCATTAAAGTTACAGCCACCAGACTTCAATGGATTTTCATATTTTTTCCGGCTTCCCCTTTCTGCATTCTCTTGGCCCCTCCACAAAAGATTTTAATAGTTGAGCTCAGTAAAATATTTTGCTAATGTCCTGCCTCAATGCGATTTTCCTTGTAACCTTTCCCCCTTCCTCGCTCGCTCCTCTGGTCGTTTTTGTGTTGCCTTCTAATTTGTGACATTTGCTTGGCCAATGAAATTTAAGATTTCTTTTTCCTGCTCTTCTGGCTTTTTTCTCTGAGCTCACATAATGTGTGTGTTTTGGCCTAAATCGTCATCAACAACAATATTGTTTGGATTCCGCGAGAGTGGAACTCTCCACACAATATTATTAGCTCCCACGCATGCGCCCAATATCTCTTATACGACTCTGAGAAACTCAACGAACACGAGACCGAGTGGACTTCGCCGCCAATGAAGTTTAGTTTATTTCAGACCATGGAACAAATAGGTCTGACAAGGAAGTATTTTATGCACTTGCAAGGTATTACTTTTAGTCAGAAATTTGTAACGCAGCGAACCGGGCCTTTTATATACATTCTTGTTCTGTACCTAAAGTCGAGACAATATAGCCAAGCCCGCCGAAAAAAATAGATTAATTTTTTAAACATACTGTATGTTAAAGAGGCAGATTAATAAGTACTTAATGAGTGTTATTAAATGATCAAAATATACATATATAGGCATGCAATTTATTTCTTAAAATATGATCGGAGGAAAAGTTGAAATATTTTAGTTAAAATGCATTAGTTAACATTAAATTGTAACTTATCGTTCTAATATTTTAAAATATTTATATAATATTAGAAGAATATTTGAATATTAGTAAATTCCAGCTTTAACTTATAGAAAACCAAATTTGTATGTTAATAACTTATTACCATATTAACTTTAAAATGCATAATTGGACGCCTTAATTTGTTTGGCTTTAGCTTGATGTATAAAATAAATTAGTATATAATATATAAATATATTTTGCATACTATAATATCTATAATCTACTGATTCTAAAATCTTGTATTTTAAGTACTATACGTTCAAAATAAATATTCAAATTTAAAATTGAATATTTTTTAAACCGTATTAAAAAATTTCGTTTCTTGAGTCGCTGCAGTTGAATATTTTTGGCAGATATAAGAAAAGGTTATCAGCTTAAAGTTTTCCATCTCGTGGTGACCGCAAAAAAAACATCACATTTTTTTTAGGAAAATTCAACACGCTTCATAAAAATTTCAACAGACCAAACAGAGTCTGCCAGCGCGCCTGGCACTCTGCTCTCCTGCGACTCCTCGTCCTCGCCTCGTCCTTTCAGCCAAACCCCTTGTTTTTTGCAACTTGCGCTGCTCTTGGATAGTTGGCGGCAGCCCGTTGCCATAATTTACTCAACTGTTGTCTCAGTTGCATGAAAACTGAATTTAATGCATTTGCCGAGGCACTTTTCAAGTCTGCCATCCTTCTTTTCTGTGCTTTTGGGGCTGCCCGTGGATGAGAATTTCCCTTCCATTCCTTTCGGCGGGCACTGTAGGAAATGACATCCATCGCAGCCCCACAGCTCTCCTCCGGCAGAGCGATATACCTTTTGAATAATTTACATTTTGCGCTCCGGCATTGTCTAGAGATTTCGTTGTCGTGGCATCAGCTTTCCATCTATCCATCTTTCCGGCCATCCATCCGCCCTCTGCGGTTGAGTATGATTCGCAGAGTAGTGGAAATAAAAGTTAATTGGTAACTCAAGCACTTTCCGCTATCACAATCCGCTTAGGCGGGAAAATCGATCTGATTCCGGTATTGGTTATTATATTTCAACTAATTTACAGTGCACCGACAGCTTTGGCATTGATTCCGAGACTTCAGGAACTGAAGCGGAATTATTCTTTAAGACTGATTAAGATACAATTAGCTCCTCGTCTTACTCAGTGTGATGGCTTTATTACATTTATTAACAAAATTATATTGTTCTGTATGGGTTCACAATTTAATGCAGATATTCCCCTTTAAATATATCCTCACCCAATTCGATACATAACACCTCGCGGAAAAAAATGGTTCATATAACTTCATCACTGCTGTTCAATCAGGCACACGGGGCAAAAAACGAACACCATTCATTCGGGTTCTGCAAAAAATGCATTTCATCAATCTTGGCCAAAGAACAACAATTGCATCCGCACAAAAAATAATGGGAAAAACATTTCATGATCAGAATGAAGCATTGCTTCATTATTTGTTAATGAAACAGGGGCCAATAGTATTGTGTTTATATTTGAATGGATTGACAAAACAACAAATGGCATACAGTTATAAATTAACAGAGTATTCATAAACATTATTCAGCGTTAAAAAATTCTGTATAAATTATGATGAGCATAAATTTATGAAAAGTTTCAAAGAATTACAAAAGACCCAACCATTAGGAAAAATAGAAAACACCTTTTAAACTTATTAATGTATTCAAAGACTGAACAATTTATGAAAATTGTAGAAGTAAAAGGTAAACAGCCATCGCTTAGGCTTTAATATTTTCCTTCAGCGAAGTCACGCTCTGTGCATAAACAACTCTTTAAATTGTGACAACAGCCCATGAAAAGGGGATGTTTAAATTGCTTCTTTGTCACATTTCATAAATAGAACAATTTCATATGAATTATGCGAAAAATTTGCATATTTTTTGTATGCCTATCTGCCTCGCTTGCCGCCTCGCCTCCCCGGTCGTCCTGGCGGGTATTTTGATGCTTCCGCTGCGAGGATGATGATTCAACTTGTCCTTATTGCCAATCTATGTGCAAGCCCTTTTGCCATCATCATCGTCGTGGCCCTGTTGGACTCTGTCCCTTTTCAGCTCAGTCTGTTTTCATTCTACATATAGCTTTTATTTTTTCAGTTTTCGTTGCCCCTCCATTTTTGACTGCCAACAGTTTGCCATGCGTTTTGACTTTTAGTGCTTTTTATATTTTTTGATAAAGTGTTGCCAATTTAACCGGCAGCCATTTGCAGTGGCATACACACACTCGCAGACTGAGACAGACGCTGAGGCAGAGCAGCAGCCTTTCTGTTTGATTGCCTTGTGCCCCATTCGGGGGATTCCCTATTTTCTGCCCCTGCCTCGGCCGCCATTTATGGTTTTTATTTTAGTTGAATGCCTGTGGAGGAGCTAAAGAAATTCTGGCCAAAAAGGCTAGACCTTAAGGTCGCAGTTTTAAATACCCTTTTTTTTAAATACCTATATATGCATGTTATTTTATTAAAATTAAGTTTCAGAATTTATTATGATAATAATTTGTAAATTAAATAAAAGCAAATAATATAATAAAATTTTTGGGTTTCAGAAAATTAATATATATTTTGTAGGAAATTTGTAAATATGTAGATAGGAATCAATTTTTAAATTCACAAATTTACAAAGTCATTTCGTTCAAAGAATAAATATTCCCCGAAAGAGTGTGCAACAGAGAGACTTCTGAAGAAATATTGAAGGTCTAGACCGAAGGCCTTTTTGGGGCATGTTTATTGGGGGCCATTCAGGACCTTTTTGCGGCTTTAAGCAAATAAAAGAAAAGCGGGGTCGTATAATCAGCTATTGATAATGTGGCCAGAGCCAATAATTGACTGATACTGATACGAGTTCAAAGGAGGGTTCAACCTGAATACAGACTGAAATGCGTATAACTCATCATCCTGGCATCCACCTTCGCGCGGTTCCTCGCTGTCTGCTCCTCCCTGGGTAATCTTAATTTGTGTTTTATCATTCGTGAAATTGAAAGCGCCCGAAACAAAGTGGAAGCAACTTGGACAGGTGTAATTATGCCCGGAACTTGCCAGGCTCTGCGTCAATATCTTCAATTAAACTTTCGCTTCAGCATAATTAATTTGGAATAACAGCGGAGGGGCTGCTCGCAGGTATGTATCTTCGGCTTACCAGGTTCGTGGCTTTAACTGGCGAGCGGCTTTAAAGTTTTGCTGACCTTTTGCCCGATGGCCTCTCCACAGATTCCTGCTGAACTGGGCTAAATCAATTTGTACGCTTTTAATTAAATTCAAATCAGCTTTTTGAGGGCGAACATTCGGGCTGGGGCGGCCGTTGCCTGATTGGAATGTATGATATTTGATTTTATAAATGAGCGGGAGGATAATGAGCTTGTGAAAGAGACTTGTCAATGGGACTCGTTTGTGGGATGGTCGGTAAATGAATTTAAAATTTAATAGTGCTGCGAGTCTATTCTATTCTCTTTCGGCATGATTTATAGGCACTTTTTTTAAATACAGAAAAAAACATGCTAAGTAAATTCAACAATATACCCTAAATCCAAAGAATTTATTTCAAATATATTTTTTTATAATCAAAATAATTAATTTTGCACCTAAAATGAGTTTAATTACTCAGTGAACATAAATCATATAATAATTAAGCACATCTCCCGTAGCTCACACCCAAAGCAAGCACTCTAAATTAAACATTTCGCATAGGAGATGTGCAAATAAAACTGAACAATTTATTTACAATAAACGACTGTGTTTAACAATTTTCCCTGCAAATCACTTCAGTGGCTGGGCAAATAGATCGTTATTGCTGCCCGATGCTGGCTGACTGTAAACAGGACGAGAACAGGCAGACAAAAAGCCTTGGACAAACAGCAAAACGCAACGAAACGATGCTGCAAATGGGAATGCAAGCAACCCCAACAACGAGTAGTGAGAGGAAAAGCTGCCGGGATATGGAAAGCGGGGCGGAAAATGGGGAAATGTTGGAGAGGGGATATAGGGGCCTATCCATGACGGAAATTGGAAATTTCACACTTGATGATGGTCCACAAATTGGTCAACAGCCGCCATCGCACAAACGCCAAACACAAAGTTCAGGAACAACAGGCTGTCAGCCATTGGCATTAGTTTCTGCCGCCTGCCACTAACGTGGACAAAAAGAAAATAAAATTGACGGTTTGTCAGTTGGCGACTGCCGGCCACTCCGGATTCTATATAGCCAGCGGACCACATTGGTCCAGAAAAAGGTAGCCTGGCATTTTGCGGTCGCCGCCGCCGATTGTGAGACATTTGGCCAGCGGCCGCACAAAATCGAATAACAGCTACGACCACGACGGTCCTAAACCAGAACTCGCTTTGTCCATTGTCACAGGCTTTGATTTTCCAATATGTTATCTCCTTTTTTTTTACCGATTTTTATTTTTTGTCAAAATGATAGGTGCGGTTTTTGGGCGGCATTTAATAGAATAATTGCCAGCAGTTTGATGTCGTTGGGGGAAAAGTTGAAAATGTGTCGTTGTTCTGTGGGTAATGCTGGAAATTTTGAAGTTACTACGTAAAATTAAATTTATCTTCACAGCAATAAAAATTAATTCAAAAATACGTAAGCATGGAATGATCGATTTGTTTTGTATAAAAATACCTTTTGAAATACAAAGTAAATGCCAATTAATGGTCCTTGTAGCTCTTCTCCTTCCTTAATATCCTTGAATTTAAATAAGCTTGTCTGAGACGTGTCTGCCTGGCTTCTTAGTATATACTTCTACATATGTATTTGTCATAAAAAAATCCCAAAATTCGGCCTGTCTTTGTTTTTGGCCTTCGTTTTGTAAATAAATATTTATAGGCTTCTGAAATTGCAATCCATGTGGGTGCAGACGTTCCCTAATTTACTTAAAATAGAAAAGAGCAGGAGCCACGCTGGGCATGTAAATTCTTTTTCAATTTTGTTTCAATTCAACATTTAAATTCAATTTAGGCGCCGGGCAGGCACACACAGGACTCGCCGAAAGGACGAGGGGCATGCATACGGCGGCTTTAACTTAATCTGATTGTAATGCGATACACTTTACAGTTTGCAGATACAAATCAGCACCCACATCTCAGCTGGCATCCCTCCGAGTCTGCACCCGCATCCCTGTATCCTTCGCATCCTCACACACACACACAAACACAGACTGGCGAGGTCCTTCCATCAACGCAGCTGTTGCTTCCATTGTTGTTGTTGTTGCCCCACAGCTTGTGGGGGGTTTCGAGGATTCGCGCGTACAAATCAAATAAATTATCTGAGGATTTACAGTAATAAAGTAGTAGATAAACCAAACCAAGCTGAAGCGCCGCCAGAGAACAAGTACTGCACTTGGAGAAAAATATGTAGAGTTTTAAATTTAGAGAAAACTTATGGTAAGATTAAAATTATAAGCAATAGTTTGATCTACTACTTTTCCAGACAAATAATGTGCCCACTAAACTCAAATAAAAAGGGTTTCAAAGAGATAAAACTACTTCACATTCATTCTATACTTTATGTATGGTAAATGATAGTTAATTATATATATTTATTATCAAAATTAATATAGTTAAAAAGTAATGAACTTTGTTTTATTATTCAGTTTTGGTATTATTAAAATGTTCTTAAATTTAATTATTTCTTAAACGCATTACGCTTATTGAAATCTTATTATTCCTATTTTATGTCCGAGTTACTTGACCTTGCTTTTGGATGCAAATGCCAAAGTGACTTAAACTCTGAATTAACTTGGGTTTTTTCCTCAATTTCCCTTTCCCAAGTGTATGAGGAGAACCTCTTGAGGTCCCGGCGAATAGAAATTCAGTTCAGGGTTCACTAAGCTCACAATGAGTTGTTAATGGGTTGGGGGCGGTCCTCGCAGAAGTGTTGTGTGGGTATCCCGATAACATCATTTGATTCGCTTACCCAATAATTCCTTCACTTTCCGTAAAAACCTTCTTATCACACCCTGTCCAGCAGCGTCAATGTGTCTGGGAAAAAGAAACCCCCGACTCTGTTAAAATAAAGCACGACAAAAAACTCATCTTCATTTCGGGCAACTTAATGACAATGACCCACAAGTGATGGTTGAACGAGGTGGGAGGACAGCCACCCCCGAGTTAGACGATGTCTGGCATCAAATGTCTTTATCTTTGCGCCGCTTAAAGTCAAATACAGCCACTCGGAGAGTCAACAAACGTGTTTGGCAGCCAGGACGAACAGGACGCGCTCAGAGGCGAATGTAAATGCCGTAATGGAGATTGTGTTTGGGAAATAACCGCGCTGCGTCAACAGTATTTATTTTATTGACATTCCTATGCCGGTCCGCCCGGCGACAGACAATGAAAGGCTATTTTCTGTTTCGAGTTTGTTTGTTTTCTTTTTTTTTTTGCGACAAACCAACCTGACAATGTCGAAAAGAGAGACGGGGTTTTCCAAGCGAAAATGAGCGCGTAAAAGTTTATGAGCCGGGCATCATCATCATCATCACGGTGGCCGTCGTGATCCTGGCAAAGAGCATCAAGTGATTTCGCCATCAAAAAGTTTTCAACTTGCATTAGAGGCAACTTGAAAAGGCGGCCAGCCCAGCAGCCAGGATGCCGGAGCTGCTCCCCGGTGGCCATGGCCAAAACCGAGACCAGGACCAAAGAGATTAAAACAAACGAATGCCGCTCAAACGGCGGCCAACTTGTCAAAGTCAATGCCAGGCAGGCATTCGGAGTTTGAGGACTAAATAATACAATATTCGGAGCTTCTGCAGGACCAATGATAGCCGCCGGCTCCCAGGACACTTCAGCGGTGCAGGCTGGGAATCGGAAATGAATGGCATTTGTTATGGCCAACCTCCTGGGAAGCGTGGACCCGTCTTTAAGAAGGCATACAATTTGCCAGGCTAATCAATGCTGGAACAGTTGTGACTACTCAGCAGGATTAAAATAAATGCGTTGAGTCGGTTAGAAATTAGCCGTCTTGGAAGGGAATTCTGGGTTCCTACAGGATAGAAAAAAATAAAGAGTATAGTTATTAATAATTTAATAATAATTAGGGTTAATATGAATGTATAACTTTTAACTTTACTTAAAGTTATTAATTTTACTTTGTAGGTTACATTTAGGAAAGCCCTATTTTGCTTTCTTATTCTTTGAAGGTTTCATTGGAAGATTAAAGGACTTTTTGTGGGTTTTAGACTAGTTTTTAAGATATTTCTACACTTTTTCTTTATTTTGATTTAACTCTTCATTAATTTATTCGCAAAGAGAAACTGTATTGCTTTTATTTATGCAATCATATAAAATCATATAACGCATTCGAATGAAAAACAAAGCCAGTTTTTCTATAGCAAAAAAATCATCAAGCTAAGGAAGGAAAATATGTAGAGTAAAATCTGAGATTAGGAGAATAAGAAATGCTGCCAGAATAATTTGTAAGAACATCAAACTAAAATTTGTTTACGCACAACCAGATTTTGTCGCCTGCAGTCCTGTTTGGCCAGTTCACTGGCTTTGTGGGTGTGTGTGCATCTGGCTTATGTATATTTCATGCAATATCCTGTTGAATATTTAAATTTGTGTACACAATTTCCGTAGCCAATGGTTTTGACAATGGAATCATTAAGACAAGATAACCGAACGTTACCGGACCAGGAGATAAGGATGCCTGAGTGAGCTAGCTTCTGGCCAGAAGGTTGTTGGCCCCGACCTATAGCACTGCATTTCATTTGAGTAGCCGCCCCTTAATTGCAATTTCGGTTCAGTGGAACATAATTTATCAGTCGTCGTCGTCGGTCGTCAGAGGCACGCCACAACAAATTGACAATTAAATAGACAGAGCAGCGAGTGCCGGGCGGCGTGGCGAGAAAACTTGATTAAAATTTGCCAGGACAACGGGGTAGCGAAGGTCGCTGGTCCTGGACCAGGA
The DNA here is from genome assembly GCA_018151655.1 of Drosophila bocqueti. Lineage (NCBI taxonomy): Eukaryota > Metazoa > Arthropoda > Insecta > Diptera > Drosophilidae > Drosophila > Drosophila bocqueti. The sequence continues at coordinate 5,007,203 of JAECXF010000230.1, forward strand.
CTGGCTTCCTGGCCAGTCACGTGCGTCAAAGGCAGCTGTTGCACACTGTGGTCATCCCTTCACTGCCAGTCATCCCTCGCCCCTGCCCTTCGAATGGAGAGCCAATATATGGCAGTCCCGACTTGGCCACGTACGTGACCAACTGCAAAGCTGTCAAAAGTTGTGAAAATTAAAAAATAAAGTCGAACAAATATGCGGCAAGGAGCAGAAGAACATCCCCCTCTCAGCCATGGGATTATGTCTTTGTAAGTTAAAGAATTCGGGGTTAGAAGAAAAATCTATAAAGTACACATAATAAAATGTATTGAGAAATTATAAGTGTTCTTCAATTTTAAAGATGCTACTTATGGATCTCGCGAATATTTAAATACTTCTTCATTCGTCTCAAAATATTATTAATACAATAAAAATACAATAAAAGAAAGTATTTAGTTTAAGAAATTATTAGGTAAATTAAGTTTAATAAGACATGACTTCTTTGGGATCTTTAAAGAATATTTATTCGTGAAGTTAACTTCCCTTTATTCATTTGCTCTATGAAAACGTAATAATATATTTCGAAAATGTACGATATGAATCCACTTGGAATTCCTCAAATAAATGCTAATAATAAAAACCGAAATGCGATTCATAAAGTTGTCACTCGTGGTGGCTGCCGGGCAATGAAATCATTCTCGGTCCCGCTCGGCCCTCCGCAGTTTCCTCTTAAATTGTGGCTGCTGGCTGACATTTGGCCCCGACCACAATGTCCGGATAAAAACTGCAATGATGTCATTGCCCTTCGCTCCGCATCACACCCAGAAATGGGTAGAGTGCAAAAAATGGGAAACAAAAAAGTGGACAGCAAGTTTCAGCGCGCTTGTTGTCACAGCAGCCACATCAATGGGTCCCCGTCCCCACACACAGCGCTGCAACATTTTTAGAAATGCCAAAAACAGAGTCACACACTCAGACGCACTCGATGTGTGTGTGTGTGTGTGTGTTACCCTACCCTCTGCCCCCTCCGCTGGTGTCGTGCAGCCATCAAAGTCCGTTCGCGAACAATGTACGATGTAATTTTTATGCAACAAACACAAATTTCTCTGGGGTGCACTATGTAAAACTGACAGATGAGTCCTTCTGCCTCCCTCTCCCCGTAGTAACAAAAACGGAAAATAAAGGAAAAGCGAACCGCATGCAAATCTCCGATATATTCTCTCTAAGTGTGTGGGGTTCTGGTGGCCCCGAAAATTTCAAGCTGTAATTTGCGGGAGAAACTGTTTACAGCAAAAAGAAAGCAGGAAAAATAGTTCACACAAAAACTAACTTTGAAAAGTTGAACTACAACTGGAAATGCAGGGGGAGTGCTCAGATTTTGTAATGATTTTCGTAGTTGATGAACTTTGACATGTTTGAGTAGACCGGGGACTGAATAAGGGTCGGATATTTGCACTCAAAATGATGGATATGACGATGTAAGTTCGTTTAAAATGGGTGGAATTTAAGGGAGTTTCACAGATTTGGAATAACGAGGTTTCAGGGTAAAAATTGGTTCGATTTTAAATGTTTTAAAGCTTCTTCGATTTTGATTTTTGTAAATATTGTACATGTATACATATAATCATCTTAAATGTAAACTTTTTATTAAACGTATTTTATTTTCTTTCATATCAAGTTCAAAAGTTAAAATTTAATTACATCATCTCCCGCAACTTTACCCATTACATGCTCATTAACGCCTCCTTACACCTCCATTAAGTTCCAGCCAAAGTCGTACACATGTTGAGATTTTCGCTGAAAAAATGTAAGACCTTTGCCGAGATTTCAGCGAAACCCGCACAAAATGCTAACCAAAGAACCGAAGAAGAAGAAACTTCCGGCAAAAAAGATTTCTATCAGCGCGCCCGCCCGCAACATCCTTTGCCTGCCGCCCGTCCTCACTTCATTCAGTGCTGGCGAAAGCTAACCAAAGTGTTGCACTTACTGCATTTAAATGAAATTAAACATATTTCCTGCAGCGACAAAGCCAGCGACAGCGGGCACAGAATTAATTTGTTGAATGCGTTCTCAAAGGGCCAGAGGCGTAGAGGGGGAGCAGCCGCGTACGGGCATTTGTAAGATGAAAGTTTTGCGCTCGAAGCTTATCTTAAGTGTGCTCCACGCTTTTGCACTCAACTATTTTTGCAATGCGGATGCGAGAGTCGGCTGTAGGCAAAACTTTGCCGACAAATGTGGCTTCCGCTTCTGCTGTCTCCCACTGTCTCCCTCTGTCTATTCACCGCCCTTCATATATATATATACGTATATATGCGGCTGTAAGTGGCGTCTGAATCTCCGTCTCGCCATGGCATAATTTTCGCGCTTTTGTGCGCATAATTTAAATGACTTTTGAAAAGTTTCTCGAGTGCCGCAAAGCAGGCATTTCAGATAAGAGTGCAAGGTGTCTCCGGCCCCAAAATCCCCACATTTCCCTTCCATCCGCCAGCCGTGTAATTATGATAATGTTAGTGTGCCCAAGTGGTTAGCCCGCAGATGTGTGAGGAACCTCAGAAATGTTATGGAAATATTGCGTATACGCAGCGGGGTACACCACTGAAACGTTTTGTCATCCTCGGTGATGAGCGGTGGCTGGGTACCTTTTTTAAGTGCCTTAATTGGGTGGAAAATTAAGTTTTGAGTTGTATATGGATCAGGTAAAGGTACATTTGAGCAATATTACCCTAATTGCAGGATAAATTAAGAGATAAATGTGTCTGATGAATAAGGTTTCTTAAAAGTATTAAAATACAGAAATGCTTATATACTTTGTATCTTTCTATATCTTTTATTTGTACCTTCACTCAATACCTTTATGAGTACCATCTATGGTCCTTTTAGGTTCCCCTAGACTTTCGGGAGGTGCGTGTCGAGGTTAATTGCTAAACGTCAACGCTCAGGCTACTGAAATCTATGCAAATAACATTAAATTATGAAACATTTTTCTTGTGGGGGCCCCTGAAAGTATTTAGCATATTTTGTGTGAAATTTGTTTGCGTGACTCAAACAATTAGTAGACGCACACCGAGGTTTTGGCGGTATGCTAGCTCTGCACTGGGCCAAAAAAAGTGTCGTTCCCTGCTGAATAAATCGATTATTATCTGAAATATTATAAAGAACTCTGGGAGTTTTTGTTGCAGTGTACATGTGTGTGTGTGTTGATTTAGCTGTTCCTGTAAATAAGCGCGCTCATTAACGTTGTTTGTTTTTTTCTTTCGACTGCGGCGAGGATTGCGAAACCCAACGGCCGAATGTCAAACCCCGAAAAACGGGAAATTTGCATAAATACCAAGCCAAAACCAAAGTCAACAGCGTTGGGCATTCGCCCATGTAATTGAGAGCTAAAATTAAATGCAAATGGTTTAATGAAACAACAGTTATTTATGTTCATTTACTTTGTTTGTTTTGTTCGGTTCGCTTTTTTGTGGTATCAATCAACCTAAAGTTTTATTATTTAATTATTATCGCATAATTATATAACTGCTTACAATTTAATTCTGTCAATCTTAAATGCAAATTTGTTTTATTTAGCTTATGGCCAATTTTTTTTTGTTTTGAGATTGTTTATTTTACAATAGTTTAGCTTTGATAACTCAGCTCATTTTTCTTTTTTGTCTTTGAACATAATCGCTTTAAAACAATTAAATTTAAATTGAAGAGGAAATTGGTTTATAAAGTTGTGGTTATACCTGTAACTTGCCTTTAATCGTAAATAAATCTTGGTTTAAATATAGAAAGTCATAAATATAATCTCAAGACCAACGCATCAAAGTAAGTTATGTTTTTTATTATATTACCTCTTTCTCTTACAGTTTTTTACACAATGCTAACTTTTTGTTAGGAAAACACATCCGTTCTTATATTCGTATTTGCACAAAAAGCTTTAAACACATATTTTATATTATCCATTTGATGTTCAGCTAAGTTTTCAAATACAGGCAACAAACAATATAATTACTTCGTATAGGCTATATAGTTATGTATATTTGTGTATTTATAATTATTGTTTACTTGCTTAATTATGTAGGTCCTAGTTATACGAACTTTACATAATTCCAGTTCGCTTCGTTTAGTATTTTCCGTTTTTCCAGAGGACTTGGCTAATGTATTTTTTGAATTATTTACTTGCTGATTTAATTCTGGTTGTATGAAATGCTGAGTGTTTGATGTTTTAATTATACTTTTTCATATTTACACACAACTATGGGGGTCAACATTTATTTACAGCTATATTTGGTTGCATGACCTCACCGAAAAGGATTTATGTACACAAATAAAAACAAGAATGCAAGTTGAAATTTTAATTAGCACAATTTACTAATTAAAATAAAATGTGCGGCTAAATTTGGGAAGTTAAAGCCTGAAAATTGGGCTAAAACGGCACTTTGTTATTCAAGCAATTTAAATAAATACAAAATATAATTTTAAGGACAGATAAATCAGCGTCAGCTGCAAAATCTACGACTCCCTGGGGCGGCAGATAGGAGCAGATATCCTTGGCCTGCCATCTTTCCAGCTGCATTTATAATGCTTAATTAGCTGCATTGTTCGAGTTAACTGCACAGGCGACCTTATTCGAAGCCCCGGCAGAGCCGGCTGAGGGGGAATTAAATAAAATACATTAATTTTGTTATTGTGGATCCGTCGACACATCCGGGCGCAATGCACAATGTTGATTATCAATATTTTGCGCGCTGAATGTGCTTTTCTCCTTTTCGGCATTAACAACGTTAATAAACGAAGGGGTCCCTTCGGCCCGGCGGAGAAAGGCAATTTCGCCAGCGGTTTTCCATCGTTCATTATGTTTATATGTCAATGCAAACTTTATGCAACACAAGTTGAATTATTAAAAACGTGCAGCGACGACGGAGAGGCATAAATGCAGTAAATTGGCCTGCCTTTAACCTGCAACCGGGCTGTTTATACATATACACGTGAACCTGTATGCAAATGTGCCATATATCTTCTGGCCTTAATGTCATTTTTCTTTGCCCCGTCGATACTCTGTCTCCTGTCCCGTCTCGCTCGCTCCTTGGGCTCCCCGGCATGAGTTATGGCCAATAAATTGGACATGTTAACTGTGTGTCATTGTGCGGGGCCAGGAGACCGCAGGCCACGCAATTTTATGCTGAAATTAATTGCAAGTATTTCGCACGGAGGCCGGAGAGGGGAGCAAAGAGCAAGGAGCGAGGAGCCAGGAGCTTGAAGCCAGGAGAGATCCAGGGGATGGATGGCTACGAAAGGTGAGGCCCAGCAGACAGGACACATGGCAACCGGTCGTATGAGTAATAATATAATTAGCATGCACATTTATTAAAAAGTGATGGAAGCGCACAAAAGCTGACGATGACGAGACGGAAAGCCGGGAAACGGAATCAAGGCATTGCAAATTATTATTGCAAATTTTTACTCATGCCATAGAACCAACAGCGGCAGCAGCCAACGAAACTGAGTTAAAATGAATGACATTTTTAAGGCGTTTCGAAGCCGCCGATCTGGACAGACTGCCATGACAGCCCGTCGACTTTTTCTTTCATTAAATAAATTGGAATTTTTTGCTGCCTGCACGAAAAGGGGTTGTGAAAAGTTTGTCACGGATTGAAGCAAGAAATACGCCTGACTTCAGCGGTGGGGCTGGGCTTTGAAATTCTTTTAATTGCTCTGCAGCTTTTAATATTTATAAATGCGCCGCAGTTGATCGCAAATTAATAAGGAGCACAAGTTGCATAAAGAGGCAGTTTAAAAATCAATGAAAATTATATATTTCGCTCAACTAAAAGATCAATAAATAATGTTAAAAAAAAATAATATTATATAAACTTTGTATATTTCTCATACAGCGATATGAATTTTGGATATGTTTTAACTTAAAGCAGAACTTTCTTGATAGTCCAGAGGGTTTTTTGGTAAGTGATATGTTCATAGGGGATATACATAATCAAACTTAACTTTTAAAATAATAAAATCAATAGAAATTCCCCTTCAAAGCTGGGCTTTTCAGCGCTTTGACTCTGGCTCTTTAATTTATACCAATTTTAATTTGTAATCCATATATTTTACAAATCATTTTCCAATTCTCAAGCCATCTTTCGTTTGTGAGTGAGTGACTATCCTTAAGCTTACAATTTTATAAGTACTATACATACAATGAGCATTTTATTGTTTTGCGAATACTTTTCCCTTACGATTTACCTTTTTATATAATTTTACAAATTCCTATAGCTTTGAAGTGAGCCAAGTTTGAAGCATTTTTTGTTTTTCCGTTTATTTATATTATTGGTTTTTGATATACTTTCAGCTATGAAATATGTTGATGTACCTAAACTATGCCCCGCCCCGTTTCTAGACCCCCTTTGGCTGCATTTTGGAAATGCTTATTGAGTAACTCAAGCGATTTATTGATTTCAGAGCTGGGCCAGATAGATTCCAGAGCCCAGGAGCAGCGAGCAGCTGAGCAGCGCTCTATGAAGCACCGGGGCAGCTGTAGGAAATATGATTTATATAGGGATTGTTGGCTGGGGGGACTCCAGAACTACTCTATGGGACACTCACCCACTGACGAGGCATACTGATTCGGTGGTCGATCCGCGTCGAACGTGCTCTTCCCTGTCGCCAGGGAGCCCTTGGTGCCCAAGGACGACAGGCTGTTGCCCGACGCACCTCCTGGCAGGGCGGAGGTCTGCATGGAGGTCGAGGACGAGGCCGCCGAGGAGCTGGCCCCAACACCAGAGGACGAGGATGAGGCTGAGCCGGGATATAAATCGTTCTTCATGGCATATCCCACATCCGTTTGCAGGGCTTTCGTTGTGTCGTTGCGTGATGAGGGTATGATATTGTCTGCAGATTAAGTGTATAATGATATATATTAATACTTGAGTGTACAGGGAGTAGAGCAAGCCATCAAATTTCGCTACAAAATTCACTTTTCCATGGCGAAGATTATTTTAAATGTGTCTCAAAAGTTTTGCTTTATTTTGCATTAATTCCTTTCAAGAAAATTCAAGTTTAAGTAAAGTTTAATCCATGAAAACCTCCTGAAATTCACCCCTTTTCTGGTTGTCCACTGTTTGCTCATTTGTGGGTCACTATTGACTAGTAAAAGTTGCGGACTCTTAAACAAAACTTAACCCCAGCCTGACATGGTTTTCAAGTTAAATTGCGTGGAAATCTTGGCTGCGATACAAAAAATTTATTTCGCCCGCACACACACCCCACACACTTGTGCATCGACACACTACACTCCACACACAGGACACAGGACACGGCACACACACCCGACACACACAAACAATAACATCCTTTGTTGGCTGACTCCTGGATTAGGTTCCGTTGCATTGCTCGCGCGCTGCTTTGCCAGTCACTTTAAATAAAATATGTTTGGTCTTTTGGCCCGCTCTCCAGCCCCAGCTCCAGCTCCAAGTTCCCAGCTCCCAGCTCCCGGGCTCAGCGTCTGCGGCAGTGTTTCAAATGTGTTTCCAACCTAATGCCCCCGAAAATCCTCCTCCGTCGCAGGCATAATCCCCAGCATATTGCTTTGCCCACAGCCAGCACACGGACATGGGAGCGGAAAAAGGACACCGGCCCGGACGCGGACAGAGACTTGAAAGAGTGTGTACTTTTCTGCTCGACTTGAATTTCAACAAGAGTTTGCGAAAAAGTTAGCACTGCAAAATATTTCATATGAATATGGTCAAGCAGATTTTAAATTTAGAAATATTTATTAGTTTAGTACCGAAACGAAAATGTTGCCAAAAAATTATGCTGAAATTTTGCATTTATGCCATCGAGAAATTAATTAATATATACAAGAAAAGAATTGTTTATGGTGAATATTTTCAAATAAATATATTTACAAATGTTTAGGTTCTAGGTTTGAACCAAGTTTGTAAATTAGTTTGTAAAGTTAAATGATTTTAAAAATTTCCAAAAAATATCAAAATCATTTGAAACTAAATTGATAAAATTGTAACCTTTCAAGTATTTAGCTTAAGACTGTTAAAAATGATCCTCATTGTATAAGTAATTAATTCAATTTGTTTAAAATTGTTGAACTATCATTAATCTATTCAAAAAATAATCCGAGCTTAAAATCCTATTTTCTCTGAGTGTAAGTGGTGAAAAGTGGAAAACCCCGTCGCTGAAATAGTCAAAAGTGCTTTACTTTATCTCTTTGTGGGCGTGTCTCTGCCCCTAGCCACTCCCCCTTTCTCCACCTAGCCCGTGCATATCCCCTTAGCCCCCCTGCATGCCCCCCTTTTTTTGTGGATCTGTCTGGCTTAGCTGCTACTTTCGCAGTTTTGTTTGTGGCTCGCCGTATCCTGTATCCTTTATCCGTCCTATGTGTGTGCGGTGTGACTTTCACGCTCAACACTGAATGTGTTAAGCACAAATACGATGCGCTCTGTGCATTTCCCCTGCCCGAAAAACCCACAGGAAACCCCCAGCATCACCGGGAACCGACTGATACTATACTTACTCTCCCTGGACTCGACGGTGGTGTGGGTGACCTGCTTGGATGGCGTGGAGGGCAAAGGTATTTCTGCAAATGGAATTGAATAACATTGCATAATTAATAATTAGAAAGGCATACGAACAGCGAACGGAAAGAATAAAATTATACAAAATGGTTTTTCATTACATTATGTGGGTGGAATTTATGGGTGGAATTTATGTCGGTTTGCTGCCCGTTGGTTTATTATGTCAAGTGGGTGTGGTTTCTAGTGCTAAGGTCAAAAACGTGCACTTGTCGGCGGCACAAAGTGTGTGTTCATAAATAAAACAAATTTTACTTATAGTTAAAAGCCGGCCTTTTAGCCACAACACACACATAAGCTGTGGCTGCTTTAGCCAAGTGAAGTCGTGGTAATTACAAGAAGGTCAATTGCGGAAATTAATCTTAAGATTTAGCTTTGGTTTAAAAAACTGAAAAGGTGAAAAATATCTTCAAGAGATTATATGATTTAATAAATATCATTAAAGATACAAATACATCTTATATTAATTAGAAAAATAAACAAAATAATACAAATACTGAACTAAAATAATCTCCTTCAACATTTTACCATTTTATCCAGAAACAAAAGATTACAACCGAAAATGCCCAAGGATCAGCGAATATTTCATTGACCTTTAGCACACGATAGATCCTTAGCATTTGCCATCTACACAACATCCTGGAGGAGCAACTTGTAAACAGGACAAGAAGCCCGAAAACACAGGCAAAGTGCATAAAAAATAAATAAATAAATGCAGCTATCTGTAGGTATGCTAGAGCCCTTCGGCTGCCAAACGATACAAAGTCAAACAATTCCGAAATTCACCTTTATTTTCCGTTTACGTTTATGGTGAATGTGTCTCCGTGCTGCCAGTGCTGCGGGGGATGTTGATACTGCAGGAGGGGCGTGGGAAATAAGGGCTAGGATGAGGGGACTACAAGAGGGGCTAGAAGCAAAATACAGGGCAGATAGGGCCAGACACACCAGCCACCGACGCTCGTTTAGTTTTACGCTCCGGAGGGCAGCGTATAGTGCATGTACGGAGACGATGGAGGTCCGGATGGTGGATTCCGGGTCTATAGGTAAAAGCTTTTGGCAAAATTGTGCCACAAAGGGCGCACGATATTGCATTGCTCAGGGTGAGTGTGTGTGTGTCTGTGTGTAGGGCAGGGTCCTTGTTTGTGCCTGTGTGTGGGTGTGTTTGCTGTAACTAGTGCACTTAAGCTACCAATACAAATGCACTTACCGTAAACACGTATGGAGCCTTCCGTTTCCCCCAGCGAATTCTTCGAGATGCATCGATAGTTGCCAAAGTCACCATATTGCAGGTTTCTTATCGTCAGCTTCATGTGGGCACTGCAAAGGATATGTTACTGGTTAAGCTTAAGGATATTCACATGTTCACAAATATATATATATATATATATATGTATAGAAGTATGTGTACGGCGTCCTCTCGGCGGCTTATCTTCGGCTTTCGGGGGCGAAAACATTTGCACTTGCACCTGACCCCCAAAGGCAAGTGCAAATGCCTGATAAATATTTAACAACACAATTTTGGATGGTGTATTTTGCTTAACTTTATTTTATTCTTAGCTTCCCTGTTATCCCTATTTTTGTTTTGTTTTAAAATGTGACTTACCGGTAGGAGTTCTCCGTGTAGTCGGTTTTATATTTCTTGCTCGGCAATACCATCACCGAGTTGTATACCCAATAGATGATGGCCCTGCAGGGTGAAAACGTTTCAGCATTTCGAGTTAAACTCAAATCGAATGTAAACGAAAATTTGTTTTAACCTACAGACACACACACACATACGCGGGCAAAAGAAAACTAATCAAATTCTCAAATGAAAGTAAATATTTTAACAAAATCAAAGAGAAATCGAATGAGCAAAATTCAACAGAGACACACACTCATATGTTATGGGGGGAGCAAAAAAAGCAGCACAACTAACTGCAATCAGGTGCAATGTAAAATTTGTTAAATCCAATGAAAATAGAAGGGGAAATTGGCTCCGGTATTTTCCTTGCTTGAAATACACGTTAAAAAAATTCAAATAAAATAATAAAAACTACAATAATATAATATAAAGATTACTTAAGCCTAAAAACTTTGTCAGCTAAATAATAAATATAATTTATAGGTCCACAAAAATCTATAATTTCAGCAGGTCTATAAATATGTATATACAAATTTAAATACAAATATAATCATATATATTACAAAATCCATGTTTTTATTGTTAAATTTAACATTTCTGAGTAAGAAGTTAAAAGCTTACAAAATTGTGTTTAATAAGTTTACTCCTTAAAAAAGGATATATTTTTAAATCGGCTTTAATATATAATATAAGTGTCTCCTTAAATTAAAATGTAACAACCTTAAATATTTGGGCATTAAAGCATATTTCATGCAAAAATCACAAAATAAACACGTCTCAGAACGGCAGCGCTTAAATGTATGCTACACAAAATTTCACAGCAAAAATGTAGTAAACGGAAAAGGCAATAGACTCACTTGGGATGCGCCTCCGTGTGGCAATCGATGGTTACATCTGTGCCGGATGGAGCGCCAACAAGTTGGTTCGGCACCCAAATCATGGGCGAGACTGTGGATGGGGAGCGGAACGAGAGGTTGATATGGAACGTTAGCAAATGTAAATGGCACCTGGGGGAGAACGTTCAGGTGTCGTTGCAAAGCACGCATAAGCGGCGGCATTACGCCTGTTCAACGTATTCTGGGTCCGTCTGTCTGTCATTTTTGTTAGTTTTCTTCTCTTTTTTTTTTTGCCCAGCTTAAAATGAAAGTGCAGTGACTAAGCTGGAAAACTCAGACGCTGAGACTCGCACGGCGCATATATATGTATATATACTATCAGTGGAGCAATATACAATATGGCTAAGACAACACGTCAGCATAAACGAGGCGGTTGTGGGTGGTGGAGAAAAAATTAAGTTTAGCCGGAAGTACGTGCTGTGGATGGGTTTGTCACTTTAGTCTCTGGGTGGCCGTGGTATGAAAGAGTTTTCCGAGGAGCACAGGCAATTTGTTTCGTGATAGTGGAGCTTATTAAATTTCCATGAATGTCTTTAAACACTAAATTCTTATGGTTTATGAATAAAGTTATTTTCAAGTCTATAGTCTATCGTTTATTGAAAAAGAAAACTATTAATTAATATTTTCTAACTTCCTTGTAACTTGAAATTTCACTATCAGGAACTTATTACATTTTACTTTTAAAAGTTCTTATTTATTTCAAAAATTGTTTAAATTAAGTTAAATTGAATATCTTTTATTATATTGCTTTCTTTTTTTTAGGTTTTTCTACTCAAACTAAACACCATTTTCCCTTGCCTTAACCCTAATCGTTTAACATCCGTCTCTGTCTCTGTGTGCGTTCCAATATATTAAGCCTTCCATCTCACTTAACACAGAATATTTATGTGGCTGTGTGCTTTTTTTTAAGCCAACCTCAACGAAACTATATATTAGGTTGCGCATTTCCAGCCAGCAAAACCCAACTCTAAACATGAAACCGAAACCGAACCACTGCCACAAAATTGAAAGGACCTGCGAGCTTGTTGGAAATTTTAAACGCTCCTGACAATGCCTACTACACCTGCAATTCGAGACTGACTCCGCTCCGGGAGGACTCCGCCCCCTGGCACCGCCCCCATCCCATCGGTTCAGCCACGCACAAAACCGTTCATAATAAAATAGAGAGAAAAACACACATACACGGCGCGGCGGTACAGAAAAACGCCGTCAAAGTCATACGTGCAGCGCCGGCAAGTGACTTTATTGCAGGTACGTGACGTGAATTATTGTCAAGGGGGGTGACTGGCGATGGTGGGGCAGGGGCGTAGTCGAGGGTAGTTAGACGTTAGCGGGGGGAACGCCGGGCTGGCTGAAACTCGTTAGGATTAACAAGCGTTTACTGGCGCACGGCGTGCAATGGAAGCGTAACTTTTACGCCCAGGACACGGTGTCTCTCTAACTAAAGTCACTGAAAAAAAATTAATACTATTAATGAAATATAATAAAGAAAAGTATGGGCCTTTTTATTATGAAGGGATGATTAACTTTCACCTTTAAACATAGTCATTAAATTATTTTTTAAAAGCTTTAAAAGCATGAATCTTTTTCTTTGACATTTATAGAAGAATGGAGTTGTTGTCTCGGAAAACTGTTAAAAATTTTTTTTATTAGATATATTTCAAACTGTAAAATTTTTTTTTATATATGATTATTCATATATACATATGTATAGCGTAATTCTTATACAAAAAATTCTACCAAGTAATGTATACCTTGGAAAGTAATTTGAATTTAATAAAATAATATAGCCACAAAAGCTAATTCAAAAACCATTTAAATTTCCGAAATTTTCCTTCTAGATAAATATTATATAATTCACCTATCTACCTATTTTCGGCCAGTGTATTCTATACACATACACTTTGTTATATATCAGCTGCATTAGATGGCGGCAGCTTAGCTGCGTTTGTCACTCATTGCCGGAGCAACGAGCGTGCAGTTAAATTGATGAGCACCAGGTAGCAACATCAGCTCCACCAAGGAATATGGCAGGCTGGCTCAATGGATGGATGCCTGTGTGCTCTGCAGCATAGCCTAGGAAGATGGGTAGTTGGATAGATGGGTAGATGGATAGATGCCTGGCTGGATGAATGGCCTCCTCGCGTTCCGGTAAGTGCGCGCGCGTGTTTTCACTAAACCGACAAAAGCGCCCCATCTACGGTCTAATATAATACGCAGCACTCTCCACAGACTCCCAAACGAACTCGTCCCGAATTGCCCCCCATTGGAATAGTTTTCATTCCTCATTTCTGGCATCGAATACTCACACTCCACGTCGAGAATGATCCGCTTGGACACCGAGGGCGGCACTCCGTTGGTGGCAATGCACAAATAGGCGCCCATTTCATTGCGACTCACTTTGGTCAATGGCAGGACGTCGCCATCGTAGACCAGAACTGGTTTTGGTTTTGGAATTTATATTAAGGATGCAGGTGGATGTCCAGGACATGAAAATAAAAGTGTGGAGACCAAACGGAATGTCAAATTTAAAACGTCTTTATCCAAAGGCAATATTCTGAGAGTGGAAATTTGGTTTATTATATACCCCATACCTTTCTTCTTTTTCTCAACGGCAATTTCCTCACCATCCTCACGCCGCCAAATGATTTTCGGTGACGGGAAGCCATCGGCTCGGCATGTCATGTTGATATTTTGATTTTCACGCACTGCCACCGAGGACGGCGTGCTCTCGATATCCAGTATGTTGGGGGGCACTGCGAAAATATCAATTACCCGGATATCGGGGAATTGCAAGATGATACTTACCCACAACCTGCAGATAGCCAACCTGGCTAATCATCGGATTCGTGTTGACCTGGCACATGTAGTAGCCGCGATCGTCCTGATGCGCCTGGTTCACGTGCAACAGCCACGTGTTGTCCGTGTAGGTGATACTGTAGCGCGGAATCCTCGATATCACATGTCGGTGGATGGTCAGAATCATTTGCCGGTCGATGTGGATCCAGGCCACCTGCGAGTAACAGGCAAAATCGATTCGCATTATTCGGTCAATTTCCAGCTAATGTCAAAAGTCCCCACAGGGTCTCTGTTCAAAGATCTAACAACAGGCCACACAAACACAGTCCTGCTGGGGCCCAGTTCCCTGCTAAACGCATGTGTGTGGAGGTCCTGTCATTATAAATGAACGTCATGTTGTGACGCAGGACCAAGGATAAAGACAGCCTGACAGCTGTTTCCGCATTTTTAATACACTTTTTTTTGTGCCTTTGCTATTCGCACTTTCTTTGGACTTCGTTTTTGCCTTTGCGTGTGACAAGCAGAAGATATGGTACACAGGGAAAAATAACGATAGAGTGTCTCTGAAATACCCTCCGAAATATTCTTAACAATGCGAAATATAAATCCAAAATTCAATGGGTGTGCTTAAGGCTTTACAAATCGTTTCTGTGGCTTTTAAGCTCTTAAAAAATGTAGTTTACTTACGTTTTGTGTTATTTTATTCCCCTTTAAAAAATTATGCCTTCCTCTTTTTCTCTGTATGCATCCAGAGAAGGATTGCAAGGATTTCCCCAGCCTTGGGTCAGCTGCAAACTTTTCAAATTTACCCTCAGCCCAAGGACTGACAGCAATGAGTTTCTCGCCTTTCTGCCCCGTTTTTCTACCAACTTTCCCTTATGTCCTTATGCCAGGCCAATGTTGACAAAAGTCCAATAAGAGCAAGGAGCAGGACTCGTGCTAGTCCCGGGGACAGTGTTTTATATGAAGTTGATATGGCGAGTAAATATTTGTGATTTGTTATGAGCTCGCTGTGTGCGCCAGCCAGCAGCTGAGGGAGATAAATGATAAGTGATTTTCTAGCCATTTTGTTTGGTCGAGGGCACCATAGGTCCCAGAGTCCGGAGAGCATCTTTAGCTTATTGTGGATTAGTGCATATATGCAGCTCATAAATTGTTGCTGAGGGCGAAGGCAAACAATACGTTGACTTGCTAATGACAGCTTAAAGTCATCGGAAGACAGAATGCAGAATCTCCTTTCAATTGGGGGAAATATATCGATGGGCCGCTTTATCTTCGACTGCCAATTGAGTGGCCCGAAATTTTGTTTCCCTGCCTGTCAGTCAGTCAGTCAGCCGTCGCCTCGGTCCTTGTGCAATTTGTGAAATTGATTTTTGACAGTGTCCGTCTCGGTTACCAACTCCTTCATCAAGTGGCTGTTGTTCGACCATTGCGTTCAGTTTACGCACGATTTATGACAGTCTGCCTCCCCTTCTGTATTTGAGCGGCTTTTCCCCGTCTCTTTGGGGGCGTTTTCCCTACCCGGAATTTTCCCCATGCCCATTTTCTCACCTTGTAGCCACCCAAATGCTCCACAACGCAGGGCAGATTGGCATCTCGACCAACGGCAACGGTAACGTTTGGTATCGGCTGGGCGAAGCGTGGCTCATCCATCATGACTGCAAATGGAAAGTGCCAGGGAAAGTCGGTTAGTTAATGAGTGAAAAGGGGGAACTTGGGGGGCATAACTCTATGCCCGAGCAGAGGGAAGAAGCAGCTTTGATGAACTCCTCTCGAATTACTTAAGGGGTTTCTCGGGAATTAATTAAGGGCTTTACGTTTCTTATTATGCGGAGAGTTAACTTGGTGAATTTTGTTTGACCAATGTACTATATTACTTAGTTAACTTATATATTTAAATACCTTAGTTTAATTCAATTTTTAAATAACTAAATTCCTTTCGGGGTCTGTGCGAAGTTTCTCTCAAAAGTAGCTTCGTAGAAAACTCTTGAAACTCAGTATGAATAATTTGTGGGTAAGGCAAGTTCATAGCCTTCGCTATGTAACGAAGTCATTAAAGGCCAGCGGAGTGTGCCGGGTAATAAAAATAAAGAAGTGCAAATGTTGATGGAGGAGCAATAGCAGCTGTTGCCGGAAATCCCTGGCCCACAGGCCAAATATAATCAACAGCAGCAGCAGCAGCGGCAGCAACTGTGGCAGCAACAGTGGCAGCCGCAGCCGCAGCGTCATTATGAAATAATTAAACAAAGCAATTTTTTATCTGGCCCCGGGAAAAGCGAGGGAAATGAGGAAAATGGCAGCACGTAGTTATAGCCTGTTGAGGCTGCTGCTGCTCCTGCTGCAGCTTTTGTCCTGGCACGAGTATTTTCCTCCTCTATGCATTCAGCTCGTGTTCGTGCCGCTGTCTTTGCCGCGGAAGTGCTGCAAAAAAAAAAGGAAAACAAAATACTCTCTATTTTCCCACTCGACTCTGGGATACCTCAGCAGGCAGTTAATCAGATACAAGTTAAAATATTACCCTAAACTTAACTAAGATAATTTATACAATTTATTCAGAGAGAGATTTTCGTTGTAAATACAATTATCACAAGTACATTATTCTTATTTAAATAAGTTAATATTTATTTTGTATTTTAGCCAGGAAATGAAATACATATTAAAGGACCTACTCAAAGGAAAATAAGGATAACTGCATTGCATATCTATACTATTTCAAAACACTCTTGCACTCTTGCGTAGGTAATTGGTATAAAAAACATGGTCTGCCTCCTGACCAAGCCGGTGGGGCCGTGTTCCCCGTTATCTGTGTGGTGCAGTCGGCACACGCCACCCTCCACTGCCACGCCCCCCTTCTGCCACCAGCCAGGTAGGCACCAGCATTGCACCTGTCTCACGGTTCACGGCTTTGGGGGGGCCAGAGTTTTGGGTTGCCGGCGAGGACAAGCGGCGTTGCCAACGTTTTGAGGTCTCATTTTCTTAATTAAATTATGACCAGATCTGACAGTTTCAACATGGCGAAAGAACACGTATTTGGTAGCGGAAACACGAGAGTATGGAAAAGCTTGTTAAAGGATTTCAAAGAAAAAAGACGACGGGGAAGGAAAATACGAGAGGTTCAGGAGGTTGCAGTTTGATTAAATTGATTTAAATTTAAATTAAGAATTTGAACAAGTTTTAATAAATTAGAAATTGATTCTCTATAATATATTAGCAAATTATAATTAAAAACATAATGTATACTAGGTAAGCACAGAATATTTGTTATACAAACAATATACTTAGTACAGGCTTAACTTATTTTACTAGAAATCTTAAAAAAAAAATTATTGAAATGTCACATAATATACTTATAAAAGTAAATATTAAGCTTAAAGCCGTGTAAGAATAATCGTGAGTATTTTATTATTTATTGCTTCTCATCGAACTAATCCTATTATAAACGTTTTTTTGCATTCAATAACTGAATTTTTGAGTCGCAGACAAAGTCATGTTGTTTATTTGACAATAAATTTAAATGGTTTTAAATTTAAATTGAAATAAAATTGATTTAGAAAGCGAGATGGGCTTACCGTGCGTCACCAGATTCGTCATGTAGATGAGGAACATAATCCGTCGATTTGTGAATCGACTGGGGAATATATTCAGTGCTATCAGCAGCAATTTAATTACTGTTAAAATAAACATTTTGCTATTTTCTTAGTTACTGTTGTGCTTTGTTAAACGTCGTATTTATCTATGATTGATGGTATATATTCGTTGAATTTTTTACACACACTTTCGTTGGCATTGTTGGGGCCACATTTTTATATTTGGATTTTCCTTTCCCGGTTCGTATATATTTGGCTTTATTTTTCTTTCGTTTTGTTAAAACATTTATTTGATTTGCGTAATTTAATTTGCACACACAAGTGAACACTTTGGCAATTCAAATTTCATTTAGCGTAAAGCTTTAAAAATCGCTTAATTCACTTGACGCGTCGAATTGCACTTTGCCCATTGTTTCTGTTGCTGTCGATGCGGTTGTTGTTACTGCGGACGAAACAATGGAAATAAAAATAAAAAACTGCAGGAAGCACACGCGGAGAAAGCGGAGAAATGGCCACAGAGGAACGCCGATTTCAGGGGATTATGGCATTTATTATTATTATGGCAGCCGTCCTGCCGTTTGCTATTGTGCTCCTGCTCCTGCCCGTGTCCCTGCTACTATTATTGTTGCTGTCTGGGCTTTACAATGTTGTATGTTGCACAACTACAACTTGCACTAGTGCCATGTGTAAATTTATGGATCGGAACTGGAGATACCCTTGAGTTAATAAGATTTAATATTTTATTGGTCAGCTTTAAATATTGAGAGTACCAAACCATCTATGCAAGATATATGTAAGAATTTAAAATTGAGGATTTTAATCAAGGTTTTTGCTTCCTACTTTCCTTGAAATAAATATTTATTGTAAATAATACATGAATACAAATGTATTTACCTACTCTGAAATATTTCAGTTGAGCTTTAATAAAAAATAACTTTGAAGAAAATAAAACACTATAAATAATAATAATAAAATGAAGAATTCAATTTTGCACTGGTTTAATTAAACAAAAGTTTAAAAAATGAATTCTCTTGAGATTTCAATATACTCGGAAGTTGTGGATTTTTTAAGAAAGTCCTGCCACAACCTTGTAGTTTATTTTGATTGTCAATACGAACTTCAAATTGCCTTCGAATTGCCCTTATCCGAGACTTGAAAACAATGGACGCTCGCATTGCAGCTTGGTGTTCACTGCGGGGAATCCCCTGCCTTAAACGGGTTATGACTGGTTGTTTTCGGCACTCCGCCTGGCCAAAACCAAGTTCATTTGGCTTGGCTCGCCCTGTGCCAATGCAACATTTATTATTAATAGCACTTTATTCCGGTCGGCCGTCGTACGATGTGTGTATGTAACATATAGACGAATATGGGCACGTATGAATGCGTTTCATTGATGTTACTATTTTATGGCCCCGGCAATGCGTTGTGTGTTACTACATGCGATGGATGGGCCGGCAGTAACGGCTGTGTCATTGTAGCAGTTACTTTTACGGTCGCCGTCATCGTGACCGCTGATTTCAGTTGTAACCGTTGTTACCAACGGGATATGACGGCATTTTCATTGCACTTCAATGGCCTTTGTTGCATTTTTTAACATTTTATGTTCGAGGGAATTCCGAAGGAAGAATTGAGTTCGCTATATTGCGGCTTTTAAGTGTAAGTGGCAATCGAAGGATGTTGCTTAAGAGGTAATAATAAAATATACCTATTAGATGGGATGCGCAAAAGGGAGATTTTTTTAAAGGCTGGTCAGAAATATCTTCAGTGGAAGCTGAAGGGATAATATTTAAGGCACAACCCTGCCATGAGTTCAAATTAATTAAGACTATTGTTCCTATTTTTTGTATAGTTTTTTACAAAATATTTCTGGACCTTATATAAGTGCATTCACCAGTCTGCATATTTACCACCCAATTTTGTTTCTTGTTTTTCCATTGCAATGCACTTTAACTGACTGTTAGGCTGACATTTCTGCTGCACTCTCTGACTTGGTCGCGAACAATTTCGCAAAATGAAATATGAATGAACATTCCATATCAGCTTCCTGGGTTGCCAGACTCATCCTGGCTGCCCTCCCATTCTCAGAGCTATCCTCCTGCCACCGGAAAATGGCTGATCCACTTACTCAACTCAACTGAATTGGCGCTCCAATATATAAATATTTGATACCGCCGCGAAAAAAAAACAAAATATAGGTACATATTTTGTTTGTGCTGGGAAATTTTTGGTAGCTGTAGATCCGCTGTCTGACACTGGATTTAAATATTAAAGCTAGTGAATTAATTAATATAATTTTTTTGTTATTGTTTTTTAGTTATTGAAATGTCCAAACAAATCGGATTTATTGAGAAATATTGGAGCCAAAGGAATTCTCAAATATATTATTTTTGTAAAGGTTTTTATGAGGCTTTATGTAACAATCATTAAATTCATTCACCAAAGGAAACCATAAGTCAACATTTAATATGTAGTTTCTCAGTAATTTACCAAGAGAGTTTAAAAATGCATAAGCAAACAATTATATATCTTCTCCATTAAATTTAATTACTTAACAAAAATAACCCGCACAAGCGTAAAAATCAATTGAAATGGCCTAGAAATCGCCGTCTGATCATTAACATATGTCACCAGCAAAACATACAGATCCAAACACAAAAATCACATACCCTGTGCGTGTGAGTGGGCGTGTCGTTTTGGCCTTGATGTGAATGTGTTTTTGAACCCAAAATGGGCGTTTGTTGCCTTTGCTGTGCTTTTTTGACATTTTTTATTGCCGACAACAATGTTTAGCTGGGCTTTTGGCCACTCTTTCCACCACACCCCCATGGCCAGGGCCTGGGTTTCAAGTAATTAGGTTGAAATTACAAATTATGGGGTCCATGTACCAGATTATTACGACAGAATTGAGAGGGCTAGCCTGTGGATGGGCATTTCGCTGGGGAAAGTTACGGTCGAAAATCGTGAGAAACAAATGCTCAAATTTTTTGTTGTGGTGGATGTCAGCACTATTTTTGCCCTTTTCCAAAAACGGACAACAAACGGCAGTGGCAGCAACCGAATAGAGAGCTCGTTAAAAAGCACTTAGGGCGAAAAATCAGGGACGCACAGGCAGTTGGGGTAATTATGATGCAATCAGTCTGCCAGAGTCCAGTTTTGGGCCAACTTAACAAGCTTGACATGTATAAATTGAAGCCAAGTTGCGTTTCCGCTAGCAATCTCCATCTCAGCTGTGACAAGTGAAATTTTCGCAGTGTACCAAAATATTTAAAAAAATATAGACAAAAAAAGAAATCCCAAAAACGAGACCAAACCCGAAGCGAATTGAGCCAAGACAAACCATAAAAGACAGCCTCAACTGCACACTCAAGCCCGAATACAATGTAAATTATGCTCGAAGGTAGCTGAAGAAATGGCATTCATGGCTGTCATCTCCTGCTCCTGCCCCAGCTCCTCCTGCCGCTCCAGTTCCAGCCCTTCCCGTGTCTGTCTCCCCTTCTTTGTCTGCGGCTGCGACAGGAGAATTGCAGAATTGTCGGCCAGGCAGCTGAGCAATGCCCGGAGATCTGACAGCCAGCGCGCAAATGGAATTGTTCGCAGATGTCGGGGGGGCTCAGAGGAGGAACTTAGAGACAGAATGGCGGGTACACTTATCCAACAGTTTTGAAAATTTAGTTTAGAATAAAATTGAATTATGTCCAAGCTTCAAAAAAATATACATATGTAGTAAGAATATTGAATTAAATATTTAATCAAAAAGCTTTTTTTTTAACATTTATAAGCGCACACCACAGAATGATCTTAAAGAGGATGCGACATCAGAAATTATGTGTTAATCGCCTGACTCTGTGAAAATAAAATATTATACTGGTTTTTATAATATACCCTGTACAAATTTAAAAAATATTGAAAATATATATTATATATTGAAAATTACGTAATAAATTAAGTAAGCCCCTATAAACGAAATAACAAATATTAATTTATGATAAATATGAGCTTGTTATAATTTCGGAACAATTAGTTTCAAGGCCCCATTCTCATTTTAAATATTAACATTTTGAATATTTCCGTTAAGAACCATTAAACATTCAATAAAAATCTAGTAATAACTTAAAATATCTTTTTAGTGTAAATAGATAATAATACAAAAAGAAAATTCAAGGAAAGTTATGTATGTAAGTCTGTAACTAACACATCATCCTCCATCTCAAGGATTCCTCTCAAAATATATGGAATGGAAAACCAACAAATCCTTTCCTTCATTTTTGCATTATTAACCAAAAAAACACAGAAGAACGATTTGAAAATTTTACAGTCATTGTGTGCAGCCTGGGAGTGCTAATTAGTAAATGTTTTGTTTTCCCCTCAATTATCCTTTGTTCGAGCTGTGGGGAAAAATAACAATCTGGCAGAAAGCGCCCCAAACAGTTAATGAGCTTGAGGCGAGAATGCAGGAGCACACGTATCCTTGTGGTCCATTCTGGTAACCAAATAGCTTACGGTTAGTTTCCGCGAAAGAGAAAATAGCTTTTTTGGTCGGGAAATTCTAGTTTGCCTAATTAGAAATGTGAAGAATTTAAATTGGGACTAGAAGGAGTAAAATATATTCATTTGGTTGTTGAAACTTAAAGAGGAAATATTTAAACTTGTTATTGAAGCCTCAAAAATTGTGTATTTTTAACTAAATGAAATTTAGACTTGGTTTTAGTATAAAGGCTTTTATTTTTCTAGCAACTCTGAAACAAAACAAATTCGAATTCAAGAATAACATAGACACTGCCAACGTTCATTATAAAGATGTTGTTGTTTTCTAGTAATGAACAAACAACACAAACATTTTAAAATAATTTAAATTAATCTACAAACAAAACAAAAATTATTAAATGTTGTTTATGAATTTATAAACAAACAAAACAAAAATTATAAACAATTATTTAAAACATTTCAGATATTAACTCTTCTTTGAACGAACACTTTATCATCGATTAACTTGACTGGTTTTGAATGATTTTTAAATTAATAAATTTCTTCTGCCAG
Source organism: Drosophila bocqueti (assembly GCA_018151655.1). Classification (NCBI taxonomy): domain Eukaryota; kingdom Metazoa; phylum Arthropoda; class Insecta; order Diptera; family Drosophilidae; genus Drosophila; species Drosophila bocqueti. Next base: position 5,029,695 of record JAECXF010000230.1, read on the forward strand.
CTTCCCTTGCAAACCCAATTAGAGTTCACTTGTTAGCAATTTGCATTGTCTGACATCGATTACATTTCAGATTTCTGCTTCACTCTATCAGAGAACTGTCAATCCCCGCTGATAAACGGGCTCTTTGAGATGCAAAAACAATTGATTTATTAATGCACTCCATGGCAATAACACCCACTTTCTGGTGGCTTCTGTCTGCTGGCTCCTTGTTATCCTTGCCCTGCCACCTAGTGCAATGAACCAGAAAGATGATGTTTGAATAACGAGCCAAATGATGGAAATAGACGAACGAACAGAAAAAATGAAAGACGATGATACCAAAAAACAACATAAAAAAAGAAATGCGGGGAAGTCCCGGCCAAATGCCGCGAGACTCGAGTCGGGCTTTCTCTTAGTTCCCTTAACTCGAGGAGCAGTAATTCCTTTACAAGCTGAAGGATATTAAAAACAAGAGAGGAGTCGAAGCTGCTGCTGGTGCTGCTGCAGCAGGAAGCAGGGAGAATGTTGCATAAACTTAACATAAATAATGGAAGCAATATTTCAGCTGCAGGAGCCGGACCAAGGAGCAAGGATCCTGTGAGCAGAGAGAGAGAGAGTGCATGGCCCGAGCTAGGAGCACCGAGTAGCGTCCCGAGTAGCAACAAATGAAGTTTGGATGACTTGCAGCGCCGGCTGATTGCCGTGAAATTTATGTGGCACAGGGCTGAGCGAGCAACCGTCTCGTCTTGAGCTGCAGCTGTATTTTTAATGAATTTTCCCCTCGCACAGCGCCTGCAGAATGCAAATTGCTACAAAAAAAAAAAGAATAAAATAATAAAAAGGGAAAACTTAAACACCCGTACTCAGTCGCTCCTCCTGGGTTTCCTGCTGCTTTCTGCCGCTGCACTCGGGTTAGCGAAATTTTTACGATCCAACCGCAAAATTTATTGTCGCCTGCTGTTGCGGCACGAATTATTTTTATGACCAACCGCACACACAAGTCCACACGCGGAATTAATTTTAATTGTTAAAAACACTGGCGGATAATTGATTTTTAATTCGTTTTATTAGCACCAGAGTACTCGTATTTATATTCAAAGTAATTTGCCATTAGCTCGTACGTGTTTTGGAATTATCTATGATTTATTTATTATTTTGGTTCCCAGATTTTCCTTTTTTCCCTGTTCGGTGGAAAACTCGCGGGGCTGACTTCCACTTCCGGAGCAAGTTCGAGTCAAACTGATTTCGCATCGGCCTGCTCAATGGTTCGCTTCATTGGCAAAGGCGACAGGACCTCGGTTCTCGCGGCCGAGCGCTCTCTCGCTTCGTGTCCAGTCGTTGGCGGTTCGTTAAAGCCGACGTTTCGTCAAGTTTCGAAATCGTTTTCGGCGCAGGCGTCGGCTTTTTTCGAACGAAACACGTGCGGCTCGGCTTCGGCTGTGAAAGAAATTCGAGGCGAAAGCGGAACCCAAATCAAAACAAATATTTTTCGTTAGCGCCTTTTTTCCCGAACTTTTGCTCTTCGCGACAAAAATGTGGGTGAAACACACACACAGAGAGAGAGAGAGGTAGAGGGAGAGAAAGAGAGCCCGGAAAAAGAAAGTACAACGGCACAACAACAACGTGTAAGCAACGCATAAATCTCATTGGCCAAGAATGTGTAAGCCAAAATTAATTCCAACGAGCGAACCGGCTTTTCGCTGCGGTTTCAGGCCTCCATAATAAGGGTTGACTTGAACTTGAATGGGGATTTATGGGGAGATGTGGGACTACGATTCCGTCAGCGAAGGTGCCTTAATCCGGAAATATTTGAACGAAATTTAAAGCGCTAACCAACGAAAACCAAGTTTATTAGATGTTTATGGTATTCGTTTTAGAACTCGTTTTGGGAAACAATAAAAACCATAAATAACTACGTACTTATGCTGGCCTTACTCAACCTTACTAAATCATACATTTTTTTTTACTGTTATATAATTTATTAACCCTAAGTAATAATTTAAGATGGCTAGTAACTTGTGTCAAAAAAACTCGAGCTTCCTTTCTTGTTAAAAATAGCATAAATCTTAATACCTTAACATTTTGAATGTAATCAAATATTTACTATATCAATAACATTTTTTTTTAATTTATTGTATTAGTTTGAAAACGGTTTATTATCGGAATATATAATTAAAACTTAAGATATAAAACTTATTATTAAACTTATTTTTAAAAGTATTTATAATTTCTTAAGTGAAGTCTAAAGTTGATCTCATCTCAGAATCCCATAATTTGTCTGAAGTTAATCTCATCTCAGAATCCCATAATTTTTATTTAGGAAAAATTTAGATTTTCTTTGTTTATTAAATGTCGTTTTTTAATTGTATTACACTTATAAAACTAAATATTTTGTTTAAATATTATATTCTATTAATTTTTATTTCTTATTTATTTATTCTAACTATTTGTAATTTCTAAAATAAGAACATACCATACATACTTTCTTGCCTTCCGATTTTCGAGGACACTCACAAGTAACGAAAATGTTCCCCAGGAAAGAAAACATTTGCGTTGCAAGGCTCGTGGGCGTGACATTGCCTATCACAACAGCACTTGTATTAGGTTCTGCTCGGGCAGTCATAACGCACAAGTGCTCTGCCACGGAAACTTGGGGCTGAGTGTTACGCAAGGAATATATTCTATTTCCCCCAGCCTATCCCGCGACCTTCTGCCTTCCCAATGCTTTCTTAAGTTTTAATGCAACATTTCGCTTTGATATCTGCCCGTTCTGTGGATAAGTTGTTGCTTTCCCGGTATTGTTGCACCCATTCCACAGCCAGTTGTGTCGGAAATCCAAGTTGATGTTTTCTTTATAAGTTCTCCAAGTAAACAAGGGGCCCACTTCCTTTATGCCAGGACCACCGCAGGGAGGGCCAGTTTTAGGGGGGAAACGACGGGGGATTCTCAGGAAGTGCGCCCTTATGCCGGGAATTTGTTTTGTCTTTGGCGTCCTACAATCTTGTTTGCGTTTCTGGCATATTGCGGTTGACTTTTGCCAGCCGGACTGAGAGAAAATGCCCCACAACCAGAAGCCCGAAAAATATGAAAATCCATTGAAGTCTGGTGGCTGTAACTTTAATGGAGAATCTCTTTGTGGTCCCTTTATGGTGTGTGTGCCGATGCATCCATCACCCGGCCAGGGAAAACTCATCATAAAGTGAAGTGGATGAGAGACTCGCACTCCCGTTTCCATTCCCATTCCGATTTACATTCCCATTCCCACAGACACTGCAGATGGAGCTGAAGAAGGATTTACACCATCAACGTATGGGCATCATCTTTAGCCGAGTGTCTGTGGGCTCCGCCTTTTATATTTATTACATCATTCGATGGCACAAACTCGCATATTAAGTGGATTGATGTATTAATATTTAAACGGCGATTTGTGGTTTGCGGTTTGTGGCTCAAGTTGCTCGGGGAACTTGACTTGAGCGGGTAGTTAACCCTTGACCCTTTCACGAACATATGGCAGCCACTTTCAGTGGTAATCAGGCGCATGCATGTCGGTGTATCGATAACTGCCCCCTGTTTCCGCTTCTCCAGATCTGATCACAGTTAAAGGCGACCTTTGACCTCTTCGCGGACATATGGAAACCACTTTCTTTGGTAATGAGACATCTGCATATCGGGGTATCGATAGGAGTAATATTACCTCTTTGATGCCTCATTATTCCTCAAGCTTCCCGCTTCCTCTTCCCCTGAACTGGTCACATTAAAAGGGACTCCCCTTAGCGAACTTTGTGTGTGTGTGCGTGGCTCATAAATAAAACATAAAGTCGCTCGCCTTTTATTTTTATACATTTTATACTCTGCTGCAGCCACCGACAACTTTTCCGAGGTCGGAGCCGAACATGTTTGGAAAATGTTTATAAAATGACGCAGAAAGCGTACAAGTCATAAATAATGCGTTCGAGCTGGAGGAAACTGGGAAATAAAAGGGGGAAGGTGTGCCCAGCATGAGAAGACTGAGTCGGAGTGTCGCAGTAATTTGAAATTAGCACGCGTTTGACATGCAAATATTGGGAAACAAGTTGAGACCGCTTCCCCAGCTGGAAATCACAACTACAGCAGACAACGCGGCGTATACGCAATATGCTACCCATAACGAAGTTCATCTCATCCCTTTTTGAGTAAGGAAGGTCTGGATGAGGGTCAGCTTAAGATGTCCCTCTTATTGACCATTTCTGAGGCTGTTCTGCATACCAATGAGTTGGGAACTTTAAAACGACCCAAGAAAGATCAATCTAAACTTTATTTCCCCCCGCTTCCATTAGCCCTTTATTGGTGAAGGGATGTCTTTGGCAAATAAATAAATTGCAACTGACACATGCACAATTATTTACAATTAATTACGCCTCAGACACACGAGTGCCCTTCCCTTCCCCTCTCAGATGCAGGGGTCAAAGTCCCCTTAGCCCGTCTTCGATTATCCCACTCACATATGCAGTTTGGAGCGTGCCTTCCGCCCATCACCTCCCACACACATATTACACAAACACAATCGATTAACATTTAATTGCACAAGCGACTGCCCGGGCTTCGGTCCGCACATTCCGTAATCGAAATTATTGTTGAGGCCTCTGCGCCAGAATTCGTCGCACTATGCTGGATCCGGATCCAGGACATATATGCACATTCGATATGAGTTGGAAGCAGGAGCTCAGCTAGTGAGCCCTTTAGGTGCAGGCTGCCCATCAATGAACAATGAAATTAGGAGCTACCACCGGATGCTAGGCAGTCGCCGTTCTGGCAAGGATGTTTACCAATCAGGTTAAAGTAGCCCCGAAGGCCGAGGGGCAATTTAACACGGATGCTAATGTTCACCAAAAATAACCCAAACCAAAAAAAGAAAAAGTCTGAAGGCGTTTGCATGGCTGAGGTTTCCCATTCCAAAATGCTGTGACAACAAGCAACAAATACTTCCGCATTTCACACGTTTTTCCTCGGCTTGAAGGCGACCCCGGAAAAGAGGGTAAAATTCCGCAAATGTTGCGCCAAAAATAACATTTGAATACCAAAAAAAGGTTCTTTATTCGCAGCCTCCTCGCAGGCTAACAAGAATGGAGCAGGGGACTGGCAGTGGAATGAAAATGGAAATGGAGACGACTCTATTCGGAGGGATTTTCGGGGCGGGAGAATGTTTCTTCATTTGCGAGTGAGTGAATAAGTGACACTTTTTTCGCTGTTGTTTCCCTGCGCAGACAAAAAACCAACAAACTGAATCAGAGTTCTGAATGATTTTTCTAAATTGCTCTGTTTGCTCTGCACTTTTCCCTCCCGCTTATTTTTTCTGTTGTGTAACGGATCCGATTGAATATCGTTGAGTCGCGTTTCAGTACGTTAATATTTGATTTTGTTGTTTGTTTTTAATTTACTCGAAAGCAAATTTATTTGGATGTGCATGTGCCCCATCTCGGTTCTAAACGCACATGAAAAGCCAGACGAAAGTCATTCTTTCCCTTTCTCTGTCCATTAAATCCCCGTAACTCCTGTCTGCTGCACTGCATCGATGGAAATCGATATTCGAATGGATTCTGCACTCAACTCGACTTTAATCGGAGTGGAGGAGTGGGACGATGTCTTCTTGTTCTGTGTTTCTGGATTCATCCTCTCCTTTTCCATTACATTCACACTCTAATGAGTTTCCTTGAAGGAGTTCTACGATGTTCGTTCCCAATCCCCTTCAGTGTTGATTTATAAATTTAAGTTATTATTTATGCTCCCACTTAAGTTGCGTAAGCATCCAGTCAGACCTTCCTCTCCGTAGATTTATGCATTCCAGATGGAGGAATCAGTGGCTCCGGTCAGAGGTTAGAGGAAGCTTCTTGACGAAAGCGAGTCCGAGTCGGAAAGGATTTGACCCACTTGTCCGTCCATCTGGACAGTCGCAAACTCGTTTGTTTGCCCTGCAAAATGTATTCCGAAATACTTAAATTTCTATTTCTATTTTTCATCATCATCACAGTCCGGACCAGCCGAAGGCTTAAGTGCTCACATGAGAGCGGGAAGGGAGGGATTTCGACTGGAATGTGCCAGCTGTTAATATTTTGACAATGATGCATAAGTCCTGGACGCAGGACGGACGCGGACAGAGGCTCTCGACTCGACTCCTAATGCCAGACAGACAGTTGGGAAGATGAATGTCGACAGTCGGATGAAATCCGAATCCGAATTTCATATTCAGGCCAGGCGCTCGACCCTCGACTCGGACGCATTCCTCGTGTTTTCCCAGTTATTGTTTTATTGTTGCCATCCTGAGATGCTCGTGATGCTGTGTTCTCCCGTTTAACTGGCACCTTCATTAGTTATTCAAAAATTGTCGAGGTCGGAAGAGAGATTTCCTGCTGGAGTGAGATGCTGAGGTGGAGCCCAGTTGGAGTCGTGTCAGAACGGATTGGGTTGTCCTGGCCAAGAGCTGGGTGCACATGTGTATCGAAGGGCAGAAACTATGCACGGGACTTTAAGGGACTTTGAGCATTTAAAGAGCTTGTAAAGGAATCTCTAACGGTAGTCTAAGCTACTTCCATTCTGGTTTCCTATATTATTTAATCTAGGCTGGTCATGATTGGATCAATTTCGTTGAGGAGGACCTAGTACTACTTATGCAAAGGGAACAGATCCAATTGTAGTTCCCCTAATGATTTAACCTACTCCTATCTCCATGCCAGAGTACTTCTCCCCCAGAATCAATTGAATGGCCAAGACAATGGGGCTATTACCCACCTCTACAGGATTATGTGCCCAGCTCCAAATCCATTATTCGTGCTCTTCCGATTAAATTTAACTGACGAGGGTTGGACCCGTACCTTTATCCGCCATTCGTTATCCAACAAATGAGCGAATAATTGCGAATACAAGTGAATTACAACGTTTAAAGCGCTGCGATTGCCGGTGGCAGTGACAGCAATTGTTGTCCGGAGCGTGTTAATGAGTTGTTAAGTTCCCCGAAAGAGTCCTCCTCTCGCCGCACCTCGACCCCTGCATTGTCTAGTGCTCAGCCAGCAGCGATAAATGTCAATTGCAGGACCTCGGCATGAATCCACTCGGAGAGGGATGAGGTACAGGGATGACACAGGGTGCCATGCAAAGTTCAAGACCCACTGCGGCTCATTACACTTCCAAATCCGAGTCCGCAATGCACTCCAAACGGGAGCAGGGTGATTCGGCTGGCGGATTCCGGACAAAGGACACTCAATTTGGAGGAACAGAGGAGCTGCGGCACATGGAGATGGCCAAGAGGGGCACATAAATCGAGAGCGGCTAATGCCGGAGTGTGTACTTCACTCCGCCTGCTGTTGGCATTCATTGGCATCGGATCTGTCCTCCGGGAAATTCGCATTCAAATCGCAAATCGCCAATCGCAAGTGGACTTTAAAGCGGTTTATTAATGGGGAAGGGTCAGACAGAGGCCAAGTTCCGAGTCAAACTTTCTCGCACTTTTGTCTGACTTTGTCCTGAATAAACGATTTTGGCTGAGGTTGCGGACTTTTCGGTTACCGAAACGGAAATACGATACAGAGAGTGTCAGAACGGAAAGTTCATTGAAATTGACAGCTTTTGACCGAGACAAGGACTCTATTTCAGTGGTTCTGTTTTGGGTCAACATTCGTCGGGATTTGAAGTAACTTTTAGGGTTTACCCAGTGCGAAAGTAAAACTGCAACCCACTCTCCCACAATATCATTTGCTGGTTTCCATCTAATGATATTCCCTGGGAAAGCCCACTCTCGACATGCAAATGCCGAGCAAACATAGAAGAGTCAAGCCAAATTCCCTCGACAAACATCACGAACTAGGTAAAGTTCAGTTGGACAAGCGTCCTTCTCCTCTCCTCCCATCAGACACAATGTCAAGACGTCAAAGCAAATTGATTTATTGCCGCGCCAAAAGCCACAGGTGTCCACGTTCCGTGTCCTGTCCCTTTGAAATCGCTGTCCTCGGGTGTCCTTCCCCTTGACAGACATTGCGGTCGCGGTCGCCATCTGCAGAATCCTCGCGGCCTAATTTTCACTTTGTTGTCCTTCAGTGGCCTCCCATAAAGTCTTCGACCTTTGCGGTTTTTGCTCTGACTTCGGACACGCTGAGAGGTCGCATCGTCGATACCTATAAATCTTGGGCGGTGTTAGAATTGAATTTTTCCTCGAGTGCTTAGCATGAAGTGGGATGCGACCCCTCCTGCCTCACCTGCTAATTCGAATTTAATGCCTGCTGCTCGACATGACAAACATTGCAAGTATCCTTCGTCCTGTCAGGTGAGTGGGGCAGCCGAGGCGGGAGTGCGGCTTGTTTGTGGTTCTTGTGAGTCCCAATCCCGTTGACAGTTTAATTGAATCTAAATCCCGACTGGGCCCAGACCGGAATGAGCAGAAAATATGTTTTTAATTTCATTGTTTGGTCTGAGCTCCAGAAGAGCTAAACAAGGAGATTTATGGGGCCAAGGGGGTGGATAGAGGAGATGCCCGGCGCTGAGCCCCATGAAAATGCCCAACAAATGTGAAAGAGTGCAGGCTGCAGCTTTTCGCAAACATAAAATGTATCAGACTATTTTCATAGTTCACAAGGAAGAGCATTGAAACATCATGTTTATGCCCGAGTTGTGTGCAAACATTTTGGTTAGCTCTGTTTGCTGGGATAGAGCTTGGTCATCGATAACGACGAGGCGCATAATTTATGGACATTAAAAAATCATTTGTCTTGCGGCCAAGTGAAATATGTCAAAAGTTTTCGGTAGCGGTGGTGGCGGCGGCGGCTCTCAATGTATTTGCATACGCATTGAAATAAATCTAAATTTGCCCAAAGGTTCGCACATGTGAAATCAGCGCACCGAAGATTTATCGCATGTCCAGGAAAATATCCAGATGTCCACTCAACACGGCAAACAAAGAGAACCAAAAAAAAGAGCAAGCTTAAGCCGTTTGTGTGTGTTGGTCTGTGGAAAGGTAATTTCCGTGGGCAGACGCTGCGTATGAGCAATATTAATTATACCTTGTACTGGCATCTTTCTTTCCGCGGTAATTGCTACTATCTAGGGTATTTCGAATTTCTGGAGGTATATTTATCCTCTGGTAATATTTTTTAAATTATAGATTAACAGGAATTTCAGTGTTAAATATAGAAAATATAGTAAATATATAAACTATAATTTATTGTAATTCAAAGTGAAAGTAGACTTTATTATTTAAATATTTTAACTGGTTTTTAAGTAACATATAAGTTGCTTATTATTATTTATATATAAAAGGATTTAATTTTTGCAATAAAAATATGTAATTCATATCATCACAGATTAAACTCCCTGAAACATAAATTCCATATCAAACTAAGAGGTTACGCATAGTCTGCTCTTGCGATTATCTGCTTGGGCCTTTCTTATTATGGTAAGCCATTTTACAATGAAATATTGCCTCACTCTTATGTCCGTACTCATTTTAATTTTACATCGCCTTTCCCTGTAGCCAACTCTCCGGCTTTCTTGTCCTGGCAGGAGTTGAGGCAATTCATTAACAAAATGAATGATTGCCGAAGAACCTGGCTCTGGCTGCTCCTTTCCCATCCGACGTGCACATGTAAATTGATGTTCTTGCTGTTATTGTTTATTGATGTATGCAGCACGGAGGCAAGTGTAAAGAAGGAAGTACGGGAACAACACAAACAGAACATATATACTCGAATTTTCATTTTTCATTATACTCGATGAGTTGTACCTGAGGCAATGGAAACAAAATCCAGGAGCACAGGAGCAGCGCTCTTTGAATGGAAGGAGTTATCCTGCATTAGGCAAAGAGCCCATAATTAATTGCCCGCTGGAAGATATCGATTATCGCGAGGTTGTAACCTAATATTCACGACTTCCCATGGTGATTCGATGATTTACGTGCTAAATGAGCCTGAATTTAATTGATTTTCGGTGTAACAATGAGCTTGAATAATGAGAAATAGTGAATGGTAAATTTAAGTTACTTTACTTAATAAAAATAATATATTTAGCTTGAAGATTTAACTCGATTTAAATGCTTTTCCTCAGCAAACTTTGAGATATTGCTAGCTGAAAGTTTTCTCAAACCAAATATGAATATAAACCCTTTTTTTTATATATTTGTAATATTGATTTAATAGTTTCTCCTGCATAGATAAACTTTAGCCAAGCAAGCAACAAGAAATCCGATTATGCCAGTAACCATTAAATTGAGTTGTTTAAGATCCCCTGCAATGGAAAGTTAATTTCCCTCCCTTTATGGGCAAACTTTGTTCAACTTTAATTCGGCAAACATATTACATAATTTGTCAGTGTGGAGACGGGGCTCTTGACTTTCAAATACACAGCTGCCTGGCAGCGAGACAGACAGCAAACTTATGAGAACTTTATGACACCAGCTTAGCCTGACGTGGCGAAGGATGTGGATATGGTATATACGCACATGTTTGACACGCATGTAAAGTCATTACTCAGAGGGAAGAAGTTTTCTGCCGCTGCAAGTGCAAAGTGCAAAGTCGTTAAGACAAAAAATAAAAACGAAAGGAAATCAATTCATGACTTAAGGTTAAGTGAAAAACTTTTGCCATTAAAACTGACAAGGTGACGGAGCACCCAATAAGGACAATCAACTTTAGTGTTTCGGGCTACGGGCATACGGTTAAAAATAACAACGTACAATTCGATATCCAAACATCCAGTGGCAATTAGCTTTTAATTGTGTTTTATCGGCCTTAAAGCTATTGCTAGGGAAAACAAATTTAATTCTGATGACAGGTTTATGCGACTGACACATTGATTTTATTTTAATAGCATGCAGAATTGAATCCTTGAGGCAAATATTCAATTTCATTTGCACTACTTGTAATTTAACCGGCATTCAAGGAACAGCACAAACGCATACTTTCCAGGCAAATATGAAGTTTATTTTTGCTTGGAATGAATAATGTAACTGACACTCAAAAGCCAGTGCTCCGAGTGGGGAAGCCGGACTGTCTCCGAATATTCTTCGGACAAACTTTGTCGCTCCCCACATTCAGACTCACTCACCGCAGGACATCTGAGAAGGACTGCAACTCATAAATCACTGTGGGAAAAGCTTGAAGCCTGGAAATTCTGCTCGCACACAGACACTCCATACATGAAAGTTAATTAAATGAAAATCTCGTTTGTGGGTCAAGTCAACAGGCCCTAGGCTAGGGCTGAATAAATTTCTGGTTTGCAGATAATGTGTCTGATTTAATGCACAGTCAGATCGGTGGCGAATTGCTGAAACCATTAATGGTAAAGCGTAAAAATGTGATTTAAATGTTTAATGCCAGTGGCGGAATAAAATTCTCCTCATGTTTATACACAGAAATTGTGTTTTCCCTTTTCTGTAATGATTTTCCCTTTATTTTCCGTAATTTTCTCCTTTTTTTTGCGCTTAAATTTATAAATGAGATGCGGTTGCATTTCCGCATGTCACCGTGAACCGCAAAATATTTTAAATTAATATTATTACGCTTGTTGCTGCAAACAGATTTAATTTCTATGCGATTTAAAGAGTTTGCGAATCGATGGGGCTTATCGACCCGAAGCATATGCAATTTGCTGCTGCTTAAAGCCGGCTAAGCGTTCGATTCGTGACCAGAACTCGTATCTCTTCAGCTGCTTTTCTGCTGTTCCAGCGGAAAATCCCTGCACTCGCCTGCCAGCGGAAGCCCCAACTGCAAGGGTCAGACCATCAATAACCGACTGCAGGAACTCGGCACAAACCAACGGCGGACCGGAGAGAGCCCGGCCACGTATTTATCAGATTAAGATACAAACACATGATCGAGCGACAGGGCAGGGGGCGGCGCAATAGAGCTGCAATGGAGCAAGTTCGACCAGCTTCTAATTTTGTGGTTACAACGTTGCAGTGAAAGGAAAATTGCTGCTACTTTGATTGGACAATTCCTTTGGGATAGAAGTTCAAAACTAAATTAGCTAATTATACCAAGAGTACTATGATGTAAAAAGGTATTTCAAAATATGATGTAATTTTTTGTTTTCTTTAATATAAATTCATAACAATTTTCAAAATAAAACCGGATATATTTCAGGATTCAACAACTACCAAAATAATATTTCTTTGTTCATTAAGTTATAGTTAAGTCATAGGCAGAAACCCATAGTTCTCAAATCTCCTTTGTTATCTTGGAAATATGTTTGCTAAATAAATTTCTGCCAGTGTATATCGTCTGGTCGTCTGCTTGTTGTTTACGTGAACGGCTGCAGACTAAATGCGACTGTGGTTCGAGGCACTCTCCGAAGCCTGCGGCTGCCTAATGAACGGCGACATTAAATAAAATGTCGGTCAATTGTCGTTGTGGCGATATCAGCGCCAGACAAGATGGGCTCCGCCAGGTCCTACCAGTCCCCGGCTCCTTTCCTGTCATCCCTGGAAAATCACCAGGATGCAGGATAGCTAGGCAAGAGAGCGAAGTGGAGTGCGGCAAGTGGCCGCAGATCCCCGGCAATGTGTGCGGTAATTGATTTTCCGAATAACGGCAGTTCCGAGGTCTTTTTATGAGGCTGGCCCAAAACTTCGGGCCAAAAACTTTGCCGGCTTGATGCACTTGTTAATATTTAAGCACTGGCAGAAACTTGTTGTTGCCTGCAACAAACAGCAGTATTTCGAGGAGCAACAAGCTAAAGCAACCTCTAAAAGTTGAAAATTCGGAGAGCACCAGAGTCCGATGCCTGAATGCTCTCGCAGATTAAAATTTAGCCAACATTTTCAAAGTCCTGAAAGAGTAATCAATTTGCGGCACAAGTTATCGAATGCTGTTAGACATTGCTCGACTGGCTCCCAACAAGAGTTTGTTCCTGGAAAATAAACCAGCATAAGCGCGAGAAGTAAACACAGTTCACGACAGCAAAAAAGCCCGATCGAACAGGAAAATGTTGAAACAGCTTTCTCCCTTCTGATGCCTGGAGGTTTTAATCATTTGTAAACTGTCTGCAGCTGGCTTACTATCATAAACTTGTAGTATGTCTGAATAAATAAGAATAGAATAACAAATAAAATTTCTATTATACATGTTCACATTTTATTGAATTATACATTTATAATGTCACAAATAGACACCTTTCATTGGGTGTTGCTGTGCACTGAAGCAATTTATCATCAAAGACCGTTCCCTCGTCACAATCCACGGCATATGGAATGGGATAGTCACAAACGACATAACGACTGCAATCGTTCGGATAGGCAAGCAGAGACCCCAATGGCTGGCCACAACAAATGTTTGGGGTGTACGGATCGAGAGTTATTGGTGGCACTTCTGTTGTCGAAACTGTTGTTGATTCGGTGGTTGTCTTTGGGGTGGTTGATTGGGTTGTTGTTGATACTGTTGTCGATTCAGACGTTGTCTTTGGAGTTGTGGCTTCTGTTGTCGGTTCGGATGTTGTTTTGGGGGTTGTTGAAACAGTTGTCGATTCGGTGGTTGTTGATTCCGTTGTTGATTCTGTTGTTGATTCTGTTGTTGTTTCTGTTGTTAATTCTGTTGTTGATTCTGTTGTTGATTCTGTTGTTGATTCTGTTGTTAATTCAGTTGTTGTCTTTGGAGTTGTTGGTTTGGTTGTTGTTAACTCGGTTGTTAAAGGTGTTGTAGATGCTGCAGTTGTAGGCTTTTCAGTAGTCGATATTTTTGGGGTACAGCCGGCCAGTTCGGGATCCATGCAAATCAATTCTGTGGGACTGAACTCCAAGTCTGGTGGACAGTCATACCCAACAGGAATAGGATTTTGACAGATGATGTACTTGCTGCAATTTCTGGGATAGGGCACCAGAGAGTTGTCCGTCTTGCCGTCACAAACTCCATCGCCAGGCTTTGCAGTAGTAGTAGTTCCCGGTTCTATTGAAGAAGAATCCGGCTCGTAGGTGGTTGAAATTGTAGTGGATTCCGTTGGTGTTTCAGTGGAAGGCCTGGTTGAGGATTCAGTGGTAGGCAAAGTGCTTGTTTCTATTGGTTTTATGGTAGAAGATACTGTAGGTGGCTCAGAGGTCGAAAGTGTAGTTGATTCTGTTGGTATTACTGTAGATGGCTTAGCTGTTGACTCCGTGGTGAGTTCTGTAGATGATGCAGTTGATTGTGTAGTAGGGGTATCCGTTGTTGGTTCTTCAGAGGTAGACGTAACATCTCCTGAAGTTGTTGAAGTTGTACTCGTTTCTGATGGCTTGGCTGTGGTGGTAACAGAACAATTGGCCAGCAAAGCATCCACACACTCTTTAAGAGCCACACTAAACTCATCTCCCTCGTCGCAATCAAAGGCTTCTGCGATTGGTCGACTACACTGGATGTACTTCGAGCAATCGTTGGGATAAGGCACCAATGCACCATCATCTACACCGTCACAGGGCCCCTTCTGAGGTGGCGGTCTCGTGACCGGGGAGCTCGTGGTCGGCTCTTCGGTGGTAGAAGTAGTCGATGTGTAATCCCAGCGACAAGCGTCAGATGGAACATCTGCTCCACACCTTTCAGTAATGGGATCGTAATATTCGCCGCAATTACAGACGTCCATCATGTAAATGTAATCGTCCACGCAGCGAATAAACCACTTACAATTTTCCGGGTATGGGAACGTGTCTCGGGTGCTGTTCGTGCACATCGTGGGCTCTGGTGGTGGTTTCGTAATGCCGGGCTCTGCAGTAGTAGTGCTCTGGTCTCCCTCGCAGTCACTCTCCTCCCAGCTCCCAATGCATTTTCCAAGCTCCGAACTGAAGAATGTCTCGTCGGGGCAATAGAAGGCTATGGGTATCGGGGAAACGCACACGATATACTTAGTGCAATTATTGGGATAGGCTATATTCTCGTTCTCAGCTCGACCGGCACAAATCCCTGTCGGAGGAGCCTCAGAGGTAGTCGATATCTTTTGGGTTGTCGAGGCTTCGGCAGTTGTTGGCTTCGGGGTGGTAATTCTTTCGGTTGTGGTTGGAGTCTCAGTGGTTGTTGAAGTTGTAACTTCAACACCCTTGCAGGCATCAGGTGAGACATCGGGTCCACATTCTCCAGAGCTTGGATCAAAGTAACTGCCATATATACAGGTTGCGATTAACCAATTATTGCCACTGCCCATGCATAAGTAATATCTTCGGCAATCTTCGGGATACGCAAACGAAGTGCCAAGGGGCTGACCGTCACAGAGTTCATTGGGTCCTAAAGTTGTTGCTTTTGTGGTGCTTGTCGTTGGAGTTGAAGTAGTTGCCTCCGTTGTCGTAGTTGGCTTGGTGGTTGGAATCGGTGTGGTGGTGCGGTCTCCCAGACATATGAAATCACCTGGTTCATCGCACACAAGCCAATCGGGATTGAAGAGCAGCGTGGGAGGGCATTCACCCATTTGCACTTGATTATCTTTGCAGATCAAGTACTGCGAACAGTTTCCAGCATAAGCAATAATGGTGCCATCCGGCAAACCTTTGCATTCATTGGGATTAACATCAGCAGGAAGTTCAGGCGTAGTTGTTGGGATCTCTTCTGTCGTTGTGGCAGTTGAGGATTCGGTGCTGTCATTTTCCTTCGGTGTTGTCGTACTGATTGTGGATGGAGTAGTGAGCGTAGTTGGTTTATCGGTAATTCCTGGAGTTGTGGGATATGGTTTGGGATCGCACTGCACCGAGTCGGGAGTATCGCAGATATACAACCAATTGTTGAATAACTTGTCCGGCTGACAATAATCGAGATCGGTGCAACCATTTCGGCAGGACAAGTACCCACTGCAATTGTAGGGATACTCATAGAAGCCATTTCCCAAGGAATCACAGTAGTCCTCCGGAATGTCCTCTGGAGTTGGACCGCAGACCACATCCTCTTCGGTGGTTGAAGTGGGCGTGATCGGCGTGGTTGAAATGGTTGTCATCTCAGTGGTTTTAACGGATGTCATCTCTGTTGTCGAACTAGGTAAGGGCAGCTCCTCGCAATCCGCAACCTCGGGAGTATCGCAGATTTTCAGCACATCATTGAAGACTTTATCGGGATTACAGTAGTTTAGCACCGGCCAGCTATTAGTACAGTTTATGTAGGCCTGACAGTCATAGGGATACCGAATTAACGTCCCATCCTTTGCATTCTGGCACAAATTGTCTGAAATTCCAGGCGGTAGTGGCGGCGGATCCCAGCTAGAAGTTGGCCAGCTACTTGATGGAGTTGTTAAAGTCTCCTCGGTAGTGGAAGTGTTCTCAGTGATATTTGGACTCATTTCTGTGGTTCTTTCCGTTGACCCGGGAGTAATATGAGTAGTTCCATCGGTGGGTTCGGGCGTCTCAATCGAATAGTAAACACAGTCCACTGATTGAGGGTAATTGCATAGCTGCGTCTTATTGTCCCACCATAAATTTGCCGGACACAACTTCACCGTGGGATACAGACAGTCGCAAACCAGGAACAGACTGCAGTTATCCGGATAGGGAACCAAGCAACCGAACTCCTTGCCTTCGCACATCACCTGGTTCTCGTATCGCTGCTCATTGTCGCAGGTTTTGTGGGCCAAAACATTCAGTTGCCAGCTCCAGAATATGGCTACCATCAGCAGAACCCATGGCAAAGGGTTAGAAGTGTTGACTGTAAAATATAAGAACACTTCACAGATTAGAATTAATTAGCCTTTAAGTGGAGTAGATTGAGTCTAAAGATACTAAATAGCGTTAATCAGCCTTAATTATTTTCAAACATTAATGAGATAAGAACAACTCAGACCATTTAATTTTAATCAATTTTAAAATAAATATTTGATACAATTTTTTATAAATATATAATATTTTACGGCCTGGCGTGTTTTTATTTAGTCTTAATTAGGGAAACCGACAGGATGTACATTTATTTTAAAGGTAGTACTCTTATTTCACAATAGTTAAAGTCAAAGGAGAAAATCCCAGGTAATTTGTTTTGTTTTCCGAGGAACTTTCGATTTTTTAATTAATCTATTTTTCCAGAATATAACAATTACATTTTAATTAAAACTTTTCAATAATATTACACTTCACCTTTCATAACAATTTCCCCTTTAAATAATTTAAAAGGCTTATTTTAAGGCAGGAAGGAGGAACGACTCTCTTTCACGTTTAATTCCACACTGACTTCGTATTCGGACCAACAGAGTTGTTTATACGCAGAGGTATTTCCCTGATATGGAGTTGATAGCTTATATTAATGACAGTTTGATTAGATTTAATTGAAAACTTTACGGAATTCATGGGAATTCTTTTTTGTTGCCTTATTTTTAAGAAGAACAAAAGTCACTCACAAAACTTCACTTTTTGTTATCTACCAGTTATGCATGATATAGTTTTTTAAGTACCAAATCAACATGCGCCGTTCTGGGCGTTGATGAATCGAGAGTTAAGGTTATATTTATTATATTGATAAAACGTTTCCGTATTTAAGGTCTTATCTTTACGTCACTACTTGAACGTCATTGAGGAAGCGTACAAAATTGGCATAGTAATCCGTATAACAGATAGAATTAGAATTGAAACTTTTTGTATTTGATAAATAAATAAAAATATGAATGGGAAAAAACTCAGAGAAACCAAAGTTTGTATGCCCTTACAGTTTGCCATTGGATCAGGGGGGAAATAAAAAATAAAGTAAATTTGTATGTATTTTTCCTTAGAAGCTTTTACATAGGTATGTAAATTCTCTTCCTGTTTGATACTTCAAATCTAAAAAAGACTGTCGGCTGTGGCAGAATATTAATACATATAACAAAGCTGATTTAAAATTAAAAATTCGGCAGTTACCACAATTTAACTAAAGAAAATGAGGTTTTTTGCAACACTGGAAACGGCATAAAATCCAAATATTGAACAGGACTTGCAAACACTGATACCAGGGCTGCATTCATTGATGGCCGATAAATTATCGATAGTCTCTACAAGCTTGAAGTTTCGTCGTTCGTCTCCTAAATTTAGTCAGTCTGTTTATTTTTGTTTGGGGCAGGTGAAGGCAGCAGGTGCATTTACCACATTTCGTCTCTACACTAGAACCACCAGAGCAGCAATTCATCGAGAACACTAACGCATGTCCGGAAGGAGCAGCAAACACACCAATTAGCAGAATTAGCAGAACAGAATCGCAACAATGGAGGCACAGAATCTCATGGAAGTGTTGCGCGCAACTATAGATCCAGATCAGGAACGTCGGGAGGCCGCTGAGGATCAACTGGACCAGGTGAGTGCCTATTCCCCATGCCGCCCCGCCCGCAAAAGGATGTAAACCATCTTGGTGGGGGACCACCACCGCCTCCAGCTCTCCAAACAAATTCGTATCTGTTAATCTTTTCTCCACAGATGTACACAATCATTGGATTCACACCAACTATACTGCAGATCGTGATGGAGCCGACGGTGGAGCCGGCGGTGCGCCAGGCGGGAGCTGTTTTCCTTAAGAATTTAATCAATAGATGCTGGTCGGACCCCGAGACCGTGCCGGCCAAACCGATACCATTTTCCATTTGCGAGCAGGATCGCGCCATAATCCGCGGTGCCCTCATGGACGCCATCGTGCATGCTCCCGAGCGGATCGCGTAAGTCTATTGAGTGGGAGGTGCCTTCCACAGTCCACGACTCAACTTCTTCCCCTCTCCACGCCGTGCCTTAGGGTTCAACTTTCCGTGTGCATGAATCACATCATCAGCAACGATTTCCCCTTACGCTGGCCCCATGTGGTGGGCCAGATCGGCCTGTACTTGCAAGGCCAGGATGTCAACGGGTGGAACGGAGCCCTGGTAACCATGTACCAGCTGGTCAAGATCTATGAGTACAAGCTCATGGAGCTTGGGGCTCATGGAGCCCCGATGTACGAGGCCATGAGTTTCCTGCTGCCCATGGCATACAAGCTGATGATGCGTCTGCTGTCCGATCGGTCCTTGCAATCGGTGAAGCTGCAAAAGCAAATCCTTAAGATCTACTACTCCTTCACGCGTTACAGTCTGCCGCTGGAGTTCATCTCCAAGGAGACCTTCTCCCAATGGATGGAGATCTGTCGACATATCGCTGCTTCCAAAGTGCCCGACTGCTCATATCTCGATGAGGACATGCGAGCGGAGTTGCCCCACTGGAAGACCAAGAAGTGGGCCCTTCACATCATGGTGAACATGTTCATACGGTATGGAAGTCGCCAAAAGGCGCTCAGTGACAAGTACCAACAATTCGCCGAGTGGTATCTGCTCACGTTCAGCCAGGGTGTCCTGGAGGTGCTACTAAAGATCCTAAACCAGTACCGGAACCAGGTCTACGTCTCGCCGCGAGTCCTAACCGATGTGCTAACCTATCTGAAGAGAGCGTAAGTAGCGCTAAGTGAACGATTTGATCGAGGTTTTTTAAGTATATATAAATTGATATATTTGCATTTGCGCAGTGTTTGCCACGCCTACACCTGGAAGCTCATTAAACCTTATATGGATGACATTATCGAGGATGTGATCTTCCCCATCATGTCGTTTTCGGACTCCGATCAGAAGCTTTGGGACAGCGATCCCAATGAGTACATTCGCCAGAAATTTGGTAAGCTAAGCTGCTCTGCTATCAGTTTTTTTGTGTGGTTTTTTTTTACGCTTCTTCCCTACAGACATCTATGAGGACTGTGTCACACCAGTGCCGGCTGCCCAAGCCCTGCTGCTTTGCATGTGCAAGAACCGCGAGGGTATCTTGTCCAAGGTTCTAGACATAATTCGTAGGGTAATTAACGCACCGGATGCTGACAACAAGCAGATGGACGGTGTCTTGCACGTGGCCGGAACGCTGGCAGACATTCTGCTGCGGAAAGCCTTTTACTGCACTCAAATGGAATGCATGCTGGTCACACACGTGCTTCCGCAATTTCAAAATCCCGCCGGTCACATGCGCGCGCGTGCGTGTTGGGTGATGCATTGCTTCTGCGATCTACAGATCAGGAATCCCAATATGGTCGTCCAGATCATAAGCCAGACGATCAATGCCCTGCTCACCGACAAGGAGCTACCCGTGAAGGTGCAGGCGGCCATCGGCCTTCAGATGTTCCTATCGTGCCACGATGAGGCGGAGCAATACGTTATGGGACAAATTAATGAGATCTGTAGGGAGCTCCTCAGCATCATACGCGAGACGGAGAGCGAGGATCTGACGAATGTGATGCAAAAGATCGTATGCACTTTCACCGAACCGCTGTCGCCTGTGGCCGCGGAGATCTGCCAGCATCTGGCCGTCACCTTCAGCAAGGTTCTCGAATCCGATGATGGTTACAACGATAAGACGCAGGCGGCCTGGAGCCTGCTCAGCACAATCGATACACTGCTCACTGTGATGGAGGAGAAGCCCGATGTACTGCTCAGCATGGAACATATCGTCACCAATCTGGTGAAGAACATTTTCCAGTGCAACCTCAAGGGTGAGTCGATGTCAATGTGGAGCGCCTCACAAAACATCAAATATGATCGCCTCGTCTCGTTTCGTTAGAGTTTTATGAGGTTACCTTCTCGCTGATCTTCGATCTAACGACCAGAGCCATCTCAGCCGAGATGTGGAACATGAATGTGCTGATCTACCACGTGTTCAAAGAGAACTGTGGCGAATACTTCTCTAACATTATGCCGGTGCTGTATAACTATGTGACAATCGACACGCCGGCCTTTCTTTCAAACCCAGACAGGTTGTTGGCCATTCTCGAAATGTGCCAGACGGTAGGTGGTGGCCCTTCAAGGCTTAAACATAGTAAAATAGGCTTAAATATAACCCATTGTACATTCCCTTAGGTACTCACTAGCAGTCCTGGCGATAGCACCGAGTGGTATGCCGTCAAGCTGATGGAAGTGATCATCCTGCAGTGCATGGGCCAAATTGACGCGGTGATAGAAACGGTTGTGGAGCTGGCCCTGAACCGGCTGCGGAGCGAGGTACAGTCCCCCGAGCTGAGAATCATGTGCCTGCAGGTGGGTATTGCGGCGCTCTACTACAATCCCCAACTGCTGCTCTCCACTCTGGACAAGATGTCGCAGCAGAGCAACGAACCAATTACTGCACACTTCTTCAAACGGTGGCTCTGCGGCATCGAAGGTTTCCTGGGGTAAGTGCAATTTTTAGCCAAAGTAACTAGATTATTTTTCAAGCCATGCAACTCCTTAGCATTCACGATCGCAAGGTGTGCGTCCTGGGACTGTGCACCCTCATTTCCCTGGGAGACGCCAAGCCACAGGTGCTGAGCGAGTTGGCCGCCAATATTATGCCCGCCTTCATACTGCTTTTCGATGGATTGAAGCAGTCATATGAGTATAGGGACCAGGAGTTGGAGGAAAGCGAGGAGGATGATGATAGCGATGGTTGGCAGGAGGCTTTGGGCAGCGACGAGGATGCCTTAAGTGACATGAGGATGGAAGATTCGACTGATGACGAATACGAACCGGACTCTGAGACTTTCACAACGCCCATCGATGAAGTGAAGAACAAGATGGCTATCGATGAGTACTGTACGTTCAAGGATGTTTTTATTGGTAAGTTCGAATGTATACTCTTGTGCCTTATCCTGATTTCATAATTTTCGATGCCCTGCATAGCACTTTCCGTGCAGGATCAGGCCTGGCATGCGCTCCTCACCTGCAACCTGACGCCCGCGCAGGTAAATGCGCTCCAGGGGGTGGTGGCGACCGGCGAACAACGCAAGGCTGCCAAGATGTCAAAACTTGCCGACAAACAATAGTTTAAAAGTGCCCGCCCCCACCAATCAACACTTGCAGTAAGTGCATTGCTCTGGTGGTCCTTATGTCCGCTAATACCGTAGAAGTTCAGTATTTTTATGTATTCATACAAGTAATTTTATTTTCTCAACCAAGTTCCGGTTTACTTAAAATGTATAAAATTTGGAATAAAGATTTTGTCAGTGCAGCATAGCTTATACCGAATACTGTTTTGGATTTATTGTAGATTTGTCTTTGATTTGAATGACGGACTAAATTTAGAACTCGAATGCCAAAGCTTAGCAAAAATAAACCACCAGCATGTTGGCTATACAGACATCTTGGTCTGGCGTTTCCGACAAAGCCACGCCGAAAGGCAAATCAATATTTGAGGGGCATTTAACACGGAAGCCGCTTTAAAGGCTAACCAGCATCGAACGCACAAAAATATTGACAAAACCAGACGAGAACGCGGAGTTGGTTGGGCAGGCAGACGGCTCAAATAATTCAAAGCGACGCGCGCATTAAATATTAACACTTTAATCTACCCGATGGCGGTCTGTGTGTTCGTGTGTGTATATCTGCCCGGGTAGTGGCCATAAAGATAGCAAACTTATACAATATCCTCTCCGGCAGCAAACACACTCAGGGCCTCGTGTGCGCTGCATGCTAAACAGTTTTGAGGAAAACAGCAAACGGGGCAATTGAAAAATAAAACAAACCGAAAGGACATAAAACCCGGGGGAGAGTCCAGATAGAAGGACGTGAAGAGAGGCCGAGAGACGACCTATTCCCATCCAGCACGCGAGCGGGCTGGCCGTGGAACATAAATTGGGAAAGGAACATTGTGGAAAACACGCCCATTGGCGAAATAATTATACGCCTTCAGATGGAGGAGCACAAATTAAATCAACAAGCCGCCCCGACGTGGCTTAGCCGAAAAACGCCCACCGCAGCGAGGCAAACTTTCCAAATATGAAGCATTAATATTCACGCCCATATTAAAAGCACATAAATAGGCGTGGCATGCCGCCAGCAGCACTTCCGCTTTCCGGCCAGCTCCCGCCATTTGCGGGCCTTCCTCCAGCGCTCCAGCGACCGTTATGTTGCATATAATTTTCCCAGCCAAGCCCATTAGCTTGGCCAATAGACAATTGGTAGATGGGAAATTGGCTGCGCCTCAGCTGTTGGAAAATTCGACGAAACATTTTCCACAATTAAAGCTAAAAGCATTCCTTCCGTAATCACAGAATGCAATAAAATATTTATCACTGAAAGGATTCATAACTGAGCTCAAAAATATTTAATATTTTTTTATTTTACAACATGGTTTCTATAAATCATGAATTCTTTTTATAGATTTTGAAATAAATAATAATTATTCTAACATTTAATCCATCAATAGCTATATTTTTTCCTCTGAAACATAACTTTTCGAAGGTCTTAGACGGTCTTCTTGAAACAAAGAAAGTGAAAGTTTAAGTCTTTAAAAAAAAGGTTTAAATATTAAGTACATTATTTATAATGTAGAACAGTAATAATACTTTTACCTTTTTTAATAAATTGCTAAATTTACTGGCTCTGTCTTTTCATTTTCCCCCATTTAAAGGGCCCAACATGTGCTTCCCGCAGCTTTAAGAAAGTCTAAAAGCCTTTCAGTTTCTTAGAATTTTCCTCAAGGCCCCGACACTCGTCTGGTAGCTAATTGAAAACATTAAATTCTCACTTTTTGACTCTGCCGTTGCTTACACAACCTTGAGGCAGCAGGGCCATTGAATTGTGATTTTTATTGTTATTTTTCGGCTTAACCCGGCTAACTTTGCAGCCCCAAGGTGTTTTGTCTCTGCCAGTAAAAAGTTGGCCAAAATACAAAAAAAAAAAAAGGAGAGAAAGACAGAATTGAGCAGGACTTGTTTGTGTTGTTTGCCGGTGGTTATCTGGCTTATTGGAATGGGCAGTGGTTGCTGTTGCGGCTTGGGTTGTTACTGGCTTGTTATGAACAAGCTTAACTTGCAGTGTTTATCTTTGCTGAACTGACCCAGAAACACATAAATTTTGGACCACAGAGAAAAGTTGTTAAATGAAATTTAACTCATTTTCAACTTGTATTTACATAATATTTTCAGCTTAGAAGGGCTTTGGGTATAAGATAAATATTTTTGATTTGAGTCTGTTAAGCATTTAAAGATTAATACTACAGAAAGATTTAACTAAAGTACATAGGTGAGTAAGTAAATTAAGATTGCGTTTATTTAGGTTTTATATTGATATTCACAATAAATAAACTTATTTTATTACCATTAAATTGAACTAAATAAAATACATTCAGCTACATGTGCGTAATTTTTAATTACTGGGAAAGCCAAATAAAACCAATCAACTTAATTTACCCCGGCAACGACTTAAATATTTCCCCTTGATGGCGATGAGATTGTAAAGTGACTTGGGTTGCCTTTCACCCCCTCTGATTTTCCCCGACTAATCTGCGGTTAAGTAAAGCAATTTGACTGAACTTGATTCTGTTTGCTCAGCCCCAAATGAGGTACACAAACGCCGGCTGCCGTGTCAGCTAAACGGATTTTCGTTGCCTGCTTTGGCATCGCATTACAGGGCCTAACACATATATTCCCCCCTTCCAAAACTCTGGCTTCCTTCCTTCACTTTGTTGTCATCCGCACATATGGCGGGGGGTGGCTTGGGAGTTCTCCAAAGAAATGCGAAACGGATGTGTGAGTTATGCGTGGGAAGCAATTCATTTCCCACCCGACGATTGAGTAAAATTGTTTGCCCATAAAGCTAAACTTATGATCAAATTCGGGCTGTCAAGGGATTGACAGCCAAACCCTCGCTAAAGAAAACACTCAGATTTTTGTGGCTTTAATTACTCAACAAGTGGGGATTAAGATAAAGCCTCAGAAGCAGCTCATTATGGGGGCTTAAGTCCCTCTATAAGAAGACTACTTATCTCCTAATTCTTTTAAATAGCTCTTAGCTGCGTCTTGGATTAATTATGGCTGATTGCTACAGCAAATAATAAGTATTACAAAAATTTAAAAGCATTGTATGTTTTCCTTTGTAATAGTTAATGTATTCAAGAGTCAACTTAAAATTATTGCAAAACAGCGAAACCCTAAACATGCCTTAAGCTCGCATCAAGTATACGCCCAGTTCGCCATCACTTAAGTGAGACAACCTTTTGCACTTCGTTCCGTTGGCCAAGTCGGCCAGGAAAACTTTATAATTTCATCAAATTCACAACCGAAATTGCGTGCATAATTTTATTATTTTGAAAGCACTTCGGCGAAGTTTATCTAAACATGTAGAAATCAGCACCAAGCACCCCTTCTTCCTTCACGAGCGAAACATTTTGAGGCTTTGGCCCAAAAAGTTGTTTCAAACAGCAATTAAAATAAATTACATTTTGCGATTTTAATTGCGTCTAATTGCAGGTAAAAGCCGGCAAATAAGTTCAAGCACCAAACTTAAGGGTGGCGTGGCGTGGGGGCGTGGCTGAATTAATTTCCACAGTTGTCAGTTGTTATGAGCTGAAACGACACAGCAGGCACAACGAACTTTTCTCGATGGCACTCACAAATGGACATTGCAACAATATTTGGAGAAGGACAGAGACCATACGACGGACCCGAGCGACACAGACACAGTTATGAAATGACAATCTAAAATGAATGACAATCAGCGTCCACGTTGCGTATACGTAATTGTCAACATCAAACTTTTATGAGTGACAATTTTGAAATGGTTTTTGGAGCGACGAAATCGGGGTAGGAGCTGGGGACAGAGTCGAAAGTTCATAACAATGTGCATAAATGATAATGAGAACTCTGGTGGAAAAGTGGAGTGCAGCTGCCAGGGGTTTCGGTGTAGGAAATTGGATCGAACAAATGGCAGAAAAACCAATATTGAAAATTAAATAAAAAAAAAACTCTTTTAAATAAATCCAAGCTGCAAATTCTAAGCTAATTTAAACTAATTATATTTTTAGTAGACAAGGCACAGTCTGATTTAAAGGTTAATTAAATTAGCCCCACATAGAAGCTAATGGTGGGGTTAAGGCCCTAAATTATGCATGTGGCAAACAAAATGTTATTTAACGGATATTCATGGCGTTTAAATTTCCTTGATTTCTTATATGATTGAGCCGCTGGCATGTGTGTTAACCGAAACCGGAGATTATGTCAAGCGATCTTGGCCATAAGTCAACTGAAAGTGTCCCACTTATGCACATCCTGCCCGGCTGTCGTCATTAGTTTACTTTGTCTGACACTCGAGTGTCAGCAGAGCTGACAAAATGCTCTTCAGGTGGCTGCCTCTTCCATGTGCAAAGTGCCAGAAAGATTGAAGCAGCAGTCGGGCCTGTCTGCGAGCCCGAGTGGAAGGCAATTTCACTTAAAGAGTTTAAAACGAATAGTTTCCAGGGAAAAACTAGCTGAATGAGGGGTAGAAAAACGGATTTTAAAAATAGGAAATAGCACAATACATTAGGAATTAAGCCTCAAACGTACAGAAACAGAAACGTTCACTGTAAAAGTAATTTAAGAGCTTTAAAAGTATATTTTTAATCAATTTATTAGAATTTCATAGACCTAGGTTTAAATAATAATATATTAATAAATATCCTAATTTCACTCAGTTCTTTAAAGAAGTCTACACATAAAATCCACCTATTTGTTTCTGTGTAACAATGATTTTTAGCGTATCTCGAACTCCTTTTCCGGGCAGATAAACGCGCTGCAAGCACCTTCCTGACCATTGCAGTTCAATTACACTTGTGAGAAATTTCCAAACATTTCTATGCTCCGCTTGAGGCAATATGGAGGACCATTAAAATCCTAAAACTTGAACGAAATGGCACAGATAAATAATCTAGTAGTTTATATATATTTATATACTTTATTACATTTTGCAGAATATAAAATAACTTGTTCTTTGAGTCACGTTCAGCTCGTTGTTCAGTCTTTGATGGGTTTTTCGTTTTGCTTTAGTTTAGTGCACAGCCCGGGGCCGTGGAGAATCTCAATTTAAATTGTCTAGTTTCTTTTTTGATTTTAAAAAGCCAGCATACGCAGTATTATAATAAAAGAAGCAAAGATTAAAAACTGTAAAAACAATTACCGAAACGCAGAAGAACCGAGAGAAGCAAGCTGAGCTTGCTCGGCGAAGTCGCTACTTTAACCCATCCAACCCGCCATTAGCCTCGAGGCTGCTTAGCTCATCGTGTTTTCCAGAGCCATGAACAAGCTACTCGAGGAAAAAACTCCCTGGAAAACATGGGAAAATGGGAGAATGCAGCAAAAATGCAGTGGGAAAAAAGCACACTTAAATCTACATCATTTCCAGTCCACAGCCCCCGCGTAGCTTTTGGCCCTTTGAAATTGGTTC
Source organism: Drosophila bocqueti (assembly GCA_018151655.1). NCBI lineage: Eukaryota > Metazoa > Arthropoda > Insecta > Diptera > Drosophilidae > Drosophila > Drosophila bocqueti. The sequence goes on from JAECXF010000230.1 coordinate 5,056,761, forward strand.
AGCCAGGTGAAAGTAGCTGTCCCGCTTTTTCCCCCTCATATTTATTGGTTCAAACCAGCAGCTGCTGCTGGCTGGCATCATCTGCCGCTAACAATGGCGAAACTAAAGCTATAATTGTTTCCAATTGAAATCTATTTCCATGGCGCTGGCGAAAAAACCGTGTCAAGTGCAGCGGCAGTTGAGGGTGGAGCCCGGGCAAAACTAAAGTGCTCCCAGACCACGCCTTTGTGAGCAGTCAAGAGTTAAAAGGACATCGCCGGGATAACAACATTTGCATGCAAATGGCGAGCGGAGCCAAAGGGAAGTTACTTTGCCAATGTCAAGCGGCGGACTCGGAACGTGCCCATGGCTTTGGCAAATGAACTTGTTTGGTAGCTAATGAGATAAGCATGCAAATGCCAGCAGCAGGCCAAGAAAAATAGAAGCCGAGGCAGACGTTGAATTAAGTCGAGTCCTGTCGGTGGCAGAAACAGGACGACTCAATTAACTAACATTTCCGTGGGTTGACGCACAAAAAAAAGGGTGAACTGTAGAAAAAATGAGTTCAGTCTCAGCTAAATAAAATGCTTAAGATATAATCTCAAATGCAGTTGAATAGAAATACGAAATTGAAAGGATATAGCCACGACTCCTTATCAAAAGGACTGCGGAGAGAAAGAAATTGTGAGAAAACGGGAAAAATATTCTTAGATCAAATGCATTCTCAGAAAAGTTTTGCCTTTGTACTTATCTTATTTGTTTACTTGCCTTGACTATTTTTCTGTAAAACTATTTCTGCATATTATTATGTTTTCTTCTACAACAACTTTCTTTTATGATAATATTCCAGGGGCAAACTTTATGCGAGCATCGCTTTTGCATGTTTCCAGCCCATAATCATAACTTAAATCACCGCACACACAGTGGTTGACATTTCATAGATATCATTATAAACCAAAATTGTGTTTTGCTAATGCATTGGCCACCACAAGACGACCGCCACCCCCGAAAATTGTCAACAAGTTTTATGGCCTACTCAAAATTAATTGCTGTAGGCACGCACGCCCAACGTTTCGTTCAGTGTCTTTAACTCGTGAATTTAGTGCCTGGAAATGCCTGGGAAATCGGGCAAGATGGTGTTTCTCTCCGTTGAGTAAAACGGTTTTCCCAGGCATTGTATCACAAAGTGGCCTGGCACACATTGCATATGCGTAATCCAGCAGCTCCTTTTTTCATTCTTTTCTTGTTTTTTGTCCCCTCCTTCGGCATACATAAACATGTAAACACATTTTGCTATATTTTTTTGCTACCCTCATACGTTTCTTTTTCCCTGCTCGTTTTTATGACAAGCAAATACATGCAAATCTAGAATTTTACAAACGATAAACGCCTTGAGGCAAGCTGCTGCTCCTGGAGTCTCCTCCCATACAATTGATGCCGTTTTATGGCTCGTGTGTGCGAGGATGTGTGAGGGACAAATCCTGCTAATGCCCCAATGCGTATGCGTACGCATTCGATGCTCATTTTTCTTCCTGCCGTTGAGTCCTGCACAAATCAAACGGGGAAAGAACCTTTCTTTGTACTGAAAGAGCAAGAAAACAAATATGCAAAAAAAAAAGTATTGTAACCTTCTGCTGTCCATTATCCAAATACAAAATACACTAAGCAATACATGCGGGAACTTGCCAGGAGTCGCCCAAAACAAAAACCCAATCTGGATTCATGTCAATTCCAATTACAAGCCGGCAGGGAGGACCCCAGAGCACAGAGCACAGCGAACTTATCTAAGCTTAACCACAGGACACGTTTCACCTCCTCCGCACCTCGGAGATGAATCTATGCACATTATATTTACTACAGCATTGAGCGACAAATAAAAAAGGGAAGACGGAGAACATCTGGTGTCCTTCAAGGAGCGGGCTACAAGTTAGCAACAGCGGGGCTTGAAATAGAAGTCCTCTTATGGCATAAATATTTAGTAAGCTTAACAAATATATAATGAACAATTTAAGCAGATATTTCTTTTAATTTACGAACACCTTATTATTATTAAATATTATTATTTAGATGCAACAAATTTATAGACTGGAATTATAAAAATTTCCATCTTCAAGACTTTTTACTTGATCGTAACTGTAGCTGCCGTTGGATAAGAATTCTTGCTCCCCAGGGGCTAGATACTGGCAACCAAGCAACAGCTGCATTTGAAATGAAAAGCATTTGTTTCTGACACAACTCGTCTTCGCCTTCGGATGCTGGGTTAGTTTCGTCCTGGCAAAGGCTTGGCCCATTGAGAGAGCTCTCGCCTGAATGCGCTCACTCATTATGTTGATTATCCCAGGCGGCCAGGCCACATCTAAAGGATTTCTGCAGAAATATGAATTGAAATAAATGCGCTTACGAGCTTGCTTTCAGTCCGTCCAAAGGAATTCATTAGAAATGTAATAAATTTTCTGGAAGAAAAACAGGGACGCAGGCATATAAAAAAGAGCAAAAAGAAAAGGAAAGGGAGAAACCGCACCATTAACCCTTCTTTGCGGTGGCTTAACACACACATACTAAAAATGACAAAAAAAAATACAAAGAAACATATACGAAATGTTGTACAATTTTTTCTTGCTGGTGACCTTACTATCCTGTGGGATTTATGGCCTCTCCCCTTTCGGGTCATCTAATGCCATTTCATATGGCCAACACATATCCTTCTTCCCGGCGAATCCCCTTGCCTTCCTCCGGCAATTGATGAGCCACAAAGCCAACAAGCATGAAATGAAGTCCAACTACACGTCCCACGCCCATCCCAGTGGTAGTCTCCATTACCATTCCCCAATTCATTTTGCGGTTAATGTGATAAATCAATTTTATGCGAAAATCACAGAGCATAAATTTATTTAACTAGCCCATAAGTCATGGCCCTGGTTTGGTCGAATGTCTGCATTTGTCTGCCCGCCTTTTCCTTGGCTTTATCAATTAATATAGCAGTATATAGCTTGGACTTGGCTTGAAAGGGATCCGGATTAGATTGGGGCAATAAAATTAAGCGGCGGTTTAAGGCTAATAGAAATCCTGAAAGTGGCGCTTGTTAATTTATTTAAAAGGATGAATTGTATAAATATAATAAAGTCACATTAATAATAAATATTTATATGAATACATTTTAATTAAATTTGACTTTATTTTCACATTGCTTACTTTTTCCCTAACCCTTTGACTTCTTTTGTAACCAACATGATATATTTTATAAATATATGACTATCTGAAGCTAACTCTTTTTCGTTCAAATAAAATATGAGAGAAATAAAAGGGTTGAAAGGGCGGACCACGGGTCGTATGCTTAATGAGCATTTAAAATTCATTTAGACTTTTCACCTTTTATCTTTGTGTGCACAATGAATAAAATTAAAATAATCCGCGGCCAGTCGGTGTCGGGTCTTGATAAAATTTTTTCCCACTGTCTCCACTTTCCTTCTCCCTGTTTTCCCACCAACTGTACGCGCCTTAATTTGAATAACTGAATTGTTAAGTGGACTTTCTGAATGATGGACTTGAATAGATAAGACGACGCAGGCAGCTTCCGACCTTTTAATTAAATTTAATTGCAAATGCCGGGCCGAAGTCAGCGAAGTTGACATTTAATGAAGTCCTTGAAAGGCCTCAGAATCGACAAGCACTAACGGTGGTTTGGGGTTGGGTGGATTTGAAGTTCAGTTGGTTTTGGGTTCGATTGGATTAGTGTGCGATTAGTTATTCACTTTTGATTGTTGTGTTGTGTAGTGTTCTTTCAGTTTCGATTTCGGTTCGTTTTGAGTTCGTTTCTTCTGGCATTCCATAGGCTTGAAATAACCCCTTCCAAAAGCTAATAGCACTTTCATCTAATGCATTAATTTATCACGCTCACTCGCCTCCCAGAGGATCTGAAAAATCCAGGTGTCAGAGACAGAGACAAGCGGCCACGTTACCAAGGCCTGAAAGAAGCTTTTGCATTTCAATGAAAGCGTTTGTAAAATATTACTGGTTACCGAGGGCTCCGACTCCCATATGCGAGGCAGTCAGACAGACAAACTCCAGTGCCCAAGTACGCAGTGTCGCACTCAAGTCACGTTTGCCAACTGGCAAAAGCTTCAACAAATGTTAAGCCCAGGATTTATTGAGCTACTTAAGTTGCTGTTGATGATGTTCTCAGCCCCTCCCAGCTACTCAGGACTACACCCACGGCCAGGAGTGGCAGAAAAAGGTTAACAGTCGGGAGCCGTCTGTAAATATATATAAATATATACCCTGGCATTGAACACCCACATACTGGCGGGACATAAAAGATTCATATTTCCATTGAAAAGTATATCTGGAAATGCCCGTAAACATCCAGAATCACATGCAACAGCAGCAAGTTGTCTAAGTCCTGTTTAATGAGTTGGCAGCAACTTTAAAGCACCTTTTTCAACATTATGTTGCTTTCTACGAGGCTAACAAAAATATAAATGGTGCACATTGAAAAATTTAATAATTTGAAATTAATAAAGATTGCTATTAATAATTATTCATTTAGTTTAAGAATATTCCTTCTGTATTTTAAGATTATAAAATATATCTCACTATGCTTACCTAACTATTTTACAAAATTTTTAAAATTTTTCATCGTGTACAAAGATGCAACGTTTCTACCGCCATCGCATAAATGTTTATATAGCTGCAAAACGTTTCGGCCATAAATAATGCCTTCGAGCTGGGCTAGCACATAAAAGTGTATAAAACGAACATCAAGGAGCTGCGTGAAAACATTTTTAAATGAGCTCCAGGTAATTTTTCAGCCAATGCAGGTTTGGCAGTCAGTTCCAGCTAATGGCCAGTTTCGGGGGTTTCTGTCTAATGTGTTTCATATGCAAATCCCACAAAAATATATATCTTATCGGTGGCTGTGTGTCGTGAACTTTATAGGGGGAAAGAGAATTTCGGCCACACCACATGGCGTATGAGCAATGTTCCGTAGAAGCTAGCAGATTGTTCCATCTTTTCTCCTGATTGTGGTTTATTTTTTTCGATTTTAAAATAAATTTTTACAATTCAATTGAATGGTTACAAACTGTCCAGAAATATGTTGCATGTTGGAGGAAAAATGTGCATATATTTTGCAAGTTGCCAGCGGCAAATTTGAATTGTCAAAATTGTAACGAGTTTTTTTTTCTTTGTATCTCTCCAGCTCCTTCGTCCATTCCCGTTTCGCTGAGATAAACTGCATTGAAATGTCATAAAAATTGAAACACGTTTCTCGTTGTGTTGCCCGCTCCTTGTCGCTGTTTCCTGAACCATTTCCTGTACCTTAACCTGGTCCTCCTGGACCAACTTTGGTTGGGTCAGGTGGGGATGAGAAGCTGGTGTGCCGGGTTTTGGCCTTCTGCTTTGCATACAAATAGCGGCCAAGCCTTGGCATATCCATCCCTAAACCTATCCACCAACTAACTGGTGAGTCTGCCACTTTGTTCCATTTCGCTGATGCTGCAATTTTGCACTTTTCACGTGGAAAGCTATGGAGATATTATGAAAATTTATTGTTTTACGTGTGAGTAATTTTGGGCGAGGTCTAAATTCGTGTGAGGAATCACTCTCTGCTTTCTCTTCATACCAATTTATCGGTGGCATATATATAATTCAATGAATTAATAAGCTGCCGCATAAGCTGACATTATTTTCAATTAATTAGCCTTATTAGGAACAATTCCCTCGTTTTCCCTTGAGATTGTCAGCCACACAAATCACTAAGGCAGATAAGGTCAAGCACACTTAAAGGAAATAATGATGAGGCTCTTAAAAGTACACAATACTGGGGGTTTTTTATACATAGTATTGTATTAAAATAAAATAGGGGTTGCCACAATTATCAATCAAGTTTTAAAATCCCTTAAAAAGTTGTCGCAAAATATGTAATAGATTGTTGGAGTTTTTGGGGGTTTTTATGCCTTTTTAAATTACATTTTGTTTCATACTTTTAAAGTATCTTGTGCCTTCTTGAAATAATCTCTGTTTAGCTAATTTAATCTTATATTTTACTTAGAATATAATCATAAATATAACCACTAACTATTTTACGCACAATAATTCCTATTCAGCCCGGACAGGGCTTTGTGCTTCGTTGGCCTGCATTTAATGGCTCCATCTCATGATGGCACCCTCCCCACACAAACAAAAACAAAACATTTTTGGTGGGCGGTCCGGGTTTTTGAACGCCCAAAATACAAACAAAATCGATTTGCATTTAATTGCATCTGCGGCTGCACAAATTTCCAGTGAGAGTGGGGGAGATCGAGGGCACAAGGACGAGCACAAATTCTGTAATCAGAATTATTGTTCAAATTGTCGTAATGTTTATCCAATTTGTTTTGTTGGCTTAGTTGTTGCTGCTGCATGTGTGAGTGTGTTGTGTGTCCAGGACTCGTGGGTGTGCGTGTGTGTTTTATGGCCATAATCCGATTAGAGTGTGTTAAGTGCTGTGCACAACTTGGCCAACACCTTTTGTTAATTACGTAATTGTTTGGGGGTAAATATTGTCAACAATTTACGGATTCCAATGCGCTTGTGTGCCTAACCACTTCGCTCGCTCAATCAACTATTCCAAAGCCCCCAACCAATTTCGAAATCAACCTATTTCGGTATGTCAATCTGCGATTAATTAGTGAGAACTCTACCGGTGACTTGCTTAGTGACTGTAGAATAAGAAAGTGGTTTTTCTTGATTTCCCAAAAGGATTTTATCTGCGGTACTCCAGAAGCACTTAAAAAAGTGTCTAAAATTATGAAATGCAATTTTGTAAAATTAAATTTTGGGGTTTAAGTACTACAGTGATTTCGTAATAAATTCTGTCTAATTATGTTACAAATTCCATTGATTTTTTATTAACTTTAAACCCACAAAATGGGAAACTTTATCAAAACGCTTCTTGACTTCTCTTTGTCGTTTTCGAGGGATCATAATTTGCATCTCCCAGCTGCAATCAGCGGCAATAAGTGCCTCAAAGCGTTTCGCTGCTGGCAAGTTTCCTCGAACTCACAGCCACTCCTTCTCCGATTCCTGTTATTCCATCCTACTGCGCTTGCATATCAAATTTTCCAATCCCATTCCCAATCCCAGTCCCAGTCCCAATGCTCCCTTGCTCCGTGCTCCCGAGTCCTGATTGTTATGCATTCGCTTGTCGGCACTTTTTTCATGGCGATTGTTCTTCCATGTTGCTGACAACGTCGTTAGCTATTCAAGTTTGTCAATTAAAAACATAATCCCCAATCAGAAGCCAATAATACCAGGCTGTTGCCAGACGGAGTCCCTCTGCCTCTCTCTCTCTTTCCAGGACTCCAGGACTCGTCTTCTCCCATGACCGCCTGTGGCTGTGCCTCAGATAATCTGGAATAGACTCGCACACCATCAAAAAGTTTGCCTCACTGGAGACACTGAAGCGACATTGTCATGGCAAAAGTAAATATTATTTTCTTTTTTTCCCTGTTCTCTGTTTTCTCCTGCCTCTGTGAGCTTTTTCCCCATGATTTTTGTTGCAATTGCTAGCCAGACGGGATCAGAAAAGTGAATATTGGTGGAACCTTGTGGGCGCTGCCGGATAATTGCTTCGATTTCCTGACTTTTCCGGTCTGCCTTTTTTCAGATACTTCATGTTGATCCAATAAAATATGGGAGGAGCGCGGAAAAATAAAAGATAAAGTTTTGATTGAACTTTAAGTGGATTATCATAATTTTTAATTGTTCAGGAGATGTCCTTTGACCCTGCAAAGTGTGTTTTTAATTGGCTTTATAGAAACTTACGTACGGTTGCCAGTTTTTATTTTTCAGTTTAATATTTCTCTGTCCATTTTTTTATATAATGAAATTTATCTCTGTGCCAAGCAAATATTTTATACATTTTATTTTTCTGTATAACTTTACCCTTATGCGCATAATGCGAGGGAGGCATTGCATCAAAGCATTTTTCCTGGTCAAACAGTTTTCAATTACGAGGCTCTTTGATCCAGAATATACTACATAGAAGCAACAAAATCAGTTCGGAGTTTGTTTGGCTTTAGAATGCATTGAATGTTTGATTTTGTTTGCTTACTTGTTTGTTTTTAATTTGCGCGCCGGCAAATATATTCAGAAGCAACGGATGATAGTATCGGCTGTCTATTAGGGGGACTTAAGCCGTGCTATGAATAAAATAATGAGGATTTTATACGAGTGATTTGCACTAGATTAGGGAACACATGGACATGGGTGGCGTATCCCCGCTATCAATCTAAATCCTGCAAATGCTAAACTTTTGCTCTGTCAACTAGTCATTGTGGCAAACAGTCTGCTGTGCTGTTCATTTCTGCTTGGAATTCAGAAAGGAACTCTGCGTCTGCTGTTCACTCCTCCTGCCTCAACTTCTCTGCGGTTGGCTCCTGACCATCAGTTTATGCAGCAGCTCATGCCTGGCACTCCTGGAAGTCATTACTCAAGTCACTCTGGGGCATAAATAATCCACTCATTCTTTGCTCAGATAATGCAACTAATTGCAACTTCGCTTATACCTTTCGCCGCGGAGATTTGCAAAGGAAATCGCAAGGAATAGCAGAATTAATTTGTCAGCTGACAAAACACTTATAAAACCTCGCGGCACTCGGAGCCCGTCAAAATGCGAAACAACGCACAAAATAATCAGATTTGGGTAGAGTGAAAAGTGAAAAGCTTTTAATGGCATTTGTATAAATTAAATCCTATTAAAATTATTTTCATAGCTGCTGCCACACACAAACACACAGAAGGGGCAAAGCGGTGGGAAAGCTGTTCTGCGAACTATTAGTCTTAAAGTGCCGGCTGGTGGAATGTGGCAGGGAGCTAAATCAACATTTATGCAATTGAAATAATAATAATTTCGCTTGGCATTTAAATTAAAATGCCAACACAGCTAACATCAGCTGAAAAGCCATCAGACTGGCGTTGGAGAAGTTCAAGGAAAAGGGAAATACATATTAATTATAATGGGTTCAAAGAGAGAAAATTACGATAAAAGCCTGGGAAAACCAATCAAATATTATATATTTATATTTATTTTTATTAATATTATATAGATTAATAGCAATTAAGGTTTAACTTTAATCAACACTTCATTATTTTTACACACTTGATAATCCCATAAGCTCCTTAATGCCCCATTGAAATTGTTGAGGATAATTAATTTGGAATTTATGTATTCACATTTCATTCTTACACAGATAGAAAAATTAATCCCAAATGGGCACGATTTCGGCCCAAGACCGGATATTCTTAATCTAAGTATGAACGCACTTAATATTTTTGTCATTTAATCCCGAAACGGGATTAATTCAAGCATTTTTAGGCTTATTTTGCCATTTTAGTCCCAAAACGGGATCGATTTAACCATTTAACCCCGAATTGTACTTAAAAATTTTAAGTAAAGATAGGATAGGGTTGATTTCAAGAATCTTTTCTATCTGTGTAGTGTCAACTAAAATTTGTGGCACTTTGTAAACAATAATTTAATAGAGCTCAACTGGCGCTGAGGCAAAAAATTCAAATAAAATGAATGAAGATTTGTGTTGAGACCAATAAATTTGTCTGCATGTCTAATTTTCGCACACACACAAGTATCTGAAGGGGCATCACCATAAATTACTCTTATCTACTTCGTCATCGGGACTGCGACGGCGAATTTTACCTTGTGGTCAGCATGTGCGGTCAGCATGTGTAAATTTAACCGCAAACTTTTGTCCGAGTGCAACACATGCGACCCGACAGGGGGTGGTGTGAAAAAGGGTTGAAGCTGCACTCGAAAACATTTATTTTTTAAATTTATATACTATATTTCTCATAAAAAATATATATGACTGTGTGTGAATTCTTTTAGCGATTATTATTATTCTTTTTAATATTACAAAGCTTTATAGTTGGGAATTATAGAAAAAAATAGATTTCAACTGAGGATTCATATATATTAATACATTTAAAAAAGCCATTTTGTCAATATTTTTGGAACCCTTAAAGATTAAATCTAGATTTGACAAGTTAGGAATAAAAAAATCGTTTTAAAAACAATTTTTTTTTAGGAGACTATATATTACTTTGGCATCTATTATTATTACATTTAAATGCAATTAATTTTTATATTTTATTTTAACAATCTAAAAAGGCCTTTAAATTGGCTTTACATATTATAAGTTTCCATGGCGCCTTTAATAATTATTTCAAGTGTGGGTTTAGAGGATCTAGGCAGGCAATGGTGAATGTCCATATTGTCGAAAGTACAGACGCATTTATCTCTGAAATGGCGGGAGAGGGGCCAGAACGCAGTCTCGGGTCATAAATTAAATCAACGGGGGGCTTAAGAGTGAAAGGGTGAAATGGAGTGGACCTGGGCTTGACCCTGGGGGGTTACCACTGCAATTGCAGTGGAAGGCTGCAGCATCGATGGATAGTTAGCCGAATAGAGATGGAGAGATATATAGATGGATAGATAGACTGTCTGCAGACAAGACAATGGACCTGAGTTCGGTTCCATCTTCCATCTCTCCGATTTCCCATTTACCCTTTACCATATTCACCGGACTACTTACCTCACACAAATGTCAGGAGCAGGATCAGGACCAGCTGGCAATCTGTGTGTTGTAGTGCGTAATCCTCTTTTTGCATTGTCTATGTGTCCCTCCCTATGGCTTTGAGCTGGTCTTTCAATTCCACTCCAATTAAGATGTATGCCAGGTGAAATGTATTGTTTTGTGTCACTGGTAGTATTTCAATGCAAATAAGAGTCATTTGCAGGCAAACCCAGCTAAAGCAAAACCAAAAAGCATTATTCATTATTAATATATATCCCCCCCTCACAAGATCTAGGGCGAGAGAACTGTGGTCCGGTTTACAGGGCTCAGGGTGCGTTAAAACTTTGACACTTGGCCTGACCAACTCAAACGATTTGTTTGGTTGCCCAACATGACCAGGCAACAACAACAACTTTGGCAACGAGAGGAAAAACCCTTAAAACCCCATACACAAACGCTTTGAGGCAGATACTTTAAATGACTGCCAAAGCCTCAAATGGGTGTATAAATCCCCAGCAAAGAACATCAACACAAACAGATTTCGGGGGCATGGGAACGGAAAAGGGTTTTTGTGTTTTTCTTCTTCAATTTTTTGTTTGTTTGTAAGCCCTAAAAATCCCTCAACTAAATCCGTGTGTAAACTTTAAGGACACTTTGCAGAGACCTTCGAATATTTAATTCAAACAAAATTCTATCTCTCTCTTGATATTCCTGGTGTATTTTTGGTAAGAAATCAATTTCAAATAAAGTATTTAGGTTTAATAACTTCTGGGTGGGGAAAAGGAATACATTTTAATTTGTAGGAAGTTTATTAGAATTTACAATGTGAGTTTGGGTAAATGGTAGTTATTAAAGTTACATTTAAAGGATACCTATATTTTATACTATACAGTTTAGTAAATTTGTAGTACGTATACTCCTCAAATTGTTAAATCCTGAACCCAACCTTAAATCCCAAAATAAAAGCTAGACAATGGGAAAGCTTTAGTGAGCCTGGACATTTAATTTCGAAAATTCAGCTTGAAACCATTGTCGGGCTGCCAAAAAGAAAAAGGATATGTGTGGTACACACAATCACAATGGAGAGCTGCTAACAATTTTAATGTTCTTTGTTAGCCAGCAAATGTCGCCGAACACAGAAAAATAAAGTCCGAAAAAAACGGTCAGCAAATGAAATGCATGTGCATTTTAAATGCAATTCATATTAAATGGCAGGAAGTGCAAGAAATGCTCAAATAATTGCAGCTCCAAATGGCCATTTTATAACAAAGGGACTCCAAGGACTCAGACTCAGTCGTCGTCGTCATCGTCCTTTTGTCTGTATCCATATCCGCATCCGTGCCTGTGTGTCATTCTCGGCGTGCAAATTGAAAGTGCAAATATTAACATTCAAGACGATGTGCCAGGCACACTTGTGGCTTTTTCGCCTAGCCGTCATGTCCTTGCTGCCACTCAATCAGCAGGACTCGGCAACCAGGAGGAAGACTGATGCGAGCACGACAACAGCTGCTGACAAGGACGAACTAGAGCCCTGGCTCATGTGTGTAAGGGCCAAACTTTAATTAAATTGTATATGTTTTTGGGCTGAAATTCCATTTACCTTTCCCTTTCCCATTGCTGGTGACCCCATCGGGGCGTTGCATAAATTTATTAAAGTGATTTTGCTCGCCAAACAAAGCCCTGGCGGAATCCCTTTTCTATTTCCTGGTCCTGGTCCCTGGCCAATGTCTTAAATATTAATAATGTCACATGCAAAGCACACACACACGGCCAAGCGGGGTGTGTCCCAGATATACCAACACATAATTGTTTTGAATGCCTCATTAAGTGTTTGAGAACTTAAGCTCAAGTTCGTTGCGGCGCGTGTGTGTATGCCAGGAACAGGACCAAGCCAGGAACAGCAGGAGATTATTACGATTATTATTAACTTTAATGAAATTCTATGGGTGTGTGCTCCTGCATGTACACTGTGAGATCTTGAAAACAAAAAAGGAATGGTAACAATTTGACACTTAGAAATAAGCTCTATACTTATAGGAGGAAGTAAACTATAAAAATAAGTAATAAACAATTTGTAATTAGGCTTACAATGTACAAAAATAAAATAAATAAAAAAGAAAAATCTTTCGAAAATATTGGGTAATATATGAAATACTAATTAATTACTATAAAAATAGTAAAAATATTATATGTATTTATGTAAAAATATTTAAAATTTAGAAAATAGTTATCTTAAAGATATTTTTGTGTATAAATATTTTTTTTATAACTTTCTTAGATTTTAATATCACAAAAAAAATTTAGATGTATATTATATATTGATTTTCTATTTGGACATCTCTCATTATCTTAATCAACACTGACAAAAATTGTTAAATTAATTTTAAAAAAACATTGTTTAATTAAAAACATAAAAACCTTTATTAAATAATAACCAAAAATTCTTAGAATTTTCAAGTGTTCTCTTTAGTTCTAGTAGAAAAGTAGGTACTAGCTGCGACTCTTTAAAGCCACTTCATGTTGACGCTAACGTTGGCCTTCTGTTCCGAATTATCTAACTGGCTGCCATAATTGCCAGCTCCATGTACCTTCTCTTTCTGCCATCTGCCCCTATCTTTCCCTTTTTTCTTCCCACATGATCCCCGTCTCTTTCTATAATTCTTTTAGCGTGTGTGTGTTTTTAGGCAAAGCCAATCATTTGGGCGTTTCATTGTCATTATGTCAATCTTGGCGCCGCCACTCGACGGAGTCACGTGTGTGCGTGTGTGCGGGGCATATCCTTCAATTTGTGTGCCTGTATTAGTCTGTGGGGGAGTGAGGCAGTGTGGGTGTGTGTGTGTGCGGAATGATAATGAGACAGTCGTTATCTTTTCCATGCTGTTCTGTTTTTGGTAGTTCATTTCGATGTCGTTAAATACACGTTTCGAGTTAATTGCCTTAGGCAGGGGATAGACTCGATGCTATATAGTTGAGCTCCTAGCTCTATATACCCTTTTCATTTTTATTGTTTTTAATTGGTAGTTAATGCATTGATCTGGTTTAAAAGAGGAAGTGAAATTGTAAATTAAGCTTATATCAGTTTCATTTCTATGTTTGAAACTTTGAAGACTCCCTTTAACTCGCAAATAAGCTGTTAAAGTCGAATACTGAAAAGGGTAAGATAATTATTAAGAAAATTAATTTTTGCAAACTAAATTTAATTTCGATTCAACAAAAATGTTGGCAGCAGTAAATATATTACTTGCTCTCCTTAGTGTTCGCCATAACCAGCCCTAAAAAGTAGGCCATGCTTTTTAAAACCTTCCAATCCTTGATTCCTTGATAGTTGACTTATTTCACTTGTTTCAAATGCTTCTTAATCAACTTAAAATTAAACTCTTCATTTTCTCGAGAGTAATTTTAAGAGAGCTTATCCCCAGATATCTTCCGATAATCAAGTAGATTAAGACAAGACTTACAGAAAACCGAAAAGCATACAAAAACCCTGCAAAAATCAAACAAGTCCAAAAAGCCAAAGGCATACAGCTGCATCACAAGAGTTACTTCCATTGAAAGTTGCATTCAGCTAAACAAAAACCATCAAACAAGAGCCAGAGCTAAAAACCAAAACAGAACTGAACATCTTTTATGGATAATTTTCGACGAATAATGAAGTTCTTGCTGTGGCATTGTTCTTACAAGCTTTGTGGAACTTTCCTTCCTTGCATTTCCGACTAATCACACTGAGATGGAATTTAAGGCGGACTTTAAGTGCTTAAATTTAGGAAAAGGGTTTCCGGCTGAAAATTCTACCCCATAATAATAACTCAGGCCGGGCAAATCGCGTGCATTAAATATTTACACTTTAATCTACTCAATTGCAGGAGCAGGAGAGGAGGCAGACAGTCTCCAGTTCTCTCTGGGGAAAGGGGGCTTGGGGGGTGGGCGAGAGAATTCTTGTGGCCATAAAAAATAGCAAAATATCTGGGAAATCAGACAATCCGACAGGCCAAGAAGGAGAGACCGCCAGCCGGGTCTGTCTGAATGCAAAGAACGTGTTTAGAGCTCAGCGCACATATTTTTTATAGAAGAGCTTTTCCACTTGCAAATGCGACTGGCGGGGCCTCCTGGCTGGCGGTTATCCTGGAATTGGCAATCGAAACATGTCTACCACAGGGATTAAAGCCTCAAAGTCCACAAGTTGCCCATAATTATACGCTACGAGAGTTTTGTTTCCTTTTTTGTTGCAAAATCAACAATATACATACGCCGCAATTATATTAAAAGCTAAACGCCACGAAAACCAGGTTGCATAATAAAATATGAGACATTAATATTCACACCCAAACCACATCGGGGGCGTCTCCGCTTCGGAACTGACCTTTTCTGGGCGACGGCCAGGACGAGGTACTTCCTGACGCCTCAAATTATGCCATAAAATGTTGCCCTAGGGATGAATTCATTTGCACACACACACACACACCCGCACACCCCTCTCGAAAACACACACATCCCTATGCAGAGCCATTAAATCACCCAAAAACAATGAGCTCTCAGTCCTAGGTCCCCATCATCCTGATCCTGGCTGGTGCGAGCCGGAGTTTACCTTGCGAAATTAATTTCATTTGAATTAAGCACAGGCAATAATGCCGAAATTATTCACAGACACCCTGACCGACGAGGCCCAACCGTCCTGGCCAAAATCTGAGGCCCATGCAATCAACGCTCAATTCCCGCTCCTTGGAACCAAAATTGTTTACCAGTCAACTCGACAGTTTCCCCAAGCCACATGCCCCATGCCCCAACCCCAGAACCCATTTTGGGGGCTCTTTGTCGATGCTTAAGGGTTGCTGATTGTGTGGTTCAAATGGAGATGGTGGATTTGGGGGTTTGAATTCTAGGCGAGGGCGAAGCTGCAGGGTGTGATGTGGGAGGAAGGGAACGATTTCTGACAGCTAATTGAAAACATTAAATTCTGTTTACCTCAAGGCAGTTTCTGACTTCTCTGGCTTGCACAATTTCATTTATTTCGAATTGGAAAAGCCTGGAGTTTTTGTAATAATCCATGTTCACACGTCCAAGGTGGCAAGAATTTATGAACACAAAAACTACGAATACACCTTAAAAGAGATAAAGATTAATTTTGCGCAATTATAAAAAAATGTATAATTAAAGAATAATATATTAAATTTTAATGCAGATATTTTACATGACAGAAAAATCGAACAATTTAACAAATACAAATCAACAATTAATGCAGTGTCTGCATACAAAAAAAGTTCTATTTATTGCTTAAATTTACGCATCACCTGGGAAAAAATTTTACCAGTAAGTAGCAGGA
The DNA here is from genome assembly GCA_018151655.1 of Drosophila bocqueti. Taxonomy (NCBI): domain Eukaryota; kingdom Metazoa; phylum Arthropoda; class Insecta; order Diptera; family Drosophilidae; genus Drosophila; species Drosophila bocqueti. The sequence continues at coordinate 5,072,631 of JAECXF010000230.1, forward strand.
ATTTATGTTTAAATACACATTTTTAATGTGCAGTAATTGTTTTAAAAAATGTAAATTCGATCAAAATTACAAGCTACGATGTTCTTCTTTTCCAAAGCCCATGGTCCATGAATAAATCTAATTTCTTTGAATATTCAGTAAATGACTTAATATGCCCTATGAGGGTATTCAAAGCTAAAAAAAAATATATGCATATATAGAAATGAATTTTGATGATTTTTGCTGGCTACGCATTTGCAGGCAGCTGTCCAAGCATTTGAACACTTTGCTGTCCATTCAGCTGGGCTCTCCTGTCAGTCCTGCTGCCTGCCGGGGGTCAGTCGCTCGAATAAAGCGCTGCCCTTGCATATTTAATACCACAAAACGGGCAATACTCCCTGGGGATGAATATTGTGAAATATTTACACGATCTACATACAGACATGCACAAAACTGACACTTGTGTGGGACACGGCTATCTGTGTAATAACAATAATAAAACATTATTGTTGTCTTAACGCTCCCAATAGTATTCTCAGCCCAAAGCAAAGAAGAAACAAAAAACAATTTGTTTTGACAGTTGTTACGATTTAATAATAAAATCAAATGGAAATTAACTAAAGCGAGACTTCGGAGGGATAAGAAATAAATTGTAGGCTAACCAAGGAAAAGGGAATTGAAGAAGAAAATTGAGTTTTGTTTTTAAAACGTGTTTTTAATTAATTAATTAAATTTAATATTATTTGCTTTCTCTTTTAGGGAAAAAAAATTTGTTCCTTATTTTTACCGTTTTAAGTTCAGCTTTTATTAATAGGGACATCTCGTTTTTTGCGCTTTTCCCGTCCTTCCACAAGGAAAAGCCTGTTCTGCCTGCAGCTTTGCCGCCAGGTGGAATTGTTGTTCCGCTTCCTTTGGCAGTCGCCTTGGATGAATGGTTGCAGGCAAAGAAACAGCAGCCGGTGGTAACAGCAATACATCCGTGGCCCTTTACATGTGAACATTTTTCGCCTCAAGTTGATTGCATTTTTCAGACGGCAAGAAGAAGGCAGAGCTGGGGAGCTTGTCAACTCTCCCGCACATAAGGAAAACAATCCGTTTCGAGTAAGCTTTTGTATGCATCGCACGTTCGTTTTTGGTTGATTTCTTGCATTTCTCATAGCTGTGGGATTGACTCTGCACCGGCACTCCACACTCCAAGCTCCAAGCTCCATGCTTCTTGCTCCTCCTCACTCTGCATTTATAAATCCCGGCATCGCGGGTCAATTTCATGCAACAGCGACAGCGAACCTGGACGACCTGCAAAAAGGACACTGAAAGAACAGTATGATAAGGTTTAAAATTCAAATTTTTTAAATTTAAGGATTTCTTTAAAAAAACCTAGGTATTTTTTAATATAAGGAATTCTAAGATAATAAAAACCTATTAGGTAAATTTCTAAGACTTTCCTTTGAAGAACTTCCTTAAATTGTATAAATATTATACCTACTAATTATTTTTTATGCTAACAATAAAATAAAGCAATACAAAAAATATAATAAAATAAAATAGATTTCATAAACCTTTCTATTCTAAAAACCTAAATTAATTGTTTTCAGTGCCTCTGCAGAAACCTGGACAACGGCACGTATGCGCGTTTTTCTTCTTGCCACTCAGCCTCACCTCTTACCCTTCACCCCTTATCCTTCATCCTTCGTCCTTCATTCTTCGCCTCAGCTCGCTTTCTGGGCGAAGTGGGCGTGGCGTCTGACAGCACGTAATTGATTGTTCAATCTGTTCCAGATCAAACGAAGTTGCGAGCTCCGAAGAGCGAAATTTCTGCGCGTATCTAAAAAAAATTCCTAAAGCCACCTCGTAGCAGCCTCAAATGAACTGTGAGCTGTTCGGGGCCACTCAGTTGATTGAGTCACCTTTCCATTTCTTCTCCTTTCCCTGTGCTTGCAGCTTCGTTTTCCGCCAAGTGCAAATGAGCGGCTTTAAGTGGCGAGAAGCACGTCGTAAAGAGGTTACAATTGAATCGGTATGTGTTTTCTGGTCTCTAATGATGTTTGACCGGTACCCAGAACCCCTGCTCATTGGTATGCGGAAATTGTTTCAAATTATTGTCGTCCTCGGATGCTTAAAAGCCAGCCAGCCAGCCAGGCAGCCATTCCCCACTGCAGCTGTCACTGATTGCTCACTAAATCAGCCCCTCGATGGCTGACATTTGTTTGCAAATTGAACTTTGAGACTCTTGTGCCAAATCACAATCGCCTCACGGAGGCTGTCGGCCAACTGGCAACTGGCCAGCGCAAATACTCGAGAATATCTTTATTTTCCAGCCGAACAGATGGCAATCGTTGCATTCGGAGGCTATTAGCCCATAAATAAAACTTCAAGAAGCCATTTGCTTAATGCTGATGACCAGAGCATTGATCTGGCGAATTATTGGATTTTTAATGATATTTTAAGGATGCTGAAAGCAATATTCAAATGAAAACATTTACAAAACTTTTTATATTCATTTTTTGGATAATTTTTTATATATAACAATGTATAACCTTCTCTTCAAATAAAATTAAAAAGTATTAATTTGAACTCAAAACCAAACCAAGTTATATTTATTTCCCAAATTAATTTTGGACAGAAATAACCTTTGGTAATTCTCACTTGTAATGCCATAAAGACAACTCCGTTCCATCTTTTCCAGAGTCAAATCGAATTCATTCGATTACGTTTCATTATTCATGAGTGGAAGCTCTGTGATATTTTCAGGATTTGTTCCACAATGAATATGCATGTAAGTCTCTCTCTCTCTCTTTGCCCCCCTCCCCCCCAGACTATTTGTTTTCCTATATTTTTTGTTGTTTTTGCGCATTTTCCAGGGCAATCTTTTTGCCTTTTTTACGTTGATTGTCCATTGGGCATTCATTGGATTTTTGTGTGTGATTTCTCTGTTGCTGTAGCTGAAGAGCCGGTGCTCCCATGTCAAAATTTTGGACAGTTTGTCACTTTAATTGAATTTCCATGCAGAGCCAAACGAGCCAAATAAAAAGTTTCGTAGTTTGTTCATGAGATTTATGGCAAATAGTAGGAGAAGAGCCTGAACTTTTGCATAAATTTTCATATGGAAAAATGTTTAATTCAACCCATTTGGGTGTGTATATGTTTGTGTGTGTGGTAAATGCAAAACATGTCTCTTTGCCAGATGCTGCCACACACACTCCCATTTACAATTCAATATAATAGTTAAGAGGGTGCACTAGAATAAAATCTTTGAAGAAGAGCCCTTTAAATATAAAACATAAGCGAATGATAAGATATTTCTTAAGCTATAGAGTTTGGTTCAAAGAATAAATCAATTTAAGTACCTAAATAATTAACAATCAATCCACACTATTAATTCTATAAGTAATAAGTGTTTCCATGGTAAAATTAAAAATATTTATTACCAAATATAAAGCATATTATTTATGCTTAAAATATTTCAACTAAATCGCTGCTCCCCAAAATGTTACCTCGCGTTTCTTTAATTTAATACCTTAGAATACAAAAATTTTTAAACTTTTCTACACGTAATAATAATTTTATATCCTTAGTTTACTGTTTCTCTATCTAAAATCCACCTGTAAGTATTAATATTAATATATTAATTTTTAAATTGTTATATTTTATTTTATTTTGCCACTGTCGATGAGTACATGGTAACCATTGGCGCATTCACGCTTCTTAGACTTTGCGGTGACGATTTCCGTCTTTCACCTGATTGTTGCTCGCTACAGCTTTCCTTTCAGTCCCCTTTAGACCCCCTTGGGACACCCTATAGACCCCTTTAGACCCCTTTTCAACCCCCGTTGAAGCCCGCTTTCCAACCCCCTTCCCGTCCACGCTCGTTACCTCAAAAGCCGCTAACAATGCTGTGTGAAATTTCCTTCGCAGCTCGCGGCATTGTAACGCGCATCCTTCCGAGGTTGGGATGCCTAGGTCCTTGTTCCTGTTCCCGTTGCTGTGCCGGCAGAATGTTTTATAAGCTATGCAAAGTATCTAACGCCTGATATCAGGGCCCGAGTATCTGATGCTGGAGTGTGATGCTGTTGTTTTGATTGAAAGCATCTCGCAGCGGTTGCGAAAGTATTTCATATCTAATAAGGGAAATCACTGGAGCGAAACACCACAAACTATACAATAGATGTTGACAAATATCATTTGGCCTTAAACTTTGCCCAATTCACGGGGGACACACTCGAGATACTCCTTAGGCACACACTCTGCTTTGCCATTAATGGACAAGTTTATCTTCAATTTAAAAACTTTTGACATTGAGAAATAAAAGTTAAAAGTCTCCTCGCCATTCACTTTCAATTTGCATGGATGTGGTAGAAAAATGTTGATGATGATTTCACCGGAAGGAGACATTTTTTATTGACAAGGAAATGCTTTCTTCGGAAGGCAAACCAACGGCGGATGTAGTCAACTGTTTCCACTTCCACCTCTGACCTCCCCGAGCGCCGACATAAGATATATGAAAAATGTTATTGCCATCATTCTGAGGCCGGAGCCCAAGTTAAATTGAAGAACAAAAGTGTCCGGCTTAATCGTAGATGGCCGAAGAAAACTCATTTTGCCACACAAATTGTCGCCTTAACACGTTGTAAATTATGACAAAGGCTCAGGCTTCGGACAGGACATAAAAAGTAGACGGCCTGCACTTCTGGAGCAATGCTCACAGATACTCAAAGTAACCACAGCCAAACACTCATAAACACTTTATGACAGTGCCGCATGGGCCAGGTAAGGTAAGGAGTTAAGGGCTGCGGGCTCTGGATGCTGGACTTTGGATTCTGGGGGAAATGGGGTTGCACAAGGGGTTCAATCCGTTTCGAGTCCAGTGCTCACACACTGGGGAAATCAAACGAACACGGGACCGTATCGAAACCGAATGAGAGAATCCCCTTCCGCCCGAAAATCCCAGATGTGTCCCCCAACGGGCACAGCGGAGAAGTGACAATGAAATCAAACCGAGAACTGGGTGAACTGTGGGAGATCCATCTGTCTATCTGGGCAGAAGAGTGTGTGTCACGCTGCGGGCTGTTGGCCAAGCAAAGTCCAAAGCGAAATTGTTGGATACTTCGGGAGCTGGTAGGAATACCTTATCAAAAATAATAATGATAAAAAACTATTACAAATTTTAAACTAAGAAGGCTTAAAATAAGTACATACTTAAGTAAGTCATTACATTTAAATAAAGTTTAAGTATAACAGCTAATGAAATATTTCTATAAATATTTAACGTATTACAATGACATAATTTTATTTAAAAATAATCCCTACTTTCAAAAAAAAATAAAACAGACAAAGAAACCATACCCTATGTTAGGGTAAAAACCCACCCACAGAGAGATAGATTGAGAAAGAGCTAGGAGCCGGAGGCAAAACCACAGCAGCAAGTTCGGGCCTCGCCCCTGCGATTGCCTCACGCACGAGTGTCTTCATTGTGGGCCAATTTGTGGACCATCATCAAGTGAGAAATTTCCAATTTCCGAAATGTTCAATTGGCCAGCAAAACGGCCCGCAGCCACGGGGACAAGGCAACGGTCCGACTCCCGTACTTTAGCCCCAACCCAAAGCCCTCCAGGCTCCTTTGTTTGTATTTACATTTAGCGAGGTATTTTTATCAGTTGCCGTTTGCCAGATGCCTCGTATCTTCGATCAGGTAAAGAAATATATAGATTCTGCTGCAGCTTCACAACTATTTCCTTGTGCTTTCTTCTTTTTTTGTTTTTTTGTGGTGAATTTTCCAGCTTTTCGTTTGTTTTGCTTGCCCTGCACAATTTCTCATGCGGTTCAATTACTTGCCATTGCTGTTGACCTCCGTAGCCGTATCCGTTTGGCTTTGGCTTTTAATTGTCCTGCTCCGATGGTCCTGGGGGCTCCATTGTCTCTCCTGGCATTTGGCATGTAACTTTTGACCTACCCCGGCATCGTTTTTCGTCTAAATAATGCAAATTGGTTTGGGGCGTGAGTGTCGCATGAGCTGCGGCCTGTGTTTCGCATTGAGCTTCATTTGAATAATTGAATGTTGAGCCCCGAAATTAGAGGGAGCCGCCTGCAAAGAGCCTGTAATAATATCCTTGGATATTATCCAGCACATAATTACATTCCATGAGGCATTCTTGACGCTGTTTGTATAATATTCTATTTGGTAATTGAAAAATGACATGGCCAAGGTACTGATAGTATTTTAATGGAATTTTAATCGTTTTGTTTAGGTATAAAATGCTGTAAGGCCTTTTTAAATAATTTAAGATCAGACTTTAAATTAGGAAATATTCATGGATGCTATAGAAATCAATAGGTATTTTAAAACAATTTAAAAATGGGTCCAAAACAAATGTGCTCTGAATTTGGTATCTGACAAATTTTATGGCTTCATTTTTAATAAAATTTTAAAGGTTTTAAAAATCTTAAGAATATTCTTTTCTGTTCTCTTTACTTTTCTGATGAAAAAATCAATTTGAAGTTAAAAAACAAAGCAGGTTTTAGAAGAGGCATAGTAGTCGTATTTATATTTACATAATTTAATTTAATTTAATTAAAAGTAGTATGATTTTAATTTATTAAAATAAAGTCTCAGCTATAGCATACAGTCATCTATCCTAATGATTCACTTGGTAATTTTACCTTTTTTCCACCCGCTTAATTCCCATTTGGAAAGTCTCTACTGAGTATTTAATGAAAATTATTATCAAAGCTCTTTTTAACTTAAATGACAATTATTGTCGAGTGGAGAATACTTCAAAACACACAGATAACCCACACACACCGGCCCAACAAGTGTCACTCCGAGAACCCCTACACAGGAGCGACGACACCATCCCCGTCAGGAATTTCATCCTCATCAACGGCGACAAAGTCAACGACCCTCACTTTGGTTTAAAAAAAAAAATATATATATATGCGAGCTGCGTCAACAGTATTTATTTTTATTGACATTTTGTTATCCACCCGCCCTACCGACAAAAAAAAATAATAAAAATAAGAGCAAGAAAAAAGCGCGGAAAGCGCAACCGCTTGGGGAAAGCGGGAAAACCTCTCAGAGCAAAACCAAGGCAAGCGATTTACGTGACGAGACCGCGGCGGCCATTTAATGCCATCACCTCCTGCTCCTCCTGCTCCTCCTGCTCCTACCCTCCCCCCCATTTCCACATTTTCCGGCCAGCCAAAAGAGAAACGGAAAAACGCGGTGAGCACAAAGAAAAACGCCATTTTCCATGTTGGTCATAATGAATGCGTAAAAGTTTATTGCGCCAGCAGGGAGTGTGGGAAATGCAAGGGAATGGAAAATCAAGGGTGCTTGGGGGGGTGGCGAAAATGTGGGTGAGGGTGGATAAAGAAATGCCAAAGGAGCCGCGGGACAGGTGTGAGTGCCCAGCACAAACACACGAAATGATTCATTTTTGTCAAGCGACTTAAAGGCGGCGACAGGCGATTGTCCCGGTCAATCAGCTCAAGTTAAGTGATGGAATCGCGGCGCGTCTCCCTGGGAGTGCGGAAATACCTTCGGATGGATGGACACTGACTGATCGGGTAATGCAGAACTCCGCCTCAGTGGACTCTGAGTGATTCTAAAGCTAATGGAACTGAGTATCCGATTTCACGGCTTGCAAATGGGGTTGGGAAATTTTAACAAGCTTAAGCTTTATATATTTGTTGCTAAGGGTTTTCGTTTATAAATAAATCATTCAATATATATTTTTTAAAAATTATTTTTTAAATTTTTCTCAAAAGGATAATAGTTGATATTAAACTTGACGCTAGATGCTGCACTCTTCCTAATAGCCTTTTTCTAATGCATTCTAATGTCTTTAATTTTGCAAGCTTTTAAGCACTTTAATTTACATATGGATTCCTATAAGAAACCTGAAGTCTAAGACCCTTCGAAAAGTATACAAAATACTCAAATAATTAAAAGGTTCAAACTAAGTTCGAAATTGATCGATCTTTAAGGTTTTTGTTTTGAGCATTGTTACTAGAACAGATTTACTATATTTATCAAAGCAATTTGTCTTTCATATATTATATTCTATTATATCATAGAATTGACTATTATGTAAAAAAATTCTGAAACTCACCAAACAAATAAGCATTACATTTATTTTGTTTAATATTTTGATGCATGTTTTCAGCAAGAACAATCATTCCGCACTTGAGAATTCCTGGAAGAACGCCTTCAATAAAGTTTGTTGAAGTAGTTTCCGATAGACCTTCCCTATTCTATCCTCTTTGATTACATAGTTCCGTTGATGGAACTTTAATTTTGTATGTCTATGCCGAGTGTCGGTGGTCCTTCTGCTCGTGGCCATAAAACATAACCCAACGTTTGGCGATAACCATAAAATGGGCTTCCCTTTTCGCCGTTTTCCTTTGGGGCTTTGGCTTCGACTCGGGCGGGCGGCTTCCTTTTCCGCTTTCTCTCTTTTTTTATTGTTGTTTGATTTTGGCATAAAGGACGGATTTGGCAGCAAACGTTATGCATTTGGTTTGGTTCGGTTTCGGTTTTTGGGCTTGTCTTGGTTTTGGGTCTTCCTGGGGGTGTGAGGGTATTAGTAGGATTTGACCCAGGGATTGCTGTTGTTCGGTTTGCTTTGGGTTTGCTCTCGGGGCGTTTATCGTTTTCCTTACGCCCCGCCTCGATTTGCATGTCGAAGTGCGAAGAATGAAAGCCGGTGGCAAAAGCTTGTTTTGCCCTCTCAACGAGTGCCAGATTACGCATACGCAATGTGTGCTGCCATTGTATTACATTGTGTTATGTTTGTTTGGACAAATTATGCAAATCGCAGGGCCCCCGGGCGAGCGAAAGGAAATATACAAGTGGCAAAAAGCATTTCAACCAGGGAAAGGAGGATATCTTTCTTCTTTTCTTCATTTTTGTGGGGGGCTGGCACAAAAACAGCGATTTCCTGGACATTTCGCCAAGGCGTTTTCATTAAAAACACGCCCACATTTTTATGACTTAATTTGGTTTGCGTGTCGCCCGCATTTCCCCATAAACAGCTTCACACAATAAACTTGTTGACATTGCGCTCTGGTCCGAAAAAGTCAAACAACACTTCATTAGTAGCCGCATTTGTATTTGTTTATAACTTAATCTACCCAAAATGTCAACACGAAGCGCGCCTGGGAAATTTCAATGAGTCCTGGTCACGCACAGGACGAGAAAATTGGGTGGCCGTGGAGGGGAGGACCCGTTTATTAATAGGAAATGTGTTTAGACAGTGCTCATTTCATTTGTGTTCCTAAATTTCCCCGAGTTCATTTTAAAGCCGATCTTGGAATCTGTTCAACCTGAGTCGGAGTTGTCGTTGGGGTCATAAAACCCAGCCGAAAGATATATATGTATATATATGGGTATATATGGGTGATATATGTGGACGACAACTCGGCAGTTTATTGCAGGTACGTGTCTTGAATTATTGTCAACACTTTGCCAGGTCGGAGATTAACAAACGTTCACGTTCACGCCTGACGTTTGACTGCCTGCTGCTGCCCGTATCCTCGCTGGCGCATTTTCCTATTTTCTAGCCGTAGTATCCTCCGTATCCTGCGCCAGGAGCTTGCCTCGAAAAATTGATGAGCGTGTAAACATGTGTCTGTGCGCTTTTATTTATGGATTTCCATAACAATCCAGCGTAACATATGTGTCTGAGCCGTTGATTGAAGCACTTTGGTGGATGTTTGTCTAGCTCTTAAGTGTGTATAAACTGGGTCAGACCGCGTTCACTTGGTCTTTGGTTGGGTAATTTCTTAAAGTAAAGCCCAGGGAGTTAGCTAAGGGAGCCAAGGGTTCACGCTAAAGTGTTACGTGTTCTTTGGCTTTGGGGTCATGAGTTTGTTTACCTGTCGCTCTTCTTCTGACTTTTCAGTGCCTTTGTTTGCTCTTTAAAGTTGATTCACTTTATTTTAGAGTATGGTTTCATAAACCATTTTACCTAATGTTTACTTTTCTTTACTCTACTATTTTTAATTTTCATCTAATTTAAATTACATTAAATTATAGGTACTAATTTACAATCGAAGCAATTAACATATCAAATGCAAGTGCAACTGTGTCCGCCCCTCTTTGAGCCGAATACTTTCTTTACATAAAATATTAAAACATATATGAAGCAAGCCTTACTTTGCTGAATACCAAAGCATTTGTAGCCTTTATGAGTCTCTTATTGTTCACAAAGTTAAGCTTCTTTTAATCGCTCATTTTCAACTCTGATTAAATAATACGCAATTAACTTCACATATCACCTTTTAATTACCTCCTCGCCTGAGATAAATGAATTAAAATACATTTTAAATAACATTTATGTCACAGCCCCCGCTACAAAAGCCACAGTCAACGAAAGTCACTTTTTTTCTTGGTGACTCTTGAAAAGTTATTCCCACCTTTTTTTGGTGTGCGACTTCCGGGCCAAAGTTTTTTGCTTGGCTTGGCATAGTCTGCGTGGAATTAACATGGCCGGGTCCGTTGTCAACACGGCAAATGGTTCGGGTTCAGGTGTCAAAATTGTTTTGGCGAAAGTTTGTGGCTGCTTTTACGGCCACGCTTATTTTTGTTGAGCATTTCAGGCGCAGGCTTGAGATGTGCCGCAAAGCCAAACCCAAACCCTGTCACTGTCATGCACAGGAAGAAATTCTAAACAGCTTGGAAATTCAATAATTATGACGAGCTATATAAATTTCAGATTTTTCTGAAAATACTTTACCCTCTTTCTTCATTTTAAAAAAATATTATTTTTATAGCAAACTCAACACCCGATTTTCTCTGTCTGCAGTTACCTTGGCTAAGTGAAGTGGTGCAGGGCGACGACGTTGTCGCTTTGGATGGAAAAGTTCTGTGTTGCAACAAAAGCATAACTGAAGGCAAAGGAAAATATGGTGGGAATTTTTTAACGCTTCCAAGTTTGCACGTCGACGACAGCTTGCCAAAGGTATGGTACAAAGGGGTAGGGGATAGCGTAAACTATTACATAACACGCATTATACAAAAGGTGCCGCCAGGATGGCAGGTTGGTTGGTTGGAAGGCATGTGCCCGGGGAGAAAATGCATAAAAAGCGCATTTTATTATTTCACTCGAAACTTGTTTACGCAGTACTCTCTCTCCGCCGCCCTACTCCCTCTCCTTCATTATGATGTAATATGGTTTTAACATTATTTTTATTATAAATCAACAAAATGCACTCAACGCGACTTTCTCGGTTGACGCCGCGCCACCAACCTTTAGCCTTAAAGTGCCGGCAGTGAAAGTCCAGAGAAAAGTGCATGGGAAAAGGGTGCTGAAAAGGAAAAGCGAGCCAGTGGAAAAGCTGAAAAGGGGGGCCAGATTGGACTGTGATTTATTTAATGCTATTATAGTTAAGGGTTTATTACAGTGACGGTAACGGATGCGGTGTCGGAAGCCAAGAGAAATATTATGAGTATTGAGGGTTTTTTTTATTATAAATTCGAAAGTATTTTAATAATAATTTTAATTGTTTTATTAACACTTAAATTATATAAGTTTCCGTTGAGTGTGTGCTCCTTAATTTAAATTTAAGAACAGTTTTTCTTTTCTTTCCTTTGCAATGCTTCCTCAAATTCTTTACTGAGAGTTTTCAATTTTTTTGGTTGAAAACTATCCCGTTAAATGGCTTTTCCAACCGCTTGACAGCAGCGTGAAAGTACCGGGGCCACATTTATCTTTCGGCTATGTGAAACAACAAATGTCACAACTGTCTGTCAAGTCAACTGCACACCAAATGGAATATCTCCGGGGCACAGGACAGAATAGGACGCAGCTGCAATTTGCCCCTCCTGCTACTTCTGCTGCTGCTTTTCAAGGATAAAAGCAATGCCAGGTTTTTGCCGCTTCACACTTATTAATATTTTTGCCGCCTGAGTCGACGAGAATGTCAGTAAAATTTGTCAACTTCATCGCAACGCAGCGAAAATGTCTCAAGACGCCAAAAGTGAAAGTCCTGGCGCAATGAAAGTGAAGATGTGTGTTCATTAAGTGCAGGCAAGGAATTATCTGAATTGCAGGAAATTGAGAAAATTCACTGGGGTAGAAAGAAAAATTAAGGACACTAACGAAAAATACTTAATAAATATAAAGAAGTTGCGTCTTTAAACTATTTAATATTTTTATTTTAAGAATAGGAGCTGGTTTAATGGCAACTTTGAATAGTTCTGGGAAAGATTTACGCTTAAAAAATAGTTGTACTGGAAGCTGTTACAGTTGATCTCCCGGAATCCCTCCCAAAAAAAGCGTTTTGCGGTAACCACAGTATTTCAGCTTAATACAAATTGTTTATATTTAATCAAATTGTTTAACAATATTTCTTTCAGTGCAAGCATTCTCACACTCCTAGTTTATTGAGTTCAGAGAGTCAGAGTCGTCGCCTTCATCAAGGTGAGAGCTTTCGCATGCTGATTAATGCGACTTGTCATATTATTCACCCATTGTGTGTGCTCTGCATTTTGAATAAGACGCATCGGCATCAGCATCGGCAGGACCCATTATCCTTACACTTCTTGCATTGCAATTTCCTGTCCTTGGCTTCGGCGATTTGCATGCTGATCTCATTAGCACAAAACAAGTTCATCTGCTGCTCCCGGGGAAGCAACTGTGCAAGTGCACAGTGCATCATTTGCATGCAAATGTCGTTGGTAGGCCACTTCCCCAGGTTGCCCCTCTTTGTTTCCTTGCCTCCCAGGATCCCAGTTTTCCAGTTTCCACTCCCCCTCCCTGGTGTCCCGATTTTAGCTGGTTGTTCATTTTGCTCTTTGGCTCGCCTTTGTTGTGGCTTCGCCCTGGACTTGGCTTCCTCCCTGCAGCTGGGGAAAAGGGAAAGCCGGGCTCGGCTCTAGGGCTGACTGGGCTCATAAAGCAGAGCCACAGTTGCGAATGCCGTTGACACTTTAGCCAATATTCAGTGCACGCAGAAAAAAAAGCTTGGGAGGAGGAGTAGTGGAGTCGAGGAAGTGGCCTTTATGAAAAGTTTCTTTTTGCCATTCGGAAAACTTCTTGTTTGGCAATGACGCTGTCGTTGTCGGTTTTTATTGCCCTGCAAACGTGCTCTTTACCCACTCATTATGGACAGTTTAGTTGCACTTTTAGGGTGGCTCCCAAAATGGGAAATGAGCTTGCACATTACTTAAATTCCTTCTTACCAAATAAAACAGCTTTGTTTCTATTCTTTCTAGTACTCGACATTTTACAAATCAAAAGGTTTTGCTGAAAATGTAGTGGTTTCTTTATATTTTTACCACACAAATTTTGGGAGATTTTAAACATTGTTTTGATGATTTATAATCTTATATATACCTCAGCTAAATATAAATTCGAGTTCTTAGCAAGAATTCTCAGAATAAAAAAGAGCAAAATTCATCTTAAAAAACTTCTTTATTCACAGCATTTCTTGCATCGAGGCAATCCGCTTACAAGAAAGCACTGAAAGTTCAAAGAATTTTCTCAAATCTACGACTCCTGTTCTGGCCACTTAAAGACCAAATAAATAATGGCAAAGGTTGGAAGGTAGCTGGAGCATCCTACGGCATCCAAGCCCATTAAAGCAATGCGCTCTAACGCTTTCCCCAAGTACAATTAAGGATCTCAGCGAACGCCAAAAGCCATACGCCAAAATATATATATATATATTGTGGTCAGGAAACAATAAACAAAAAAAGTGGGCCAAAATGAAGAAGCAGGAACAACCTTTACAGCTGTAAACAGGTCCAAGACCTGGGCCCAAGGCCAAGTCTGTGGGGGGAAAAATAAACAAAAATGTAATTTGCGCCACTTAGCAGCCAACGAATGGACAGTGCCATTAATAATTCCATTTTTTCGGGTATTACCGCGGTGGCACAGATAATAAGGAAATATGACTTGACCGCAAAACAAAAAAAATAAATGCGAAATTAAAAACCTTCACAAAAACGTGAAACTGAAAACGAAGCGAGGTTTTAAAGGGAGCCAGCAGGAGTTGCAACTTGGAGAGAGTTTATCAGTTAAAGGAGGCGGAAATAACTTAAATTAATAAACATAAAAAGAAGGAAATTATTTAATATGAATAAGATTAAAAGAAAATCACAGACGCATTTAAAGTAACATTAAATTCAAAGGGAATCGGATTAAAAATTCATTAAAGTCCTACGTTTATGCACTTCAAATATTTTATGGATTAGGGAAAAGCTTAAATCCTATTATAAATAAATCTTTGAGGCGTAAATCTAAATTATTTAAGGGATATTTCGAATTTATTAAACAGTTATTCTTAGTTTATAAACCTTAATTTTTATAGAAAATCCCCTTCGTTTTGTTTGGTATTCTTGGCTTATTGAAAATCCAATTAAGGTGACAAACTGTCTGAATTTATGACATGGGGATCGCAAAGCCCCAAAGGACAAAAGGAGTTTGAGTGGGATTAAGTCACATATATATATTCGGGGGCGACCCTCATCCGCATGACATCCTTTATGCATATTCATGGGCAAAAAGGGCGTGGGATCATGAATTATGAAATGTAATTGAATGAAATTGAATAATGACGGTGACCGGTGTCAGTTGACAAGAAAAGTGAAATGCCAATGAGCGATTTATGGGCCAATTTCGATTGGATTTTGACAGCCGCAAAATGTCAAAGCCAAGCGAATGAATAATGCAAGGATGTCCTTTTCCCTCGTTGTATATATAAAGCCGGGGCAAAGGAATGTCCTTTGCATTTCGGCTTACTTTTCGATTATCATTACCCCCAATGCACTGGTGGCTACTAATATTTTTGGTGCTCGGCGCCACCGAAGGATTCCTCCAGGACCCGGACCTAGTGCTGGAGTCTGGAGACTATGGGGCTGTGCAAGAGCCGCTGCTCACTTCGCTGTTGCAAAGCCATTTCCTGCAGGAGTTCGCTCTGCGCCACAAGTACATCCCCCGGCTGACCCTCTTCACGTGCCAGGACCCAGGACCGCCGCAGATACCCCTGACCAAGACCCAGGCCAAGCTCCTTGGCGGCGCCTTCGCGGCTAAGAATGTGCAGCTGATTAAGAACCTCTACCAGAACGAGCTCTTTGTGCGGATTGTGCAGCTGGATGAGCTGGCTCAAATGACGCCGCAGCCGGGGGGCGGTCGGCGCCCGGGCAGTGGGCCATCCGGAGGATTCAGCCAGACGCCCAGCCAGGCCCAGAGTCTCGCCGAGTGGTTGGACTCCGTGCTGCAGATGGAGGCCCTCAGGCAAATTGCAGTCGTGGATCTGGCATGCGGCTCCCTTAGCCGCCGATTTCTCGAGTTGGTAAGAGTTGGTGGGAAATGCGGTGAGAGTCGGGCGAAGGGCCTCTCAGCCTCACACTCGCGGAAAACTGCAAGTATATTTGGGATTTTAAGTGAGTGAAAAGGGTAGAAAATCTGGGATAAGGAGGAAGTTTAATTAATAAAATTATACAAATATTTACTTGTTTTTAACCTAATTTGTTAATAACTAAAAATTTTACCCAGCTAGACAAACTTTTTAGTTGAACCCAATGAACCCAGTAAAAAAATAATCACAAATAAATGACTCATAAAGTAGTGTTACCTTAATTAAAATCCCTTAAATAAACCCCATTTTGTTAAAGTGCACCAAACGGCACTCATCGTCTTGTCAAGTCCTGCCTAGTCCGCTTATTAAGTGCTCAAGTACAATCGTTTCAAAGGCTTCCACCAAGATGCTCTACAGCGAGAAGTTTCACTGGCTATTGATTGAGGATTTCGCCTGGCAAGGAAGACTGTCGACGGTCTTGGAGGAGGCGGAGGAAGAAAAGCCGACTGGACAGAACCTACAGGCAGCAGACGATGAGGAGGTGCCCTCCATTGAGAGCTTCTTGGGGGGCATGAACCTGTACATGAACACCGAACTGACACTGGCCAAGCGAATGTCAGAGGCAGCCCACTACACGCTGTTCGATGTCTGGTAAGTGATTAAATGTTAAATTTTTACTTTATTTAGGAGATTTAAGTTAAAGTTTAAGTTTATTAAATTCTTTGTTTATTTTAGTGCTAAAAAAAGCACTTCTTAACTTGATATATCTTTTAATAAATCAATAAAAACCCCTATCCATATAACAAATATTAGAGTAACTCATACAGCACCTACTTCAACCCTGCCAAGAACTGACAAATGTCTTTCATCTGGCTCAAAACTTCATGGAATCATGACAAGCTATCATTTCGTCCAGCAGTTGACCTCAAAACCATTCAAAACCCAAGCCATTCCCTTGCAATGCCATCAACACATCAGCCATAATTTCCCAGCTGTCGACTTCCCGGCTGCTAATTCCCACAACGACTTGTTCTCCCCGTTTTTCGGATGCTCGCTTAGGAACCCCGGACTCAACTACGGCGGACACGTCAATCTCACTGAAATTGGCAGCTTCTCGCCGTCGGAGGGAATCCAGCTGCATGCCTGGTTTCGGACCACGTCCACAGTGCGCCGTCGGATGGACATGCAGCATGCGAGGGTTCGCTGCATGGTTGTGGTGAGTCGTCAATGTCCTTGGAGGGGGAACTAGAATCCTTCATCATACAAAGAGATGCTCCACTCAAAAGAATGAAGGGGAAAGTAACCATGAAACTAGGAATCGTTTATCAATATTTATCATTATTTCTTCGCAATTTCTGAACTCCTTTTTGCCAGTGCCTTATGATATCTAACCCATTTCCGACAGGTGACCAACAAAAACATGACGGGCACCCTGATGTACTATCTCACGCACACGGTATCCGGCCACATCGACACCATGAATCGCTTCAACTTCAATCTGCTGATGGCTGTGCGCGACATGTTCAACTGGACGTTCGTCCTTTCGCGGACCACATCCTGGGGCTATGTGAAGAACGGGCGGTTCGATGGCATGATTGGAGCTCTCATTCGCAACGAAACGGACATTGGTGGAGCACCGATTTTCTATTGGCTGGAGCGGCACAAGTGGATCGATGTGGCCGGCAGAAGTTGGTCGAGTCGTCCTTGCTTCATCTTCCGGCATCCGAGGAGTACGCAAAAGGATCGCATTGTTTTCCTGCAACCCTTCACCAACGATGTTTGGGTCCTGATCATGGGTTGTGGCATTATCACGGTCCTTATTTTGTGGCTTCTGACAACAATCGAGTGGAAACTGGTGCCGCACGATGGTTCGGCTTTGATTAAGCCCAAGGGAGGAGCACCACCGCCGCGTCATCATTACCAGCACCAGGAGCAACATCATCAAGAGGCCCAGGAAGTGCGCCCCATAACTGCAGCCTCGGTGGTACCAATTGAAGAAAAAGTACCGGAAGAGAATGAGGATACCACCACGCCCATCGATGCTGGAACTCTTTGGCAACGGTGCTATTTGAAACTCAATAAATACCTGAAGGAACGCAAAGCCAAGCAGAATAAGTCCCCGGAACGAGTAGGCCTCTTCCTCGAGTCGGTCCTCTTCTTCGTGGGCATCATTTGCCAACAGGGTCTAGGGTTCTCAACCAGTTTCGTTTCGGGTCGCTGCATTGTGATCACCAGTTTGCTCTTCTCATTTTGCATCTATCAGTTCTATTCGGCCAGTATTGTGGGTACTCTGCTGATGGAGAAACCAAAAACCATCAAGACTTTGAGTGATTTGGTGCACAGTTCGCTGAAGGTGGGAATGGAGGACATACTCTACAACAGGGATTACTTTTTGGTGAAGTTAAAAAATACTAAACTAATTTATTTATTTTAATAAGATTCAATTTTAATAGCACACCAAAGACCCCGTTTCCATGGAGTTGTATGCCAAAAAGATCACCAGCTTGCCAACCACCAAAGAAAATGAGGCCGATGAAGATGAGCCTGTGGATGCGGCACCTTCTTCTACAGATCCTGCCAAGTCCTACCGCGATATAGTGCACAGTCATGAGACAGGAGCCCATGCCAAGGATAACTCAGCCAGCAATTGGTTAGATCCGGAAACGGGTTTGCGTAGAGTCAAACACGAACGTGAGTTGGGTTTAAAATATATTTCAATTTATATTAAATAATTTAGTTAATATATTTTTATTTATAACTTGTCTCGCTTAGGCTTTGCCTTTCATGTGGATGTGGCTGCCGCTTATAAGATCATTGCGGAAACCTTTAATGAACAGGAGATTTGTGATCTCACCGAGGTCAGCATGTTTCCGCCACAGAAAACTGTGTGCATTATGCAAAAGAATTCGCCAATGCGGAAGGTTATCTCCTATGGGTGAGTGCTAAAAGAGAAGAATTCAATTTACACATTTTTATAGGTTTATTTATGGCATTAATTAAGTTAAAGAAATTGCAGTACTAATTTCATTTAATAAATTTACAAAAAAGCATTCAAGTAGCAATTAAAATAGGTCATGGTGAGACTACAGATAATTACTCGTCCATGCCAGTCAATAAATGGTTTTAAATTATAAAATGTAATTCAATTACTGCAACTAATAATGGTTTTATACTTTTCGTAACATTTTAATTGCCCTTAATGACCCTCATCACCGCACAACCCTTAATTATATTTAAAAACAAATGTTTCATGCTGGAATTTTCCAATCAAACCACTTTAGATTGCGCAGAGTAACCGAGACGGGAATCCTGACATACCACTTTAATGTCTGGCACTCGAGGAAACCCCCGTGTGTGAAGAAAATTGAGACCTCGGACCTGCATGTGAGCTCCGAGAAGGTTTCACACTTAACTTTTCCTACTGCGAAGCTCTACTAATTCCAGGTCGACATGGACACCGTGAGCTCTGCCCTGTTGATACTACTCTTCAGCTATGGCATCACACTCCTGATACTGGGCGTGGAGATCCTGTACTCCAAGTGGCAGTATCGCATCGTAATCAGGCTCAATTGAGTGCGATGGAGGAGGGCCTTCAAAGCGATTCAATAAAATGCAAAAGCAGAGATTATACTTTGACACTTGAGATCAAGCGGAATTAATTGCCGTGGAGGAAGTTTTCAGTTCATTTTGAATGCTCGCTTTCCGTTTCATTAGCTCGCCACAAAGGGAAAATTCGATTTGCGCCCCAGACGACGACCATGAACGTGTCAAAAGGTAAAAGTTTAATTAAATTAAGTTCGTGGCGCGGCAAGAGGGAGCCCGATTGCATAATTAAATTGTGCAGTTGCTCAAACTTTTTCGTTTGTAATGTCTGCCAGACAAGAGGATTGATTTAATCCCATAATTAAGCGAATTAGAATTTATTGCGGTCTCCGGGGAGGAGCTTTATCTCAAGTTTCGGGCAATCCACCGTCTGCAAATAATGCCACAAGATGGTTAAATTGTTTCTCCCCCCAAATGGAAAATGCCTCGCAGCGGGAAATGGCGGAGAGAGTGAGAGAGTGAGTCTATTTTAGCCACAAACGAACTACAAAATATCCATTAAGATAACAAGTTTTTCAGTAGTTGTAACACAGTTTTCCGTCCTTTTATCGCTCTCATATTCTTTTTCCTTGCTTGTTCTATGCAGTTTCCTTGCCTTTCACCAGGAGGCAAGGCTTCTTCATAAAAGTTCTCGTCCTGTGTGTCCTGGTCCTGTGTTATTTTGGCACTTTGCCAAAGTGCCGCTCTTAGGCATTTCATTCCCTGTTTCTCTTGTTTGTTTGTTGAATTTCTTTTTCCAAAGGACTCGTCGTCGTGGCTTCCTTGGTCTTAGGCTGAAAAGCCGCAACAAGCATCAAGTCGCTGGGAAATCAATTACAAGTCGTGAAAATCTGTAAAGCGTTCCCGAAACTTGTCAACATTTTCATTTAATGTCCCTGCTCATTAGGAGTGACCCAAAGCGAAACAAAAAGAGTGGTAAATGCTCGATGGAGTTTCTGGGTTTTCTGGTAACATGGCTGATTGAAAAAGTTTCCCAGACATATGGGTTTTCCTCGGTTCTTTCGGTTCGCTTCAGTTGGCCTTAGTTTTGGCTTGGTTTCGGGCTTAATCCGTTCAGTTTGGTTGTACGTATTTATCCACGCAGCCATAAGATGCAATTTGGTTGCCGCCTCACTTCGTCCACGGTGACAATTAAATTGTTTTGGCTTTGTTTGAGCAGCAAATTGTGCAACAAAACTTTGGCGGTTGCCAAGAAAAATAAACAACAAAAGGAAACTGCCAGGGAAAGAGAGAGCAGTGCCGAGTGCGAGACCTGCAGGAGCCGTGCCATAATTAACAAAAGCGCTCAGCAGGGCGCGTAATTTTGCCCGCTTTACCGCCAGCGTGATGCTGCACTGAGGAAAATACTAGACAAATTTGTGAGTCAGACTACATTTTTTATAAACCTTAATTGTTGTGAATTTCTAAGTAACTGAATTTAATCGATTAAGTCAAAAGAATATGTTGTAAACATAGCTTGAAACCATTTATCCTCAAATAAGTAACTAAGAACTAAGGTAAGTAAATACTTTAAATGTTTATTAAAATTATGCTGAATTATATAGCAAATTATTTAAAAAAGACTTGATATACTCGAAGTAAACAAATTAGTATCACATTTCTTCCTGTGATCCCACCAAATTGATGCTCTCTCCCCTTCTGAACTCAGGGCCTTGGCCAGAACCAAAAAGTTTCCGCGCAAAGCCAAACTAAAGTAGTTTCCCCAAAGACAGAGCCGGGCCAGATCGGGTCGAGATTGGCCAGCGGAAACAGTGCGGGGTTTCAGGAGCTGAGAAGCATATGCTTTGGGGCTTGTGTCAAAGTGTGAAAAACTTTATGCGTCTTAATTAAATTTTATATACAGCGCAGGGAAGAAATTATGCGCCAAAATATTGCAACAGCTCCCACAGAGATCCCTCATCCGCCCCTCAGTGCAAGGCAACTTTTCAAAAGTGACAGCTGCACTGGATTGGGGCCTTAAGTGCGGGAGCTATGGGGGAAGTCGAAGGTCTGGCCGCGACTTGACTTTAAGCCAACCAATTAGGGCAAACTTAGAGGATAATGGAGTGCCTGATTATCAAGCTTATTCTGCCTTTTTATCTCCGCTTCGTGGGATAATTTTAACGGCAAACTGAAGGTGGAAAAGTTAGGCAGGTGAATAAAATATACATATGTATGTATACATATTAAAAAAAAAAAAAGGTAGAAGGAAGGAAAAGCATTTTATTTAAATTAAAGTGAAAGCCTATCATATATATTCTTATAGAATTTAAGCCTTTTTAAGGCCTTAACTATTTTCCTCATCCAATTATATTATTTTACCTTATTTATTTTCTTAATCTATCCCTACTTGTATTTCATATTCAATATTTACCTCTGCTAATTAACTTTCCTTGTAAGCCCAATGAACTAAACAAATTTGGACAGAATTCGTGGTATTTCTGGATTCTCATTATCATTCCGAGCGCATAAACGCCAGAATGTGTGTGACATACATTCGAGGAGTAAATGGGAAGAGTTTTTGGGGAGGCAAAAATCCCAGACACATGCCCAATTTTGAGTGTCACAGAACAGATTCTTGTGTCTGGCTTCGCAGGAGTTGGAAATGCTGAACTGAGATTTTGCTAAAAACCCAGGAGGTTCCACTTCAAATAATAAAAAAATATGAAAACACGAAAGCATACTCAAGGTTCTGCTTAAAGGTTAGTATATATAAAAAAAAAAAATATATTAATATATAAAAATCCCCTGAAACCAAATTCTAACCCAACAAAAATGGGAAACTCACTTAATTGCTTTAGTTCGAGTTGGCTTAATTAATACAGAGGTTCGTGGAAGATAAATTATTCCAGGACATGCTCATAATTGAGGTCCATTCAGGGTCCTCGTGTAATTTAATGTTTCTACAATTGCTTTTTGTGTCTGATTCATTTCTGTTGCAACTAATTCCCCCAACAAGTTGTAAACTTTAATGGCATTTTGTAGCTATATATTTTTTTTGTTGTGGCTTGCCTTTTTCGATTTGTTCATAACAGTTGACAACAGTAATTTATGATTATATTTTTTTTTGTATTTGCTGCGCTGGCGGTTTGGCCAGTTGCCAAACAATTTTGTTGCTTTTTTCATAAACCATTTTTTATCAGCTCTGCAGGTGGAAATGGAAGGTGAAAATGTTAGTTATGGGATTGTTAACTAATGTACGAATGCATTAGTTCTAGTGATAGTAAATATTGAATAAAATGTGTGCAGCTTTTACCGGAAAAGCTTTCAAATGTTATTTAAACGATTTGGTCGATTGCCAACTTTCAGACAGAAGTCAGACACAGATAAAGGAAAATAGACAGCGGCGAACATCATTAATACGCATTATTTACATTTTATCAAAAGTTCAAAATCGATCAATTGTCGTTTATTCGCTTTCAAGTTGGGTCCTTTCATCTGTGAAAGTTTCTCCGTTGCTGGAAAATTTCTTTTCCTACAGTTTTTTCCTTCTTTTCTTTTTGAGAATTTCGTCTAGCCGATGGCACCGGAAGTTGCCAGGCAGCAGCAGCGCAAACCGGAAAGAAAAGAACTAAAAGAAAATCGAAAGTTTTGATTTATAATCGGACAAGTTTAGAGCTGCGTTCGATTCAGTGCGGCTGCTGTTGCATTTCTTGAGTTGTCTACCGACTTGGAAGGGGATTTTCCTGAAGAATGGAAATGGTAAGCGGAAAACTTTATTGCCGGATTCGTGTATTTAATTTATTTACAATATCATCCGCCGACTTTATTGTGAGCTGTGGGGCTCAGGTGTTGAATGGTCGTTGCCCAGGCCTTAAGCCCAATAAATTTCAATTAAAATGTCAACAATTTGCGGAACAGCGACAAGATCTCTTCCACCGACTTGTCAGACAATATTTTCCCACAGCTATATGTATGTTTATATATTTTCCGGGGAGGATTTATCGCCGCCATTTGCTTATTGACAGCTGGGAAAGTGAGCGTGACATGATGGAAAGTAATCTAATGGAGAGGATAGCCCAGCTGACTCAGGTAATTCATCATAAATATGCACAGACAATCCCGTATACACCCCTCACACCTGTGGCTGTCGTCAGTGGAAGTCATCAATCTTCTAAAAGGCAAGTCGGCTTCCCCTTTTTCCTGCTGCCCCATTTTCTATTGGGAGGGAGAACAAAATTTAAATAAATTGTACTAGGAATCGTTGTTAACTGAAATGCATCCTGGCAAGTTGAAAAATGTTAAAGGAAACGAAACTCGATATTATTAAAAGACAACTCTTTCGCTTATAAGAACCTTATTTGATGTATTTTAATATTTTTTGTTGCAAAATAACTATTTTTTAATATTTCCTAGTGCGAAGAAATTTAAAACCACAACCCAATATACTATTTATTAATTTAAAGTTGTATTGTTAAATAGGCTTTTTACAATACGTTCAAGAACAATTATAATAATGTAACCTTTAAGATGGACTTGCTGCTTGTTCCTAAGAAATTCCTTCAAAATATCAAAAATATTCTTTCTATTTTCTATGCATGAATTTTCTCAAGCATAAATTGTTTTTTAAAATATTCCATAAATATGTAAAAACTTTAAGCTTTCTTTGGTACAAGAAACACCAGTTAATGCATCCCAAAAATAAAGGTCAAGGCCAAGTATACATATTTTTTTATAGAAAAAAAAACTGCTGGCACACAGCGTGACCCTCATCAAAGATATTTCTAGCTTAAAAATGCAGCTGTTTTTTCTGCTATTTTTATTCTGTAGTTTATATTTTTCGAAAAGCCGCATCAAATCGTTTTCGGTCTTCAAAAAAAGAGGGAAAGCTGTGTGTTTTGCCGGCCTTTGAGCATAAAATAACATGCAAAGGGAAGCTGTCACTGTGACGACCGAGCACTTTTGATAAGCCGCCCAAAAGGCAGAAAGCGGTTAAGAGGGTGCACTGGCCGGCTGGAAAAAGAAGGGAGAAATAGAAATAGCGAATCCTAAAATGTTTGAAATTGAAAAGCGCTTTGGGGGCTCCCAGACTGAAGTGGTTAGTTTGCGTCCTTTGGCTGATGAGTGCGTTCACTTGATTGCCGGCTCCCGTTTACAAACTCCTCGTTCGCCCCTTAACCGTTTCCCGTTTTCGAATCCTGCTCATCCCCGTCCAACTTGAAACGAGACTTAATGACACAAAGCGCACTAATTCAGTGGACCACTCCAGCTGCCAGTCAATTTCCGCTCGGGATTCTAGGCTCCTTACTCCCTTTTCCCCCGGCGACAAGCGAATTATTGTAATCCACTTGAATTTCAATTGGAACACACACAAAAAACAAGAGAAAATTGCCGAACAAAATGCAACGAGTGCAATTATCGGGGATTTCCTGGTTTGTTGAATGCCTCGAAATCTTGTAATTCACAGCGGAAGGAGATATTTTAGAGTCCTTTGCAGGGGAAACGACTTCAAAGTATCCTGTATTAAAATTACACTTTTTTTATTCTTTTAAATTACCTACCAAAGATGAATGGGAATAAATAGTTCCTAGAACTGAAAGTACTTTAATTTAAAAATGTATTAAAAATATATACTACCGTTTGATTATAAAAAATCAAATGAAATATAAAACATTTAAGAAGTTACTAAGGTAGCAAAACTGTTCATTTTACTTTCACAAAAAGAATTCTTTGCAAATATTTTAGATATTTAATCATTGTCTTAACCAACAAGCAACAAATACATGTGACAACTGTTTTAAATAGCTCTCAACTCAACTTCAGTTCCATTTTGTATTACAAAATAAAAACTTTGAAAAGAACATTGAATGTTGTGGCAACTTCACTCCAAGTGTTGTCCGAAAGTCAGGCACGAAAATGTCATTTCATGAATGCGCAATAAAAAGGTTTATGCCAGCATTAAGATATACAATATTCAAATGAAACGAAAGTCTGGCCAGAAACTTTTGCCAACTCGAAATGCGACTCATGGGCATTCAGGCTCAGATACAAGATACAAATACAAGCCAGGCGGGCACTCAGGGTGTACAAACTTAAGCTGACGACTTGACCACCAATGGGAATACGAAATTCGAAATGTAAAACAAAAGCTGCAAATCCGTAATGATAATTCCACGATTATGCTGTGCTTATGGCCGTAGTTTTTGTGTTTGTTGTCCCTCAAAGGGAGATTGAGCGTGGGGGACAACAGGCAGCATCAGAGCAAATATTGTTCGAGCGACAATATTTATCTTTTGCCTACGCTTAACACGTATACGCCCCCATGGTAATTGCTGCATAATAAACAAGTCGGAATCTCTACGGCAGTCGCCGCTCGTCTTCCCTTTTGTTATTTGCATTGTCATTTGTTGAACAAAAGCGCTCTCCACTTGCCTGTGGGTTTAACTAATAAATACTACAATACGGCCGATGGAAATGAGGAGAGAATGCTATCCTTGGTCATATATTCAATTTACACACACGTCGGGCAAATGGTCAATGTTGTTGAGTCAACAATAAACCAAAAACGAATGTAGTTTCGATTGCAGATTATATGCATGTTGAGTTGGATTTTCTCTATGAGAATTCTTTTCAAAAGCTTGAAACTTGTAATAGATGGGGCTATACCATAATACATAATATTAATAACAACAAATATATATAAAGTAAAAACTGAACTAAGAACAAAAATATTAAAGATATGGAAATTAGCATAGAAAAAATATACATTTCTAATTTTCAACTGTAAGGTTTGTTACAAGTTTACACACACTAAGCACTCATCTAAAGCCAAGGTGTTTATTCACATTTCTTAGTTAAATTTTCAAATGTACTTGTTTTTTCTTATAGTAAATTAACAGATTTCTTGATAGTAACAATATATCCTTCCCAATTCAAAACTTTCAATTTAATTTGCATTATTCCGTCTTAACTATTATCTTTGTGCAGTTTTTTTAGCTGCATTGATTTAGATGCCACGACCTTTGGCGCAGTCCTTCAAAACTGCCCAAAATTACTCGCACGTAAAACAATAAATTTTCATAATATCCAGAGCCGCCCACACGTGTGTGCTCTGCCGGCACTCGCAACCCCCAAAAGGGAGGCAGAAGGAGGCCACGTGTAAAGTGCAGAATTGCAGCATCAGCGAAATGGACCAAGTCGGCACATCGTCAGTGGCAGACACACCAACTGAGGGATGACTAAGGGGGCTAGAAAGGGTAGGAATACATGCTCCGCACAGGACACAGGACGCGGACATGGGCAGGGAAGTGGGCATGGTCGGCCAAAGATTACCGTTATTTGTATGCAAAGCAGCAGGCCAAAAACCAGCAACACTGCAGGTCCTGCATTCACGAAATGCCATTCAAAGTCTGGCCCCAAAACCGGGAGAGTGGATGGGAAATGGAACCGGCAACGGGAATGAGGGGATTCAGGAAGCACGGCGCAACACGATGGGGAACGTGTTTCAATTTTTATGACATTTCAATGCAGTTTATGTCAGCGAAACGGGTTCAAAATGGCCAAAAAGAGAGCGAAAGACACCGAAAAGCTCGTTACAATTTTGACAATTCAAATTTGCCCGGGGGCAAGAAATATGTATATGCTCTCGTACATTTTCCCTCCAACATATCTCAACATATTATTCCTGGACAGTTTGTAACAATTCAATTGAATTGTAAAAAATGTTCGAAACAAAAATAAAACCCGAAAAAAAGAGGAAGAAGAAAACCCATCAAGTGTAAGGCCTTGCGGTAAGGAGCAGAAGGATTGCGCATACGCCATGTGGTGTCTGAAAATTCCATTTATTTGCATTTCAAAGGCATGGCAAAGAGTTCGCCTAGGTCTGCCTCATTATTTATGAAATGAACAACCTGCCAAAAGCCCCCAGTTCGAGTGAGAGTGAGAACCTCTATGATTTATTTATGAGACGTCAGCAGGTTGCCCCTTTTCACGAGCTCCTTTTGTGAGCTAGCTTGTGATGAACCTTCATTTGCCGGCTTGTGCACCTAATGTCAGGGCGTTAAAAACACAGGAGTTTATAATTAACCAAAAGTTGAGTCGATTGCAGTCGCTGAAATGACAAAGAAATAATTTCTTAAGGGGGAAATGATGGCTGCAAGGGACAAAAGGAAATAACAATCAACTTATTTAATTAAATAAATTACCTTTATAACTGGGAGTAAAATAAACAATTGAAGAATATAACAAAAACAAACAATTACTCTTCTATAAACATTTGAGAAGAGTACTTTTTCATATGAGATTCTCACACGATAAAACTGGAATAAGCAAGACATAATTCTAATTATTCCCGTATTATAACCTCCAACATATTGTTTCCCTCTATGCGTGCAACCTTAACTCCCATCTTATTACCAGTTATATTTCAGGACCAGTTTAATGACTTTTCCCATGACTAAATCAGAAGTTATATCCCGAAAAACTTCACCATCACACGCTCATTAAAAGCACATTAGGCTAGTGAGCAACAAATGTCGCTGATTCCACTTAGCCTATCAGTCATCGGGTTAATCATATATATGAGTGGCTGCCATTATTATTCATTTTCAGCTTATATATGGCACCTGTCCGGGGAGCCGAGAACAAAACTCGAAATTCTGGCCCATCAGGAGGCTAAACTTAAGTGTGGCCATAAATCCTTTCGGGGCCTCTCATCAGGGACAGAAGAGACTCTCGGCGGGCACGTGACTCTCATGTCGAGCCATCCCTATGTACTTATATCCATATAGAACGGGTCTGGGGCTCCCGGAGTGATAAATTAACGCATTAAAGCCGTAGCTGAGCCCCATCCAACCGTCTCGCTGCTTTTAATAACACAAATTGCAATCGAATCCGAAAAATAAAGCGAAACGAAAACAGAATGCGAAATGAGAACCCCGAAATGTTAACTCAATTTGTGGGGGCCTTGGCTTAATATATATATATAGGGGCTGGAGGCCAACTTAAAGCATGAATATTAAAGCCAAGACTCCCATTAAACATTAACAAGTGACGTCGGAGACGTTGACTCTCCGCAGAGTTACAGAAGTCCAAAGTTAGATACAGTCACCGAAAGTTGCAGCAAATAAACAGGAACTGGTGGACTTTAAAATGTCCTCTTACAAGAAGGAAATGGGTATACACTGGAACTTTAAACAAGGTAATGTAATGAGAATTCTATTTTGACACAATGAAAAAGATTTTAACAGGGAGTATCTTCACCCTTGTCAACCTTATTAACATACCTTTTAAAGTGATTTTATATAAAATCAAATTAATTTTAAATATGAAAGCAGGATTTAATTAAAAATTTAAAATTTATACTATTGTACAAATAATTTATTGGTTTGTTTTATATATATTTTTTAAAACCCTTTCAAAGTCCAACAATTTTGTTATAAATGTGCCCAAAAATCCAGAGGATGCTACAAATAGTTGCCTTGATCAAATAGCAGTTACCGAACCGTACCGAACTGTCCCCTTCCGTGTGCACCTGTGTGCAATGAAATCGAAATCAAAGCACATCCATCCAGCAAAATGGACAAACAATGAAATAGTTGGGCAAATGTAAATACCACCTGAAGAAGCACACGAAATATATCAATAGTAGGGCTAAGCAAAGTTTAACTGCCCTTTTTTGGAGAGGAGAGTGCGGGTCGCCAATTGCTGCCAAGTTTTCCACTTGATGCAGATCGGAAAAGGATGGGGGAAAGGGGAGACAGGGAAGACAGGGGAAAGATGCCCGCAGGAGGCAACCAACATCTGCCTGGTTTAGTGGAAAACTGATTGACGCCATGTCTTTTGATTTCCCTCGTGTGGCGCAGCAGCCACGCACTGGAGAAGAATGAATGGGCCGAGAAGAGGCGTATCCTTTTGGCCACGGGTCCGCGTGTGACACTCGATGTGGGCATCACTTGATGAACCGAAAGTGGGTCACACCTCTCCATGGGAGGCAGAACGAAAAGGATGTAAAGTCCATAGTTGAGTCATTTATTGGTTAAAGGTTTACAAGTGATTGTAAATTGTTTAAGATGTGGATTAAGGTTCAAATTTTTTGTTATCGGAATAGTTCAAGTTTAATAGGAGATGTCAAAGGATATTACTTTACTTTGAAAACCAATTTCAATTAATTAACCTTTTAAGGTTTCCATTTGTATCATCCTTTTAAACACATTTTAAAGATAATCGTTAAAATTTTAAGTTCAGTCTTAAATATTTTTGCACTCTACGTTTATTCTTTTGAAAACTTTTATAAATTTATCACTAACCTTCTCAATGCCAGAATTTAATCCGCTTCCCACAATAATCTCTCTGAATTAGTTATGCCCCACACAGATCCTTTTACACTCCTTAAATTCGGTTTAATTGTGAACCATATCTTTGTTGCACTTTGATTAAATAAAACTAACAAGTTTAGAATTAAACTCCATACAACATAAAATCAATAGAAAATGTTGGTTTTAAATCCAGAATTTCTCGGCCAGAGGGGGCATGCATAATCCTATTGTGAAGCTAAACTGATAAACTATTGAAATGTTCCATAAATAAGAGATACAAAGATACAAATCAACGAGCAACTTGTTGCTATGAACTACGTTTTTCCATCGCTCTGCTGCAAATTGATGAGATGCAAATTCAATAAATCAGGCTTCAATTTGCACATATTTTGTAGCAAAGGATCAAAAGTGATTCGCACTATATACACATATATTCTCAACATCTTCTCCCCCTAATTTGCAATATATATTTGCCTGAAACTGAAATGATTCCAATTTGTAAAATGACAATGCCCGAAGGGATTTTCGGCGGAAAAGCGAAAGGAAAAGCCCAGTCATCTTCAGGATATTAACACTTTCCCCCTCTTCGTCCCGGCCCTGCCTTAATGGATAATGTTAAGTTGCGTCTAATTGCATTTGCATATTTTGATAATATTCCAAAGCGGGGGAAATGAAAGTGGCAAATGCATTCTCCATCCGAATTTGTGCGCTTAATGCGGATGAAATCGGGAAATTCAATGGAAAAGGGAGCAGAGGGAGCGGGGCAGGACAAAAGGAAATTCCTAAGCTGCCAACGGAAATTTAATTGCATCGAGTAAAGAAATCCCATTTAATTATGGCGATTAACCGGAATTATTTATTAGTTTTAGCCAAATGTGTGACATGTGCAAACAATTAGTGATTAAATCGCCTGGCCAAAAAAGGAAGCAACAATATCTTTGACTAATTAGCTGTGCGGTGGCCTTAATTTGATACAAATCAATGGGGAATATGTTTTGTACATCGAAATCTGTGCCTAATAATTATAGTCACGTATTTAATTATTTATAATTATATTATTAGGTATAGGTACTCAGAAATAAGGTCTAAGTTTATCGCATCAAATTACGTATTCTATTTGTTATTTAAAATATTTGTATAATAAGTATTTGTAATATATGTACGTATGTATTAAATAGATTACCATCTCATGAGTATCATAAAAAACTACGATTTACTTATTAAGTTACCCTATAAATAATTGTACACTTTTTAACAATCTAAGCAGTATTCTAATAAGACGCGTATTAAAATTTAAAGTCTCAACCTAATTAAAAAACCAAATTGTCAACGATTTTCAATTTAGATTTTAATGCTCTTCTTAAAAATATATATGTATATTTTGTATTTTTATTTTATTATGAATGTATGTATGTATAGTATGCTCTGTACATATATGTAAAACCCACTATTGACATTAATTTTACCCATGCAGTGGCGACCCAATCGGAATAAACGTTCGTGTAAACGGTAATGACATGGCGCTGGCATATCGTTTTCCTTAATTTTTAGCAATCTTTCAAAAGGGAAATCTTATTATTTAAAAAAAAAAGCAATAATAAAGACAATAAAGACAGCACTTTTTGGGATGATAGTTTGAAAATATAGATAGAAATCTTCGATGGATTCCTTAAAAAATGCGGAAAAAAGCCAAAACATTATATGAAAAATCCAGAACTGCCGCTTCCCGCAATTCTCAATTTTTTCCCACGTCTGAATTTAAAAAAAGCCAAATTTGACGGGGAAAAGGCTAAAGTGGCAGCCTTGACTACAATTTTTGTTGAAAATAGCAACAAAATAGCAACTGTTTGTAAAACAGTCAAAATTATTTATTAAAGCTATCGCAAAATCACCGAAAATGGCAGCCAAGGTAGCGAGCGGCACGAACAAAGTGTTCCAGAACGTGAGTATCCTGTGGATGAATCACCGAAAGACAGCTGGTGCCGATGAAGTAACCTCACTTTGTGACTGTTCCCCCGGTGGCCACAAAAAAGGCATAATATTTAATAAATGCCACTTGCCGCACTGCCAGCATTCATATTCATATCAAATTGCCCTTCTATTCTAATAAATGTCCTTCCCCGCAGCACGACGATGTGCACATCTCGTTCGAGGACCAGCAGAGGATCAACCGCTTCGCCAAGCACAATGCCCGCATGGATGAATTCAAGGCCGAGTTGGAGCTAAAGCGCAACGAGCTCAAGTGCGTGGAGGAGGCGCTGGAGGAGATCGAGCTGTTCGACGAGGACGAGGATATTCCGTTCCTCGTGGGCGAAGTCTTTCTCTCCCACAAGCTGGGTGCCACACAGGATCTGCTGAAGGAGACCAAGGATCAGGTGTTGAAAGAAATTGCCAGCGTTGAGGCCAAGGCCAAGGTGATCAAGGCGGAAATGGATGAGCTGAAGGCCCATTTGTACCAGCGTTTTGGTAGCAACATCTCCCTTGAAAGCGATGACTAAATCATCCCATTGTGCATTTAACATTTAAAAGAATAGAGTACACTTTAATTTAAACTCAACTTAGAGAAGCGTTATTGATAATGGGCTGCAAATTATGACTTTCTATGCTTACAATATTCATTATATTAGGTACTCTTTGGAGTTTGTGACCCGTGATTTGCGGTGCGCCTGCCTTTGAGAGAATCTTATTCTTTCTACAGGTGCTTTAAAATTAGAGTACATTTAATTTATGAATGTTTGCTTTACCACTTATAGCTTAGAGCACTAGGAAGTAAATGATGAGGGCGATAATTAGCAGAGTGACGACCATTCCGCCGATGAATATTCGACGATCCTCGACCAGTCGCCGCTCAATAAGCTTCATCGTGTGATTGGACAGGCCCAGTGTGCTGCCAATCGCCTGAATCCGCTTGTGGGCTCCGCCCAGAGTCATTCTTTGGGATATTAGGCTCTCGAGGATGCCGCTGCCCGAGGCTATCATGTCGTCGACTCCGCGATGGGCGTTGCCTAGCTGGGAATGGTGCTGCAGTTCGTAGTCCAGATTCAGGCGCGTGTCCTCCGGCTCGGAGCTGTTGGCCGTAAATCTGTGGTTTAGGAGCTGTTCCCTCTCGGAAAGTTCCTGCATCCGTCGCTGTCTGCGCTCTCGAGCTGTTTGCAGGGCGGTCTGTAGGTGTCTCAGGTCGTACTTCAGTTGATCCACCCGCAACTTGGAGCTTTGCCTTTGCGATGGTGGCACCTTGAAGAGCAGCACATCCAACCTGTCGCAGTTGCTGTGTAATCAAAGGATAATTTAGTTATTATAGTATCTTAGGATAAGTCTGCTTGTAACACCCACGAATTGGCCTGTGTTATCTTCAGTTGAATTCCGTTTTCCACGTCAAGGGATTCCTGGGCACTCAGTTGACTCAGCCGCTGAAAGTCCCGCTCTATTTCCTTCACCGCATGGTTGGTCTGGTGGTACAGGGTCTCCATTCTTTTATGGCTCTAGTGGAGGTACATCCGCCAATTAATAAATTAAAAATAAATAATAATTAATCAGCTTGTTCAAAAAGCTGACGCGTTGCATTGAACTGATGCAGTGTTGTCAATTCAGCTTTTTTCTGGCTAGATCCAGCAAATCTGAAAGTGAAAAAGCTTATGAAATTTGTAACAAGTTTATTGCCTTAAGAATAGATTTTTTTATTATGTATTTACATAGTATCCTAGCAATAACTTTTAACAATAAAAATTTGTTTTATAAAAAAAAATTACTACCAATTTCGATTTTTTTTTCGATTTGTAATGGTGTTTATACGATTGAAAAATTAACATATTTTGTTTAAATATTTGAATGATTTTACAATATCAAATATATATTAGGTCAGATACGAAAATACATAAAAACATCTTGTTAAATTAACATTAACAATTGAAGTGCCTTCCTTGTCGTTGCTCAAAGTCGAAGTTGAATCGGTTTTTATTACAGTAAACATCTTATGAACCAAATTCCTCAACATTGCAATACTTTGAATACAATTCTTACAAAAAGGTTTATTAATAACAAAAATATTTATTATAAAATTAACTTGAATTTATTTTTTTCCCAATTTATTCCTCAGAATCTATTTGAAGGCTCAACACTAACAAACCTGAAAGTGTGACCGTAACCGAGAAAACGATGCTATTGAAGAGATACACTATCGATGTTATATTGATTCTTTTCCATCTCTAGCAGAAACTAGTGTTGTCGAAAAAATCATCGATGTAGAAAATTCTAAAAACATCGATGCATCGATGTTTTCATCGATTTATTTCCAGCTCTAGCAGAAACCACAATGGCGAATACATCGAGTACCGGCGTTGGTAAGAAATAAATTTGATAAATTAAGGATTTGGCAGCCTATTAACGCGATCCGTGCCTGCCCGGACTCCGGGCCACCCTTTGGCAGCGTTTCGCACCGTCCGGCGGCGTGGTTAGCGCCGCAACGAGCGTGAAAAGCAAACCGAAATGCGTGTGTGTGTGTGAAAATGGAAAAAGAAGACGGAACGAAAGCAAGGGCGACGACGAAAGCCGATAAAAGCGAACGGAGCGATGGATAGTCTTGCAAGCGGGCCACGCCGCTTTCATGTTACCTTTTCGATCAATTCCGTTGGAAAAGCGCTGCTGCAATTGCAGTAATTTGCTTCATGACTTGACATTTTCCGAAATATCACCCCTCTTGCGACGCCCTCGCTGCCCTCCCTCACGCTCTCTAGCACTCTTCCTCTTCCCATTTAGCTTTTGAATTTTTTTTTTGCACTTTCGTTTTGCGTGCGTTTTGCAAGCTGCTTCTATTTTCTAATTAAATTAGCTGCAAATTTCATTTTCTCGGATTGTTTTTGCAATGCAGAAATTATGCGCCTCCCTCCCGCAGCCGCCGACACACCCTCCACCGCGCCTCGCGTTATGGTTTCTCTTTTTTGTTCGCACTTCTTTTTTTTTTTGTTCTCGGCGAGCGCACGAAAATGCGTGCAAAGTCACACGGGCGCAAAACAAAAACAACACAAGACGCAAAGAGCAAACAACAACAACGCGTACCCATATGACCCCACACAGAGAGAAACAAGGCGCTAAAACTGGCTGAAGCTGGCTTTTGGTTATTTTTATAGATTGTCAGAGCTCATGTATTTAAGTGTATTATATATTTAATTTTATTATTATTTTTATTTATATTATATTTTTAAATTTATCTTCTAATATTAAGTCTCTTCAAAAGGATAAATCCTCAAGACTTAATATTGTCATTACAAAACTAGTTTTTAATTTATTTATTTCTCTTATAATCCATACAACTGTTGCATATAACACAGTATTTTTTTTAATTTAAATTTTTTATTAGTATTCAGATATTAAAAGGCACAAAAGATTTTGTTTTCTGTGCATTAGGGGCAGGAAATAATATTGCGTCGCCAAAACTTAATGACGCTATTTAAACATTCATGTTTTTCAGTGAAAATCTATTATGTCATCATGTTTAAATCGAGTTCTCACCTCTTCATTTTCTCACATTGCAGTGGTGCCACGAAATTTCCGCTTACTGGAGGAGCTGGATCAGGGCCAGAAGGGCGTGGGCGATGGCACCATCTCGTGGGGATTGGAGAACGACGACGACATGACGCTCACCTACTGGATCGGCATGATCATTGGTCCGCCTAGAGTAAGTTTCCACTGCGATCGAAAGAGCTCTAGATTCAATACACTTTCCCCTAGTATATTTAAGCTACGTCACGAGATAAGCCGCAGTTATCAGTTATTTCGGTAGGATTATTGACATTTTATCGCCTCGGGTTGCGTAAAGAACCATGATTGTGAGGAAATTCTTTGGGGCAAGCGTAAATTGCATATCATTTGGGCTTTCTATTTAGCTAAAGAGAAGGAAAGTTGGTAATATTTGCATTTGATAAGCAAGTTGCTCATGCAACTCATCGTGAAAAGACCTTTGAAGTTATCAGTAAGTTTTATTGTATTTTGGGGGATTCCAAAAATTTTATCTTAAATAAAGTGTGATTTTCACAAATGTTTCGAAGGAGAAAACCTTACAGACCTGGTTAGTATTTTAATAATAAGGAGGATCCTTAAGAAATGTATCTTTAATGTAAAGATAAATTTAAAATAATACTTTAATCCACATACTTTCTTAGGATTTTCAACTAACAAGCTCTGTTTTTTCAAGGTTACTCAATAAACACTTTGCGCCAAGTTAATTGTTAGCCAAGCTATTTTTTGTATGCATATTTTATAGATTAAATCTTTTCCGTTGTTAATTGCTTGTAAGAAAACTCCGAGGAAAACTAGATTTGCATTTTTTGTATAGTCCAAAGGAAGGTTGCGCGCGCCGCCGCATGATTCATTGGGGAGTTAGGGTTGGAGGGGCCGTCTTTTCCAGTAGTAGAACTCCGACAAGGTTTAAGGTGCAGTGTGGCAGTTGAAAAATAGAAAACCAATGTGGGATGGGGCCAATGACTGACTGACTCATCGACATTCTAGGGGTCGTAATTGCTACAAGTTTTTCATAGAAACTTTGTAATTATAAATTATTATATTTGCTTACAGACACCATTCGAGAATCGAATGTATTCGCTAAAGATCGAGTGTGGCGAACACTATCCGGATGAGCCGCCGACGCTCAGGTTTTTAACTAAAGTAAATATTAACTGCATTAACCAGAACAATGGCGTGGTGAGTACAAACAATTGGATTTGCAATTCGCAATCAACGGAGGAGGCTGATGATGATTTCACTTCAAAATTCCCACAGGTTGATCATAGATCAGTGCCCATGTTGGCCAGATGGAGTCGTGAGTACACTATAAAAACGATGCTGCAGGAAATCCGAAGGATTATGACCATGAAAGAGAACCTGAAGCTGGCTCAGCCGCCAGAAGGAAGCTGTTTTTAGTCGTCGACAACATCCATTAGCAACACAAGCGGGAACGACTGCAACTTCGACGGGAGCAACCTTTACACTCTATAAAAAGAAAAAAAATATAACAGCAGGAAACGCCATCAGTCCAAGTCCAAGACCAAGGTCGTCCGTATCCGTGGATGAGATTGTGTGTGGATGCTGCTCCTTCGCGTTGTTCCGGCGGCAGCGAATTATGATGATTATGATTATGAACGTAATTGAAGATCGAGTGCGGTTATTGTGGCAACAACAACAACCAAATGAAAGCTATATATACTATAAGTAAAAGGAACAGCAGCAGCGATAAATGCGGTAGCAGAAAAGGTCGTCGTGGTCGTCGTCGTCCCTTCCGTCATGAAACTATGTCATCGTGTTTGGTTACTTTACTTCAACTTCAGTCCCAACAAAACAACAACAAAACAACCTTCTTAAATAAGAAATAAAACAAATGCAGCGAGAGAAACAATTTAATAATGCCTATGAGAAAGATGCGAAAAGTCAGTTCAGTTTATAATTTTTACAATAGCAACAGAACCCGTAAACTTAAGCGTAAACTAATCGAAACGAACAGAAAATATATGCACGTAAAGCATGAGATAGTGAGAAGATTTAAGAGTCGAGTTCTTTGAATCGAGAGATGCGTAATTATTGTTTTTGCCTAAACTAAAATTTATTAATTATATGCATAAAAACAAAAAAAAATTATATATTAATTTAAATAAAACAAAACAAACAAAAAGAGTCGAAGGGAATTTTTGTAGACGGCGCCAGTACGAACGATTTTTTTTTATTGAAGAAGCGATCTTTTGTTGATTCCTTTTATTTTCGTCGATACCTTCCTCCCCCATATTGCTTTGGGACGGTAAGCGAGATGCGATTTATAATCATTGACAAGTGGAAATTATAGATATATATACACACACACACACACTAAGCTGATGAGGAAATCGAGCGGCAAGAACGATGAACGATGATTAAAATAAATCTTTAATTTAAGCTTCTAAATAAAACAATTAATCAAATAAAACAAAGGAGTGTTTAAGGTGAGGATCAGTCGTCACTTAAAGGGAGTTCAT
The DNA here is from genome assembly GCA_018151655.1 of Drosophila bocqueti. Taxonomy (NCBI): domain Eukaryota; kingdom Metazoa; phylum Arthropoda; class Insecta; order Diptera; family Drosophilidae; genus Drosophila; species Drosophila bocqueti. Next base: position 5,109,745 of record JAECXF010000230.1, read on the forward strand.
TTGAAAATTCATTTAAATGTCGACCGATCTTTGCCTGGGTTTTTCTTAAGACATTTTATGGAGTTCATTTTGCAGTATTCATTCAAAATCTGAGCTTCTAAAGTTGAGAACCTTAACAAGGATCAAATTTATTTGTAGGACTGGTGTCGTTATAATAATTGTTTATATTATTAATTTTACTATTCCGAAATTTAATGTAATTCGTATGTGATTTTATCAGGGATGTGCCTATGAAATGATTCCCATAATAATCATAAATTATATGCATTCTTGATCAGCATCAACTGCAACTGCATCGATCTATCCAGTTTTTGAGTTTTGATCAGAACGAAACTTGTCAGATAATCATCTTTCTATTTCCATTAATATATAAATAGGAACGGGCCTGATCGTACGTCAAAATATATATAGCTGATTAGAAATGAGCTGGACATTAAATAAAATATATATATGCTCCGACTTCCCCCACTTTATATGATTCTAGAACTCCCGATTTAACTTAATAACAATCTGACGACTATATCATATACCTGCCTTGGAAATGATTGAACAATTAATGGAAAAATAATATAAAAATTCACATACCTTCCTAGTTTTTATTCGATTCTCAAATCATTTTTTTAATGTGAGCCAAATCGGATGACTATATATTTGTAAAGGTGTCATTATGCTACTGTCATAGGAACAATCGGAAAATTTATTTAAGAACCTAGTAAAATCAGCGAAAGTAGCATGTTTCAACACAAATAAATATATTTTTAATGATCAATTGCAAACTAAAAACGTATACTAACTACAGCTTCCCGAAGTAAGCTTTGTTTTTTGTTTAATCTAATTTATTTCAAATAAAATTAAATATTCAGCTATTTTTGATGACTTCTGATCTGAGCAATAAATAACTTTCCCAATCTTTAGCTTTATAAATCTTTTTATCTTTTCGATGCAATCCCCAATTCGTTATATATTCTCTGCTGATATGACCTCTTTGAAATCATTTCCGTTTGTCAATTGTTTATTTTCTTTAAATACATAATTTGAATTATAGATGTTATACACAATCAATGTTATATTATCCATCCTCGTTACATTTTGCTAGACTCTCATAGTTTCTTTAGCTTTAGATCCCCTCTGTGATTTCTCCAATCTCTCTCTGACATCTCATCAAGTGGCATTATTGTTTTAGCTAGTTTTTAATTAGATCGCATTGTTGGCTCTCGCAAATCTCGCATTGTTTGGTTTCATTTCTTTGAGAGAGAACATTGACTTGGTGGCTGGTTTTGTGTGTGTGGTTTGGTTTGCTTAAAATTGATTTATCTTTATTAGTCGGTAAAGCCGCGATAACACTGCATTCTTCACACCATCGAAAATCAAATTCAAACAATCTACTTCTTATCCTTGGGCACGAACACGATCTTTCGCGACTTGAGCGATGACCACTTGTGTCGCTTAATGTAATACGAGACGACAGTTAGGAAGCCGAGGATTCCGATCACCTTGATCAGCAGCTGCTTGCGATCATCGTGCTCCGGCTCGGAGGTCCACTTCAGGAAAGTGGCCACATCCTTGGCCAGTTGGCTCTGAGTCGGCGCAGTGCCGTCCTCGTACTCGATGACCTAAAATGACAGTAAGTTGCTTTAGTTTTTACACAATTTTGTTAATGATAATTCCACCACTTACCTCGTTGTACAGCACCTGGGCCATGGAAATGGCACCACCCGGGAAGTACGGGTTAAAGTACTGTCCATCACGAAGAACCACTCCGGCAGGAGCATCGTGGTAGCCAGTGAGCAGCGAGAAGATGTAATCCTCTCCGCCCTTGCGGGCCGAAACGATGTAGCTCAAATCCGGAGGATAGGCACCGTTGTTGGCAGCACGGGCCGCCTCCTCGTTGGGATAAGGCGACGGGAAGTAGTCCGACAGCTTGCCAGGGCGATCGAAGTAGTTGCCAGAGTCATCCGGACCGTCCTTCACCTGTAAGAGAATGAAAAAACTGATTAGATACATTTATTAAATCAGTGGATCAGTTCAAAGGACTTGCCGTGATCTGCTCGGCTTCCGCCTTGGCCTCGGCTTCGGTATGGCTTACACCAACCAGATTGCGGTAGGCAATGTATTGCATAGAGTGGCAGGCGGAGCAGACCTGCTTGTACACCTCATAGCCACGTCGGACGCTGCAAGAATTAATAAGCATTAAAAAGAGTTTAAAAAGCTACAAAAAATATCTGACCTAAATTTGTAAATAAATAACAAACTCCCAACTTATCCCCTTACCTCTGGTGATCCAGGGCGGACAGCAGCCCCTTGTGGTTCCAGGCCTGGGCGGGGGAGTGCACCTCGCCACCGGACGCTTGCACGGACTGCTCCAAGGCGAAGAGGAGGGCTCCAACGCCGCCGGTAATCGCTCCCACGGCTCCGATCAGCTGTTTGCCGCACGCACACACACGACGCACACACCCACACCGACAGCGACGGAGAGGAGAGAAGCAAACGCGTTTTGAGGTTAGGTCCGTTCGGGTATTATGAAATGCCAAGTTGGGAATCTCCGACTCCTGACTCGCAAACTCACCTTCTTGTTGCCACTTGCCCAGCTGCCGGCGGATGAAAGGTTCTTCGCCTGCAAGGGGAAAATAATGGAATATAGTCAACAGCCTTGGCCAAACAGGAGAGTACGATTTTTTGCACGGAGTTACATAATTGGGGGGTTGGCATCGAATCGGTGCAGTGGCCGCCCATTAAGATTACGGATCACAGATAAAGGCTGCTCCGAGGCTCGATTCGCCATATTACACTGGCGAATTGTCCAAATCAAGTGTTTTTTAAATGATGTTTTTCCCCAATTCGACACGACCGTGGAAAATTTGGGCCCTCTCCGCGGATTCCTTCACGGATCTTTACCTGCTGCAGGTTGAGGGCCGGGGTGGATTTCAGCAATCTCAGGCCGTGGAATCTTCGCAATGTGGCTGCCATGCCGGAGTTTTAATTTCTGCGTCGGCGGTCGTATTAATGAAACTTTCGGACAGCGAATTGCCAATAGAATCGTTTAATTCCACTGACTTCTCTCTTCCTCTTTCTCGCTATCAAGCCGCCAGTGTGACCGGACTGGCGTTGGAAATATACATAAGAAAGATTTACTAAAATATATGATAATATCAATCAAATGAAAAGCAAAATGTTTTTGAGAGCATGTGTCATGAAGAAATGATTAATGTTTTCATGGAAATGTGTTCTACATCTCAGTATCTGACACAACTTACTAACATTTTAGGAGCCAACAAAAATACTGGTTGAATGGGGTTCGCCATAGCAGATACCGATACCGTTATTAAATTGGTCGGAACAAATTTAAAAAGTCGGAAACTGAGACTTATAAAATAAATACATAGTTCCTATAGACTACATGATTCCATTTCTAAACACACAAAATAGTTTCATTTAATTATATTTTACTAATGGCTATGCTTATGTTTTAAAATAACAATTTTTCTAATAACCATTTTCATTTTTTTCTTTGTTAGCTTTATGTTTAATTTATAACAAACTGGCGGACAGGCAGACTTGGCTACATAAGTTCGAAAGTTGACGTTGAACAAGAAGATATTTAAATAGTGTTGAGTCGGAAATCACTAAGTTTACTTATTACAAACTTCGGAGTAAAATTATAAGAGTACAAAAATCTAAATAATATGAATTAATGCTTAAACAACAAATTGTTCTTATCAGTTTATATTAATTCATAATTCAGCTCTGACAAAGCAAATTATTCTTATCAACTGTGTCCCAAATAAATTAAGTATTTTCTAGTATTTTCCCGCTGGTATTCGTAGCTTTTTCCGGCTGATCTGGTAGCCCTCCTCGTCCGATTTTCGCACTAATCGATAACAGCTGATTAGCCGTCGCTTAATCACTCGCAAAAAAAAAAACCTAGCAACGCATAAACAAATGCGACGAAAATTAACAGCTATTGATTTCCACTAGCTGCGATCAGCGGAAAAACTAGTTAGCTGCATTGATCGAAAGAGGAATTAACCGGAGACGCCCGCAGGATACATCAAAATGCCGCCGCAGGAGGAGGAAGGAACTCCGGGGAACACAACGGGCCAGCAGCAGCTCGATGATGAAATCGAAAATGTGCGTGTGGTGGTGCGCACTCGGCCGATGGACAAAAATGAGTTGTCCGCGGGAGCCCTGAGTGCGATATCGGTGGACAAAATCAATCGGGCCATTACGGTGATGAAGCCGAATGCGACGGCCAACGAACCACCGAAGACGTACTACTTCGACAATGTCTTCGATGGCGGCTCCAATCAGCTGGATCTTTACGTGGACACAGCTCGCCCCATTGTGGACAAGGTACTCGAGGGCTACAATGGCACCATTCTGGCCTATGGGCAGACGGGCACCGGCAAGACCTACACCATGTCCGGCAATCCCGATTCGCCTCAGACAAAGGGCATAATACCCAATGCCTTTGCCCACATTTTCGGGCACATTGCCAAGGCCAAGGAGAACCAAAAGTTCCTGGTGCGCGTCAGCTATATGGAGATATACAACGAAGAGGTGCGAGACCTGCTGGGCAAGGATGTGGGCAAGAGTTTGGAGGTCAAGGAGCGGCCAGACATCGGTGTCTTTGTCAAGGATCTCAGCGGGTATGTGGTGCACAATGCCGATGATCTGGAGAATATAATGCGATTGGGCAACAAGAACCGAGCTGTGGGCGCCACCAAGATGAATCAGGAGAGCTCCAGATCCCATGCCATCTTTTCGATTACCGTGGAGCGGAGTGAACTGGGCGAGGGCGGGGTCCAGCACGTGCGGATGGGCAAGCTCCAGCTGGTGGATCTCGCCGGATCCGAGAGACAGTCGAAGACGCAGGCCAGTGGCCAGCGTCTCAAGGAAGCCACCAAGATCAATCTGTCGCTGTCGGTGCTGGGAAATGTCATCAGTGCCCTGGTTGATGGCAAGAGTACTCACATCCCGTACAGGAAACTCTAAGCTAACCCGACTCCTCCAGGACTCTCTGGGAGGTAACTCCAAAACCGTGATGTGTGCCACGATCAGTCCAGCGGATAGCAACTACATGGAGACCATATCGACTCTACGCTATGCTAGTCGCGCCAAGAACATTCAGAATCGTATGCACATCAACGAGGAACCCAAGGATGCTTTGCTTCGTCACTTTCAGGAGGAGATTGCCCGACTTCGGAAGCAACTGGAGGAGGGCAGCAGTTTCGAGGAGGAGCCACCGAGCTCCGAAGAGGAGGAGGACACAGCCGACGACGAACTGGAGCCACCTCTGGAGATCGAAATGGAGTCCTCAACTGTCCAGGTTGTGGAGAAGAAGCCGAAGAAGAAGCGCGAAAAGACCGACGAGGAGAAGGAGGAGTTGGCACAGCGAAAAAGCGAACATCAGCGGGAAATAGAGCATGCTAAGACGGAGCAGGAGACACTGCGCAATAAACTAGTCTCTCTCGAGGGAAAAATCCTTGTTGGTGGCGAGAATCTGCTGGAAAAGGCCCAGACCCAGGAGAAACTACTGGAGCAGTCGATCGCGGAATTGGAAGAACGCGAAAAATCCGAGGAGGCCCTGAAGCAAACCCTACAGCAAAAGGCCACCGAAAGGATTGACATTGAAGAGCGTTATTCCACGCTCCAGGACGCCAGTACTGGCATCACCAAGAAGATCCACCGGGTGATGCAGATGCTGATGGGCGTAAAGTCAGAGCTGGCTGATCAGCAGCAGGAGCATCAGCGCGAAAAGGAGGGGATCTACGAGAATATACGAAGCCTTTCCAGGGAGCTGGCCCTCTGTGAACTTGTATTAAACTCCTACGTGCCCAAGGAGTACCAGTCCATGATCAATCAGTATACACATTGGAACGAGGACATTGGCGAGTGGCAGCTGAAGTGTGTAGCCTACACAGGCAACAACATGCGCAAGCACATCTCGGCCCACAAGACAAGCGGAAAGGAGCCGGACTTTGTGGATCTCTCGCACGTTTACCTCAGCTACAACACCGATGGCGTGTCCAATCCCATGCGCTCCAAGTCCGCCAGGCCCCGGACTTCGGGTGTTCCCAGACCGACCACAGCCAGGCGCTACTGAAGCGAGTTCTTAATGCAAAATCGCTTGCTAGTCCAGCTGCAAATTCTTTGCGGCTTGCGCGTCCAGTTTTGGTTTCTTCTCCTGCTAATCCTGGTTTTCCACACCCTCAGATTATGTATTTTGCTCAGTGATTTTTCGTTATTAGCCCCATAGTTTTTGTTGATTTATTGTTTAGTCCAGAATACTATTTAGGTTGAACAACGGTGCAATACATTTACAACTGTGTTTGTAATTTTAATGCTTAATTTATACTTATTTTATAATGCTTGCGACTAAGTAGCAACCAGATTTTACTCGAATATAGGCACAAACATGCATAAGACGTATTATTGATGTGCTTTTGGCTTTTAAATAAAAATATTTATGATACTCACAGATATAACAAATGTATATTGGTTTTAATTCAGGGGATAAATGGTGTAATTTTTATTTAAAATTGAGATTACCCTTTTATTTTAATACAATATCCGAGTCTAAAAACAGCTGGAAAGTATGCTATGGGCTTCTATAGCCTTGCTTGCCGGAGAAAACTGAAATTGGGACGACCCTCTGCCGGCTGGTTCCATAGTGTAGCGGTTATCACGTCTGCTTTACACGCAGAAGGTCTCCGGTTCGATCCCGGATGGAACCAGGTGAAGATCTCTTTTTTTCTGATGTTTTGTATTTTATTTGACAATGTAATTTATTATTCGACCAATTAATTTATTATTTAAATTACTAAATGTTATTAAAATACAATATTATTATATATATTAAATATACATATATTGTTAATCTTCAGTTTTAGATATAGATTTTTTTTTTTGTAAACAAATTAACTTTGTTTAAAAATTAAAAACAACTGTTATACATTTATTTGTTTATATATTATACGATTTTTAAAATCGATTCTAACATTTAATAAATAAAAAAAAAAATATTTAATTTGTAATTTTGGTAGGAAACAAAAGGAAATTTGTAAAACAAAACTTAAATATAATTTTTTTTTGTAATTATGTAGTTACATTTATATTTAAAAAATTAAAAAAAGTTACTTTCCTCCTGGTTCCATCCGGGATCGAACCGGAGACCTTCTGCGTGTAAAGCAGACGTGATAACCGCTACACTATGGAACCAGCTGACAAGCAGCCGTCCAAGTTCTAATAAGACACAAGGCACGAAAAGGTTCTCAAACTCAACAGAACTTCAGGAATTTGTAAAGAATTTGGAAGCTGGGTTGGTTTAATGAATAAAAATAAAAATGCAGAGTTCATTAACACGTAAACTTAGCAATTAATAATAAATTCAATAAATTAAAGGACCTTTATTTCCCTTTCTCTTACATCTTGCTCAGTTGGCAGCCATTTGTTTCGCTTGAATTTCTTCCGCCCAGGTGTTATTTCGGTTGCGGATTACTCACTCCACCTGCAGCGGATGGAAGAGTTTGCTCAGGTAAGCCAGGCGATAAGAAATACAACTGTACCGTTTTCTATTATTTATCCATGGCTTTGTGGCGAATTTCTGCGCCTGTCGCGTTTTTGGGGTGCCGGTATTAATCAGAACGAAAGCATTTCCTCCTTATCACCTGCCCTTATCTGCTGCACGTTTTGTTTGCTCGATTCAAGGGGCGGAGCTCCACACAGAAAAAAATAATATTAATAATGATAGCGGAATCGTCGGAAGACGTCACGAATAACTTTTTAATTTACATATGCTCGAGAAATCAATTCGCCAGGTGAGAGGAAAAGAGGGTGCCAGATTGAAGATCTTTAAGATGAGAGAAAGAGAGTGGCGAGGTGAGAGCGTGCTCAATTTCACAGACGAGATATTCACTCCACGGCAGCTAATTGAGTGGAAATGAGGGAGCATAGTACACTGAGCTACGCGGATGAGGTTTGAGTAGATTAAATAAATTGTAATACAGGAGCAACAGTTGGGTAAGTGTTGCCTCTCTTATGAGTGAGTGAACTTAAATGAGTTCTGACCAAACAGAACGAATGAACATCCTCCTTCTTATTGTTATTTTTTGTTTAGATTGTTTTAAAGATTTACTATGCTTATTTAAATTTATGATTTAGCGAGTGAACATGCTCCGACCTATTGTTATTTTTTGCTCACTTTACTAAATTTATATTGATTATTTATTTTCTTGGCTACTTTTTTAATTATTTATTTATTTTAAATTTTATTTGTAATCATAGGTAAATTAAAAATATTATATCTTTTGAATATGTGTGAATATGATGAGTGCCAATGAAGACAGGAAGATTGAAGTATAATTTAAAACTAATATGCTCTTTTTTTTACAAATGTGGTTTTAATTTTGTATTTGCAATTTTATTGAGTGTAAAAGGAAATCATACATATAAATTTTAGTAATAAAAACATTCAAAAATGACAAACAAAAGTGTTTTGGAAAAATTTGGCTGAGGCAGGACATAAATTAATTTCAAATAAGCTTTTCGATATTTGTAAGTCAAAGAATTTAATTTTTTAATATAATTACATAACATTTTCAAATTAACTGCATACAAATTTACGTTCAAGTTTGGGTCACATAATTCTATAAACTGATTTTCAAACCTTAAATATTAATTTTATTTGTTTGAATTCTTACGTTTTTTGATTTAGAAACAAATTTGGCCAAAATCATAATCATTTACATATAGCTTCAACTTTGTCAAAATAAAATTACTTCTTAGCACGTAATAATGTTCCACTAGATATAAGAGAAGTGTCCACATAGTATACTTAAATGAAAAAAATATTATAAATTAATAGATAATAAAATATATAATATAATAATATTTATAAAATTCTTGTGGACCAGTGTACTTGAGCGTCTGCTCTCGTACTTTCCGCGGACAGACCGAGTTGATAACTCTCTAGTCTCTCCAAACTCTCTGAGGCAAAATCGCCCGGAGCCCAAGCGATTCGATCGTAAAACTCTTCGGCGACAGGCTCTCAGTGTCAGTCTCTCCGCTGAAAATCGTTGAATCGGAAGTCGTTATATATTCCCGTTCCGTGTGATCTGTGTTTCGTGTTATCTTTTAAATTTCACTTGGATGTGCAATTGCCGACGCTAAAAATAAGTACTGCCTGCAAGAAAATAAAGAGTATCGCGCTCAGTGTTAATATCAACGAATATATAAAATAAAAAAAGAAAGGCCACGTTCTCGCGTTCTACAAAACTCTCCCATAAAACGCTCAGGCGGCGCTGGCACATTACATATACACGACCACGCCGTATAATTAGTTACTTGTCGCTGATATTTCAAACGGGCCGCATGGCAACAGCGTTCTTCTCGGCCTCCCAATGATCTGAAGTGACACTCTTTCCTCTAAGTGAAAGAAATTTGAATTAGTTCGCCAAACCGGTGCTAAATAAACCCAATCGCAAAGGGATCGTAGTCCGGGAAAAGCTATATCCACCATACCCAGTGCGTTTCCAATGTAGCCCTTCATGGATAATTAACACGAGAGCGTTGTGTGACTATATAGCAATATCGTGTTAAAGCAAAAAGATCGCAGTGGCTGAATTTAGCAGCGATCCAACCCATAGTGCTCCCCTTCGATCAACACCCCTGCGAATTTCACTCATTTGTCAGTGCGGAATTTTTGCCTGAGTCACGAGCCATTTCAATTTTCCGGTAAGTTGTCCTCGCTCTCGATCCGAATCTGAATCTGAGTCGGTGGAAGATTGCTGAACTCTCTCGGGTGCCAAGTGCTAACTGTCTCCCATTGTATCATTATTGACCTCGCGTAACGCTATAGCGAAAATCAGGAACGCGACGCGCAATATCTGTTTACTGACAAAAATAGGGTCAGCGCATATATACCGATTGTCTCGTTCTATTTTTCCATGGTTGAGCAGGGAGATGAGTTCGCATTATCTAGGGATCTGGTCATCGGAAAACAAGACGCAATAGTGTATAGGGGTGGTTGTCCTTTGAGTGACTTTTGTTCCACCACCAGAGGAGATCTTTTGTATAGTCCAAGATATGAGACCATTTTTTAACAACTCTAGTCGACCATTATAAATGTTGTGAATGTTTTTTATTTTTCTGTTTCTCCAATATTAATTGAGTTGTTTTCAAAGCATTTTCTAAAATTAAAATGAATAGCGCCATTAAAAATACGAATTCAACGTATGCGGCCTATTGAAATATATTTTTAAAAACTTTTTGTGATTAACAAGAAAAAAAATAATAATACAACATATTTTATATATGGTCCATATTTCCATATACATATTTCCTAAAGTATTTGGAATCTGTGAATGATTTCTCAGAAATAAATATAATCTCAATAATTATGCGAAATAGATTTCAAAGTTCGATGAGGTCACCAAGCTGTTATCTAGGTTCCTAGGGAAAGTCCCATGGTGTCGCTTATTTTTAGCACATGTCATATCTTTGGCGCCATTGATTACAGCGTTCCGCAAAATCTAGTATCGGACTTCACCCAAGAGTTGAGTCATCATTCGTTAAGTAACAACTTCCACATATTCCATGCGGAATCGCTGTAGATCACATGAGTGTTGAGCGGATCGTTGACACGGGTGAAGACCTGGTAAACGAACTCGTAGTGGAAGTTTGCCAAATAAACATGTCATATATCATAACAATTAAGACACAGGGCGTCCAAAAATACATTGCTCTTGACGTATTTACGTAGATTGTCCGACCGTTTTAGTGTCTTTTCCGCTGAAAGATCCCTTATCTCCACTAGATAACACTCTTTTTTTTTGCATAAGATTCTGTCATGAGGAGACTCCAAATAAATACAAATTGGTGGCAGTTTAGTTCCAGCTTTACCCCCGAGCAGTTCGGACTTTGCCAAGTTTAAAAATAAGTTCATTGAAAAGTAAACCTCGAAAAAATGAAAACCTTGCAGACAATTATGTTTTTTGCTTAAACAAAAGTAAGAGTTCAACCTTAAAAGCCAATGGCCTAGTATATAACCTCCAGAAGATGAAGAAAATAAAACGAAAACCGAGACAAAAACTTCTTGAATTACCTTTAAAAAACGATCGCCGGGCAGAGAAGGGAGATTTTGCTGCCTAGCAACAAGTTTATGTCTCGCCTCCACGGCGCATGCGCGGCCCATTATAATGGATATGCTCAGCAGTCTTGAGAAAACAAATAAAAGGCAATAAAAACTATTAAGGCAAGAGGGGCAGGTCTTTCCGAGAAGTTGCCAGGCGACGCCAGGCCTCCCTATCCCGCATTCTCATATTCTCACACAGTTCCTCAGACAAATGAGGTCAAAATCCTTGAGGTTCTTGTCCTTCCTGGCTTGGTATACAGAAGGGATTCCCATAAGGAGAACTTGCATTGTATATGAGAGCTTAAAAAATAAAATCTACGCTTTAGAAATGGATTATATATTTTACTTCGGATATAATTTATATAATTTTAGATCAATAATTGTTAAATACAAATTAATTTAAATACGTTCAATTTATTTACCATGTCAAAATTTAATTTTTCTGTCTGCAACTGTCTTTTTCCGCTTTAGATAAAATTTCTTTGAAAGGTTTAAGTTACACATAAAGTAATAAACTTATAAATCAATTTTAAACTTAACTCAAACATAATTTCAAATATTTATTTACCATACATAAAATCAAATTAAGTTTTTCCGAAGCTCCACTGTAGAGTTCACCATGGAATGTTGCCCTTCCAGACAGACACAAGAAGAAGAACAGAAAAGGATGAACATGAATCGAAATGGAAATAAAAATGAGAACACACAGCAGACTGTTTAGGCACTTAAATATCTTTTTATTTTTGATCACTAAGCACTTTTAATAATGACCGACAATTGTCAATACAAATTCTCAGACGATTGAAAATTCAAAGAGACAATGAGGGATTAATCAAGGTTATCCCCGCCATTCGATTTATCCCCTACAGTTATGTAAATATGCCTGTGTGCCTCATGATCACGCAAACTTGTCGCCATTTCAATTCGTTTTAATTGAGAGCAATCCCCAAGCATTTTTGATTGACCCCAAAAAAGAAAAATTGCTACTCTTATCAATTTTGTTGAGCGAAGAAAGTGAAATGCACCCGGACAAGCAGACAGACAGACAGTTCGGGAATGAGAGAGGAAGCTGAGTGAGTGGCCCACAATTCTCATGGGAAAACCATTTACAACTGCGCACTGAAATACGGCTCAATTAATTGTCAATTTCAATTGTAAAACTGTAGCCAAGCGGAAACTCGATTGCCTGTCAGTTGGCAATTTGCATGGACAAGTGCATAATGCGCAGATAAATCAGTCATAAAGGCCGTAAATAAATCTGACCAAGAACCTTGCCAAGTTAACCCCAAGACCTCACATTCTCCGAACCTCTTTGGCCACATAACACCGCAGATAACACCTGTCAATGCGAAGAGAACCCACTGATCAGCCAACCGAGTGCTGTTCTCCTTCCTCTTTAATGGCGGCCAAGTTCAATAGAACTTTTGACCGTCGAAAGACGAAGCATCGCCATGGGGGTTTTCCCAACTATAAAATACCCAGTTTTTAAAATTGTCCAAGTTTTTTTTATAGACTCTCATAAATTGAAAATATATTTCATTGAATTTCCTATAAATTCATGGAATTCCTAAACATTATCATATATGTATATGAGATCAATATATTGGCGAAAAGCCACAGAGAACATAAAACACAATCTATGGTTACTTTATGATTCTACTCTTAGATGATATGTAAAATCAGAAATATATATTAAAGATGACAATCTCTACATTTATCACTCCCTTGACAGTTTACAAATTTCCTGTACTTAGTAGGTTCAAGATAAATTCTCCAACTTAGCAAATGTGTTCTATAATTTTCTCTCTTAATTTTATTTAAAATACCATATACCCGTGATTTTCGCTTCGACTAGCAGGTATGAAAATTTGCACGATTTTTCCCGCCTTCGCCGAGTGGCTAGAAAAACCCGAGTACCAAGAGAGACGAAAAGCCAAAAGTCGAAAAAGCACCGACGCCAGTTTCGGTGGCACAGTCAAGGCATTCGGACGATCCGAGCAGATATTAAACGATCGGGCTAAGAGATTGACGTAAAGGAGATTCCGCTGTATCTTCAAGATACTTATTCAGTGCAGATTTTTCCGGTTTACGGGGCATACAAACAATTTTAAAACAAATTAAGTCGCAGTCCCAACGAATTTCCAGATAATTGCAGTTAATTCGAAAGCATAATAGATTTCGGTGAGTGACTTATCAAAAGCAAAAACCGAGGTAAACGAACTTATCAACTGCTTTGATTTCCCCAAACAAAACCGGTTACGGTTGCATCAGAATTCAAAAGCTGATTAGGGAGAGCTCTTAAGAATTATAATATAATTCTTTGCTTGTGGCAATTTTAAGACTGAGTGAAATTAAATCTTAAACTAGTGGAAACAAAGCCAAAATTATGATTTATTAAATATCAAAATTGAATTGAATAAAACTTGACTAAAATGCTTACAAAATACTGCAAAAATTATATAATCAAATCAAAAACACCTTAAAAAAGGTTTACTTTCAGAGGAACTTATATCACTTGGTTATATCATTACGTTCGATAAAACATTTCCCCTGGGAACGTAAACAGAGGAGAAAATCCCCGCACACAATGGCACCACTTTGAACAAGCCCAATGATTATATTCACACGAATTCAGAAATCCAATGGGATCGCAATGTGATCAAGACTATATTCTATTGCGATTCCATTCACTGGCTATTAGCATATACTAATCAAGAATTTCCCGCACGAGCCTCTAACTAATCAAATTTATGCATTTGTTGTCATATATATGTGTATTTATAATCCAATTAAATCAGCAGACTTGTCGGATCATTCACAGCCCAGTTGCGATCAGCTGGTTGAGTCGTTAAAATCTCGATTATCATTCGATTGGAGCGTGTTGGATTCGTTTAGCTGAGATGAGTTCATTGGGTATCTAATTGCGTCCCGTCCACGCGCTGGCCGAGTTTGTGGATTCCCTAGTCCCGCGATCTCCGGTTTCCTGGATCCCCGAGTGCCTCCATCTCCGGTTTCCTGGATCCACGAGTCGCAGACGTCGCGTCACGGCGCTCGTTTTTATATCTGTCTGTCTGCCTGTCAGTAGTCTAAACACTGGATTGCACTCCAATCTCAAAATGTGCAATCCCCACAAAAGATACAGTATCAGCACTGTGGGAAAAATAGTTGCAGGAAGTTCAACCATTAGAAAATGCATAAATAAAAATTGTTTCATATAAAACTAAAACAAAGAAATAGAGCAATTTGTAGATTAATTTCTATTTAAATTAACTAAGGGCAAACTTATTAAGATCTGAAAAAATCCTCTCAGTGCCTGCTTTCCGCAGTGCGGCGGTGTCTGGCATTTGCAGAACGGGTGCATTTGCTTAGCTGACTTCCAACTTTGTTGCCAGGGGAATCGGTTTACACGGCCCTCACTCCAGACTGCGACTCGGACATGGGCCTTATCAAAATCGGTGGCGGCGTTGTCAGCTCGATAGCGACGCGTGGCAGCGGCCCAGTTAGCAGTTTTCGCTTTAACCCAATCAAGGTGCCATGTGGAGCTCACGGCCGGCCCAAATCCGAAATTAATATGCAGCGTCGACGGTTCGCTGGCATTCATTCAGCGTTTCCCACATTTTCTGTAGGGGGGAGTGAAAAAAATGAAATTAAAAAAAAAACCTTACTGGCAACATTTATTTTCCGGATCACTCACGTGGCACGAGGAGAGATGGAGGGGCCTCGGCCTCCGTTCTTCTTGTTAATGCCACATGTGGCGCTTGGTTTTCCTGGAAAGATTATGAATTTGTTGTGGTATTTCATATTGCAAAGAGAAGCACGTTTATGTGGGTTTCTATCAAGTGTTTACTTAGGTTGTATATTTTGAATGAATGAGAGCAAATTGAATTTATGCCCAGCCATCAAAAGTTTCCATTACCAGCGGAAAATTAACTTTAATCATAAAGGCAATTGAAATTTTCCATAGGAATATAGATCAAATGGTAAAATTTTCCTAGACAGAAGCTAATTAGTTAGGGAAAAATTCTTGAAATATTATGTTACTGGTTCTATTCAGCTTTCACCAAATTTATGGGGTATGAAGTGTTTACTTTGTTAATAAATATGCCAATGAATGTGGGCTTTGTTTTTTGCTGAGGTGTAAAAAAGTGTTATAACCATAATATATCTTGATTTAGTATAGAAAAGTTAATTAATATGTTCACATGATCATTCTATTTCCTTTTTTTCCACCCTTAAGTTAATATTGAAAACTTCTTGCGTAGTTTTTGGCCATCATGTCTGTGATTTATCTTATCGGTCTGAACTTTATAGAGGTCTGCTGATTGAACTTACGTTCTTAATATGCCAAAAGGCTAGACATGCATATCTAAATATTTAGCCAATAAATACACCGGCAATCTTATCAATATTTTGTCCACTTGAGCCCGATTCGGGTTTGGACTGTGTAAATTATTTACCGCCAGGCTAAGTTTTGATTGATCAACTGACAAAAGGCGGTTGTAATAACATTTGATCATTTTATCGGGGCTATGGAAACAGTGTCACTATCTGGCTCAGTAGCCCAGAACTGAGGCAGCTTTATGTGGATACAATTGTATCTAAAAACAAAACAACTGTGTTTGTTCTGCTATAATGATAATGGCGTTAATCGAGCTAAGTGAGTTTAGTGAGTTAAGTGAGCTGCAAAGACGTCAGTGGACTCTCGCAAACTTTAGCCTGGATTTTATGCTCCTATTTGCTATTTTAGATCCTACGTTTGTTTTTAGCTTTCCCACCTTTCCGCTAATTTCTGACGTCAGTATGAAGTTTGAAGCAAAAACTGATTTCTACAGACTATATATAGTATATGGTATAGAGGCTTCTTTAGTGACGGCCTTCTCTGAGGGCAAGTCAATTAAGTTCTGTTATGGATTACCTTTAATATGTTTAAAAATATATACTTATTTCACTGGTTCGTCTGATGGATGTGTTCAGGCGCCAACTCTTTTCACTTTGGCTTGATGCCTGTTTATTTTCACAGCGAACTGAAATGGAAATGAGTGAAATGAAAGAATTTTCCTTGTTACTTTTGATTTTTGCAATATAAATTGTTTACTTTAAGACCTTGATTATAGCATTGCAGCCTGTGATTAGTCAGAGAACTGAAGGCATTACTTCATTTAAAGCATTTTTTTTTTTGGATGGGTAATTAACTTTTGCAGTTAAGTGCCTTTCCGCCTGTAATTATATTTTCCAGGTTTTTGGAATTATGCCGCCCCAAAAAATATTATATTTAAAATAATTTCAGGTTATAAAACCAAACACTTTAGGTTGGTGGGAATTTCAAAAATTTTAAATTGATTAGTTTGTCATCATAAAAAACTCCCTCAGTATAACACTTGAGCTTCATAATTACTCATTTCTTATATAGCTTAATACCAGGTCTTTTGGGGTATTCAGCTCAATTAAGCCTCTTAGGGAAAAGTAATTTCTTGATCGATTTATGGGAAAACCGGGGTGAATCCCCCTTAAGCGTTCTAACGACCCAATTTCAAAGTTCCCCCGTCCATCAATTAGCGCGATCATATTTCATTCGAATGTCCAGTGACTGCCATGATCAACATTTTATGACAAATAAGCACAAACAGTGCCACAGCGCGTGCGCCTGCTCAGCTTTGTCCAATTGAAATCCAAAGTAAACAAAGACCCACCAGACTCTACTGGCGGCAAAAATCAGACAAATCACGAGACTTGCCATCAAATTGTGAAAATAAACAAAGAGTTCGTATTAATAAGGCACTGACCAAGGGTCTGCAATAATGTTTAAGTTAGAGGCGCCTCGAAAATTATGGTTAAGCAAACAAGAAACACTTAGCACACTTCAACTTGATTATTAATTAATAATTTATTATTTTATTTTCCTTGCAGTTCTTCAAATGGGTTGACTTGTGACATTGCAGCTTCCTGGACCCGGGAAACAAAAAGGTAATACTAGTTTTGTTTATGTTCTGTAAAATGTATTTTTATTTGTTTAAAAAATGCATGCACATGCCCATCTATGCCACATATCAATTTAAGTCGCTTAGCGAATTATAAGAAAGATTTAACCAACCGAAAAGAAAACAATCCAGGGTATACACATCAATATAAATGTTTAATTGTATGGGCCTGTTAATTGATTGATGTTTAGAACCATTTCGAATTTTGTTCAAAAATTTTGCAAAGCGAAAACAATTGCGTTGAATACGATTTTGATACGATTTCAATACGATTTTGATACGATTTCCGATTTTGTGTTCTCCACGTGCCAAATGTACACAAAAATATATTGTTTACTTACTTGCACAGGTTTAATTTAGAAATCCAAATGGAATTTCAGAATTACATAGGGCGGGCATTGTGAAAGACTTCCCATTGGCATTGGCTTTGAAATTCTTCTCTTTATGGAATTTTATTATTGTGGTTTTTGTAATCATAATGAGGTTACTTATTTACTAGAGGACTAAACGAAAGCAAAACTTTTCCATTGGCAATAGAATTCCCCAGAGATACCTTTATGAGGTGGGATCACCGGGACAGGTGTTCTGCTTATCTTTTTTGGCACAATCCAACCAATTTCGCCGGCTGCTGCTTGGCCATAAAGTAATTCAGGCACTCAAGTACCATTCGAGCCATAAAATTAATTTATTAGTTTTACAAATGCTTAAATTTGTTTACCACTCTCCCGTGCTATTTCGGATTTCTTTTGCCAAAAAGTAGCGAAAGTGTGAAATAAACATTTGGCGCCGAGTTCGGGTTCTTTTGGGGGAAAGTGTGTAAATATGGGAAATTTTTCAAGGGCAGCTCTTGAATAGGTTATTATATATTTAATGGGGATATGTAGTAATCAAAGAAATGCATGCAAATCAATAATATTGTTTATTATTGATCAGGGAATCACTGCGATCAGGCTTTTTGTAAATATTTGTGTTTATTGTATTAGTAAATATCCCATCAAGACGTCATCCCCATGATTTGTATGTGATCATGTTCTGTGTGTTTTCTTATGTCTGGATGCTTGATTTTTGTCATTTATCAGGGATACAACTTGAACCTCAAAAGACATAGCCAAGAGAAAGAGAAGCACCACCACTCCATAGCCCCACCGAAACCGAGAATCACTCAGAAGCAACTTAACCACCTGGCAACCGTTGGAATTTCTGCTTGAAAGCAGTCCACCACCCATGAACCACTCGGCCAGAGCGCTAGACAGCGTGGCCACCGAGATCAGCAGCAGCAGCAGCTCGAGCTCCTGCACCTGCACCCCTTCACAGAACCACCTGCACACTGGCCACCTAATTGCCCACCGCCTTGGCCACTCCTACGCAGCTCGTGCCGATCACAATTATCTGGACTAGAATCGAGGAATTCCCTTCTTCGGAACCCGAATACTGAAATTGGGCATTGAGATCTGTGATTTCCAATCCGATTGCTGGACGCATCTTTCATCTCCTAACCGCTGCAGCTTCACGACGGCCGGCACAATGTTGAAAGTCGTTGGTGCATCGTGGCAAAAAACGCGGATAGGGACCTACATCCTCATCGGAGCTGGTCTGCTGGTCATCGGAGCCTTCTTCATAGGCTACATGGAGCGGCCCACATACGATGGCACCTACTGTGCCACCGCCTTGTGGACGAAGCAGGTGGGTTTCACGATCGAGAACTGGAAGCAGCAGAATGATCTGGTCAATATACCCCAAGGTGTGGCGAGGATTTGCTACAAGGATTCGGTGTACGAGAATGGGTGAGTGGGAAGCTGATAATAAAAATTGGGAATTTCATTTATAAACCTTTATTAAATCCTTAATAGATGGGCCCAAATCGAGGTGGAGACCCAAAGAAGTTATGACGACTGGGTGCAGGCTTATGCCGCTGGCATGCTGGAGGGTTCGCTGACCTGGCGGAACATCTACAATCAGTGGGTCAAGTAAAGATAACCTCTTATTGACATATCTAAATAGAAGTTAATGTTATTTCCTATCTTCCAGTACAATTGCCACTTCCTGCGACCGCGATGATAGTTCCAGGAAATTCTGCGGCTGGCTGAGGGAGCTCCTAACCGCCAACTTTGAACGCCTAAAGACGCAGACTGCCAAGGGAGAGAACGATCATTACTGGCATCAGTTGCACTTGTTCGTCAACCAGCTGGAGGGCCTGGAGAAGGGCTACATCCGTGGAGCGATTCGAGCTCGCTCTGACTTGGAGGGCGAGATACCGTTCTCCGATTTCCTGCTGATGAACGCCGCTGCCGACATTCAGGATCTGAAGATCTATTACGAGAACTATGTGCTGCCCAATGGCACAGCAAATGGCGAAGATGTGGTCACCGATGAACCCAAGAACTTCTTTCTACCTAGTGCCACCATGCTGACGAGGATCGTCCAGCAGGAGCCGGAGCCCCAGAAGCTGCAGCTGCTCTTTGGACACAGCACTGCTGGCAGCTATTCCTCCATGCTGAGGATCCAGAAGCGCTACAAGTTCCACTACCACTTCTCGCCGAAGCTCAGGAGTAACACTGTGCCCGGGGTGGATATAACCTTTACGGGCTATCCCGGGATACTCGGCTCCACCGATGACTTCTATGTGGTCAAGGGACGGCATGTACAGGCCATCGTCGGCGGCGTGGGCATCAAGAACGAGAATCTGCAGCTGTGGAAGTCGGTGGACACGAAGAAGATGGTGCCTCTGGTGGCCCGTGTGATGGCTGCCAATAGGATTTCCCAGAGCCGTCAGACTTGGGCCAATGCCATGGCCAGGCATCCCATCACCGGGGCCAAGCAATGGATCACTGTGGATCTGAAGAAGCTGGGCGATCAGGATCATCTGTACAATGTCCGAGAAGGCGATGATAAGCACGACGATGCCGCTGTGACGGTGAACGAGAAGGATAGGACAGCCATCCTGAACCGCCACGATCAGCTGAAGGACATGGTGTGGATTGCCGAGCAACTGCCGGGAAGTCTGACCAAGAAGGATGTCACCCAGAACTTCTTGGTGACCCCAGGCAACTCATCCTGGCTGGCCAACGGAGTGCCCTATCACAAGACTGTCCTGGAGGCCAGTGGCGTGAGCTACAGCGAGGATCAGCAGCTCTCGGAGGCGGACGAGGCCGAGTTGACGAACCTCGAGGCGGTGGACAAGTATCTGCGTACCCATGGCTTCCGCGGCGATCTTCTGGGCGGCGAGGAGTCGATTGCCTATGGCAACATAGACCTGAAACTCTTCTCCTACAACGCCCGTCTCGGTGAGAGCGACTATCATGCCTTCGCAGGACCGATTTTCCTCCGGCTACAGCATGTCCAGCCCAGGGCCTTGGAGGATCAGAGCGAGAACGGTGTAGCCACCGCAGCCATTGGCGATGAAAGGCTCAGCGTGAGCCTCGAGGATGCAGCTAGTCTGGCGGAATTGGAACTCATCACCGAGCGGCGACCGGTGCGCAATGATATGAGGGCCATTGCCATGAGGCGGATCGGTTCCGGGCCCTTCAAGTGGTCCCAGATGAGTCCCGCCGAGGAGGTCGGCGGCCACGAGGGCCATCCCGACGAGTGGAACTTTGAGAGGTTCTCCCCGAAGTGGGCGTGGACGGAGGAGAACGCTAAAACCCATAGAACCCAATCGAATTTGCATCATCCCTAGATCCCGGCTCCCCGCTTTAATGTTTAGTTTCCCATCTCCTATGCCTCGTCTAATTTGTGTGTTTCTAGTTGGTAGTCGCATCCGAAATCTTTCGTCCATAGTTTTGTAGAGTGTACTGTACTTATGTGCGTGTCCTGGCGTGTCCCATTGTCAACTGTTGTCTTCCAATTATTTTAACATGTTTTTTCATTCTCGTAGGACTTTTGTAAATTAGCAAACAAAATTGTAAAGAATTTTATTTTAGCAACAAATTTTTGTACTTTAGTAACTTTATAAAAAAATAAAACAAGAGAAAAACAACCTCTAAATGTACTGGTCTGCTTGGGTTTTTGAGCTAATAACTTTTATTTGATTGAATAATTAAATTAAATAAATTAGGAATTTAAAAAAAAATAATTTAAAATTTTGTTATGAGAATGAAAACCAAAGCAGACCCCAGCATTTATTTTCTTTTTTACAAGTAATTTCAGAAATTTGTGGAAATTCTGGTTTAGCAAGAACAGCAACCAATCAAAAAATTGAATACGTTAAAGCTTTCGAAAAGCTTTGTGAATATATTAATGATTCTGGGTTTTTGCGACCTTTTGAAAGATGTTTATTTAATTTGTTTTAGATGTATTAAATTATTTTATTTATTTAAGAAAATTTCACACGTTTGGTGACGGTAAGCATGGAATTGTGATTGTTTTTTAAACTTTTAGATTTTAAGAACAAAAAGAAATATTCGAATACAATATCAGTGATCTTTATATTTGTAAATATTTCTGATCTCATGTGGCAAAAATACCTATAAATTTCTATTGGTTATTTGTATGTTTAACTAACTTTTCTATGCTCCACCCACTAAAATCCAATTGGCTAATCACCTTAGGCTCCTCCCCATTACTCATTTGCTGATTGGCCAACTTCCAATGACTCCACCCTGTTAGGCGAATTTGATTGGTTGACTTCTCATTGGTGCCTTTTTAATTGGCCAATCCACATTGAGCAACGCCCTCTTGTGCGCTTTTTATTGGCCAAAGTTATTTAGATATTTTATTTATGTTTTTATGTCAATAAATAAAGGGATATTTCTTCTACAATATCTTCAAAAATTATGAAATTGAGTTATTTTATAATTTACATATAATATTTTTGATTTGGTGGTAAATGTTATTTTTATATTTACTATGATCAAAGTGAATTGTTCTAATAATAAATAAGATTTAAGAAATCAGTTTCAAATTAGGCCTTTAAGAAATCCAGAATATTAAAACAACTACTAACCATCCATTAATATTTCTAAAATGATAATCCTCTGTCCCACAAATAACTAACCACACGCATTTGTTCGTTAATTTGTAACTTTTTTATGCTCCGTGACTTTTTATTTCTCTGTCTCTCTTGGTTTTTTTACCGCCTTGTCTCAATTACACCGAGGGCCACAATAAAATACGAGAGGAAACTTGTCAAAAACAATTCGTGGGAGAGCCCAGCACCAATTACCAAACTCAAATAGATCTATTTCGAAATTCAATTTGCTCTTGCAGCCAACAAACGAGGCCAATTACTTTAAAATATTTCGGTGAGCAAACTTGGTCGACAACTTTCAAAAAAACAAAAAAGAAAGAAAAAAAAAAACAGAAAAAAAGGAAAAGAGGTTCGTTGCTATTGTCTTGGCCGGAGAGAAGCTGCGAAGAAACTCTGTGTGTGTGCGAGGGGACAAAGAATAAAACTGAAATCCCTTTATGCTTTGATTATGGTAATTTTGCGATTTGTTTTCATTGCAGTGAAACATGCAATTTTCCTATATATATGCTATATACATATATATGTATATATATTATATATATTCCACTTGAAGGAAACTATGAGCTCCAGCAAGTCGCTGGTATGCAACTGCTTTGCCAGACAAAGACCAAGCCGAAGAGTCGCAATTTGCATAAGTTGTGCCAACGAACAATATACAAAGTTACACGTGGGGAAATTAAAACTAAATATATATTAATGATTGTGGGAAGATGAGGTATATTTTATAATATAGAATTTCTAAATAATATTTTAAAAATTTTTTGGAAATTTATTTAGAAAATGAAACTGTGAAAGAGAGAGAAAAATCTTTCCTTAAAAATATCTAGTTTTCTATTTAATTTTTTTATATAAATAACATTAACATTAACATTAACATTTCTTGTTAAATAAATTGATTCCAAAGGGTGAAAAAAAAATGATGATACAGATTGTTTATAAATTTAGTTTACCTCAGAAGTTAGAAAAACCTTAAAATGTAATTTTTAAAATTAGTTGTTTAGGTTTCATTAAAGAAACTCATAGTTTCCTGAAAAATAAAAATATATACAAAAATATATTTGGCATATATTTAATGCAATTTTTTATAAACTAAAAAGGTATTAACTTTGTACATTACATTTTCTATATTTTTTTATTTTGAGTAAAAGGAGGAGGTATTCACTTAAAAGTAAATTCAACTCCTCTGATTTAAAGAAAAAAAAATTCTTTGATACAATTTTAAGGCCCTTATTCATTTTTCTCCCAGTGCTTTTTGGCGGGACTGAAGGAATTCCGGCAAAGTATTTTGCATACATTCAGGTCTTTCGCCGGATCCCCCGCTTGCAAGCCACCCGTCTCTTTCTCTCTCTTCGCTCTCTCTCTCTCTCTCTCTAACACTCTCTCCTCATCTCGCTCTGGCGCTTTGTCTCTGCTCATATGATTTAGCTGAATTATGGCCACCATTCAGCTCGTTACGCCCTTGGGCTAATTTATAAACGTAAATTTACTTTGATGCTAATGACGCTGCTGAAGGCAAACAACAACATCATCCAGGCACACACGCCACACACACCCAACACACACCCAACACACACCCAATACACACCTGAATGCATTGATAGTTTTCTGTTGATATATCAATATGCATGCCAAAGGTGGAAATTAGTGCATTTGCTCAAGGGGCCACCTGCCGCGGGGCTATTCTATGCTATAGTCTGAATACACCCCCAAACCAGTTCAGTTTTGGGCATGTGTTGGCATTGTGCAGGAATTGTGATTTATGGTTTTAGCCACGCAATTGCGTAGGTCCAGTGACCAGCATTTTTAAGTGTTCAACGTTGCGTATGCGTAACATATGTGCAGCCAGTACTTTCGCCTGTATATATTTGATTTAATTATGTATGCGTGGAAGTGGAATAATACGTGTGTATTTTAGGGATATTTTTATGCCGTCTACATGGAAAAATAAAGGGTAAATAAATTAATTAAAAAAGAAATAAATGTTATGTAGGAATTATAAGCATAATAAATCTATTTTTTTTTCACAAAAATCTAACAAGGTACCGAAAATGAAAAATTTAACCAAATCTATATAATTTTCTGGAAAAACAACATACATTGATTTAAATATTTTTTAGATTTTATATCCATTCAGAAAATATTTTATTTGATATTGTTTTAAGGACTTAAATATAGCCTAGATATAACCAGAAATTTCAAGATGTTTCATTATTTAGCATGGATTTCTCATTTCAAAGAAATACAATATACACAGTATAAATCATATTTCAATCTATCAATCAAGTTCGTAGCGATAAACTAATTTCGAATGTAATTCCCATAGGGACGTATCTCCATCGCAAATAAACATAAACTTATTATTCATTCTGTGCTAACAACTATTTTGGGCTACATTTCGGCCCGATTTGCTTCCCATCAACATTCAATTTATTGTGACCAGTAAGTCGCATTTGATGAAATTAGTTTTTGGCGATATGTGACCCACAGGACAGTGACAAACTGCAGGGGAGTGCGAGTGTGTGCGAGTGTATCTCTGTGCGAGGTCCTGCCATCGCTTAAATTGCTTGTCCTGGAGCGACATTCTCGAGTGCTTATCACGCACCAGACAACACAAAACATCTAGTACCTGCGGGCAGAAGGGGATTCCCCCTATGCCTCTTTCCCGGCACTTAAGTTGCGACGGGGAAACTTGTTATTTATCTGCTCATTTATTTGTGGCCATTTTTTTGGCCAAGCTTCGTTTTTTGTGGACCACATTCGGGGAACTTTTTTCCTTGTTGGGTTAAAAACATCTTAATAACGAATTTGTAAAGCTTAGCCGCCACAAAGGATGCGAAGCGATGCTGCTGCTGTGTGGGTCCTTTAAAATTCCCTTCCCTTCCTCGACGACTGCCTTGATAAGGCCTTGAGTGTTGACTTTAAGGCCTTTAACCCTTCGATGTGGCAAACAACGGACTGACCACGCCCATTGGAGGCGAGGTCATCGGGTCATCAAATTGAAATGTGGAGCTGGTTTTTTGTGTGTGGGTCCTGCTTCTTCGCCGTCTGCCGCAATCCGGATGCGGATTAATATAGCCAGAGTGGTCAAGGATTATTCGGGGGAAACGGGGTCAGAGGTCATCAAAGTGACATTTGCCGCAGCCTCTAATTGCCTCCGATTAATGGATTGTTTTTGCCAGCTATTTGCATATCTGCAAATGCAGAAATAGGCGATGCCTGATAAATGATATTTTCCCTGACCTCGGGAGCTGAATCCTTTGGAAATATGTTTTGTTCCGGTTTTTTTTTTCGGACAGCATTAAAGCACATATTAATTGGAAAATTTATCATATCATTAGCTCAAATATTTTGAATTAATTATTAAACTGGTCAATATATAGATTTCAAAGTTTGATATATATATTCCATCTAATAGTTTAAATTATTATATATTTTTGAGGTATTTAAACATTGTAAAGAACAAGTTTTTCATTTTTATTAATTTTATATATTAATTTTATTTCAACATTTTATTTATTTTTTTTTACATAACCAACCCACTTTATTCATTAATTTTAGCGCCAATCAAGCACCGTTAGTCCCTTCGCAAAGCCATTATTCAAACAGGCGACTTTAATGCCAATAAGCAGCTGGCAGCCATCTTAACCGACACTTCCGCTCCTCCACTCGAAGTATTATGAGTTGGAAAACAATAAATATCGCCCCAAGGACGAGGGCAACGTGAATGGGTGAAAATGGGGTGGAGGAGGAGTGGAATATGGACTGGAACACGTTCTGCATGACAGTCATGACGTTGACAAAAACAAAGTCATCAACGGAGTTGAAGTTGAGAACTGCAATCATATTGAGCGGGGGAGTGGGTGGCGACGATCTCTTCACATTCCCGGGGAACAAAACATCGACTGGGGCGACTTATTTTACATTTTTGAAGTGAGTCCCGGTTTATGATTAAAGTAAAAGCATGAATATCGAATGCTGCCCCGGCATGACACAGGTCCTCCTCGGCCTGCTCTCGCTCACTTTTAGCAACTTCATCATTGTGATAAATGAGCTCTGCTTGTAGCACATTTTTCACAACAAACTGAAATTTTTGGCTTACTCTTTTTTTTTTTTGTAAGCAGGACAAACTTTCCTTTTTCCGAATTGTTATTAACAACTTTTCGTTTTTATACACGGTATCCAGGGGGTAAACGGGTATCACAACTAAGGGTCAACTGAAAATTATAACTTGGACCTTGAAATATATTTATATTCTTGATCTGAATACCAGGCGGGACTATTTAGCCATGTCCGTCTATAAAATATTATATTAAGTTTGATGACCGCATTTGTAACAAGCAGGTTTTTGTCCAGGGAGAATATCTAAGCAGAAACCGATAGCATATAAGTGGTAGTTAATCGATTTAGTCATGATACCGATATACATATGTAGGTAGAAAAAATTTCTAAAAAGGCACGCCAAGTTTTGGTTAAACGCCATTATTAATTTATATTATGTGACCAAATATTTAAAATAAGTTTGTACATTTGGCAACACACTTCAAAAAAATTATATATAATCTTATTCTGCTGATGAAGACATCTTATCCTTCCGCTGATGATCTGTTGTCACCAGGATGGCTTTTGCCTTTACTTTTAAGTGGTTTTCCTTGTTGCTGCCCCAGTGTGTGTGTGTGTTTAGTGTAACTGTTGCCACCTCCTAGCCGCGTAAGAAGTCCAGCGGCTCAGTCACACGGGCCTTACTCAAATTCGATGTTGGGTAGATTATTTGGCTCAAGCACTTCTCCGACTCTAATAAGAATCGAGTTGCGACCCTCGTCGACATCAGGATCAGGGGGATCCGCAAAGATGTCCACGGTGACATCCTGGTTGGGCCCCAGATTTCCGGAAGAGGGGCGCACAAGGAACACGCTGGGTGCGCCAGGTCCAACCCAAAAACGCACACTCATGGTATCGTGGCGATTCTCAATGAGGAGCTTCTTATGCACAAGTTTGTCGAAGGGGGCTTCAAAGACCTCATCGCCAGGCTCCACGGTTAACTTAACCGTGTCAGGAATATCACTCACAATCATTTTGAAAGCTTTAAAATATTTCAATTAGATCGAAGCTGATAAAAGTTGAAGAGCGAACGTACCAGAGAAAAATATAACCTTATATGACGATTCGGCAGGTTGTAAATTTCAGCTTGCTTTTTAGGAGGAATGAAAAGAGTGAAGTTGACAGCGCTTGCTTTGTTGGTACGATTGCTAGGGCTGTTAGCTTTGATCGATATTAATCGGTATTTGTCATTTAAATATATTTCTTTTTAAAGCCTGGTACTGACATAGGATACATTTTCTGAAGGCAGCAAAATTCCATATTAAAAAGCCGAGCGAAAAAAAAGGACAACTTCCTGATAATTGTTGCTATATTTAATTTTATTCTTTGGCTAAATAATAATTTTGTTTAACCACAATCAAACAATATTATTAAAATCATTATTACCCTTCTGGAGATAGAGCCTTGGGATAGACAGGTTTCCTTGAAAAGCCTTTATATTGAAAGCACAAATGTATATACATATGTATACTCAGTATCCTTAAGTCGATCAAGTCATTTTGGCTTAATATTTGATTTTTAGTGCAAAAAAGTTCAAAGCTCAAGGATTTATACCACATCGAAACTAGCGAAACAAACTTTGGGCATTCGCTCATACGTTTCGGTATGGATCGTCATCCTCTCCTGGACGGATGCAAATGTTTGACATTCAGTCGGTTGTTGGCGGGGAATTCTTTTAGCGCTAACTGTGCTTTGGAGCAGCATCTTCAGGCAACGACTTTGGCACTTTTGGCACGCGCCCCTTTCCCCACTTGAAACTTGGTTAGTTTGATTTTGAATGGTTTATTTGGTTGGCTTGCCTTGGCTCGGCTGCGTTTGGTGGTTTTTCCCCCAGTTATCCCAGCTTCCCATTGTTATCAACCAATTTGCCAGCCATTTCGGGGAGGGAAATGCGGAGGAAAAGTCCACAGGAAAACTTCCTAAGAAGGAAGCGCGCGTTTGGCGGTTCGCCTTTTCTTGGTTACATTTGCAAACATCATTTTGAGCGATTGCCAAAAGAGAAAAGAGAAAGGATTCAAAAAGCTGAGGGAGTTAGCGGTTAAAAGACAGACTAATGCCTTCCAATGACTTATTTTCTTTGGAATATTTTCCTGCCAAATGGTACTCGAGTCGTAAAGATAATTATAATTACAGGAGTCTAGGAATTTTAAGGTTCAAGCAGTTCAAATGACGGGCTATTGAAGGTGAATACTTGTAAGATTTCAATAAATAATTATTAATATTTATAAATAAAGTAAATGTACATTTTAACGAAGCTGAGTTCTAGGCTTTAAGAAGGCAAATAACTGTTATATATTAAAATTATGTCTATATAGCTGTAGGAAAATCAGCAAAAAAATGATTAAATTTCTATAAACCAATTGTAAACTTCAAAGATAAACAAAACTTCAGCATGTCAAAGTTAGCTCCCCTTTTCCTTTCTCTATATTCTTCCCATGGAAATATTACTTATTTATTTATTTATTTAATTTTTGCCTGTGCACACTTGGACATCAACTTCATGTCTCGTTCATATAACATTCCCTGGAAAATATGCGACACAAAAATGTGTCGAGATTTATTGGCCAGCAGAAAGTTTGCTCACTTTATCCGTCCATCTCACACAGGGAAAGAAATATTTTTCGGCCCCCAAAGAATGTAAATTTTCTTGAAAAGTGGGTGGGTTTGGGGCCAGGTGCCAATGTGTCTGGGGCGGTTGATAATGCAATGAAAATAGGCCAGAATTTTCTGCTACTTTTCAGCTCGCCCGAAAGTTATGCGAGCAAACCGCAAGGTAATTAAATTCCTTAACCTTAAGCAGCATTATGGGTGGGTGGCTGGCTGGCTGGGCCATGTCCTTGATGATGATGACGCCAAAAAGGAAGCTCACACACACGCACACCCGCAATGAATGTGTTTGCGGTGCCATCAGAGCGCCTGTGTGCGTTGGTTGGCACTTGAGCATTTAATTGAATTTTTTTTTTGAGAACAGATAAGGACGCGAAGGATGTCTCAACATCTTGACTATGTCCACCCAACGCCCGACGCCCACCGCCCACCGCCGCGTAAGGACTCTTACATAGTTTTACCCCCGGCGCGAAATGACATAAATTATCTAATAAAGTTTTTATTTAACGAGATAAAGGCGGTGGCGGAGGCGGGGCAGAGAAACCAAGAAGTTTCCCTCTGCTCGGTTTTAATTACATTTTTGAATAAAGAATGCGGATGAGTGAAAAATTGCCAAACAAGAAATATAAGGCCACTGCAGTGTTTTCTCATTTCCAATTATTGTTTGCCATTTTTCCTTCCTTTCCACCTGGAAAATTTCGATGGCTCACTCAAGCATAAATTGTGCTGATTTCGCTAATTTAAGGACATTTTCCCAGTCTATTATGCCAATTGCTATTTATAATTATGCTTAATGAATTATGTGTTTGTGAGTTTACCGAAAAGGCATTCAAAATTGCGAAAGTTTTATTAATGAATTAAAAATAAAACGATTAATTCGTAAACAAATGACATAAATTAGTAGGAAATAATAATAGTTTCTATTTTATTTATATTATATTTATTGTTCTTTAATTTTCTTTTTTTCTAATAAATTCTCTAATTCACCAATAATTTCCCAATAAGCATTACAACAATTTAACTTAAAACCCCCACGTAATCGCACATTTCCAGCCGAAAATGTCAAAAACCCTGCTCATGCAAAGTTACTACCAATTTGGCACTCTAACGAGTAGAAAATCCAGTGGAAAAACATTTTCCTTTTCTCACAAAATGAAATAATGAAATTGTACAAAAGGCCAGGCGCACGAGGGAAACAGAACGAAAAGTCTACAAGGAAAACATAAAGAAAAATGGAAAGCAGTGCCATGTAATCCAATTGCATGAAATGTACACAAGGACACGAGGCGGCATTTAATTTAGGGGCGTGTGCCACACACACACTCAGTCAGTGCGAAATATGTTAAATAAATATAATGGGAGAAAGAAATGCAAAAAAAAAGAAAGAAAAAATAAGGAAAATACTCAAAATGGAAAAGGAGGAAAAGTTAAAGAAATTTACATGGATGGCTTTTGCCTTTACTTTTAAGTGGTTTCCCTTGTTGCTGCTCCAGTATGTGTGTGTGTGTTAGTGTGACTGTGCCTGTGAGTGTAACTAAATGTGTGCGACTTGGCCACACTTTTTGGCTCAACTCGCTGGCTCTTTTGTTGCTGTTGGCGCTTTGAAGTAAGTGCATTTAACGCGCCGCTCCCTCCACATAAAACTCTTTGGGCTCCCATGGACGTAGAAGGGATTCACAGCTGGTTAACTATGAGAAAAATATGATTTTTAACCTTTCGAGTGTGTTAAGCCTAGAAGGGAATTGTTTCTTTCCCTTTCTGATCTGAAATAAATTATTAAAATTATAAATGCAATAATATACTGTCTGATCACATTAACAATATTTTCCCTTTTAATTTATTGTCAAGGCGGAAATGGAATTGTAAATTTCAATTGTTTGTAATAGGGTTTTAATATCTTTCACTTTCTGCTCTCAAATGAATTCTTAAGTACCTACTTAAATTCTAAATTCTTAAAAATGGAATGTCATAACACGTTAAAAAGATTTTCCCTGACCTGACACTTTAAATATTTGAAAATATTAGTTTAATAACGTTGAAAACTTTTAACTATGAAATGGTTTCTTCTTCTAATACCCCCTTTAATAACTACAACTAATTTAATTAATTTTCCATTTTAAGTATCCATAAGGCATCCCCTTTTCCATGCCCCTGCCTTTTCCTGTTCCTTACCAAAAGTGCTAAGTGCGCTTGAGATTTAACTGTGCCCCCTTGTGCCACCAATACACCCTGGCCTTTCTCTCTGAATTTTCAAGCCTTGTTTATGCTGTTGACTTTTGTGTGCAAGTGTTTTCTTTAATGTTCTTTGTTGCTGCCGGCGCTGAGTTTCACCTCATAACTCAGTTGCACTCACACAAGCGAACCCGAACACGAAAAATCTATTATGCAAAATTCTCGGCTAGGCATTAACCCACTGTTGATGCACAACAAATGTGATTTTCGGTTTTAATTGAACAGTTGAACTTGGCCGGCATGTTAATCAATTTGCATTTATTTTAGAAATACAA
This sequence comes from Drosophila bocqueti, assembly GCA_018151655.1. Lineage (NCBI taxonomy): Eukaryota > Metazoa > Arthropoda > Insecta > Diptera > Drosophilidae > Drosophila > Drosophila bocqueti. Next base: position 5,141,032 of record JAECXF010000230.1, read on the forward strand.
TTTTCCTGTTTGCGAATCACAGAGCCCGGAAATGTGCCGGGACACGTTGGTAGTACATAGTAGTCCCTGACATGGCCAGAACAGAATAAAGGTCGCTCGAATTGAAAATTTTATCTTTGTTCCAGATGTTGATTTTAGTGTGCTGCTGTCGTTCTGCTTGCATTAAATTCAGTGCATGTAAAATAAAATTATGCAAATTCATAGAGCATTTTCACTATTCACTCCGGACAGCATCCGTTTCATTCGGTGCGGCGACGAAATCCAATTTGACAGAGCGGAAAATGAGCAGTTGATGCGAGTGCTGCTGCTGGTCCTGGCTAGCTGGGGGTTTTATGTACATCTGCACTGGACGGGATTGTGGTTAATTAGTGTTGGCTTCAATGGGTATTGTTACAGTTATCGATGTTGCTGTCCACATCGAGCTTATTTTTCTTTAATTTCCCACAGGATTTGGGTTAGCAATGTCCAAGTGGCAAGCAGAGAAATTCAGGGAAATTTCACTTGTTGTGTAAGTAAGTTTGTTTCATAATAAAATACATATATTGTACCAAAGGATATTATAAAAATAAGATAAGTTTCTTTCAACGATTTTTTTGGCACTCTTATGCCTTATTTCAGGCTCTCTTGAAATAGTTCGAAAGCCAAGAAAAACCCTTTTGCATGCATAGGGTGCCTTCTATTAAATTAACTGATTTTTAAAGCCTTTACTATTCCTATCTCTATCAGCCCATATTTAATTATACCTACTCATTTATCAACAGTCTTATAATAATTGATAAGTAAACAGTTTCCGGCATACACGGCGTATGTGCGATTTTCCTGTACGCATCGCAGAAACCCTTGGCTAATTACAACAATTCGCTCTAGCCTCATATGGCATCCATAATTGTTGCATATTTGCTGCTCATTCCATAACCAATTTGCCACGCCCACCCCGAGCCAGGAAGCAGCCTAATTCATCAGTTGCATTACAATTTGAGCCAACTGCAGCTATGTATGTGCAATGTTGATGATGCATTCGCCGGCTCTGAGCAATTGTTGTTCACGTTCGCGTTCCCCTGTCCCTGGCTAGTGCTGCTGATGTAGCTGCCATTGCTGTTAAATGTTAGCAAATTAGTGACGGCGGTTTAGGCCAACAGCGAGCGGCGGGGTGGGGGAGCAAGGAGCAGGAGTAGTAGCCTTGGTCATTGCCATGTGGTTGTCACTTGTCGTCAGTCGGTTGCCATGGTCATGCTCTGTCCATGTGTGTGTTTTCGTCCTGTCACTTTTTGATTAGTTGGCTGCGAGAGAGAGAGAGAGCAAGATCTGGGAATATGGATGGAAAAGATGAAAGCCAGCAATGGTTAAATGAAGCAGCAAATATATATTTCTTTCCCGAATTTAATACATATCTTCCTTTGGCTGTAGCAATAAGCCATGTAACATGGAGTTTACACAAGTCTTTATTTCGGTGAAGAATCAAGAAGAAAAATATCTGCTCAGAAAAATCAACAAACTCAGATTTACATTTTTGATTTTGAATATAAAGATTAGTATCCTTACTGCTTATATTCGATCAAACGATTTAGTTCATACGAATTTGGATTAATATTAATTAATTAATAGCTCCTATAAACTTGTAAAACTAATGATTAAAGTTTGGCATGCATATTATTCTGTAATTTCTCTGCGTGCACATTTCTTTTTCATTTTGGGCCGAGTTTTTCTCAGGGCTTTGGGTCAAAGTTTTCCTGTTTCTCCTCCTTTGTGCGTAAGTCAGCTCATCTTCAGCTCTCTCTCTTTCAGCTTTCCCCTCCTCGTAAACGTGCTCGGTGCAATTGTAATCCTTTAAGCATCTTGTCGAGAGAACTGGATAAATGCAATGCGCTTCATTTAAAATTTTCTTTCTTTTCCATTCGGTCGTTTTTTGTGCTCTCCCTTACTGCCTTTTAAGAGCCTCGCTGTTGGTTACTTTTTTATGGTCCACTTGGCTGTAGTAGTTGTAGTAGCTGTAGCTGCAGCTGATTGTTGTTATCACAATTGACTGAGATTACGTTTACAGTTACGGGACACAAAGAGGTCACTTAACAGGCTCATTGTTCGAGTTTTTAGTTAAAAAACTTGTCCTGAGTGCTCATAAGTAGCTGCCCTGTGTCTCTTAATGTCGCTAATAAATGTTTTTCTTTTCCCACCCGCTTTAATAGCCCTCTAAAAGGAGGTGGAATTAAAGCGACAAGGTCTGTTCAATTTCCTTAATTTTTATTTTTTCATTTGCAAGTTGCTTCACAAACATTTTGCTCTTGATTTAAATTTTCATATATGCACATAAAGTATCTTTTTTACTTACTCTTTTTGTGTGTGTTTATGTGCAACAAGTTGGCAGCTCTGGGGAAAACTTTTTCCCCTTTTGCATATTTAAACAATTTACTTGGGTGTGTGTGCGTCCAGCTTAATTCAGTTGATGCAAATGTAAATCGCTTGCAATTATCAATTATGGAAAAGGGAAAATATTCTCGTTATATGTATGCAAAATTTATGCAGAAATCAAGGCAGCCAATTGATAAATGCAGTTGCAGAAATCCGACTCCAGAGTATTCGGAATGTCTGGTTTAAGTGGAAATATGCAGGAAGTTTGAATCAATTTCAGTTACTTGCTTTGCAGGCTCAGTAATGCATTGTACTTAATGAATGAAAGAATTTCTAAAGTTGGTGATTAACTTGGACCTATAATTATTGATGTTTAAGATTATTTACTTCTTTATGATTCTTTTATAATTTCCATATGATTTACTTATGATTTGGAATCACTGGTTATATTGATGTGTGGATATTTCAAGCGAAAGCCGTTTAATAAATCCATAGTTTAACGTTACCATATTTGTGGGATAATATTTTATATGATATTAAACGCTTTATTCCATATTGGACTTTTCCTATCGATACAAATTTCGAAATATGAATCAATTTAAATCGTATCAGTTCTCACAAAGTCAAAAATATTTAGAAAACCCATCTTCTCTGAGATATAACTCATTGAAAATATATGCTTTATTCACTTGTAATAATCTCTCTCTAAGATATCTTTCAAAATTGCACTTTAATACTTGGAATAGTTTCTGTGTGTGGCTTCTAACTGACTCTTCGATAAATCAGCCATTTAAAAACCACTCCCACTCGCACACCGACTACTTGCACTCCTTTTAAGCGAAGTAAGAAAAGCCACACACTATGATGATGCTTTGACACATAACCATTTGATTTATGGCGTCAATGCAATTTTTTTCAATTTCATTTTCACAAGTACCCCCGAAAAGGGAAGGCAAGTCCAGCCACTTCATAGATTTGCGATATTTTATCGTTTTGGGCCAACGCTGACCATGTGGCCCCCTTTCACAAAAAAAAAAAAAAATGGAGCTCTCTCCCCTCTAGTCTGCTCAGTGTATGAGTGGGCAGCTCCTTGTGTCCTGTTGGCCATTGGCGTGACCACGGCCAATTGGCCAGTGCCAAGCAGCTGCCTGCCATCCTGCCGTATTCCCATCCTGCCATCCTGAAAGCCAGCCAGCCTGCAGCTTACCTTGAATGTCTTTTGGCTTACAGCAATTGCAGGCTGCAATATTTGATAGGGTTCAAGTGGAAGGATGTTCCGGGAACAGATTTTGGGGAAATGTAAAAAGGAAATCTTTGGTAATGAAGTATAAGGGAAATAAAATAATGAAAGAGGGTTTTTGCCTTGTTTATAAGTACTAAATTTGAAAAATAATTAATATTATTCTTGGTAAATATAATATATGAAAAAAATTGTTCGCTAGGAAAAATAGATTTTCTAGATCTTGGGAGTTAAGACATCAAAATAAGAGTTATTTATAAAATGTATTATGACATGTTCTCTGTAGAATAATTTATTTATATTTTTAATTTAACATTAAATTAGTTTATCAGAACGCCATGACCAATGCCTTTTGCCATTTTCGGTTATGTTTTTTTGGCTCTCTTATTGCAACTGGTTTGCTTCATTATGCCACATTTGTCCACCACCCCAAGAGGCACCTCTAGCATCCCTTTGTGGAAAATATATATAGAAAGAACTGAACCAAACTGAACTAAACTGACTGCTTGGCTGATTTTGGCCGGTTAGCCGCCGCGTTCGATCTCTGGCTTAAGGCCAAAAGTCATAATGCCGCGATGTCGACGGTTGTCATCAACGGTTTTCAGTTTTCTGTGCTGGGGCTTGGCTCGGCTCGAACTATGGTTGATTTGGTCTTGTTTGGTTTTTGTTTGGCGATAGTCAAGCTTAATTGCCATTGAGTGAATTTTTATGGCCGCCATTGTGTGTGTGTGAGCGAGTGTTTTTGGCATATTTCAAAACGAGCCAGCAGGAAGGTAGTGAAATGCTGCAATCGATGACGAAAACTGCAATTGAATTGAATGCACATAAATTTTCCCGTTTTATATTTGCTGGTTTGCAGTTGTTTCTTTTTGTACTCTTAAGAAGGGTATTAATATTATTTTGAGTGATTGTAAATATAAGTTTTCTAGCATTTTTATAGTTATTTTAAGTATAAAGTTAAAAAATTTCAAAAGAGTCTTTAAAGCCAACACAACAAATGTAAACACTAAAAAATCGTATGGCATAATTCATCTTGTAGTTATATTGTTCGTAAGTTACACCCACAATCTGTGATATTAAAAAACGTGACATCCTTCAACTGTCTTAAAAAGAGTTTAAAAAAGGGGTTCACTTAATAGCTCTCAGGGTATACAAACTTCGTCTTACCAAAGCCCGTTACCCTTTTTGTATAGTTTTTGTTGTATTTTTTTTGTAGTTTTTCGCTCTATTTGGCAGCATTTGGGGTGACAGGGTCCTTCATAGCTAATTAACTGCATTTTTCGCATGTCATAGCGCGGACTGACTGGCTGACTGACCCCGATGTCCAATGTCCCCGATTCCACAACACTCGCTGCTGCATGTCGCATGCATTTGGGGTGTAATTAAGGTCAACAGAAGTCAACTAGCAACTTGATGCTGCATCTACCCCTGTCCCTGCTGTCCCCGCCACTTTTTCATCTTGCTCACTGCTCTCTGTGCGGCTTTTCGGGGAATTGGGCCAGAGACAAGTGCCACCCACAGAATCCCATTCCGGAACTCTGGTTATGTTATCTGTCCTTTTGGATCGCCTTCTCGCCTGGCATTGCAAACTTTTTGTAAACGATAAGATGCTGCGGAGGTTTAACTGATTATTTTGGTCTTAATTGCTAGAGAATTGTGTCCAATTTGTGTTGAAAAATGTCGCTGTGGTGGGAGCCAAAATTTTACTGACTCAGTTGAATGTTAGGAATGAATGAACCCTTATTTTTGCTTAGGTTTTAATAATAATTAAGGTTTTTTTTTTGAGATACAAAGTATCCTCTGTATTGTAGAGATTTTTGCTTAGATTTTCATATAAAATAAGTTACAATTTATTTAAGTAATATAATAATTATTTTTAAACGTGTATTATTAATGTATTTGTTGTGCAAAACATTGTAATAAATGTATTTCTTTTGTTCATCAGATTAAAGAGATACGGATTTTGTTAGACAACTTAATAGAGAATAATAGAGAAAACGATCTAACATCTGGTCGCAGTGCTATAAGTGCTTTGTAATAATAGAGAATATTCAAACAATAAATCTCTTTCGCAGCTTTTTAATAACTTTCATTTATTAAATAATGTTATTACTTATGAAAAGATATCTAAAATTAACTCAAATCCATTTTCGTTTCTAAAACCGATGACTCAATTTCCTATAGCTCGTCTTACCCTAATTTGCATATTTTATATTCACCCCCCCCCAAGGCCATATCCTTTTTCTCAGTTTTCCATTAAAACGTAATCTCCATTGTTATGGAAATCCTGAGCAAAAGCAACAATATAATTTGTAATTTTTTCATTTTCATGACGTCAGTTTAACCCCTTTTTTTAGGGGACTTTTCCGAGCTCAAGGAAATGATTAGTTTAAATCATAAAGCTGAGAATTTACTTTCGTTTTATGTCTTGCCTGGGTTTATTATGGCGAATGCTTCCACCTTCATTGCCCGCCGGTTACAGTCACGCTGCTCTGCTCTGCTGTGCAGCTATAAATTCGCTTAATAAAGTTTTCATATTTGCAATTAATTTCATTTCATTTTTCATGAATAAGTTGTATGGCTGCCATGGCTTTGCCGACTTCAGCCTGTTCGCAATTTGCGCTCCATTCAATATAATCAGAGCAGCCAAGGCGGCAGGAAGGCTGGACAAATGGATGCAAGGATGGAAGTATGGAGGATGGTGGGCGCTACAGCTGAAGCTGGATGAAAGACACAGGACTAAAAGCAGAGAGGCAGGGAGAGGCAGAAAGAGGACCGAATGAAGCCGAGTTGAGTGGTTGCCCGGTTGCGGGATTCATTACAACATGACGTATACGTAATTCGCCGAGTTAACTCGCAATTACAACCCCCCTCGCCGTCCGGGGGAAATTTAAAATTTTCTTACGCCATTATCGGCAAATGAGAAATCGTTTAATTAAACACAGCTTAAGACCTGAGCAAATCCCACTTTATGGGCCATAGATAATTCATGCGACCTGTCCGTGTCGTGTCTTCTATTTGACTTGTCATCCAGTCTCCGTCTGGATACCTCCTCCTGTATGGTTGTTGTAATTATGGTTGGTGCAATGGTCTATGGGAAAATTGCTATTTAAACATTTTAAGTGCTTTTGGTGTTAATAACACATCACCGCATGTTTCATTTGCCTGAGTCAACAGTTTAATTAGAGTTTGTGCATAAATCATTCGCATCCATCCATCCATCCATCGCCTCTATCTGTCCCTGTTGCCTCTCTCTGCGCTGCAATCTGTTGTAGAACCAGATATATATGTATATCCATTCTATATATATATACACACAGATCCGTTTGCGAACTGCCGCTTCTTCTGTCCATTTGGAGCTGGCATATTTGATGTCGTTTTGCTTGGGGTTTTTGCAATGCTTTATGAGCCGTGGGCCTACGGGGCGAATGAGTATTGCGAAGCGATTTTGATTTAATTTCGTTTGCTCAAAACGTGACAAACCACTGGGAAGATGTCGGTATTTAAAGTTAAGAAGGGAAGTGTTAAAATTCAAGTATAATTTTCTATTATATTTAATTTAGATTATTTTATTTATAAACAAGTATAAATTCATGCATTTCTTGAAATCAACTATAGTTTATATTAAACATATGAAGATTGTTCTATAAAATCTTTGAAAATATTTTTCAGTTTGCTCTTGAATTTATCTCGCAATGGCACTATCCATTTATTACTAGAACCCCTGAGCATTTGGTAGCGACTCAACTCCTCTTTTCCATCCCAGACATTTGTAATAGTTCATCTCGAATTGCTTTTGAGGTCCATTAATACAAGAGAGCAGCCGTGGCAAGTGACAGTGCTAAAATTAATAGAGCACCCACGACTTTCCACTACACCCACTACACCCACCCACTCCATACACTCCACCCCCTCGATTCACTCCATCCACACCCAGCCAATCCATTGCGATCCTAGCTGGGCCACGTGGCGGATGCGTGATTTATTCCCGTTGCTAGGGCGCATTTAATTGAAAGCCGCCTTCATTTACGGTTATAAACATGGAATATATATTCATAGTTTGTCTGGCCGAAATCTCGACTTTTGGACTCCTCGATGTCGGGCCAATGAATAGACAAATATTGTGGCTGGCTTATTAATGGGCTGCTTAAATTACGATAATTGCCACGCAGCGAGCGGTCAGCGGCGATGATAATGATGATTTCCCTGATAAGGATGATGATGTCTTGTCTAATTAAAGCCAGGAGAGAGTGAGAGAGTATCCTGACTTGACGTCACAGAGAAAGAGAAAGAGCGAGAGAGAGAGAGAGTTAGAGAGATAGAGAGAGCGGTGAGTCCTGGCGGCAACAGCTGTTCACAACTGCAGCGCCGCCACCCACACAATAGTAGCGAACGCCTCCTCTTATCCTGCTCAATTTTTTTTTTTAATTTTTTTGTTCCTTTGGACTGTGTGTGTATACCGAATTCAGTTGTTGAGCCTTTGGCGTAGTAGGCGCTCTCTCTCGAGCCGGAGAACTCCCCCGGCTTTTGGAGGAGCGCAGTCGCCGGAACCGAACCTATCCTTCCTCTCAGGCATGCGCATCCCCGACAGGATCCACTTTCCTCGGGGAGCCCGCTAAATCTGCAAAGGAGGAGAGTGCGCGAAACTCTTTTGCCGGCTTTTGGTCTCTCAAAACAGCATTAATATTTAATAACACACACTGAGCAGGGATTCTCTTCTTGTTCTTGTTTCTTTTTTGTACTGTTTTTGGTCCCGAAAAAGTTTTTCGGCTGTCCTGTTGCTCAGTGTCGCCATCTGCCGCCTGCTGCGTGCCCCTGCTTTGGAAACTCGGGTCCAGCCATCAAAAGTTAATTAAAACGCATACTTAATGCTTTGCCAGACTGCCTGCCCTGCCCAGTCCTGCCGGGGATCCTTGGAGCCTTCCATCGCGACATCGGGGCTAGTTTGGCCCCGGCCTGTATCCCCATATGATATGCATGTTTGCATACGAATAGCTGGCACTGTGCGATGTTATGGGTTTTGATTAATTGGAAGTGTTGTTTGACTTTGCACGTTTCTAAAAGCGGGGGCGGGCGCAGAGCTGCTAGGGGATTTCCTAGGGGATTTTCTCCTTGCTAAATGTTTTCACATTGATGTTCGATTTTCATGCTGATGGATTTTGGAGGAAAAATGCTGGAAGAAAGCCAGGAAATTTTGTGAGGAGAGTAATTATAAATCATGTTAATTTTAATCTTAATGAAATTAGGAATTACATTAGAGCTTTGAGTCTTTAAAAAACAAATTGAACCAAGTTCTTCTGTTCTCAATATTATATTCATTCTTAAATATAATGATATAGTAATAATATATAATTTTTTGGGATAAATTTAAATTAAAGGTAACCCTTTCTTTAAATTCCAGGACTCTGAAAACTGTTTTCCAAAAGCACATTCTTAAACATGGTATAAAAGCCTGTTGAGTAAGTAAAGTAAAATAAACCAACAAGAAAAATATATATAAATCCAATGCATATTATTTAAATCCCAGGCCGAAACTCAACTGTATTCCCATTATTTAATCGCAAAAAATGCGGCAAGCGGCCCTTTAAAATTAACATAAAATATCAATAGCAAGCATAAATTGGAAAGTTCAAATCCACGGAGACTGGGGCTCACCTTTCGTTACATTCCCGGCTAATCATAGATTACACTCCACGGATCCATCTCACTCTCACTGCCGTTGCGGTCCGCAATCCCCCAAAGAAACTACCCAGAACGAAATGGCGCCAGGTGAGATGAAATGAAGCGAAAATGTAAAACGATTTTGCATACAAACGAAGCATAAAGCCGGGGTCCAAAAGTCCAAGTAGGGGTCACTCTCTCGCTCTCCCCCACACTTTGGTGTCAGGACCCAGGCCCGCAGGACCTTCTCGGTTCACAGTTGCCAGTTATCGCAGCGTTTCTTTGCTCATAACGCGGCGCATACATTTTTAAGGCCGCTCAAGGGACTATTAAAACTATTATCTCGGAAAGAGTCGCCGCTTTCATTCCGCCCTTTTTTTGGTTCACCCTCCCGCCGGCATACGCTCCAGATGAAAAATATTCTCCCTTTTATACCCGCCATTCGTGGTGGTTAAAGGGTATATTGTTCTGGTTCAAATGGGACAGGAAAGCGTTTTCCACATCATATGTTTAGTTATTAGCTTTATATCCGGTTGAGCAGGGAGATGTCAGAGTGTACGAGTGTCAAGAGTTCTTATGAATTATATTGGGAGTGTTACAGAAACTATTAGAATTTCGAAATCTTTTTAAAATATATGTAAAAGAATTCTTAAAACAAAATTTTAATTACAAATTAAAGAATTTTCTTTTAATTTGTTATTTCAAACAATTTATTGCATTCTTTTAGACTTATTTGTAAAGGATTTCAAAATCCTAGTGATATCTGTGAGCCCCTTTGCGTTGCAGACTCGACTAGGGTTTTTAAATCTCATAAAAACTGCTTAAAAGTGAGCTACAAAATGCTGCAAATTTAAAAAATAACAAATTTACTCTTAGTTTTGTATCTCAAACATTTTATTTAATACTTTTATATATATTTCTAAGGGATTTCAAAACTCTAACCGACTTTCTAGAGCTAAAGTACTAGAAATATTGAACAGTTTAACGAATTCGGTCGATTTACCAAACGTGTTTCTTATGGGAATTTTTAAATACTCCAAAGAAAACTCGTTGCCTTAAAAAATTTTCTATGAAAATATATTGCCTTCGGAAGAACTTTCAACAAGTATGCATTCATGAACTCTCGTTACGGGTATTCCTTAGTCTTAATACTAAACTTAAAAGCACATTTTTTTGCTTCCAGTTTTTTCAAAGTTTTCCCAGTTCTTTTTGCTTCATTTCGAGGCCAGAAGAAATTAGCCAAGTGCGCAAAAATTTAAATTAATTTCATGCTTCTGCAAGCCGAGTCAAAACTAAACTGGCCAACACAAACATCGCGACACACACACCCACCCACCCTGCTAACACACACACTCTGCACACCCCCGCAAACTGACACATACAGGGGAGCAACATTTTTACCGCAAACATTAGCAATTCTAATTTTTCGTGCAATGGTCGGGACTTGCCCCCAAAGAACCCCCCTTTTGTCCCAGCGGTTTTTGGCTGGGTCAGTCATAAAAAGGTTAAAGGAAGCCCATAGCCAGCGCTCACACCGCACTCAGGCACACTCTCACACATGTGCAATATTCATTGTTTAAAATGCAACCACAATGTACACACACACACCCCCCACACACACCCTGTGTGCTTTCACATCCGGTTTCAAGGGAAACATTTAGCTGTCTGTTGCTCCGAAACTCTCTTATTAGGATCTTGGGCCTGGGCGAGGGAGGAGCATTCCATAACTTTGTCATTTAAAATTGAAATGGGGTTGCTGGCGGCCAGGACTCTCTGGGCTGGAGATTTCAGAGGAGATTCCGAGATGAATCTGCTGGGCAGAGGAGGGGAAAATCGGTATTGTTTGAATGTTAAGTCTAAGCTAATGGAGGGCGTAAAATAGTTTTCATGTCTGGGGAATTGTTAAATTGATATGGGGTCCAGACGCTGAAAGGTATATATCAGTTTGGTGAATTTGTTTGTAAAATCTTTGAAAGTATTATTCATACAGATATCAGAATTTCTTGAATGATTTACACTTGTATATAAGCATTAAAATATAAACTAATATTTATTTATCCTTTAATTTAGTTTGATTGCTTTTAAAGAGCTTTAAAAGCAATTCACAACACCCCCCAAAGACTATTTGGCATTTTACCCACACACTCCCAAAACATTACTCATACGTCTGGTGGGCCCACTCAAAGTAATTTGGCCTGCTTTTTGCAACATCTTTTGCGACAAACTTTCGGCCATCGATGTGGGTTTTTGGCTTTTGAATTTTGGCTTCCATTCCGGGGCCCGGATCGCACTGCGACTGCTTAATTGCCATTGACTTTTGTTAAGACGACAAGGGGGCCAGCGAAGGATGATGATGGCACCAGAAAGTGCGCAGTCAAAGGCAAACAATGCCAACGACATCCTTTTGAGATTTCTCACTGCCGCCTGCCCTTCGGACATGACGAAGCCATGATTGAGCACGGACGGGGGGGCTGGGGACTGGGACTGGGTCTGGGACTGGCAAATGGTCTCGCCATTTTTAGTGAGACAAATAGTTGAGTCTGGGTTGCATTTCCATTTGAGAGCGCAATTTATTTGACTGCGCCACCACGAAGAAGTTTCGAGCAGCGGCGGCATCAGCATCAGCAGCTAAGACCGGAAACTCTGCAGCGGAAGTGCAGCCCGTTTTTTCTCTGGCCCCGCTTTCTCTTTCTCGTTTCTATTTGATTTCTTTTTAGCCCGACTTTATTCTGGCCCCATTTTCGGTGGCTGCTGCTGGCTTTATTTGTTGTCTCATTGCCTCGCCTCCGCTGGCCTTTTTGCCTTTCTTCTTTTTTTTTTTTGTTTGGGGTAAGAAATGTGACTTTTACTGCGACAATTTGTGTATCCGCAAATTGTGATTAATTACAGCGGCAGGCAAATGCAGAGGGAAAGATAAACTCCGGTCCTGGACTGGTCAAAACGATGTCTTTTTTGCGGCGGCTAATGTGCTGTCAGTGGCGCTAACCCTTTTCTCTCCTCGCTGACCCTTTTAACATAAATTATTCTCTGGCAATTTTCGCCATGTGAAATTATGGAAATTATCAACATTTTCATAACTTTCATTTGCGATTTATTAATATTAATTTTAATACATACTTTGCCTGCATAATTGCGTTATTTCATTAAAAGGGTTATTTCTGTAATTTGGCAAAAAGTTTTACGGGTATGTAAATGTGAATTATTTGGAGTACTTTTCCAGACGAAATTTTGTGTAAATTTCACCTTTCATCGGGACATTCTCAAAGTTCTCTTTGCCTCAAGGACATAATGCAATTGTACCCCAAAAAATGTATAATGTAATGCTATATATAAATCCTGGGAAAACGTGTGTGGCACTCGGAAGAATGTAAGGCATTAAAAGCTTAAAGACTTAAAACATTAACACACACCAACGCAAACTATTTCTGCCAAGGCAAACTCAAAAGATGCCACCGAGTAATGGCTGGGATGGAATCTGGAAGCTGGAAGCTGGGCCGGGGCGGGATTGCGGCCAGACAGACAGTCAGTCAACGGCAGTTGAGCTCATGATAAAATTTAAATCCGTCAGGTGCTCTTCTACATACACATACGAATTTGTGCATTTTCCACCCGACTCTCCCTCCCTGGGCAACCGCACACATCCACACACGAGCTTGGTTATAATTTATTATGCGCCAAATCATGGCAAATGCATTAAAATTTTCGTCTACTCTGGCAGAGTGTGGCCAAAAATGTCTGAGCTAGAACGATATGGTCATGTGGCGCTGGGGACATCGGTTTTGTGGTGCTTCTGTTTGTCAAATTTCCTTTCGTGAGTGAAAATTGTGCAGAAGGAAACTGAATGGCGGTAAAGTGTCGAGAAATGGTTGCTATGGAAGGAAAACTGTGGATGAAAATTCAGGGAAATAAAGGTGTCTGTATATTGTAAGAGTTCTGGAAATTATGTGGGGTTATAACGATTTTGTTCATTATTAGAATATAGAATGAGTTGCAAGAAGAGTTAAGATTGAAAATTATATTGAAAATATTTCCTTAAGTTTGAAGCTCATAATAAAAACAAATATGTTTTAGAATAAAATAACTTCTTAAGCACGGAATATTATGATAAACATATTTTAGGACTAATTCTTAAAGAAAAAATAGCATTAGGTTGAAAGTTTATAAACTTGATCAGTATTTTTCAAGAGTTATTTCAGAAGACGAATCAACTAGAAATTATTGTTTTATTAATACTGGAACAATAGCATTTGACTTTCGTTCTTACCAAGAGATATAAATTATATATGAATTATTTAAATAAATTATGAATTACATTACATTATATTAATTATTTAAATAAATTAATAATTTATCTCGCTGTAAGAAACCTTTTTCGGAGGTAAGCACCTTGCTGATCTAAAGCTCATAAAGATGTCCAAAAAAATGAGTTTATTTAATGTCTGGTTAAGTTTATCTTCAGTTCACTTAATTGCTTTAAATCGTTGTATTTTTAATTAGAAGAAAATACACACACTAATATTTTAAATTCCTTAACCAGCCGTCAAGTCACCTTTTTAACAAGATTCTCATATTAATCACGCATCATAATTACCAAGAATAAGTAAACAGAATGTGGCCCAAAATAATTTCGTGCCTCAGTTAATTTCCAGCGCTACCAAGGCCCAAAAATGTTGGTAAAACCCCCATTTCACTCTACTAGATTTTTATGCTTGTTTGTGTGTGTGCCAGAGCTCGGACCCACAGTTGCATATTGTGGGTGTCCCCCAGAGCCAGCTGACAGCTTGGTATGTGTGTGCCTGAGTGTGGGCACAAATGTCAACAACAAGATTATGACCAAAACGCAGTTGTTGTCGGTGGTTAGCCAAGCAGCTGAAAACAAGGAAAAACCTGCATCAATGGACGCCACCATAAAGGAATTGTCGTCTGGCAGGGCAAACAACGAAATTAGATTGCCCGGCTCCGCACACATGCGCCATATTATATGTTTGTATGCATAATCCATCAATTAATACAGCTGACAAGCGTCTAATTAAATATGTCATGACTGTTTGCCCCACCACCTCTCCTGGGTGTGTGCGTTCTGCGGTGAAAGCAACTTAATGAAGCTTCCACTAAAGACCGGCAAGTTTTCCGCCTGGGAAAAATGTCGGGAGAGAAGGGAGACAGAATTGTTATTGCTCCACGAGCCGCAAATTCATTAAAGTTTTAGTCAAATCCATAAATAAATGACTTTTCGCATAAGCCAAAAAACTTGTCTAAGTAGTAAAAGTATGACGAAGAATGGTTAAAGGAATATTAGCGAAGATCATTTGTCTTATTGACAGCAAAAATATGTCAGTTGGCGGGCAATTTTGAGTACTATAGTATACTTTAGAAGGGGACCGAGATAAAGGGGTAACGTTAATAGAAATAAAATATCGAATAATATTATTAATTTGCTAAAATCTTTAAATCTTACGCGCATTAAAATTTATTAAAAATTTTATTTTATGTATTCCGGAACTTTTGAGTTCAATTTTCAATTTAAAAATGTGATTTAAGAATTTCAACTAAGTCCTTTAGCTCAAAACCCATGGATATTTCTTTAACTTTAAGGATTTAAACCTTTTTTTGACTGTCTACGAGAAAAACGTGAAAAAATATTGGGTAATTTTCTCTAATATTTTGAAATCAAATATGTTTCCTTATTCCATTTGTTAAGTGTATTAATGCTTAGTTCAGCACCTTTTTTTCTCCGGTGCACTGTCCAAGTCTCATCGACTCAAGTTGTTCCATTAATACCATTTGATAGATCATCTTTCCAGCAGCGGGGGCATATATGATTTTTGACTGCTGCTACTACACTGCTTTTCTTCGTTCTTTTGTAGCTTTTACCTTCTGTCGAGCGACGCATTTCGTTGCTCTTAATCCTTTTTGCACACTCCCCATTTCGCTCCCTTTCCCTGTCATTCAGTCAAACAAAAAACCTTGATAATGGCAGCTCGACACACACACACACGCAGATGGAAACTTACACACACAAGTACACTGAAAAAAATGTTATATGCGATTGTTTTAGGAACTCGAAATCTTTCTAAATTTTCTTCTTTTTTTTACCTTAATTGATAAATAGAAAATAATAATAAATTTTTTATTCAAAGGGAAAATTTAAATAACATCATTCGTTTATTTATTTTTTTATTTCAGTGTGATCGTAATTTAAACAAGGACCAATAATTTTTGATTTAATTAATAGGGTAAGTGCTTTTACTGCATATTTTTGACTCAACATAAAAGTTTTATAATGATAAAATGCATATTAAATAAACTCTTTTATTCTTCCTAATAATCAAATATAAATTCTATATTAAGGTTTCATGTGTGACCATATAAATAAGAAAATTCTTTTGTTATACGGTTTTGTTCTTCTTTTTTAGCTTATTTTTTTACTGGATCTGAATATATACTCCAAACTTATAGCAATAATGATCAAATCCTTTTAAAAATTGTTAATTTTCTCAAATATTAATGAGGAATGCCTTCTTAAAATCAAGAATTTTCTCAGTGTAAGAACGCACACATACTCGGGGACGGCTCGGCTATATCCGTTTGCGCATATATGGCAGGGATTAGTGAACATGAATGTTGATAGGCGGCGTTTCAGTGTTTGACAGATGAGTTTTATGGGTTTTTGCGCTTGTCATGTGGAGATGTCTCTCTTCATACGAAAGGAGTGTGTCTGTGTGTAGTTCCACGTGTATCTGTGTGTGTGGAAAATTCTGTATATCTGTGTGCGAGTCGTTGTCTCAGTTGGGCGCCATAATAGCGCCGAAATTGAAAGCATAAAACTCAATTAAAGCAACTTTATGTGCAGTCATTTCTCCGGTTTATGTTTGCAGTAAGCCTCGCGACATGTCTGCGCACCTGCCACGCCCCCTCAGCCAGCTCAGCCGCCCCGCGGAGCGGCCCCCTTAGATGCCACTCGTACTTGCTGACATTTCCTAATTGCGCGTCAACATCCAACGACAACGGATATTGAAAGAGCTCTTCGCAGCGCGCCCCACGCTCTCGCCTTGCATTGCACAAAATTGAAACTGCAAACAACTTTATTTTGGCCCACACACACACACACACACCCGCAACCAACTATTCAAATGCCCGCTAAATATTTGGCCATCACACCCACACCTGGCCTCCGAAGGCTCACCTCTTCATTTGCAATCCTGGGAAAATCTCTGCTCTGGCACACCCCACCCCATTCAAAGTGCAATTAGTGGTGGGAAGGATGGCAATATCAGTCTCCTGTCACGCTGCCATCGCTAGCTGCAGTCCCACCCCAAAATCCCTCAGCCCCCCTTTTAACATTCCTGCGTAATTTGTTGTAACTGCATCATTTAACATTTGAAAGACTACAGAGAAATGCTAAGCAAGGCGGGGAAAGGCAGGTTGAAGGCAATTCCTTTCCCGGCTTGCCCTTTTCGTGTGAATACTTGAGTGCTCTGACTTGCAGTACACTGGGGAAAATAACTCTTAATTTAATTCATTTTATACATATTTTATGGTTACATTTATGCTAAAACCAAGCACAGTACATTTTATATTAAGGTAGTTATAAAATGCTTTTGCCTACTTTTCCTAAGAAATGTTTTTTTATTTTTAAAGGAGGTCAATAATTAATAAATCAAAATAATTTATTTACTTAATTAAATATACTTTTAGCTCTTTGTTATTTCTTAATGTAATTAACAGTATTAGTTAAAGAAACTTCCAAGGATGATACATTTTTAAAGGTATCCCAACAAAGAAATTGAATAAATATTTCAAAGATTTCGATATAATTTTGAATCTATGTATATTTCTACATGCTTTCTAGCCCTACAGTTTCTTACCGTGTACCTGACTCTCCGCTCCTGACTCCTTTCCGCCACGAAAACGGCTGCCACTTTAGTTGCCATTTGCTCAGGGAAAAGGGACAGCGAGCGAGAAGTGTGTGAGTCTATCGGTTGCTAGTTAGGGATAATGGCAACAGACAGCAGTTAATGTTCCGAAAAAATGCACTACAAAGTGTTACAAAAAAAGGAAGAAAATAACAGAAGGGAAGACAGTGCAGGGCAGCTATTCCAGGCAACAGACAGAGCGCATCGCTGTTGTTTTACAAGCTCCTCCGAGTTGGCAGCCGAGATTCTTTGCCCTCGCGCCCTTAAGTCCTGTCTTTGTGTGAGCAGCTTGCGAGCGGGAAGGATGGAAAAAAGCCAACACTGAATGCAAGTAAGAAATTAATTAGCTCTGGCCAAATAGGAGTGAAACTCGGCTTTACTTAGTCCCCCTAGTTTTGTTGCTAGATTGAAAGTAGGTACTTATTTCATGACTCAAAAAAGTAAAGAGATTTTTTGGTTAATTTTGTTATTTAATTTAAATAAATAAAGTAATTTTAAAATATATTCACAGGGAACTTTATGGTATTATAGTTATAATAAAAATATAGTATTATTTATACAGGTTCTATGGAAATTGTGTCCAGGCTTGGAATACAGACCCAGAATCGTTGTCCACTTGGAACTTCCTTATATAATTACTTTATTTCTTATTATTAATATTTTATAAATAAATTTAAGCCACTAAACCTTCAATAAAGTTAAACCAAGCTAATTGATTTGTTAGCCAGCTCTAAACATTCTATTTGCTCTTCGCAGTGACTTGAGAGTTTAGCCTCCGTTTGATCAAGTCAATTAAAACTAGATTTATACTTGGCAAAGACAAACAGATATGCAAACTAAATACACTTATACGGGGACCCCCAATCCCGACTGACTCCCTCCCTGGCCTGCCAAACTTATTAAGCACCCGGCCAAGCAATCAGGCAGGCAACCGAAAAGTTGGTCATACAAATCATTTGGCTCCCCGGAGACCGCAGGAAAGTCGACAACAAATAAGTTTAAGTACATTTAACTTTTGTGGGCGTAGAAGACACTGCGAGTGCGGAACGAGTCACATCAACTTGCCTCAAGTATTCATTAAAAATCAAATAGAACAGAACTACCGAGTGTGATGGAAGAACTTTTTGGCCCCGGCAATTGCATTAAAGATCTATTTCGCCTCATTATGGCATTCCGGGAACTTTCTGCATGCATATTAATTAAGCGGCAAGTTATCAAGTCGCCAAATTAGCATATATATCAGGCAGGCAGGCAGTCACTCAGTCAGGCCTCAAATTAGTGAGCCCAGGTAAAACATCAACTTGATCAACTTGCCGTCCCAGCTGCAAAAAATATAAATGAAACTTATTAATTTTGTTTGTCAAAGTTTGAGCACGACAACCGGCGAAGTAAACAGGCGACAGCCAACGCCATGTGTCACTCCATCAACGTTGGATTGGGGTTCCGAGGGATGGTCTCTCGTTAATTAGGGTGTGAAAATAATTTGCCACGTTCTCTTTGTCTGCCGAGGCGGAAAATGGAGTCTGGCCTGGGTACGGGAACTACGTGAGCTGGTGGGACAATTAAGGAAATCGTTGGCATTGTTGAAGGGAGATGTATCAGGCATACAGCAAAAGTTTCATGGTTCCTTAAGTAATTCAATTGGAATTAATTAAAGGCCAGATCTTGTGTTAATATTATTTAAAGGAATTAATGAAATGTGAATACTTATATTTAAATACTTCATTGTTCTAGTCCAGCCTTTGTAAGTAAGGATTATCTAAAATTCCTCTTCAAACAACCCCCTTTTATTGTTCGCCATAATTAACATTTGTGTTAATTTGCCAGACTTTTAAGCCCGTTGTAAATTCCAATCGAAGAAAGTTCTTCTCTATCAGTTCCGCAGTTTGCCATCTTTCTCCCTCACTTTGCCCCCTCGATAAACTTATAATGAAGCAATGGCGCAATCTCTCGTCTTACCTTACTTTCTGAACAGCCACTGCAATCAAGGCAAATATTTCCATAGTTTTTCTTTCCTTCTTTTTATGCCATTTCCTTTTTTTTTTGGGAAAACAATCTTTGCAATACTTTACGGGCACTACAAGCACGGCAACTGCCGCTCATTAAACCAAAAGGGGTGGCCGCGATACCGAAGGAGAATCATAAAAATATCAATTTTATGTTTGAACAATGCACCGCACAAAGTGAAGCCCCCGCAATGAGATATTGATGATTTTCCGCCGAAAAAAAAAACAAAGAAACGGGATTTCTGGCTCCGCCTCGCTTTTGATGCCTTTCAATAATCGTTATATCCCAGGAGATATAACGTCATTATCGTCATCATCAGAAATTGCTCAATCAGTGCTCCACCGCCAGCAGTGGGGGTTTCTGGAAATATGCAAAAGTGGCCGCAAACAGCCGCCTCTTTGGGCCCGCCCCCAGGGTGGTTGGGTAGTTTTTGTATTGTAACTACCGCCATAAGATATGAAAATGACGGCCCACCTACAACATCAGCGGCAACATCAACAGCAACCAGTTAGGTCCAGCCATAAACTACATGGCAACGCCTTGCAGCAAAAGTTTCAAGTAGCTGCATAGTCTTTAAATTTACGATGCAAGACGTCGGCCCCATCTCACATCCACCATCTATGGCCAACCATCTCCCGAAAATAAGCGAAACAGAAGCCGCACCAGAAGCAAAGGCCAGCCCAAGCGGAACCGAGAGTGCTGGGCAGGATACGTGGCATGGGGACCAGGAAATGTGACCAGAGATGGTCGCGTGAGTGGATTTTACTACATAATAAATATTGTAGAATGTTAATTTTGATGATTGCATTTATTTATTTATACCAGGAAGTTCTTAAAAGATATTTTTCTTTCATCAGAGGTCATTTAATATCTATCCTGGTATTTAAGGCTTTTAGTTTCTCTTGTAAATCCCCATAATTATCCTAATCAGAAGAGAGATAGAAGTCGTTGACAGAAATGGAAACTAATTAAATCTCAATATAGATTTTAAAAAATATTTTCTAACTACGATTTTCTACTTTTATATTTAAAGAACTAAACAAATATTTAAGGAGGTGCTTCTTTTATTTGATAAGCCTCCCGTCACTGTACCTGCCTTACAAAATGCAGCCCTGCAAAGTCCATTTCCCGTTACCATCTCTAATTACGAAAGTTGGCTGAGACTTGGAACGTTTGCTAACTGCCAGCGGCGGCCGGAAACATAGCTCTGCATGAGGCTCACGGAACAGCAGAAGCAGTGGAAGGAGCCGGACTACAACCAGAAGAAGCACAAGAAGAACACGAAGAAGATATAGTATCATAAGGAAAGCAATGTGGCAATGGGAAGGGCAATAAGATGATAAAGAAGCGAGCAGTAGCAGCCACCACCAACGCTGCCGGTGCCGGTGCAGTTGCCTTTAATTTAGCGCCCATTTCTGTGCTTGCGCTTGACACGCCCCCTTTTGCCGCCCCCTCATACACACACAAACACAAACGCACACACACACACATATAGGACTTGCCCACTTGCCCGGCGGCGTAATTTTAATAGACTGCAACAGTCTCAAGTTGCAAAGTTGATTTGCCAGTGGTCGTCGTCCTCCCCATGTCCTGTCCCCAAACACCCCAAACCAGGACATATACCCTGGAAAACTTTATGGGCCCCACGCCCAAGAGCCGGTATTCGTTTTCTATTTACACCGCGTGTTTATTAGCCTTTGAGGTGTATTAGCTGGATTTGTAGTTATTTTTATTCACCTACAGAAGGCAGGTGTTTTCTTAATAAAATATATACAAATTAGATAAATTAAATATTAATTATAAGAAATATTAATGAATAACAATAATAAAAAACTCTAAGACATATTTTGCAATGTTATCTAAACGTTTGTGCGAAGAAAAAATTTAGGTTAAAGGGTGAAGCATTGAATAAGCAATAGTTTATGAGTGATTTATGTCTTATTTATAAGGATAATAGTTTCAGTTAATGGAAAACCGTGTTTTATTATTTTTGTATTTATTTTATATTTATTATTATTTATATATTTTTATTTATGTATTTATATTATAGTTTTAGTTTATAAGACTGTTTTGTCTTAAAACTTTTGTGAACTAAATATATTTTTAAATTCGTTTAAACATCTGTAAAGCATAAGACTAAATTAGTTGTGGCTACTAAGGGAGAAATATTTCAAAAAACCTTAATATATTTGTACATAAAAGAAAAACCTATAATAAAGTTATAGTTTCATAGGAAATAACAATAACTATAAAAAGGTAAAAAACCGGGTACAGAAATTTACTGACTCGAGAATAAATGTAATTTCATGCAGAATTTAGAAGATTTATATATTCTCAATGGCATTTTGCAATTATTTTTCCCTAATACTAACAACTAATCCCTAATATCGAATGTCTCAATCTTAATGTATCATCTCTATTTTATGCAGGATAACATTTCTTCCATCACAAGACCGACTCATTTACATTATTTTATAGTTCGCCGCTTCTGGCTTGGGGGAAATGGCGTTTTCTTACTGCCACTGAGCGACTGAGACTGGGCAGTTTTCTCAGCCTCGGCATTCCCTGCCGACCATCGTCGTCGTCCTGGCAGGATCTGGTCCAACCCCACACAGGACTCGCCCCCGGGGGCCTAGTAACACTAAACTGCATGCGAGGGGCAATGCCAAACAGAAAACTAGAAGAGGAAACTGGCAGGGAAAAGGGAGGTACATATGTATATATAAAGTATATATGTGTGTGGGCAGCTTTGCACTTTGGTTTTGTTTCGTTCATTGGAATTTATGTTCAAATTTCATGAAAAGAACTTGTTTTCCTGCAGCCAGTCTCGGTCTCAGGCTCCTCGGGCTACAAATACTAGGGTGTGGTGGGCCGGACTATGGACTGGCTGGGCTGTGGACTGCGGACCCTGTTTGTGTGGGAGCCTTGGCTTATTAAACATCAACAGTAAACGCCTCCAGGGATCCAAGTTTCAGCTTGCGGTTTCGCCTTCTGCTTCCTCTCGCTTTTCTTTATATTTTTTTATTTTTTTTTTTTTGTTTGGCTGTGGGAGTTTTTAGAAAATTATAAAATTACCATAATTAGTGTGTTGATATACGATGAAAGTTTTCTAAGCTGATTTATACGATACGCTCGACGCTTGAAATTCCGCAAAATTTAGAAATTCGGAAATTCTATTTCTCGGTAAGAGGATTTCTTCAGCTTTTATGAGTGCCGGCCATTTGATAGCAGCCACAGAGAGAATGAGCTGTGTTCCCCATAGATAATTGCTGTAATGAACTCTCAGTCGGCGACGGGGCAATTAGAAGGTGTAAAAGGCGAAATGTTACTCGTAGATAAAGTTTCCCTCAACTTTTTCGTGGGTGGCTTCATGTTGAAAAGTATGAATTTAAATGGACGGAAGCCGACTTCCGGCTTGCTCCTTTCTCCTTTCACTCTTCATTTCACACTTCATTCTAATCTGTTAACTTTTTGGTATTTTGGCAAGGGGAGAGCCAGCAGAAGCGTTTGCCAAAAAAAAGCATCAACAAATTTGGATTACCTATTGACTTTTGGCCAGGTTGTGCCTACACCCGTGCACACACAGTCACTCTACTGCCCGCTCACACATGAGCGAGCGCTCCCACACCTTCAGCCACACCCACACCCACACAAGCTCTCAATCTCCTGCACGCCCACGCACACACACACACACATGCTGACTGTTATAACCTTCTCAATGACCTTTTATTGACCTTCTGGGGAGGAGACAGGAAAAGCTGAAGCATCTCCATCACTGCACTGGGAGAAAGTCATAGTAATACGTTTTTTGTACTTTCATTAAGCATTTGTAAATTTTTTCTAAAAGTAAAAAGAAACAAAAAATTTCTTTCTTTTTAAAATAATTTGAAATGCTGTTTAAAAGTATGCTATTTTATCATTTGCAAAAGTCTCTTTTTGGTACAGATGTATTATTGTGTGGCATAATCTTTGGGTGCAGTTAAAATGGATTTGAATTCTGTACACATGTTTGTAAGGCCTTTCGCATCCGAATATTCACAGGAGTTAAGACAGTTCCTTTAAACACTTTTTTTAATTACATTTTTTTTATTTTGCTTAACGTAAGAAATCATTTTAAAATTTTATAAACTTAAATTTTAAAACCTAACCTAACCTTGTAGGTTTTAGTTTTAAGCTTTTTTTAGAATCCCCTTAGCTTTTTTCTTTTTTGTAGACTTTTTTTCACCTTCTTCGGAATTTTCCAACCCTTGTTGATTTCTGTGACTCAATTTATATATATATATTTTTTAAATATTATTAAAATGCATCCGAATATTCACAGGATTTAAGACAGTTCCTTTAAACACTTTTTTAATTACATTTTTTTATTTTGCTTAACGTAATAAATCATTTTAAAGTTTAAGTTTATACAGACACATATTTTCAGCAAGTGTGTCACCTCGAAATAAGAAAAAAAAAACGAGTGCGGTGCAAGAACATAAACGCCAACACATAACAGTAAACATATTTCATGCACTTTTTATTCGATTGGCCGTTGGCATGGCCAGGATACCATTGCCAGGATGCCCCACCATCACAATGCACTGGCTCTGCCCTCGGGCTCTGGAACTGGAACTCCGGCTCGTTACGGTCCCGAGTACGGGAGTCCAGTGTCTGTTTGGCCAGGGTTCTTGGTCCGGATCCTGGTGCTGACTCTTCGTTGCTGGGCCCCGTTCAAATGGCATTTTGCGAATTTCAGTTACATTTTTGCATATGCAATTCTGATCTCCGTTTTGCGGTTACAATGCTCTTTCACGATGCCTGCGGTTGTTGTTGCCGCTGCACTTGTAAATGACAGTAGCAGCAGCAGCAACACCAACTACATGGGGAATTGTATTTAAGAGCAGCGGCGTCGACTGCGGCAGCCAATTGGCAGTCCTGGCAATATCCTTTTGAATAAAACGCTACGAGGGAGCGTTGGAAGTTGGTAAAGAGGAGCAGCAGCTCTTTGGCTGTAAAGTTGGCCAATGAGTCGCTGGCAATTGCAATAATACTCTTTCTTTTGGTGTTTCGGGGGAGTAGCGAGATGGGAAAGAAGAATAGGAATAAGAACAAGAATTTCAATCAAATTTATCTCTAAGACGGTTGTATAAAATATATTTTATAGAATTTCTTAGTTAAAATTCTTCAGTAACGTGTTTATTGTCCAGTTTTCTGTCATCCTTTCTTTAACCGAATCGTTAAAATACCTTTGAAGTACTTTTCCAATTCAATTATTTCAAAGCTGTTTTAGTATCACTTTTACTTAAATTATTTTGTATGTTTAAAGAGCATTATTTAGCCGGATTATTTGTGAATAATATCTATATTCCCGTCCGATGGCTGCTCCTGCTG
Source organism: Drosophila bocqueti (assembly GCA_018151655.1). Classification (NCBI taxonomy): domain Eukaryota; kingdom Metazoa; phylum Arthropoda; class Insecta; order Diptera; family Drosophilidae; genus Drosophila; species Drosophila bocqueti. The sequence continues at coordinate 5,165,575 of JAECXF010000230.1, forward strand.
CAGTTTGCCACAACTACCACTGCAGTTGGCACTACCAAGGCGACTCCTTGTGCTGTTGCCGATGGCAGTAGTCCCCTTTTACTGTTGCAAAAACTGCAGTGTAATGTAATGTATGTCCCGAACACACACACAAACCCACACACTGAGAGATGGACACAAAACGCACACCCACACGCACATATCGCCAGACCGCCCATATCCTGTTTGTTTTTGTTCACCAACGCTTCACCCCGCAGCTCGATTTCCTCCGCTCTGGCCGCTTTTCCAGCGTTCCACGATGGCTGCGCTGCTTGTTAGCTTCGGCGTCTAACACGTCGGGCATTTGTAGTTGTTATCAAGTGCAGTATTTAACTGCAGCAATTTTTACAGTTGAATTTGTAGCCCGGAATGGGGGGCATGCAATGCAATTTAGATTTCAATCGAAGCGTATGCGCTGCAAATGTTTGTTAACATTGAAATTTATGCACTCTGCCGAGCGGAACTCCAAAAATGCAAACTGACAAACTTAACTCTACCTATTACACGTAAACCATTAATTTTTGCACCTATCTTTGGAAAACTTTGAACGTAAAAAAGGGAGAGAAAATAGGATTTGGGCTTTGGTATTTTCTTCTCCTTTTTTTCGGACATCGTCTGGGCGTCGCAAGCTCGTCAATCATGTTAATTATTACAAATCTGTCACGTACTCAACATTTTGCAACAAAGAACTGCAAAGAGAGAAAAAAAACATAGCACTAGAGTGCTGGGCAACAAAAAACAAAAGCAAACGAAACGCAGGAAAAGGCACGAAGCGAACGTCAGGATCCGTGCACCTCATGAAGATGATGACGATGCCGGGATGATGATGATGATTATGATGATGACGATGCCTGATTTTATGGCAGTGGCGTGCCCGTAAGCGATTTTTAAATTGCTGCTCTGCATAGGACACGGGACTAGGGACAGGACAGGAACCACCTTCTTCCTGCGAGACAGATAGAACATTGTTAGTGCAGGGCACCAAATTCCAGCAGCACTGCAAGTAAAAGAGTATTCTAAAAATAAATTCAGAATAAACACTGGGTGCTACAAAAATCACTAGGGTTTCGAAATCTTTCTTAAAAGAATTTTACAAAATGTCAAATTTAATAAAGGATACAAAAATTACCTTGAAACTGATGCCATAAATATTTAAAGGCATTCTTTCTTAGACACCTTTTTCAAGGATTTAAAAATCCTAGAATCTTGATAGTCTGGGAAATATTTACTTGAGAAAATTACAAAAGCTATCTAGAAAACAAGACTTGCAAATGCTGTTTAATATTTAACCAGATTATTCAAAGTTTCCTTTATATTTCTTATTTATTTTCATAAAAATATAATTAGTATAAGAATGTTAAGTGCTTACAAGAGGTCTTAAATATTTATTATGCTATAAAAAGACTCAAAGATATTGTCCGAAGAAAACTATTAAATATATATTCGTTCAATTTATATGTAAGAAACCTTATCTCTAATTAGAATTGAATCATCTACAATCTCAATATTTTCAGTTTTAAAATTTATTTCGTAAAAAATATATCGGTTAAGCATTCTCTACAAACTATTCAGCATTTTCAAACAATTTTATAATTTCAACAAGATAAAAAAACATATTTTATATATTAGCTAGTAAATACATTTTAACTATAATATTTCGTGGGTACTTGTTAATTTTCCTCAGTGCAGCATCAGGTGGAACGTGTTGCATTGGTCAGAAGCCCCTAAAGACAAAGACCGATAAAGCGTTATCCCTGAACCATTATCCTTGACGCCGGCCAGAAAATGGCTCGCAAATTGAGTTTGTTAATGGGAAAGAAAGAAATCAAATAGAAAATGCTGCATTATAAGTAATGCGACTACAGGATGAATGGGGCCCCGGCTAAGTCAGGAAGGACTACGCAGGACTAGTTTGCTGCCAAAAAAGCGAAACATGTTTCTCCTTGGAGCCAGTGTGTGTGTGTGTGGGCAGTCGTGGCCGGGCCGGTCGTGTGCGTGTCTGCAAAAAGCAATAGCCAAGTTCTAGCTTCTCTATAGAAATAAAACAGAAATGCATTCAGACGGAAATGCAAATAAATCTTAGTCACTGCAAAAGGCAATTGGCTTTGGGTCAGCCTCAGACGCCGTCTCTGTAATTCGAAATGGATGTGGGCGGAACATTTCGTGCGTATATTTATATAAAGCCAGCCACCATGTACTATATATCGGCAAACACCACATGAACTGCTCGGATCAAATGTATATATTGTGCATACATAGGGTTCATTCAATTCAACGGCTTGATTATGTGACCCTTTGGGACAGATTCGATTGGGAATTTATATTTGCATTGCATTTCGTGTGCGGCCTGGCAACTTTGTTAAGAACGAACTCAAAGCGAATACCAATCATTGTTTGCCACTTATCCAAGGACCTTGTCGAGTCACTTGATTTTTTGTTCGCAAATTGGAATGTCTAAAGATCAGGTCGAGTGGGGAAATTAAAAATAAGGTGTAGAGAAATGTAGTATATACATATATGAATAAAATGTATTCTATTTGTGTGGTTTATAAACCTTAACCATGGTATTTTTAAATGGTATTTTAAAAAGCTTATAAAAGGATAAAGAAGGCGTATTATAATTATCATTGTATACTTTTTCGTGTCTTTTTAAATTAATTTAAAAAATTTTTTAATTAAAATGGAAGAATGGTAACAAACCCTTAACGTTTTTAATTTTTTTTAATGGAAACCCAAGGCAAATATTAAGAATCTAAAAGTATTATTTTTCTATCGTATTTTAAAAATAATTTTCTTTTGATTCCTGCTAAATCGATTTAAGGAATCCTTTAGAAATGTTGTAATTATAAGAACTTATAATTGTTGACGGACAGTTAAAAAAAGTGTTAAGCTCTTTTAGTTTTCTATTTTGTGTTATTAAATCTTTATATTCAAATATTGAATTGATATATTAAAATATCTGGTTTAATTCAAACCTACTAACATCTCCATTTTGCATCAACTTCAATACAAAATATCAAATAAAAAATTGTAATATTTGCTTGTCTAGGAAACAATCCTCATAGCTATATTTAAAGGAAATCTAAAATCACTTTCCCTAAAGAAACCAATTTAAAGACAAAGTTATTCTCCCCGAAGAGTCTATTAAACTCTTAACCGAATACCATAATCGACTAAAATGAACATTTATCGAATACTTCGTTTACCATTTATTAGTTTGTGTTGCAATCCAAATCGAAATTGCCAGCAATTGATGAGTGTTTCTTATGCTCTCCTCGCATGTCCTTAGAAACATCTCTGACCCGATGTCCGTTTCCCCTTGGCAACATTTAATTCAATTTGAACTGAAAAGTAAATTCCTTTTAGCCAAACACACACATACTGGGAACACGCCTGCATATGCATAAAAATCAGTAAAAGATTTTGCCCATCAAATGAATTTCAATGCTGTGCTGACGGAGCGGGGGAAGTCAGTAAAACAATTTCGAAGATTTGTTACGGATTTGCACCCAACTCAATGCAAATGCAGACCCGACAATGCCAATTGCCGGCCAGAAGGAATACGAATGAAAATCAAATAAACAGAATGAACGGAATAAAATAAACTGGAATACCGAAACTGAAAATAAAAACAAAATCTGCCCTAATGCTAATAATGTGCAAATTTCTGTTGTCCTTGTTGGACTTTCAACTGCCGACTGTGTCGGGGGCCTCGGGGCGCTAGTTAGTATTTATGTCTGTGCTGGGCTTAGAGACACAATCGGTGGGCATTAGCAGGACATTCTTCCCCCAGGACATGGTGCTGAGCCAGAGCTGTTTGTCTTAACCTTTTGCCCCGGCTGTCGTTCCGAAAAACCTTTTGCCTGATCTGCATATTTAAAATTCCACTGTCTACGCATATGCTGCTGCTCCTGCTCCTGCCTACCTGTCACCCCCACCTCAGAGATAAAAAATACAGAAAAATATTTCGGAAAATAAAACAAACACCCGAGAACCCACTGCAAGTGAGTGCATACATACACATAATATGTGTGTCTGTGCTTAGTCCTCGGGGCTTTGTTTTAACAAATACCAAATGGATAGGAAAAATTGCCCTTTTATGTCCACTTTGCGTTGTTTAGTCGTTCGGGAACATCTTGTGCATAGCTCAGCCTATAAATATTTCAGCATTTTTCAGCAATAAATATTTTTAAATATTTAAATGCTCGACCGCAAGAGCAAAGCTCGACACACAAGTTGGCCCTCCATCCCCTATCCTTCGTCTGTCTTCACGAAGGGGTATGTGTATATGGCTTTTGTTTTTATTATCTCTATCGCCATTTTGCTGTGATTTTCAACAATGAAGTTTAATTTTATCAAAAACTAATACCCATGCACATACCAACCAGCATTCTGGGCTTGACCAGGATATTGTTTATATAATATTTTGTTCAGTTATGTTTTCCGAAATACCCTTTGATATGAAGAAATTGTTATGAACTTTATTGGATTATTAAATGTTATTTAAATTTTATCTAATTGCCTCAGCGAGAAGATTTTCTAGAAATCAGAAATATTACGTTTTAACTTGCCTTATATTTTTATTTCCATGTTCAACTCCAAGTTTATTAAATATAAAATTATTATTGTTTCAAGGCCCAGAAGCAATCAATATAATGTCTAATAAATATATAATGCTGTAATATACATAATAAATTTAAAACGAATAACTCTTGACTATTATTATTTAGATTGACATAAATACCTGCAGAAATCCTTCAATTATGATATTAGACTAAATTAAAAATACCCTTTAAGTATTGAAGGACATTGACGCTTTCGTGGTGACCAAACACACAAAAGTTTTTATTCTAATCCGCCCTGAGGCCACTCCACCGCCCAGGGCTACTCGCCCTCCCTCGATTCGAGCTGTTTTGTTGCAGTTTTAGTTTGGTTTTCGGCTTGTCACTTTGGCATTTGCCGTAATTGCCTTTACAATGTTTGCGCACAGCTTGCAAAATGCATTCCTCTCCTTGGCGTTGTTGTTCCTGCTGCTGATGCTGCTGCTGTTGCTATTGTTGGCGCTGGTTAGTTAGTTGTTGCAACTATTGTTGGCCATCATTTGAGCTGCTTTCAATTAGGCAAATTTCGACTCCTGCGGCGCTGGCTTTGTTGCCTCAACTATTATGCTAACTAATTTTCTGAATTTTCACTCAATTGTATAGCAATTGCGGCGTCACTCCTCAAAAATACGAGCTACTAGCGGAGCAAAAATATACTTTCGCATATCCTGCGACAATTTGCAGGCCATTCCGACATACAAACATATATGTGTTGGCCTTTGTAATATTTTGTGTAATGTTTTCTTGCTCGAATTGTAAGCTTTCCATATTTTTGCTGATGTTCGCCTCGCTTCTTTTTTGTGTATTTTGCGTAATTTTTACATTTACGAGCCATTAAAAATATTTTATTGCATTTATATTTCGCTGGCTGCTTTATGGTTGGCCCTGCTGGAGATTTTCTCGCTTCCTTGTGTGTGCTGTGCGTATCCTCGGTATCCTTGATACTTTGTTGTTGGCTCGCCGCGTGTGGGGAATCCTGATGACGATGACGACGACAACGACGACGATGATGATGATGATGACGTCGTTGATTTATTTGACTCCTGTTTATGGTATGCACTCACCTCTGTATCTCGCCGCCCCCCTTACGAATTCCCAACGCACCCCGAGACCTATGCAGTGAAAACCCCATTCCCCCGACCGTATTCATCGGCTGAACAACAAAGTTGCCAACCGCATTTACAGCGAAATTTTGAAAGCTTATACCCGGTTAAATGTTTTCGACTGATGTGGGCAACTCGTTTCGGCAGCTCTTTTTGGGGTTTGTTAACTATTCGCAATATATGCGGAGGCTCAAATTGCGTTGAGGGGGTCGGGTTTCTATAGACAAAATTAAATTTAAATAGGTAGCTGGGGCTGTGGATTTAAGGTAACGAAAGTTGTTCAAAGTTCAGCATTTCTATTGTGTACGATTTTGGTATTTAGTTGATATTAAAGTAATTTTAAGCTTATGTTTAATGGGTAATTATGAACCCAGACATGAGAATGAATTCATTGGTTATTCCGTGGGTGAATTTATAAGTAAATTTATGGAATATTGAGTGAATTCGTAGGTGAATTAAGGAATGAATTAATAGATGAATTCATTTGTGAATTCACTGAAAAATTAACATGTATATTAATAGCTGAATTATTTTGTAAATTATTATGTGAATAATTGGGTGAGTTTTTGGGTGGGTTAATTTATTGGTGAATATGTGTGTGAATTAATTAATGAATTAAGGGGTTAATTCGTTGGGAAATTTGTTAGAACTTTATTTGTGGGTAATCTTATTTATGGGAGAATTTTTACATAAATTCTTTGGTAAATTTATAATAGAAGGGGTAATGTTATTGTTTTTCTAAAATTTTTTCATTAAATTCCTTCTGCTTAAACTTATTTTTGTATGCACAAAAGTTTTGAGTCAAACCCTGTATTCAATTCTTGTTCAATCCTCAATAATGAACATTCATCAAACTAGCATTTACCCCGTACATCTGTATCCTCCCATTTCTCTCTAACCCCATAAAAAATCATCAAATATTACAAAAATGTCGCTTAAAAAACCGTCGACAGCATCGAATATGCAGGAAGTGAATCCAGGATCTGAGACTCAGGTTCGGTTAAAGCCACGCAGGACATGTCAGAGTGTTGGCTGGCGGGGGTGCTTGTGTGCGTGTGGCTTACTTGTTTATGGGTATTTGGGTTAGAAGCTCAAGTGTTTTGTTATTGAGTAAACATGTAATAAATACCGTTATACAAAATACGTGTACATGTTCGTGTTTCATGCAGCGGCGAGAGCGACTCGTCTGTGTTTGCATAGCAGGAAAAGAGTAGGGAAAACGCTGTGGGTGACTTTGTGTGGCGAAAATCCTTTTAATAAATACAAACTACGTACATGCGTCTCATGTTTCAGCATCATAAAAAACGCTGTTGGCTTATGAGCTGAGGTGTGAGTTGGCGAGGTGGCGACGCCTTCATCCTTTCGAACTCTGCTGCCATATTTAAAAATGCCCGAAAGGCTCAAAACTGAGAGCTTTTGAAATGCTGCCAGGACTGGGCAGAGGTTGGAAAATTAATGAAGGTAAAACTGGCTTTGTGGGACCAATGAAAACGTAAGTTTCCATGCTAAACTAATCCCCCGTTTCAGGGATTAAAGTTTTCAGCTGTGGCCTCGAGTGCAAATAAATAAAGAAAAAGAAGGTTTTTTGCTTTTAAAGCTGATTTAAAGGTATATTGGAGCTCGATAATACTTTCTAATGATTTTTGTTTTATAAACGATGAATTAAGACAACTCTTTTAAAATTATATAGACTTTAATATATATATAAATAAGTCCATCTACCTTAACTTTTCACAGCAATTAATTCTAATTTTAAATCTTTTAATATCCCTCGCCCTATTTACCAAGCTTTAAATTTTACAAAAATCTATATTACGCCCACAATGAATGCTTCCATTCTTTTTTTATTCTATAGTTTTTTATTTGTTGTGTGGCTTTGCCCTCCCCCAGGTGCATAATTTAAATAATTCAGTTTAATTACTGTTGGTAAATTACTGTACACATTAGGTAAATGTATAAACAGCAACAACAGCGCTTGGCTGGCATAGAAAACCTTCAATGGCGCACATATGTCAATATTAGATGTCCTTTTGTTTGCCCAGAAGCGTCACATAAATTAATTATGCAGAACATTTATTAATTGTCAGGAACAATTGAATGCTGTTAGAGGTAATACAATACACATCAGGGAGGATGGGAGGAGGCTGCAAATCAAATGAAATCAATTATGGGCAAAGTCAACTCGGACTGAATGACAAATTGAATTTAATTGCCAGTCGACGTGGCAGAAATGTTTCCCTTTTACGCTTTTGGAAAAGGTTGCCCACTTTTTTGTAGATTTTTATAGATTTTTTTGCTCTTCTCTTTTTCTTTTTGCCTTAAATTGGTGTTTGCCCGACACTTGACACACTTGACAATGACTCCGCATTCGCTTGGCTTCTCTTGGGCCAGACTTTTCCTCCATCCGCCCCGTGGGCCCAAAAGCGCAGCACTCAGCACTGAAAATGTTTGCCGTTTAGGCCAGCACTTACGGAGAGGTTGTGGGAATGGAAATGGAGGGATGCCGGGAAGGTCCTGGCCGCCTGCAACAGTGTTGCCAGAAAATAAGGAAAGATGAAGCAATAAATTTGGGTAAAGAAGTGAAAAAGAAGAAAAAGTGAGGAAGTTTAGAAGGAAGGAAAGGAATGTTCGATCTGAAAGGATAAACAATAGTATTTTATTATCAATATTTATTTTGGTACTTAAAAAACCAGCTTTCCTTGAGCATATATTGAGATTTTCTCTTAAATATTATAGATATTTCTATGACTAAGATATATAATGCTAAGTTTGTGACTTTTTCTGGCTTAAAAAGAAGATGGATCTACTTGGAACAAGGACAAATCGACAGCACTGGCCTGCATATCTTGCTGTCATCTGTGGACTCGTTTGGAGCGGCGTCCATTCGCTGCGATAGCGTTCCATGTTGCATACCATAGCCCATGCTGGTCTCTGGCAAACTCATCAGCATTCAACGTTATTGTCACTGAAAAATACACACAATTATCGTTACAAATTGCTGTTAACTCTCACATGCACACTGTCGTCGTGGTGGGGCGGGGCAGAAGCAAAATGTTAACATTTCAACCCCTGCCCGCCTGCATTTTCATTTTCTTTCTCTTCTTTTTTTTGGTGTCAATGGAAAGTGCTATTGAAAGTGCATGCATGTGGGCGGAGCCATTCACATGGACGGCGGGAATAAGTGTGTCGGAAGTTGCCCTCAAGCCATGCGGATTGCACATTGTTGATGACTATGTCGCCGCCGCTGCTGCTGCTGCTGCTGCCTGCTGATTCCGATGCTTATTCCGATGCTGATTCCGATGCCTAGGATCCCAAGGCTCCTTCTTTCTCTCTCATGCTCTCTGGCTTGGGCTTTGACAATTGAAAAATGCCGAATGCGGAATGCCGAGATGGCCAGGCATATATGGCCATCCATCAGGCTCGCCTTCCTCAAACTGGAACTCAATTATTCAAAGTGATTCAGCACACACACCTCTAATGAGTTCATTTCGAGTTTATGACGCCGGCGCGGCGTTAAGTACATTCTTGCGCTCTCGGCTCCAACTACTAATTTGCATTTCATTTGCCATTGCTCAGGTTGAGCCATAAAAGGCAAAAAAAAAGAGAAAAACAAGGTCACACGGAGGAAAAAGATCGTACAAATTAGTCATCAATTAACAGGTCCATTCGAAATTTAATTTTAATATTATTTTATGGTTTTTATGACACTTATGTTTATATTTTTTGGTTTCAAAATCGTCATGGTTAGTTATTAATCTTCATCAGACAAATATAGTATTTTTTTATTTATAAACGGCTATGAATTGATTTAAGTATAATTTATCTGTCTACACCTCTGGCTTTATCGACTTCATTTAAAAAGTTAAAGCGGAAAGAACCACAAATAGTAGCAAATAATAGCGAGTAATTACATTAATGCAAAAGCGTCATTTCCTTGAACCAAATAAATTTCTTTTTGTAGCTGATTTTCTGCAAATCAAACAATATATTTCTCTCTGCAGAAACAGCAAAAGAACCGACATAAAGCTGGCACTGAAATCATTAACGAAGAAAAGAAACTCTAATGGCGCGCTGATGAGGTGTCTTTGTCTGTGTGTTTGTGTGCTAACGAAGAAGATTGAAAAAAGTGCATTAAAATCAAGGCAGCAGTTCATAAATTGGCACAACTTCAAAGTGAAATTTAAGGTGTTATTAGCATACTTTTCAGGGCAGCCAAAACAAGGTCAACTTGAATTCTGCGCTTTTTCCCGTATATTTGCGCCCATTCAATGGAAAATTTTTAAATCAAAGCCAATCGTTTCGTAATTCTGTATTGCTGCAAGCTGATTTTTCAATATTTACATGTACTGTATACATATACATTTTATTAAATATTTTTATTTTCCCAACACTCTTGTTTATTTGTGTGTCAAAATTCATTTGCTCTTGTGTCGCATTGCAGTGCGTGTGCACCTGTGGCATAATATCCTCACCATATATACATATATATCCTCTGCGTTTTTCTATCGTATTCACACCGGCATCCTGTTTGCTGTCCATATCGTTGGCAAACATCACACGAAACGAATCCTGCAATCGTGTCAGGGACAGGCCACCGGTGAGGCAAAGGAATTAATATAAAAAAATTAACACAAGTGTGGCATAAAGGCAAAACGAAAATAATAACAATATTAGCAGAGAGTTAAAGTATAAAACAAAAAGTGCGGACTGCGGGCCATCAGCCACGCTCGGGCTACAAAATTTAATAAGCCCCGGCAACCCTTATTATAAATTTATTTATGTTTATGTTGGCCCAGGTAGGTTCTGGCCCTCAGTCTCACTTACTGTTTGCCGTGACAGCCGCCAGCTGCGACAAAGACACATGAACATTTGAGTACTTTTTGGGGCTCCTGTCCTGGTTCCATGTCCTCGACCACACCCTCGCACACATGCACGATGCCAACTGCAAACAGGAGCTGACAACTTGGCTAGTTTCTTTGTGAAGTATTTCTTTTAAAATATTATTTTTTAATTCATCTTGGGATATATGTTCAGAGAAATTAGAAACATTTTTGATTGTTAATTTCTTTTTACTATTAAGTCGAAACTAAGAGGATTATAAATGTTTAATTACCTAAACAATTTGTGAGTGTGTTTGTTATCTTTTTAATCATTTGTATTTGGAGATTGTTTTGAACTTTTTATTGTTAGAATTCCAAATGAACTTTTTACCAAAACCAAATAGTTTGATTTTGAAATATAATTATACATCATTCACTAATTTTTAATTTTCACATAACCTTTTCTTCATTGTATGTTGTAGTGTTTTTTTAAATATATTTTATTCGTAATTAAATAAAATAAAAATATTTAATTACTCCAATAATGTTATTCTCCGATTTTAAAATTAGTTTTCTTAAAGATTAAAATTTCAAATTTTTTCAAATTTAAAATTAGGTTTATAATAATAATTTGCGAAAGGTTTTAAACGTTTTATACGATTTTCTTTGTTTAAAAAAAATTCACTAATGTAGGTAATAGTTGTTTATTGGTTGTATAAAATTGTATTCGTTTTTCATTACAATCCTGTTTGAAATTCTGATAATTTAAATTTAAATTCCTTAAGTTACACAAAAGTATGTTAAACAGTTAAGATAATACAAATTAATTAAAAAATTAAGAGTATAAATACTTAAAAACTTATAAGTACTAATTAATACCCTTTTAATGAATTTTCCTTTGAAGCTTATAATATTTTATTCCATTTTAAGTTTTTATTGTCTTAAAAATGTGGCTGCACTGGTGTAAACTCCTCGCCGCCTCGGCTTTTGTCAAAATATATGATGCTCATATGTTAGCCGGCACTCAACGTGTGCCGCATTATTCACTCATCAGCAGCCCTCAGCATGCCCATCATCATTATCATTGTTCCTCCCTGTAGTTCCTCGGTCTCTCCTTCTGCTCCTGCTGCTTGTTGTGTTGTGGTGGGGATGGTCCACCCTACAGCCCCCCTTTTCTCTTTGGTCTTGGATAGTGCCACTGGTTATAGCAGGCAGGGTATTTTCGCCCCCAAAAAAACCGCCTACTGTCTCTTTGTCAGTTCCATGCACACTGAAAAGTGTTTTAAAGTAGACTTTACTTTGTTGCGGTTGGCTTCCTTTATATTTATTTCGTTTTTTTTTTTTTTGTGTTTTTGGGGTTCCTTTTTCGAGAGGCTTGACAAAGTGCAAAGGCAGCGAGGGGAGGGCAAGGGAAAATAAACCGAATATTTAAATAAATTAATTTAAAGATGTGGGCAGAAGGCCATGATTTACAGGATTTAAATCTGAGCGGAATAATTAATTGCCTTGCAGGTTCAGGAGATTATGGAATTGTGTCTTTAAATCATTAAGATTTTAGTTGCCTAAACTTAAATCTAGATTAAATAACTAATTTTTAGAGTTTACAAATTCTTAAAATTCTTTGTGGGTTCTCCTGAATTTATCTTTTTTATTTTGGTTCACTTTTTCGTAATTCAAAAGCCGCAACCTGCACAATCTCTGCTTCTGTTGATGTCAGCTAATTATTAGCCATTCCCTGAATCATTTTCATCTGGAATCTTCGAGTGTCATCTTTTAATTAGAGCCTGCTGGCCCAACTGTAAGTATTTTTTTTATTCAGCGCTATTTGGTTTCATAATTCCCCGGAAGGGGCCCTGCACTTTTCTTTATGCTCTCCCCATCTTGCTTTGTATTTATTTCGATTTATTCTTTTTTTTATTTCTGGGAAAGCAAAACTAATTTCTGTTGCTGACAACCATTTAAATTCAATTTCTGCCAAGGAGCCATCGAGGCGGGGATAAGAAAGGAAGCTACCATGATTATCTTAAGGGCGGGATTCTAGGGGGTGGGCAAAGATATAGCCAAGAAGCACACCATCCATACATAGTATATGATTATCCAAGCTTTATTTATGCTGGCTTGCTCTTTCTAGGTTCTGGGTTTTTATTTTTACCTTTTCCCCGGCAGTTCACATCACTCGTCGTTACCCTTTAGCCGCCTGATGCTATTTTCCGTCATCATCCGTCCGATGGCAACAGATGTTTTGGGTTGCTCCTTGGTTTTTCTATTTTTTCTCCTTTGGTGAAATATAATTTGTTGATCCTGCCCACATCTATGGGTTGTGTGTCCTTTTGGCTCGCCGCCGCTGCCGCTGCTTGGCTTATCCCTTTTGTCCTTCGCCTTTTCCGCGTGTGTGGCGCATTATTAAAAACTACTTAAAAAAGCCTTACTGCCAGGCAGGAGATTTGGCAGCCAGGAAAGAAGAAACAAAATAAAAAAAAAATATACAGCAAAATGTCAGAGGGACTAGAAAATGAAAAACAAACACATTTGTTTCGCTCGACGGTCCTTGAAAGCCGAGCGAGCAGCTGGCGTCAATGTTTGAATGACTGCATGAATGATTGAACGAGCGATGGGCTGTGTTACCAACGTCCGCTTGCCAAATTGCGCTCAGTCGACTGTTCCAGATCCTGTATCCTGTCCGTTGGCCGTCCTGAAATGAGCCAAGAGCTGCGGGTCAGAGCGGCCATATTTATTTTAACAACCAACAGCAACATTACTTCGAAGTAATGTTTAATTTTTGGTGAGGAGCCTTTTGATACCCCTTAGGAAATTTTTGGCTTAATGCGTTCAAATCTTGCTTAATGGATTAGAAATTAATACAAACCTTGTTGTTTTTGTCTCATTTGTTCAGCATTACTTACAAAATTTTGTTGATTTCTAATAATTTAGATTGCAGCAGTATTTGAGGTGTAACATCACTTTTTTAAATGATTTAAAAGTATTTTTTTGAAATGTCTGAATCATTTGAGGGAATTGAAATTAAAAATCTAGAAAGTAGTTACAATTGTGAATTGTTGAAATGTTAATTCAATGTTACTATGCAACCTTTATTGACATTAGAAAATCATTGATAATTTCAGGGTACAAATAAAAAACATTGAATACAATATAATTAGGATCTTCGAAATTTATAATAATAATTGCAAATTTTGAGCAATACAATTATTTATAATTATAATTATAATTCTGTTATCATTAATATTATATAACCTAACTTCTCTTTTTCTTTTATATTTTAAGAAGTACTTAAGAAATACCTCTTGAAAGACTCAAGCCCAGTGAAAAAAAACTAAAATCAACAGAAACTGCCGTTTGTTGAGAATTTCCGCTCATTGCGAGAATATATGTATAATATAAATATAAATACATACCTATATATATACAACTGAAAAGGATGCAAATCCTGACATATATACAACTAAAAATATGTTGGCGACTCGGAGAAATTTCTGTTGCCATGCGGTGACTTCTCTTTAGCTTTATTATATATATATATATTTTTTTGTTTCCTCATACTTTCACCACTAAAATACGTATGAAAAATATTTACTAAATGTCCGCTGTTCTCCTCTTCTCGCTGTCTCGGCGGTTTCTTTGCTCCTTTATTTATTTATTCTTTTTTTCTTTTTGGCTGGCAAACAATTTGGCGCCAATGGAAAGGAGTATGGTTTGAGCAACGACGAGGAAAAGTCATGAGGAGGATGCTGTGGCGCATTTCAAAGTTTAACACGTTTTGGTAATTTCATCAAGGACATGTGGATAATACAGTTACCCCTCCAAAGGCAAACATTTGAGGGGGGTTAAACAATATTAAAGCTGATCTCGAGATTAAAGAGACCATCAGTGTTTGTTTGTGGGGAGCTTTTAGTAGATGAAACTTGAAAGAATTACATTCTAAAAGGGGTTTTGTGAAGGCAGTGTGGAATACAGGGACGTGGTTTTTTTATTATACCTTAAAAGTAGGGAGGTGCCTTTAGAAATATGCATGGAAAATTAATTGAAAATTTAAAAGCCTGCTTTAACGTTTCGCTAAGTTAAAAATAATTTTATAAAAAACGTAAAAAATACATAGAAACTAGTTTTGTGCTTATAAATTGTAATAATATTATATTTAAATATAAATTTAAATTGGGTACGATTTTAATAAGGGTTTGAATTGCTGCAAAAATTTCTTGACTAGTTTAACTATTATTTAAGTTATTATGAAGTTCAAGCTAAACCATATCTAACTGATTAATTATAGCATTTCCTTTCAATAACTTCTCCCTTTTAGGATTTTAGATTCCTATTCAAATTTGCTTTCATTCCAAAAGCACAGCTAAATGCAAAATAGTTTTGATAGCTACACTGTCCTTCAAGGGTAATACTTCAAAGCATAAAACAAATCGCAATAAAACCCACTTTCTAGGTACCAAAACTACTTCCAACCTAATACCACTGCGATGCCGATGCCACCCACGGCAGCCACAGGATTCAATGGGCAACCCTTTTAACCCCTCACCATTTGCCAGTCATGGCACAAATCGCATTAGGATCGGACTGTCTCCAGACCAAAGGACTCTCTTCCGCCCTCCCTTCCTTCGTGGCTCTCCTTAAACCCATCCAATCGGTTGACCAGGACGCTAAGCATCCTCGATGGCAGCTGGGCATTGGGGCTCAAATGCGAAATACAATTTCCTCAACCAATAACGGAAACGTTCATCAATGACCATTTTGGCACTTTCGGTTTCAGGCCAGCTTCGAGTTCATTGGGGCCAAATCAAGTGAGGAATCGCCGTTTGCCATTCGGCACTCACCATGGGCGCAGGACATTCACGACACCCAGACAAAAGTCAGTCGAATCAACTGGATTCCCAACCAACCGCAAGCAATCGGCAACAAAAAAAAGAAGGGAAAAAATCGAGAAGGATCAGGACCAAGTGCACTGCGGAAGTAAAACTGGAAAATTTAATTATCACATACACACACGCACTCGGAGAGAGGGGCTGAAGGATATACGGATGGAGACAGACTGATGCCATGTTCCTGTGAATTGTCAATGTCAGAGTTGCTTGTTCTGCCGCTGTTGCTGCTCCTGGTTTTGTTGGTTTTGTTAGCGTTGCAAGCCAAGCAGAAACCGAAGCCGAAGCCTTGAATGTGCCGCCTTCTCTGTCTGCCTTTAGAGCTTCACTGAGAGAAAAAATCTCAGTAAAATTTGGCATTCTTTTAGGACTGTTCTAAGGGTCACAATTAAACTATTTTTTTGTGTAATTAATTCCTTAAATTTTATTTATTTAAAGCTTGTATATAATAGAAAATATATTTTTCAATTAAATTACTAAAAATTCTTTCGAAAGGAATGCCAGATTGTGAAGGAAAAAATGTTTTCTTATAAGTATAAGAATCATTTTACTGAACACATTTCTAATATTTTGAAATGTAATCATGGACTAAGTGACAGGATCTCAAACAAAGTATCTCTATCCTGTAGGAAAATGTATATCGAATTATATATAATACAATTATTTAAGTTTACATGGAAAACTGATAAATGTGTGGATAAAACCCTAAACATTACCAGAATGTGGTATCAACATTTAATTCTTTTCTATTCTGATTTCTTACCCTTTCTTAAGGTTTTTAAGACTCAAGGTCTCATATTGTCAACAACAACCTGAAATATTTTCAAGGTGCATAGAATTGCTATCTGGATATCAGGATTTCGGTTAGCCTTCAGTCGCGTGCGGTTTGTGTATCAGCCATCTCCACCAGCCCCCTCCTGCCACCAGTTTTAACCCCCCTCCTCAGCGCACCCCCATCTCTATCATGGCCGTTTCTTGTCTTTGCGGTTCTCGTTGTTCACAGAGTATGATGTCAACTTGTGACAGCTGCTGCTCTTCATGCCTTCTGCTCCTCCTCCGCCCCCCAGCGCCCCAGTTTATGCCAGGCCGTACTCCTACGGATTCTGGCTATGCCCGGAGGCATATTATAAAAAGGAACGATGAGCAATTAAAGCCATGCGTGTCCAGTTCTTCCCAAAAGCTGGCCAAGGATGTTGAAAACACAGTTTTTAATTAAAATATAAATTTTAATGGCGAAGAGGAAGATATTTTTACAGAAGTTCTTTTGTGTTTTGTTGGAACACTAAACTATAGCGACCACATGGCGTATGAATAATATTCGTTGGCGGTCAGCGTTAAGGAGTTTAGACTTTAGGCTTTGGAATGGTTTCAAATACTTTTGGTAATATTTATTTTTTTTTTATTTATATAGAGCTAACAATTGATTTAAATTAATGCTATGGCCGCAGAGATTCTCAGCTCAGGTATTTAGATATTAAATTTATTACTTATTCAAGTATTGTGTTGTAGAAAATATAAATATTTCATGCAATAAATATTTACATATTTAAGCAGGTTGCCTTATATAAATATTGATTTAAGAAATGAACTCCCTCTAATCCTTTTTTGATTTTGTTTTCAATACAGTTGCGACAAAACACTGGGCGTATGATTAATTTTTGTTAACTGCTTTAAAATTTTTTGAGTAATTTATTTTTGAAGTCTTGAACGTTTTAAATATGTAACAATTTAAGAATGATCCTTATAATCCTTCGTTTTTGTGTATTTTTCTCATGAACTATTGCGACCACTTGGCGTATGAGTAATATTATTATTATATTAGGAAATAGAGCACGAATTTCGGTAAAGGATTTATGTAAAATATTTTTCTGATGTGATCTATTTTTAAATTCCTAACAGTATTGGCCATAGGACTTGGGGAATAATAATATGTATCATTCTTGCTCTATATATTTTATAAATACAAACGTTTTAGGGAAGAAAATCCTTTCTTTAATCAGTAAACTCCTTCTAATTCTAAACCAATGGTGATAGCAACCCTCTCAGTCCTCTGAAAGTTTTTTCTTTCAATTATTTCCATTCCAGCCTGCCATTCATAATTATTTTTAGCTGTGCCTGCACTCCTGCCTAACACATTTAACAGGCCAGCGAAAACTTTGGCCATAATTAAAACTAAAAGGCGAAAATTTTCTTTTTATTCAAATGCTCGGGGGACTGGAAGTGGGCTGGGCGGGGCAGGGTTGGGCAGGACAGGGTTTTCTCCAGGCAACAGTCGGTCTCTAAGTGCAGCTGACAACAATTGCATTGGAGGATATGGCAGGACGATGGGCAGGAGGGGACCGGCCGTGGCATAAAACACACAAAAGGCGACCAAAAATTATTCAACAAGCGGCAGCGGCGGCGGCGACGACGCCTGCTGCTGAGCGAAAGAGACAGCGGCGACTGCGACATGGGCAGGACATGCCGCCATTTCTAGCTGGTATCCTTTGTTGTGCGCTTTTGTGTTTTAATAAGTTTTGAATTTCACTACAAACGCGTAACTTCAAATCTCAGTGCCTGCCCCCGTCCCGGCCCACGCCGCTTTCCCGCTTTTCCTTTGCCTTTTGCCAGTCCTTTCTTTTCGTGCATTTCCATTCTTTTATACAACTTTTTGTGTGTTATACCCTGTCAGAGGGCCTGCAAATTGTGCTTATGAATTTTCAAAAGCATCAAAAAGTGATTCTTCACCCCTGGAAAGTGGGTTATATATTCGACACCTTTTGGATTTGTTTTAAGAAAAATCTAAGAATTTTTGCTTAGAACTGACTAAAATCATTCTCCTGTGGGTATTTGTATTACATTTTGTATTTTTTACTCGTCACTGGGGGTTTATTTATGGGTTTGCATCATTAAAAAAGTATCAACATTGAATAGAGAATGTTTTTAAACGGAGAAGTTATATTTTGACAGCAATTTTTATTGGTTTACAATCATAATCACAATTTTTAAGCTACTAATTTCTTAACTAACTCTAAGGACCTCTTTTTTTAGCGGCAGGAACATATTTAAAAGAAATCCAATAAATATTAAAATTGTTTGTTTCAATTGGTTGTTAGTTTTTATATAAGTTATGTTGACTGTTTTCTGCTAATCTTTAATCCTTCTTTTTCATTAAAAATATGTAAATAATTATAAAAAGTTTCCAAACTAATAAAAAAGAAGTAACATTTTTTAGCAGAATTTTTAAATTTGTAAAAAAGAACTTTGAACTTTCAAATAAAATCATAAATACCTAATAATAAAAAACAGTCAAATTTAGAGGATTCTTCAGGGATACACAATTACTCTTGAACTATTCAAGGGTATTTTAAGCATCACTTACTCGAGGGTCATACTCGCTCATAGCCTTTTTTCCGGCCGGTTGTGTGTGTGTGTGTGTTCTTTTTTTAATTTTCTGTTTTTGCCACAAAACGAAACGAAGCTGAAACCAATAATTAATACCCAAACTCGTTTTTCGTTTATTATCCTCCGTTGCTGGCATTTTCCTTGGCCATTTCTCGTTCCACGAGCATTTCAGCCATTCGAAGCGGTGGCCAAAGCTTCGTTAGTTGAAGCTGGAAAATTCGCACAGTCGCACACACACACACACACCCTGGAACATTTGAATTGCACTCGTTTTAGCCATGTATCTTCAGTTTTATTTTCTCCGTTTTTTTTTTGTTGTGTATTTTGCAGTTTCTGTTTTACTTGTTGTTTCTTGGTTCTGGTTTCGAATTATTTTTCTCGTTTTTCTGTATTTCTTTTTTTTTCATTTTCCTTTTTTTTATTTTGTTGTTGTTGTTGTTGTAGTTTTCGTAGTTTAGCCGTAGCGCTGCCGTTGATAACTTTGTTTTATAGACATTTGTTCTCGCCGCTGTTACCTAGCGACCCAAATACCCCGTTCAATAGCTTTGTCCTGGCCATCCTCTTCACCGATTTTCCTGCTGCTCTTTTTATGGCTTTACTGTTGGATTTCTTATGGATTCTTTTTTTCTTGTTTTTGTTCGTTGCTCTTTCGGTTTACGTTTCTATTTTTCACGTTTGGTTTTTTGGCCCGGCACAAATCTTCTGTTGGTTTTTGGAGCCACGGCTGTGGAGCAGGGGGGAATCCGGGCAAACAAAGGGTAAAGATTGTATAACATGAGATGGGCTTGTCACTAAAGGTTTTACTGCGGGCTGAATTTTAAATTTGAAACAAGGGAAAATTTGAATTTCATTTTCTTAGTGAAGTGAGGAAATTATAATTGGATTTAAAAAAGTATTTATAAAATTATATTTATATTAAAAACAGCTTAAAATGATGAGCTTAAAACTGAAGTAAAGGTTTAGAATATAAAACTCGTAAAAAAATATTTTTAATTTTAAATATTACAGCTACTTTAAAGCTTAACAATAAATTATTTAAAATATAGGAAGTATCCTTTTAACATCAATAATTAACATCAAGAAATTAAGAAGTCATATCTATTGTTTTTGCCACCTTTACAAAACTAGTACAGTAACTAAATATACTAAACTACAAATTTACAACAATAAAATCGGACATTTTCCAAACAAAACTTTAAAATCAAATATACCTTCTTCGAAACCCCTACCCAAAACAATCTCAAAAAGTATTCCTTTCCACTAATTGAAAGGACACCATGGACCCTACCCCGTGGCGATGGGGTCACAGTGTTAACGAATACTTGAGCCACCCACTCGAGTTGCCACGAAATGCCTCCAACCTGACTGTTGTTGCCTTTGGCAACTTAAGAACCTTAAAAGGATTTCACAATGATGAAATTATGTGAAAGTGAATGGGAGGTGAGTCCAGGGATGGATCGGGGGCCCAATTGCATAAGAACTTGGCTGCTTACTGGGGGGTGTGAGGGATAAAGGGAGAGCTAAGCCCATGATGGAGTTTACTTTTCCAGTGATTTACAATTGTGCAGTGAACTTTTCCGTCCCTTTTTTGATTTTTTTTTTTTGCTTTCCTCCACCATCTCTTTCATATGTCAGGGAGATGGAGAACAAAGCTGCTTCTGGTCCGACTCCTCCTTGTCGTTGCCATTGCTCTGGCTGTTGGCCTTTAATTCTTATCAAATTGCCGTAGAGCTAAAGGCGCTTATCAGCTTCAGCAAGTCCGAGCACACATACAGCCAGAGGTGCACTTAGAAAAAATGAGTCATTTTTATTTTATTTTACTATCAAAGTCCATTAGATACATACAAGTCCTAAGGATTTCTTTGGGATTTCATATTATTTAAAAATGTGTCTAAGAGTATGCAGTGATTTATATCAGTGCCTAAATTTCTTTTACAAATTTTTGTATTTACTTTTGAGTGCCTCTTCAATTGATTTCAAATTGAAAAAGTTTTTGATGAGTACTAAAAACCATTTAAATTTTTAAATACCTTAAAACTATACTGCAATATTTTGTATGTATTTTTAAATTTTGGTACCTTTAAAATATAATTAAATACTTTTAGGCAGCTATTTAAGGGACTTGAAAGAGGTAGTAATATCGGCAGCATATAATTATTTAACACTTTAAAATGGGAATTAATAATTTAGTAATAATAATTTCTTGCGCAGAAACCATTAAAAAATCAAAGGCTGTGATTTATAAGCTCAAAAATTTTAAAATATTCTAGAAAACAGTAAAAAAAAAAAAAACATTTTTCATATGCAAACAAATTAAACAAGATGACTTCTTATAATATATAATTTTTCCCTGTGCACACCACATACGTCAAGTGGTCAAGGGGTTGAAGGCTGAGGTTAAGGCTGTGGGGCGAATTGGTTCGGTGGGCACTTCAATGCCAGTGATTTGCCAGAACAGTGGAACGCAAGCACTTGTGGCATCAATCGTGGCTCAATAAATCAAGCAACTCTCATCGCTTCGGGCCTCGTTGGCCATAGACCACACATACATACATACATATATACTAATACATAGGCATACCGTGCAGCATTCACCGTTCCACCTTCAAAGCTGTTTGTTTGCATTACACTTCCGTTTCCGGCTCAAGTCAAATGCCATGGCACACGCAAATTGAGACGAAGACGGAGAGGGGAATGGGAATGGGAACGCGATTCAGATTCGGATTCCGATTGGTATTGGTGTGCCAAGGATAAGTCTGACGGTTGACGTTTCTGTTTTCCCCTCTCAGTTGATTGTGCAGAATACAATTTTACTACTACTACGAGACTACAGTAGCAAACCCCCCATTATTTCCCATTCTGAACGCCTCCTGAAGGCATAGTTTCGCCTTATTGCGGTGCCAACAGCAACTACGGCGCAGAACTTTGCTTTGATAGCAATTGTGATTGAAACTGAGACACGATATTGCACTTAAGATATGAAAAACGCCCTCAAGGGAATGTAGGACTCTCATCCCCCCCATCTTGGCCACATTTCGATTATTTTTTCAAGGCGTTGGGTTTAATTTGTGGCTTGAAATTTAAGTTTACGAATCATTATTTATTATTGGGAAGTAAAAGTGAAATGGAAAATTCTGTGGCATTGTTTAGACCTGAAGACCTGAAGCAAAGGGTTTATATTTCTTATTTAAAGCCATAGAAAACCCAATAAATCAATTATAAAATGGCTTTCTTCAAGAGCGGAAACCCCTTACACAAGTTCTATGAAACTTTGAACTCCCCTAGGCAGGACCACAAGTCAAACACCCAGGAATATGTTTGTTTATGCTTCATCTTTCCCCAGTATTTACTTTCCCCAATATTTGCCACTGTTTACCAAATGCTTCTACCTATGTATAAATTACAACTTCACAAGTTTCACAGTTTCCTTGGCAAGACTTATAATTATATTGTATATAATATTTAATTTCCCAGAGAGAAAGACACCTTTCAAGGTATTTCCCTGCCTGTTTGCTGAGCACTCCACCAAAACAACTTCGCCCAATAAAAAAAACTATTCCAAAAAAACGAGAGTTCAGAAATACAAAACTTAAACTTTCAGTATACCACCGCTTCTTGGCAGGCCAAAATGCTCAAATATTTGGCCTGGCAAAGTCTGTTTCTAATTTGGAAATTTCGTCCGCCCCCCCTTAACACTTCCCCGCAGGCGTAGCCGGCTGCTTTTGCTATTTGCGCTTGCTAAATATTTAACTTTTGAATTTCAAAGCAACGTCGAATGTTTGGTGAACTCCGCTCTGCATTTTCCAACCCTCCGTAAGGCCTCCTCTCTCGTTCGCATCAAATCAGAGACTTGTATCGGGTTACATACGTATTAATTTAATATTTCACAGAGCACACGATTCGGGTTTGTTATTTCCCGGCTTTTCTTTCCATTTTTTCTTTTTCACCCGAATTTGTCATCGTTTCCGTCACACAAAGTGGAATAAAAAAATATATATACTGGGCAGAGGAAATCGGGGTTCTCATGTGCTGGTAACCGCAATTTGTTTACTTTGTCGGTTTTTGTGCACGCAGCCGAGTGTTCAAAATTGAATTTTAACTTGGTTAACAGGGCTCTGGCCAGGGCCCATTCATTGGGGATCATCCAACACCCGGCCATTGCCTCTATTCCCCGGCTCGCTTTTCCGCTTTTTGTTCATCGCTGTCGCTTCCTGGACACACAGGGAAAAATTGGTTAAGAAAAGGAGAATAAATAAGTAAAATTATTTATTTGACTTATGAAGGTAGTCATAATTTTATAAGAGGATCATTCAAAACTTAATTAGATTGGTTCAATTTGAATTTCCTGCTGATATTCTGTATAAATATTTACAAAAAATATTGATCTATCTATACCTATGTTTTTTTCGGCGTCAATATTAATTAGTATTATCAAATGTGTTCCAAAAAACACTATTTGTTTCAAATTCTTTAAAAAATGTGCTAAAAATTAACCTACGAAATGGTGCTCTCTAAAAAATTAATTTATACTGAATTCGGTTCCTCGACAATCTCATTGCATACTCTTAGCATTATTTGTAAGTGATTTAAAAACTTGTGGTAATTTTTGTAGCACTTTAGATTATTTAAAAATTATTTTTAAAATCACAAAAAAAAATATATAACGAAACTAAAAATTTAAATGAAAATAAGAAAAGCACCTAGCAAAGATTGTTTTTCCAATAAATTCTAAAATGGAATATATCTTATTCTCTTCTATTCTATTCTGTTCGACTTATGTTACATTTCTTTAAAGTCTAGCTAATATTTTCTAAGTGCTTCTGCACTCTCTTTTTCTCTTTCAATATTAATCTCTAGTATTTTTTTCAGTGCATTCACACACTCTCCTTCTCTCGATATCGCGGTCTTGCTCTCTAAGCGCTGGCTTCGCGTTCGTTGGCGGCGTTGATAACGTTATCCATTAGGGCGTATGACAACAAGCGTCGTCCGCGTGGGCGTTTTGGGGGATGGAGGATGGACATGGGGGCGTGGCAGGGGCCACTTTAGGCTGGCAGCTGAAAAAGTTAGTTAGTTTTCGGACGGGGCGCGGGCAAAGTGCTTTGCTCTGCCTTTGGTTGCGTCTCGTCTCGTGTTTGGTTTTGGTTTCGTTTTTAGTTTTTTAAATGCAATCTTTTAAGTGCTTTTTGGTTGAGGAAGCAGTTGCAGCAGCAGCAACAGAACCAGGAAGCAACAGCAGCGACTTTTAATGGCACTCCGGCTGTGGCCTCAATTAAAATGACGAGTTGCTGAGGGGTCCAGGAATTTGGCCATTACTTGTGCGAAAAATCCTCGCCCCGAAATTAAACGCCAATTTCGCTGCGCCAAGTTTCAATTACCAATTACAAATGATGTTGAAGTCGGGGCTCCTATTACTTTTCCCTTTGTTTTATTTACTGCTTGTGATTGAAAAATATTTCAGTAAGTACCTACACACACGTATGTGTAGCCACGGCTTGTTCTTTTTGTGCCTTTTGAATTTTTCATGTGGCAAAGTTCAAGAAATGTAATAAATACGATTTTATTGCCGCATTTTTTCGGGGTTTTGCCTTATTGTTGTTTGTGGCTCAGCTGCATTTTGCAAGAACAACGCCAAGGAAGGGAATATTTGCTGCATTGGCGCAGCATCGAATGAATTTCAGAGGCATAATAAATTTCCGGAGCTACTCGCAGCTTTCAGCAATTTTCCCTTCGAAGCGGAATTTATTTGCGACGTTTGGGCCAGTAAAGATGTTTGTTAAATATAATAAATTTCCGGCTTCTGTTCTTTATTTTTTTTTTGTACTATTTTTTCCAGTAATTTTTGGTAGTTTAATGAAATTTATTAAGGAAACTTTTCGGCCGATTGTCGCGCTCCAACAGTGCGTATGGGTAATATTTGGTGTAAGGTATGGGTGAAGTTATAAATTTGTGGGGACTTAAAGAAGAGCTTTTTGAAGGTCTATAGAATACCTATCTTGAATGCCAAATAAAACACTGCAACAGTGCGTATGTGTAATATTTGGTGTAGGATGTGGGTGAACTTATGTAAGTATTACAGGAAATTTAAGGAAAGCTTTCAAAGGTTTCAAGGTTTATTCATGTTTATATTATATTCTTAATGTATGTTTGGTTTTAGTGATTTAGTGTTTCATGTTTAATAGATTCCCAAGCAAACACTTTTCCCAGCTCAGTTAAAACTCAACTTCCTTTCCCAGAAACACTTACTCGTAAGTCCCGAATATATTTAGCAACCAATTCACATTTAATTTTATCTCACTTTTTTGGAATAGGACATCAACTTATGTTCTTAAAATTAATTAATATTATTATTACTCCCCTTGGTTTACGACGGCACTAAGTTGAAATCTTCCTCGCTTTTATGACCTTTGCCACCCCCTAAGACCGTACCCCAGCCCAATCTTCTTTTCTGACTAATTAGACATCGCTCTCGGGGCTCTCAAATCAATAGTTGGAGAAAACTTTATTACCGCCAAATTAGACTTGTAAGTAAAAGCACTTCAACTCGGTTAAGTCCAACCCCTTTTTTAAGCCCTCGCCATTCAACCCTAGCCAAAAGCCATCGACAATTTTATGGGGTCCTTGAAGGCTTCAGACTTGATTTCATCACAAATTGAGCACATTAATAGAATTTGCTGGCTTTTGTTTATGGGTAAAGTTTTCGTCGAATTTTTTGTCTGTGTTTCCCTCTTTCCTGTTAAACCTTCTTTATTATAATTAGGTGTTTAATTACAAAGTTGAAAGCCTTTGAAAGAGAAGTCTAAAGATAACTGATTTAAAGCCCGACATTTTCCACATGTTAATATATACCTATATTTCCCATAATTCTGCCCTAGTTTCTTCTCTCAAAGTTCGACTGCCAATAATAATGAGCAAAGATTTCTGACGCCAAAATACAGAATAGAAATATTGGAAATTATTCAGACATGGTTTGAGGACTAGGAAGAAGCACTTGAGATATGTCAAGATAGGACATTGTTTTTGGCCGGGATCCTTTTGGCCATGTGGGTTCCATGTTTGCCTGTGCCTGTGCCTGTGCGTGGGCTTCCCCATATTTTCCGACATGTGTTTGTTTGTATATCGGGGTTCATTGTTACAATTTCATTTCAGGCATATTGGGTTTCAGTCAGCGACAATGACAACGATGACGACAGACTGCCGAAAGAATTTAGTTCAGAGGTCACGTACAGAAAAATAGCAATTGGGGTACAGAACAGAAGATAAATATATATGTATATATATACGATGGGTATGAAATGGTGGTGTAAAAATGCTACTTTCTATGCTGTGTGATTTCATCGGCAAAGATCCTGCATCTGGGGACTCTAAAATCCCCTAAGACATCATTTAAAGTCGGTTCTGGTCGCATCTAATCGCTTAGAGAAATGCGGTCAGCTTTGTTTTATGGTCCTGCCAAGGCTTACCATACCATTCTATACCGACTCAATCCATTCATCCATCCGGCGACGTCCTTCAGCCATCGTCGTCGTCGCCAGCATCATCATCATCGGTTGTAGTCTCGTTGCCAATATGCCACGTTTAGTCGCCACTAATCCATCCCGTAAACAATATAAATGTTCCGACCAGAGCCGCAGCCGGCAGGATATGCTGATTTCAGTGTGTAGTCCTTGGCTGTCAGCCCCCAAACTCTCCTAACCGAAACCCTTGGGCCCCCTTCTCACTTACACTTTACGAAAATCCAACAACTTTAAAGAAAACTTTGTATAGAACTCTTTAAATTGTTATGTTGATTTAATAACTATGAATTAAGTAAATTCATTTTAGTTATGTCAAGAGCTTTTTTTAAATATAACACATTCTTTATACTAAAGATTTCCTCCTACATTTTAGTTCATAAAATATTTATTTAGTTTTTAATTTAAGGAAAAATGTACCTGCTTCTATCACTACTTTGTTTTCAGTGCCTGCATGGGCATTGTGTGGTGCGGTCGCCTTTTGTTTAACTAAAGGATTTAAAGTTTTTGTTTTGCTTTTTCATTCATTTCAGCGACGTTCGTCATTCATTGTGTTTGTATGTGTAGGTTGATGGGTGTGTGCTGTGCGGCGGTGTGTGTGCGGCGGTGTGTGTTTGTGTGTGCGAGCCGCCATATTGAAATCAATGTTGGAGGCAGTTTCCGTTTCCCCTTAGCCTTACCCTACCCTTTCCGCTTTCCCTGCGCTTTAGCATTGTTCGCATATTTTTATTAATAGTCGCGCGTTGTCTGCGATTTTCCCTTGGCCTCCCAACCTGCGATTTTCCCCCTCTATTCATTGCAGTCTCGGGAAAACTTCGTCATGGATTGGGAATTCCTCTTCTGACCCCCTCTCTCTCTCTCTCACTCTTTAGGTTTATGAATTGCAAATGGATTTTCTGCTTTTTGCCTTTTGCGCTTAGCAATCATTTAATATGCCGACGTGCCGAGAAAATGAGTTGTTTATAAAGCGTGAGAGGATCGCACTGCCTCCGCCTGGTTGTGTGAGCCCATGAGAGGCTGGGGGAAAATGGAGGTGGCGGGAGCTTTAAATAAATAGGGGTTGTGGTTAATAGCCAGGGTGGAGGTGGAGATGCATTTGGAGCAGGTCAATTTGCAAGCTTGTCCGCCTGTCAAACAGCTAATGTGAGCCTGAGTTTGGATTTCAAATCATTTTCATTGCCCATTTCCTGTTTCAGTTTAATATTTCTTAATGGAAAAGTGCCAGCCAAGGCTCTAGGGAATTGAAATGACCTGGAAAGGTGTCTAAAAGTATGCAGTTATATCTGTTATGTTTGTTGGAAGTATCGGTATATTTGTATAGATACCTTTTCAAATCAATATATTTTGTATTTCTTTTTTAATTTGAACATTATCCTAATACTAATTAAATTTAATTCAATACTCAAATATGTAATATAAACTTCCTTTGAAAACAGCTTATAATCTGGATAAGATCAGAAAGTGTTATTCCACTTTTAAATTCATTTACTTAAAGAATATATATTAAAATTCCTTCCTGCCACTTAAATTTAATATTATTAACTTACATTATTTTGATTTAGTTTTTGCCATTAAAAATGATGCCTTCCCATTTAACTGTCGAATTACAGTTACAGTTCCGAACTAATTACGCTTACACTTGAGTAGTCTAGACAATTCGGATGAATATTTGCGCTTAAGATTGCCATTGCAAAATGCTATGCCCCTAATTAACTTTGCCCCGAAACTTTCACCCGACTTGGCTTTAATTAAAGCCATCTCAATAAGTACTCCACGAGCACATAAACATCTTGGCGCAAACTTTCTGGTCAAACTTATGCAGGAGAGGAACTCAAACGCTCAGCTCAGCCGCCTCAGGCGCAGTTTTCTTCCCATTTTCCTAGATTTTCCAGTGCCTTGCCGCCGCCACCAGCGAAGCACCCCCCTCAAATTTCACACGTTAATTTGCAATTGCCCCCGGAAGGCAAAAATGTTAATAGCGAAAAACCCAACGCACTCTCTAAGGCGGTGGAAAGAAGAGCTGAAAGCGGTGGGTCTAAATTATACAGAAAAAGAAATTGGCATCTGAGGGAGATATTTGGTATAAATAATTAAAATTCTTAAATAAAAACAATAATAAAATTATGGCATTTGATGCTCCAGAAATCACTAGAATTTTTAAAACACTCCTTAAAATGTTCCTAAAATATATGATATATTTTTGAGGTATTTTTCCAACAGCTTAAATTTTGTAGCATAATTTTCGAAATATATTTAAGGGATTTAAAATCAATTTGTTGTTAAGATTACCTTCTAATAATAAATAAAAGAAAAATCCACAAAAAGAAAATTCTGGTATATAAAATCGTTATAGAGTTTTTTCACTGTAGATCTTTGTGCGTTGGCAGCGTCAGCTCTTGCCATCTCACTCTCTCTAGCCTTCAGAGTGACGCACGAAAGTATGCAATGAAAATTTTACAATTTACGCGTGCAAAACTTTATGAGCGTTTCGTATCTCGAGGCGGCATTAGGCTGTACTGGCGAAAAGCGGAGGATTTTGAGGACGCAAATGCGGATGACATTGGAGGGTGGCTCGGGTTGTTGGGGATGTTGACAATGACAAGCAATTAATGTTGCGGAAAATTGTGGTGCGAAAACGGCCAAAACAACAAAGGCACCGAGATGGACAGAAAAACAAAATGTTAAACAAAAACAAAAAAAAAACGAGGCGAAAAATTGCGCAAGAAAATCCGCTAAACACTTTTAAAGTTTTGCATACCTCGAGGAGCATAAGCAGATTTTCTACGCCGCGGCATGTGCATGGGTGTTTATACAGGTGTTTTTGCTTTCTTCCACCTTTTTATTCCGTCGCAACACAATTTATTATGCCATGTCAAAATCTTTGGTAAAATGCATCGCAGACAGGAAGAGAGAGGCGAAAAGGGAGAGTTGTGGAAAATGGGGGCAGAACTAAGGAGATCAAGAGCAAGCCAAGGAAAGAGAGGGAGAGAGTGTGTGTGGAAAACTTGTGAAAATGTTTTGTCGGGATTTAGGTATAACCCCCCCAAAAAAAAAGACACCCAATGTAAGCTTAGACCAGGAAAAGTTTATATACTCTTTCATTGATTAATAAAAGAAGCGAAAATTGTTCTTTTCTTTAAAATGATGTCTAAAAGTATGCGATGATATTTTTAAGGTTTCAAAACCCCTTTAAAATAGTGTGCAATGTATGGAGGCACATTCAGTGTAAATTCAAATTTTCTACAATGCATTTTGTATTTTTGACACTACTACTATGTATATTATAAATTATTGTACTTTAAATGATTTATTACAAATAAATGTATACTTTAAACCTCATTACACTTATTATACATAAAACTCTCTAAAAGAGTATACAAAATAATACACACAAAAAGGCGAACGAGTAAAAATATTTGCAGCCAAAAGTAGCTGGAAAATCAGGCAAAAATGTCATCCCATGAGCTCAAAGGGGAGGTGCTGTTCTCTGTGCTATATGTGGACTCAAGGTGGGTGGAGCTGATGGGTGGCTGGGTGGATGTCCGCCCCGTTGTCGTCTGCGTCTGCTGTGATGAGAAATAGTTGCAGCTGCTGTGACATACGCGTTTGCTGCATTAAAGGATTACCCGCAAAATGGGGTATTTTTTGGGTGACAAGGGGTTGGTCTTCTTCTTGTTGTTGTTGTTACTTTTCGGGACCAAACTTCTTTTGCAAGTTAAGTTTTTAATCATTTTTCAGTCAACATATACACATAAGAGGAAGAGGGAAGGAAAAAACACATTTTTCGTTTTTAGTCGCCTTGGCATGCTTTACATTCGCCTTTTCATCCATCCATCTATCTCTTTCGGAACTCACACTCGCCACACTTTAGTTTGGGGACATTTTTCTCTCTATTTTTTTTCTTAAGATTAATCATGCGCAGCGCATCGAATAAGTTGAATACGCTTAGAAAATGGCTTAGAATCCTGGAAACTGTGGGCGTTGCATGTGGACAGGATTCTTTATTCATTTGGCAAAGTTTTGACTGCATTCGAAAAGGAAGTTACAAAAAAATAAGATAAATGATCAAATTATTTAAGGTTTTTAGGACATTGTCAGGCGAACTTAAATTAAATTTAAGATGGTATTTAATTTTTAGAGTTGCTGAATGTTGATAAAAAATAGTCTCAGCTTTAATGTAGAATTAAAAGTTATTTACTAGTACACAGAATATAAAAAATTCCATTTAAAGATTTATTTAAATGTTTGGGTTTGAAAAGGATTAACCTAATAATATTTTTAATTTATATAAAACTATCAATTATTCATTTAAAAATAGACTTAGTTTATGCCAGCTAAATCTGCTCTTTATTTCACATTTATTCAAATAAAATTACACGAAACAAGCAATAGCTGTAGTTACTACCAAAAATATGTTCACCTAACTCAATTATCACAAATTAAACCAAATGAATCATAATTAAAAGTCAACTAAAATCAAGGAAACTCAAGTTTACGTTTTGCAAATGTTTTCCCAGCAGCAGCTACTTGAGGAAACTCATCGAAAATGTGGAAAATGCGGGTGGCCCAGTTGGTTTTGGCACTTATCAACACATTAACAACACAGACAGACTCATACACACACATATACCCGGAAAATGCTTGGCAATTAGCAATGCGAGGGAAAACATTAATGATGAAATATTAAACAGAGCAAGGGAAGAGCAAACTGCGAACTCCGAATAAATAATGCAGCAAAGGGAAAAGGGAAAGAAGAAAAGGCAGTGCGGTGGAACGACTTATAAAATACTCTTTCAATGTTCATTGTAATTCAGCCAGAAATTGCTACAATATGATGTTGTTGCTTCTGCTGCTGCTTGCTGTTGTTCGATAACAATTTGCAGCAAACAGCGGCAACAACGAGAACAACTTGTAATGCCCTTATTGAGGGGATATTAAGGGAGGCTAGGATGTGGTAAAAAGTATACGAGAAGGTTAAGGGGTGTGTGTTTTATTGCACTTAGAAACAATATAGAAAAGGGATTTAATAGAAATTAAAGCACGGCTAAAAGTCATTATTATTTACATTAAATTTACAGTTTTTGAGTTTCAAATCAGTGTTTGGCTCACCACTATCCTATAAAAACTGTTTAATAAACAAATATTAACTTGTTACATTTTTCAAAACCAAAAATTACCTTCTACACCTAATTTAACTTCATTTTTAAAAAGAAAAATACGCTAACATAATACAAAAAGCCAAAAAAATAGAATTAATGAATTTCATTATTATTAAATTCTTTGAGGTACAAATTAGGGCTTTAAACATAATTTTTTTTTTTCTAAATAATACAAGATTTATATAGCATTTAAAATGCAAAAACCTTTCCTTAGTCACGTACACTTCGTTTTAAATTAAATTTAAAAGTTTTTAACAACAA
Source organism: Drosophila bocqueti (assembly GCA_018151655.1). Taxonomy (NCBI): domain Eukaryota; kingdom Metazoa; phylum Arthropoda; class Insecta; order Diptera; family Drosophilidae; genus Drosophila; species Drosophila bocqueti. The sequence goes on from JAECXF010000230.1 coordinate 5,197,315, forward strand.
TTTATATCTTAAAATAGTTAAGATTTTGTAATTTTCTTAATAAGATAAAATATCAGTATATATCTCCCAGTGTAACACATGAAACAAAATGTTGACGTCAATTTCATTTCATTTTCATTCCCGTTTTTGCCGCTGCCGCTTCATGTTGCTGCTGTTGTTGCCGCAGTGCTGTTGCTGCTGCATTTTCCGCCATTTGGTTTGCTGCCGATAACAACTGCACAACTACGGCAACACACACACACACTCACTCGCACAACAATTGCCCAAACTGCCAAACAGTATTTAGACGGTTAAATATATATGAACTACAATTGCAGCAGCAGCAACAGCAGCAGCAGCACCAGCATCACATCCTGCAGCAACAACAGCGGCAATCAGTCTTTTGTTCGTGTTGTTGCTTTTATTGTTGTTATTGTTGCACACGGGGCAAACAAATTGAAACTTTTGCTACTTAAGAGAATGCTGCACATTCGTTACGAGACCCAAAAAAGTCGCCAGCTACCGAACTACCAACAAAAAAATGTATATATACATATATATTAAATGAATTGCAACAATTTTGTGCAACGTTGCACGATGTTGCTGTTGTGCACAGATAAAAATAGAGGTTCTTTAAAAATGTACATTCGTATATTTAAAGGAATATATTAATAGGTTTTATGTGTATGAAAGCGTTATATATGAGAGACAATATTAAGAGGTAAATAATAGTTTAACAGACAAGTAAGTATTAAAAAAATTAATTTCAAGTTAAGGTAAAAATCGTAATTAACTTTAAAAGGAATAACTACTTATTAATCATTGCTTTGTAAATAAATATGAATTTTTAACTGAATCATTTAACAAGTTAATTTTTATCAAATTTCAATATTTTACTTATTTACCTTTTTTTTCAAACCTTACCATATTATTATTTTTTTTTAATTGGAATTTTTCAAAATACAGAATTGGAACATTTGTATAACATTGGTTTAAGTACTACTTTCATATCGATCTATATATATTTCGTATTAATCTCTTATATAAAAATGAAACATATTACCTTTTCTATTTTCCAAATAACTAATATTTATTTTTCAACATAAAATCTGAATCTGTTTTTATTAAACAATTTCACTTATCAATTAGTATTAACACTTCTTAAAATTTCAACTGTTTTAAATAGGTACTAAACAGATATTTTTTGATATATGTTTATAATATAATGAATTCATATATGTATATTTATAATAGAACAAAAAAAAATATATTTATATAATATAAACCAGAGATATACATAAATAAAATCAATATATAATATAAAGAAATATCTCTAATATTTATGCCATAAATGACTATACAATTTATTTTATAGTTTCTGGTTTTTTATAAATATAGAAATGTTACTTTCTTCAATTTACTTAATTTTTAAGCAGTTTAAAAGTCATCCAGTTTTCTAGCCGTGCAGATGATTTGAAGAAATTGGTGTGGGCGTGGCAGTAGGCAGTCGAGAATCGGCGGTGGGAGGCGTGTGGGCGAAACGTGCGACATTTGAAACAGAAACCGGAAATTGGAATTGCAATTTATGCTCATCGCGTGTTGCACATTTTCTGTTCCGCTCAACTCCGTTCAGTTCTGTTCAGTTCAGTTGAGTTGAGTTGAGTTCGTTTCATTCGTTTTATTCGTTTGCCTCGCTTCGAATCGGCCGAGGATTCCATTTAGTTGGGTGCAGATTTCGTATCATCTGGCATAATCTATTTGGGGGTCATAAGCATAAGGTCAACACATGCCATTTATTTCCTTTCCCTCCCCCCACCAAACCGACCGGCCGACCGCCCTTCGCTTGTAATTAGATGGCGGGGGGGGGCTGTAAATCGAGGGAAGGAGACGAGGGACCTCCTTAAATGGGTCAGCGGCAGTTTTTGGTATTTTTGGAATTTTATTTATGGTTCAAATGCGAAGAATTTATGTTGGTTGGCGGATAGACGAAGGGAGTAGCGGGGATATTAATTTTCGCAACATTTTGCGATCTATTTCAGTTCGGGGGAAATGAGGAGGGAAATTGAAATTCACATTTTTCGCACAACAATTACAAATTAAACTTTTGGTAAAAGTTTTGTGGAGAAAGAATTTCTTGGTATGTAATTGAAAATTTAATCTTTGATTTAAATGGAATAATTGTGAGGTCGAGGCTTTCTCTTCAAGGCGTCATTTAACCGAATAATGAAAGTAAATTAAATACATTTAGGAACTTTGGGGGATAGATTTTGATTAAAAATTCTAGCCAATTTATATATTGCACGAATGCTGGCTTTGAATTTCGAGAAAAATAATATCTGTATATTTGTATAATATTAATAAAAGTACATCAAATAAATTGACGAACTTTAGGTAGGAAATTAAATGTATTTTTCAAAAAATATTTAATTGAAATTAAAAGAGTTATAAATTCTGGCAAATATAGCAAAAGATGTCTTGATACTTTGGAAATTAAGATCAGCTTCTGGAGCATTTTAGCATTTCAATTATAAATATAGTACAGTAAATATTCAAGTTCAATTTTCCTTATATTATTCCTAAATGAAACCACTTCTAGTCCTTGGGCATCCGCTTTAATTGGCAGTTGTCGTCCTTCTACCCGCCTTAGCTGAGGTTTCTCTGAACTTGTAATCTTTAATTTTGTTAACTACAGGACATGAAGCCGGCTTTGTCACTGGAGTGGGGGAGACACTAACAAGCCCGGCTAACAAAGCTGACAACTAAAGTGGTCAAGGCAAAGGGACGCCCTGCTCCATCCACTCCCCAGAAAACTGGCAGCAGCTTTAAATTACACGAATGTCCTGTCAAAAATACTTAGCACCGTACAGAATACACAGGAGGAGTACAGGAGCTTTGAGGTCAGAGTGAAATTGTCGGAGACAGCTGTAAATAAAGGAGAGGACTCCTCCTTCTCAAGCCCGCTTTAAACTGCCATTATTTATTGAGTACATTGAGGCCTGGGTAGTTCGTTTTTCCTCATCTCCTCCTTTTCCCAGGGATCCTTGTTTTTTCGCCCTTGGTTTTTCATTATTCGAAGCGTTTTCGGCGCATGGAACATTTGCTGCCCAGCCAAGTGAAACACTCGGAATGCTCGGAAAGGGGCATGGGGCTAAGGGAATTTATATAGAATCTGCTAAGAAGTGGAGTTAGTTCCTGGCCTCCTTTCAGGTGGTGACTTTGGGCAATGTCCTGTGGCGCATGATAAACGCAGTTTGGCCCTTTTTAAATATATATATTATATTTTAGCCAGCCCCAAAATCGTTAGGGCTCAAGTGGCCAATGATATATATATGTACGTAGCCATTTTTTGTTTTGATAAATTTAATAAATCAAGCGATTGTTTCGACTGGAAATGCAATCGCTTGTGTATAATAGATGGCATTTTATTTATGGCCCTGCCCGCCGGCTAATGAATGCTTATTAATAACCCGATTAAGCCAGGGCATTTGGTTTGGGGTTGGGATTTAGACGGAAAAAAAACTCCCAGATATACAGAATGAAAAGTGATTTAATACTTAATAAATACGATTTTGTATGTATTATTAGAGGAATTAGGAATTTGTCATTAGTTGTTATAAGCCCTAAAAATCTACAAATTTTACCATTTTGTTTAAATATTTGTTGGCTTTACTAAATATATTCATTTAATTTTTCATTGTTTACTAATAGCACTCTCTTGCATTGCTATCTTTATGTATTTTTATCCATTTATTTATTTTTATTGTAATAACAAATACAATTCCTCATTACAACGACTAGGGCTATCGGCTTTTTTTAAACTTAGATTAAGTTTAGTTGCTAATCCATTAAATCTTGATGTATTTTAATACACCAATACAATTTTTTCTCCATGTGTTCCCATATTCAACTTCTACTCTAACGAATTCCCAATCAAATTAGCTCTAATCGAATCTCAAGCAGGCACTCGCAGGCTCAAAGTCCCTGCTCTAGGATATAGGATAATTTAATTCGAGCGCGGAAAAAAAATAAAAGACGCCAGGATAAAATTGTCCTTTTCTTGTGCTTACCTAAAAATAAAAGAACGAGAAACCCTTCTCTTCCTTTGCCAAACCCAACAATAAAAGGCATTTTTCAGTACCGATTCCCGAGTCCGAATCTGTTTTTCCTGTTCGCACAGATGTTTACGCGGTTTAAAGCTCGTTAGCGCCCCCAAAAAGTGGGGGTGTGGTCACGGGAATAGGGTTAGCGGGATTTTTAAGGGTTCGGAGAGGGGTTGCGGTCGGCTTGTTGAAACATTTTGGGGGTCCGCCGGTCTGGCCTGGCAATTTGAAGTCATTGCGGCCTCGGACTTGAGAGATAATAGAACTACGACCGCAGATATTGCCTACAACGGGGGTGGTAAGAAATAGAAGGGAAAATGGGGGAAATGGTGGGAAAACTGTGGGGCGGAGCGTTGTGGCAAAAAGGATTAATACCAAAGCAGATTAGATTGTCAAAATGCGACAGCTTGCCGCCGCCGCCACCGCTTGCTGCTGCGTGGGAAAAGGCTACGCCTTTATTTTTTGGCTTTGGCCAAAAAGGCATTCTGGCTAAAAACCGAAACTGTAACAGAGTTATCAACATTTTGACAGCTCCAATTGTGAAACAACAGAATTATGCTAAAAACAATAAGCGGATTTTGCAGGGAAGCTTCGTCGGCATTAAGTACTTAATAATTTTCCAATTTCCCGCACAAAAAGGGAAACTTTAATTTAATCCCATTAAAATCGGTGATGATTTAAGCGGCATTTAATGTTAGCTGCAAAATAGTATCTCAACGATACAATTTCATGCGAGGGGAGTAATTATCGCAATGGTAGTTGTAACAATAAATAATTATTTAATGGGTAATTAAGTTCAAGGTTGCTTTTGAAAGCATAAAATAATGTTAAGAAGCGTTTTGGTGGGATTTAATTTACAGCAATTACTTAATTTTAAACCTAAGTACCAATCAAAATTATGTTATATTTATTCATCAAACAAAAACACCTCTCAAGAATACGCACATCCTTTAAATCTTTAAGTTCTTCCAACTCTTTTTGTCCATTCTGTATAGTAGATCAATCACTCACTCGAAAAGCTTTGATTTTGCGTAAACTTTGGACAGGACCCTGGCAGTTTTCACTAATGAAGTTGGTCTTCTCAAAGAAAAGGAAAACAATTTGTAGTACAAAAATAAAGAGAAGGGAAACGAGTAAGCATAAAAAGGTCCTCGTTTAAAGCTTGTCGGTTTTTTAGAGCTATCCATCAAATGAAAAGAAACAAAATTAAAATAAGAATCTTTGCAGGAAGAAAGGCAACAGTTTTACTATTTTTCTTATACTTCTCAATTTTATATGAATTAATTTAATACAATAAATAATGTTAATAACAGTAAATCAGCTGTATCCGAATAAAATTAGTATCCTTTCCTTGATGACCATATAAATTGTAAGTGTTTCCGAAAATTCCCAATCATAATCAACGTTTCCAGCTTTAATAACAATATTATGATCACGGCAGGAATGATGCCAAGGAATCATCTTCATCTGCCGTCTAATGGATTTTTCGGGGAAAGGCGGGAAATTCCACAGATTTCCCCCAGCTAGGGGGAAAACCGCAGATGCCGCCACATGTGTCTTTCTCTCTCCGAGTGTGGGTGTGTGCCTCGCCACTTTGAGTTAATTCCCTTTACTTGGTCGTAAACTTTACGCATTCACTGTAATCAAATTTTATGAAATGCTCAGGCCCCAGTATTCGTCTTCATCTTTTGTTCGAAGGGTTTTCACTGTGTCCTGGAGAGCCTGTGTGCGGGTTTGGGGGGGGTGTGTGTGCACTTTAATGTCTTTACTGTGGTTTCTGCGTTTGCGTTTGGGGCTCCGAGCCTGCGGCCTGTGAATGAAAATTTTGCGGCATAGATAATTAAATAATAAATTGTTGTAATGTCTACATTTGTGATCCGCACTCCCCCTTCTCCCTCTCGACTGTTGCATTTGGCTGAAAGGCCATAAATGATTTATATGCACATTGAGTGCGTCGACAATAGATTTAATTTAACGATGTCTTGGCGACGATGATGAGGATAATGATGAAGCCAGGCGATGACGACGACGACGACGATGGCGACCCCGCCGCCATTTTGGCTTTGCTTCCATGGCGGATTTTCCTTGCCGATTTTCCACCCATAGAGGTAATTACGCGGAAATGCGGAGCCAACAGAGGGAGAGAGTGAAGCAACATCAATATTCTTCCTTCATTCGCATATTAAATCTATGTCATTTTATATAAATTAATTTTGCCAATGACATTCAATGTCTGCTCGGGTGAAAATGGATTATGAACGTAATATATATGCTATATGCTATATGGGGTGCCTTGCCCTTTGATGTGTGAGTGGGTGTGGGGACATATTAATGCGATATCGAAAGACCAAGCTATAGACATCGATGGGGGATGTTGCAAGGGGAATGAAGAGTGGCAGACCTTTTTTGGGTATTTATTTTGACTTGAGGTTTACTGTTAATGATATCTGGTAATTACGTTTATTAAATAAAAATGAAGAAAATTTAACACAAAAATTAAATATATACATTTTACCATATTGCAAAAATGTATTTAAATGTTTCAAGGATGAAAATAATAATAGAAATTAAGCTCTTTATATTGCCAATATTTTTTAACATCTTCTCAAAGTTAAGGTTCTTTAACCCAACAAATACATATATTTCCTTAGACTTAATTCTCTTTTTTTTATATAAAATTTAAAGTAACTTACTTCATTTTTGCTTGGAAAACCTTGAACTGGAAGATGCTTTCTATTCATGGCCGAGCAATTACCGACTGCAATTTGATTGAATTTAAATTCTTGAGCTCGTCCTGAGCGCCCTCCTTATCTCAAAGTCAGTCCTCTGACAACCCGTAAACCCCCTCCTCTCCCATCGCTTGGCTCCATCCTTGGGCGAGTCATAAATTATCCTTAGATCACGCGCCAACAAAAGTGTTTCCAGCACTCCACCTCGTTGGGCTCCGTTGTTGTTCTTGTTGGTCCCTACGCAGTGACCTATACAGTGCATTCCATCGGGGAACTAGTAGTAATAGTTCTTCTGCCTGAACCACTTTCTTCTTCCTTTTTTTTTTGTTTTTTGCCTTCATTTCTTTTTTTTATTATATTTTTTAACTAGCTTGAATTCCTGGCAGTCACATGCTAGCGGAGGCGCAACGCCAAGTTGATGGAAACAGCTGACATTTCACTTTCTTGATGCGATTACGCAGCTAGGAATGGTTCGGCCTCCCACACTGGCTTTTTCCACTGCTTTTCCGCCGCGCCTCCTACCCGTTTTCCCTGCTTTTCCCGCCTTTCTGCAAATTGCTTACGGTCACGTAGCAGCGCTCTAGCCTCTCGCTCGCCCTCGCACAACCCCACACGCCGGGGTCGGCTCCTTTTTGCTGCTGTTGCGCGACAAGAATTTTTGAGCTTCAAGCGGCGGCCAAGAAACTTACCACTGCAAAAAAATACTTAGGAAAAATAAGAAAGTAAAAACAAAAAATGGAAATTAAAAATATAAAGCTAAAATATTACAAAGAATTTAAAGCCAAGTTTGTAAGTGCTTAAATGACCTACTGGTAACTAATGACCTACCGGCTTGAATGACCAAAATGTAAAGAGTTAAGGCAAAAATACGTTTAAACTCGTTGAGTCTTCATCTGATTTATTTATTTAATACCCTTACGCTACTTATACCTTATTGCGCCAGTCTCAAAAGTCTTGGCAAGAAACAGATTTTATTTTGATATATCTTTGCATTATGAGAATTTATTTTATTGTTCACAGAAATATTGTTAATTCGTATGTTGTTTTCTTTTCTAATTATCATTTTTTTAATTTGTACTAATCATATATTTGTTGTATATTTAAATTTAGTCCGTTTTTTTTTCTCCTAGTGTTAGAGCCGGAAAATATGTAAGAGGAAGAGCGGTCGGAGTGAGAGAAAGTGAGCTTGGGGAATGGGTAACAAAAGGAAAATGGTGCCAAACTTAATGAAAATACCAACGCGTCGTCATTTTGGCCGCAGAGAGGCTGTAGTATCTTCCCCGGAAAACCGTCGTACCCTCTCTTCCCTGAGCCATCCATCTTTGCATGCCATTTCCCCAATATGTTATTTTTCATGCGTTTTAGGCGAAAGTGTTTCAGCCCCACTGTGCGCGAGAAGCTGTCTTGTTTTTTTTCCTTCTTCAGGGCCTTCCACCTCTTATTTATTGGCATTTTTTTGATTCCTTGCTTTATTTCGGTAGTACAGTAGGAATACGAAAGCGAAGTAAAATTAACCAAACTAAAATCTTAAAATATTGAATATTAATGAATGTATTATAACATACGAGTATATACATACTCGATTCCCCGTTTTTTGGCTCTATAACTTGCTACACTCTTAGGGGACGTATTATAGTTTTGATGACTAAATTTAATTATTATTAACAAAATACATATATATCTTACAAATTAATTTAAAACACTTGAGTAATTAAGTTAAAGAAATTTTATAAATGTTTATTAATATTCACAAGTACTTTTAGCTTAGTTTACCTTTTTTAGAGTTTTCAGTTCGTTTGTTTAATTTTCCCTGTATTGGCATTTTTTGATTTCTTGCTCCACTTTTGTTCTATTTTGTTTTTGCACTGACGCTTCTATTGGGAAATTTGCATATCTCGATAGTGTCATTAAATTTGCATATTTAAGATAAATTTAAATTCTTTGCATGTTTTGTTGAATTTCCATTTTTTTCTGCGTTCCAATTTCATTTCGAGTATTGTTTTTTTTTTTACTTTGGTCCTGCCTGGCTCGTTCTTCAAATTTTGCCAATGCTATTGCAAATTTATTGTAGGCTTTAAGGGGCGGGGATGGAGTAGCAATACATTGTTTACAGACCTTCTTCATATATGTAAACAAAAAGTAGAGCCTACAGGCGATGGAAAAAATATAGTGGTATTTTTCAAATCTTGTAAATAATCAGTTTTGGTTTTTAAGTAATTATTTTTGCCCTTAAATTACCTAGTATTTAATAATAAATTATCGAATTCAGATTATCATTTTAGGAGGGAGAATTTTATTCAAAACAACATTTTGTTGGACTTTTTTCTGTATAGTTATTATCCTAACTGAAATATTCTTCGTTTTTTATTTCATAATAAATAAATACATTTATCTAAAGTATTTATTAAAAGTTAATGCTACTTTACTGCCTTCGACTGTGTGTTCTTAAGAACGGGAAATTTAAGTGGGCGACATGGGCGTGGCAGTGCTTTACAATGCGTGGGAGTTGCTCTCATCTCTGGTTTTTTTTTTCATTCTGCTCCCCGCACTCGTCCTCCTCCGTTGTCGTCATCATGCATCATTTGTTTAGTCCCTTAGTCCTTTGTTATGTGCCAAAAGCCGAGTGGGAGGAGGGGGCGGCCGAAAGGACGTGTGTGGGCGGGCGCAAGTGTGGTGGGTGTCACTTTTATGCGACGCACTTGTTGAGAATATTAATTTTATTTAAATATTTCAAAATAACACAAGAGATGCTGCTGTACCCATACAGTTTTGGGATTCCTTTTTTTATTTTATTTTATTTTATTTATTTTATTTTGCGACATTTACGTAATGAACTCCGGCTAATGGGATTAAATCCCCATCCCATTTCGCAGCAAAACATTGACAAATGTACATATGTATGTATCATTTACGATGAAGAAGGACAAGTTTTTGTTTTGCAGTAAAATATACTACAAAAAAACTTGATTAAAAGGGATAAAACTTTATTCTGTTTTTTTTTTGTTTTTTTACAAATTAAAACACTCTAAAATATTTATACAAGAATGAGTTCTTTGGCTCAAAGTCGGTTTAGACTTACTATATTTATTTTTTAAAATTGTTGGGTTAATTCCTTATTACAAACTTATGTATATCAGAAAATTTTAGCTTAAATAAGTCAACCTAATTATTAGGATTATTATTTTGTACATAATTTTTTTTTGTTTATTTAAATGACTGCTACATTTCTACTATAACTATTGTTAGATATCATGTAAATATTTTGTTGTTATTTTTTGTTATTTAAAAGCACAATTAACAAACATTTCAAGTAAATAATTATTGGAAATATAATTGTTTTAATATAATTATTAAATGTCTTGTAAAAAAAGTGTTAAAAATTTTCTGAAACATAAACAGTAATTAAATACCTAAAACAAATTTTAAATTTACTGAAACAAAAGTAGTAATTACATACTTAACAAGATAATCAAATTATATTTTAATAAACAAAAAAAACTCAAAAATAATACTGTTTTGAATGAATTAATGTTTAAAATTTATTTTGTAAACAAATTTATTGCAATAATTTGATGTTTGCCGTATTAGTTGCTACTTCAGAATACAGTTTTAAAAACGTTCTTAGAAATGTTGTTGTTTTGTTGTTGCTTGCAAACTGGGAGAGGCCGCAGTTTTGCCTTTGCTATTTCCATTTAGTTAATTATTTAAATTTCTATTTGCGATTCGCATAACAGCAACAAGAATAGACTTCGGGAGAGCACGAGAGAGCGATTGCGAGAGCGGAAAAACTGAAAGAGCGAAATGTAGCTTGCCGGCAGATAACGAGAGAGTGTGCGAGAGCCGTAACTTTTTTGTTGTCTTTGCTTTCGGCTCTTCGTCGCGACGTCGTGTCGTCTCGTCTCTCTCTCTTCGCACTCACGCTCATATGATTGCCGTCGCTGTCGCGTTGCGCTTTCTTCGTTTTTTCGGCTGCGCAAACTTATATTTTGTCGTTGTAATATTTTGCATAAATATATAAATTAAAGCGCGTGACGAACAACAAAAAACGAAATTCACATAACTTTCAAGTGCAAAGTTTGCGGGCGTGCGTGTGTTTTGTGTGTTTCTGCTTGCGTGCCCCTGTGTTTGTGTGTGTGTAAAACGGAACGTGCAACAAGAAGCAAGAAGAAGAGGAAGTAGCAACAGCAGCTGACAAGCCAACAACAAGCAAGATTTCCAATAAGTAAGCAACAAAAGGAAGGAAAGAGGAGAAGAAATGAAACAAAAACAACCTTTGGAAGCCCCGCAAAAAGCTGTCGTAACCGATTGCAAAAACAAAAACCAAAATAGGAACAACTACAATTTGCAGGTCTCAGCTAATTGAAAGCGAATGTGTTGTTGCTTTTAGTGCATTGCACTCGATACAAAACAAAAAAAGCAAGAAAAATTGCATAAAAATACATAAATACGAACGGCAATAAAAACAATAAAGAAATTTAGAATAACTGGTGGCTGCTGCTCTCCCGCGCTCTCTAGACAAATCAAGTGAGCGACATATGTAGTAACATTAAGTGATGGCTCTCTCCCAACAAGTGAATAACCTGCAGTGAGAATTACGTTTTTTGTGTGATTAGTGTAATTATTTAAACCTTATCGTAGTGCAAATAATTCATTTTCGTTTTTTTTTTTTGCTTTGCTCACTTGTTGTCTACGCTTTTCATTTTGCCGGGCGCGCGCTCTCTTGTGTCCTCTCTCCCTTATCTCTCTGCGACAGCTGTCAAAAGCAATGCCTCTCTCTTGCTCTCGCTGTCATTGTCCTTTTCGCATTCTAAATAAGCAATAACAATAAGCGCACTCGGCAAAAACAACAAGTGCAATTGATAAAAAGCCATAACGTATTACAATTCGCAATTGAATATTTTTTCCCAGCATATCAATAAATGATTGCATCAGTGTTAGTAGTATGTGTGTGTGTGGGGACGTCTGGTCCCGTAAAAATAAATAAAAGTACAAGAAATTGGCTGGCTGTGTGCTATTTTTAATGCCCATGCAAATGTTGCAACAGTCAGTGTGTGAGACAGACAGGGATAGCGAGAGTGCTAAAATAACTCACTGAAATGCTGTGTTGCAAAAACAAAAATCAACCAAAACAAAACTAGTGCCGAAAATAATCAACAAAGTTGCAAGTGAAATATTAATTACAAATTAGAAACACGGCAAGCGATCTCTGGAATGCGAGAGCAGTAAAGATTGAAATTCACGGAGACAGAGAAAAGAGAGGGAGAGTGCAGGTGCGAGTGAGCGCAGTGAACAGTGTTGCTGAGCTGCAACCAGATTGCAAGTGTACAAAAGTAGAGCCCAAAATGGAGTGAAAAGATATTTATAAATGCATTAAAAGGTAGTGTTAAATAAGTGCAGTTAATTAAAAGTAAAAAACAGGGTTTCAAAAATTGCTTGCAACAAATATAATATCTGAGATAGAAAACAATTAAAATATATTTATACATATACGTAATTACACTATTTTTATCTTTTGTCATAATTTTTTCCTAATACCTTGCGATTCAACATTTTTAAGATACTTTAATATTTTGTTTTGATAATAATTATTTATTACACACTTTCCTCTTTAATCTAATACTAATACAACTGTGTTACACTATAATAGGATAACTCCAGCGCCAACCAAGCGATAAACTAAATAACTATTGAACAAACAAAAACAGCAACTGTGAAAGGTGTTGACAATAGAACACCTGCCGCTTGTACACAATCCTCCTGTGTTTATTGTAACTGCTGCAAAATACAATTATAATTGCTGCCCTCTCGTGATTCACTCTTTCTAATCTGCATGTACTCTCTGCCTTATCGCTTTTTAATTTTCAGCAGTCACGAGTGAATTCGAGGGAGTGTTAATTGCTAAAAAAAAAAACTAATGCATCCGAGATACAGCCCCGCACCGCCCCCTCAAAGGCAGCAGCAGCAACAGATGGGTGGCGGTCCACATCCCCAGCAGGGCGGTGGCGGTGGGGGAGGCGGTATGAGGGGGCCGGTGAACGCCCAGCAATTGCCGCCGCAGATTCCGCGATCCCAGAACTATGCAAACGTGAGTCAAACATTCATAAATCTCATCTATATTTAAGGTGGCAATTTTAGATTATTATTTATTGGTCTGTGATGATTTTTTGGAGCGATTTGGGTCAAAATGCTTGGCATGGGAATTTTGTGATTGTGAATTTAGGTACATTAAATATAATTAGGATATTTATGTAAAGGGTATTTTAAAATCCATATTTACTTAATTCTTGATACATTTTTGCATTAAAAGGTAAATCTACAGGCATTGGAATTTGTGAATTTTAATAAAACTTAATTATGACCTTTATGTAAAAGTATTTTTAATTCAAAAGTATCTTGCATTGATCACAGCTTTTATTTATTGATTTAATTGAAATAAAAGAATAGTTACACTGAAAGGAATTTAAACTAAGTTAAAAATAAATTTATAAAAACTGACTTAATTTTAAATGCAAGAAATACATACATATATACATATTTTATAGGGAATGTACACAACAGGGCAGCCGATCCAGCATGTGATTTGTTGTTGCAAACTCGAGATCGCTGCAGGTATTTTTAAAGGTATTTTTAAAGATTTAAAGCCACAAAATTCAGATGTCTGTGGAAAAGGCATTGCTTTAGTTATATAAACTAAATAGTATAAATTACTATATACCATACCATAGTATTATTTACTATATACCATGATCTAATATTTGATTCAAAGTATATTACTTATCCTCATGTGATATTAATGTCTAAAATGGGCTATCGCACTCTGTAAAAAAATCCGGCGTAGTTGATAAAACAGCCTGGTACAAAAACGTTTGGCCAAACATCTAAGCAATCAAGTACCAACAAAGGCATCAATCAATCAGTTGCTGCGTGCATCAATCAAGCAATCAAACGGCTCACTCACTCGCACACTCCTCTCCTCTCTCTCTACGCCTCGCCTCAGTCAGTCAATCGTTCATTCAAATCGGACGCAGGCTGATGATTTTTGATGCGGATTCTGATGCTGATGCTTTCCACATAGAAGGCGCCAGCTTTGCCTCGCGGCCGATATAGGGGGCGCCACTGCCATCGACATGTGTCATACGCAGTCGTTCGAATCACATGGGGGGGAAAAGCGGGAAATGCGGCAGGAAAATCGGGCAAAAATCGGGGAAAATCATGGGTAAAGGAGGGAGCCAAATAGAGGGAAGCTATGGTAGGAAGGGAGCACGCATTTAAGTGGAAAATTGCTCCCGCTGATGCGGCTGCCACTGCCTGGCAATGATATGGATTTCTTCTAACCATTTTCGCCATCAATTTGCTGACAGTTGCAGTGCAGCAGGCCGCCGCCGCCGCCGCCGCCTGCCTAATCCCGATGCTAGGATCGGGCCACTATACCGCCATCACCACCACATTATCCTCTAGCCCACCTGACAAATCATTATTCACAGGGCGCCGCCGAAGAAAGGAACATTTTAGCAGGATTTCCTCTATTCTTGTTGTCCTTGTTGCTGTTGCTAATTTCAATGGTATTAAAACCCAGTTTTCCCAGTTGGCGTGGGATTTGGCATTGTGAATTATTTCCATCATAATTTATGCATTTGCTTTCTAAATACACCAACACACTATACACTCGCAAAAAAAAATAGAAATAGGAATGAAAAATGAAAAATTGAAATCACACAAAGGCAAGATTTGTAAGTAGTTTCCCTCTTGCCTTTGCCACCTGACAAAAATTTGGTTTACCTCCGTGTATGTGTATATGCGTGCACTGAAATAAAATATGTCTTTAAAACATATTTATGTTAAGTAATACAATAAATAAGTCATAAGTTTAAGGAGTTAGGTACTGTTTGTGAAGCCTTTAAAAATGTGTCTAAAATTGTGTTTAAATTTGTGGCTCAGAGTTGAGTATGAAATGGGGTTTTCTTACAATTTTAAATCTTGTAGTCTAATTTTCTTATGGTTTTTGAATAGCTTAGTTATTTCTAAACAACTTTTCTACGTGCTACGTGCTAGATCTTTTTGTATTTCTGTATTCTTTTTATTCCTCTAAAAAAATTAAAAACTATATATTAAACGTAGTATCGAGATAAATTTTAGAATAATTTTTTGTGGTGCAAATTCTGTACCTAAAATATATGTATTCCATATAATAAACTATTCAAAGCTGTTGCGGCACAATACTCTGTTTGCGGGGCCAGGACGAACGTGGGCCCAATGTTGCTCGTTTTGCTGCGTTTTTAGGTAGCCCACCTGGCCGGTAGCCACCTATCCACTCCATTCCCTTGGCCACCCCCCACCACAACACTCACTGCAACCCCTCCAGGTGTGCTCGCTTTGTAGGCAGCATCTATTTGGCATCCTCTAATGGCCAACAGGCGTTGCTTTGGCTTTCCACGGGAACGTTCTTTCATTTAAACAGCTTTCAACTCAGACCACATCAAAATAAAAATGCCAGGAGAGAGAGAGTGGGGGATGAGGAAAAGTGAGGAAAATACGGGGAAAATTGTAAACAGTCGCGCGCTTAGTCAGCGCCGCAGTCCAAGGCAGTTATATTGTGCCCGGAATGAAAATTATATTTCGCATTTTGTGTGTCCGCCGAAGAAAGGAAAGTAAATAAATAAAAGCGGAACTGGGCAAGTTGCAGAAGTTTATGGAGTTAAGGGAAGATATACATAAAAAAATTACCTTAAACCACACTTTGTGTGAGGGATTTTATTTATTTATTATTATTATAATTTTTTTAATGGGTGAAATTTTTGGAGTTTGGGAAAACTTTGGAGTTTGTAGATATTAATTTTTAAAAAGTTTTCAGGGAGCTTACATTATCTGAGACTTCTAATTCTGCGTTTTTGTTTTATAGATACTTAAATAAATTTATTTCTTGTTGCATTAAATATTTTATTTTATATTAGTTTAATTTTGAAACATGAATAAACAAAGTTATCAATATTATTTGATATATTTTAAGTTCGTAAAGTTTAAGTAAAACTTACTTGGTATTCATGCTTATCCTTTCAAATTTATTAAATAAAGTATTTAATTTTCATAGAATTTTTATGATTCTCTTTTCAAAAACTATTTAAATCCAATCTTATTGATATATTATACTTTTCCCAGCTCTCCAGCATCTTTACTGTTTTCCTGGCCCTCTTTAGTAATTAGGAAATTAAATACTTGAGGAAATATACATTTACACTCCTTTGATTTGCTTTTCCCACTCTCCCCGCTTTGCATTTTACCTGAATAATTTGTTTTCCACCTTTACCTTGCCTCCTACTTTCCGCTTTTTGAGTTGAATTTTCCTTTGGCAAATTCTATTTGAGTTTGCCAACCCAAAAATGTTTCGTAAAACTTGAAAAGTTTACAGTATTTGAGTTTGTGCGCTAAAAAGTTTGCTCAACAAAATATTTATATTTCGATGGTGATGCTGATAATCATCAACATTGAAGGAGTAGAGGATTGCTAATAAAGAATGAGAACTTTTGCCTGGTCACGTAGTAATTTGGGATTAAATTCATGTGTTGACAATTGCAAGAGAAAACCAGAATGTTGTTAAGGTAATTGCGACCGCATAGGCTGAGATGCATTTCAATTGAAGCTGCTGACCAGGGGGAATGGGTCTCTCTAGGAACGGATTCTCGGGACTCCTGGATGTGCTCTAGGATTCTCCCAATGCAGCGCTGAATGCCGGACGAAACGCCTTTAAGTCCTGCGCTTGCGTCGGCTTGTGGATCCTGTTGCTGGGAATTATTTTGCCGGCTCGCAGCAATGCATTCGAAGGCCCGAAGTAGGGAACGAAGCGCGAGAACCGAGGCGAGCCGAGGACGAATCTGAGGCCTTACTCCAAAACCTTACTCAATGAGAAATTCAGAATCCATTCGACGATTGTCAAGTTCAGTTACAAACGCCTTTTCCTCATTTTGCGCACCACAAAAGCGGAAAGCGACCACAGAGCCCCAAGCACACAGAGATTGCCTGAGACGAGCGCCAAGTCTGAAGCCAAATCGTATCGAAACCGAAAACCACTTTAAATTCCGAATAAAAAATCCAAGAAAATAGCCAAGCCAAGCGGGCAACCCCAAGGAGTCCTGCGAATATCCTTTCAACCGTGCAAGCTCGCCATTTTGTGTTTCGAAAAGAGTTTTATCGCCGCAAAGATTCAGCATTAATATATATATATATACAAATATATATTTCCGTTTCCCCGTGCGTATACGTAATCTGAGTCGAAGTCAGTTCATTCTGTCCATGATTTACAAATATTAAAAAAAATATATTATACAAGTAGTCACTGAGAGAGTTCGCCGAGTGCAAGTGCAAGTGAAGTTCAGTATTATTTACAAACGTGCGACAGAAAATATTAAGAAATTTACAAAATAATTCTGCTCAAGAACTCGCTACTCAAAGTAGTCCAAGGATTCCCAGTCTCTCAGCGCAACAATTGTCAGTGAAAAATTCCTAAGCATCCTTAGAAGGCTAAGAACTCTATATAAGCCCCGAAGAAATCAACTAAAAGGAGTTACAAACTCTCAAAGCTAAATATATATAATAAAGAATCATCACAAGAAAACATTAAAGTGAACACCAAAGCAAAGATCCACAGTATTATTTTAATAAAATATATTCCACAAAAATAAAAAAAGAAGAAACTCTAAGCGATAAATAGAGACAATAAAGTTAAAGATAAAAGAAAACCAAATTAAATTTGTGACATTAGCTTAAAAGTAAAACCCAAAAACTAGCTTAATTGTGAGTGAAAAAGGATTTAGCAAATTGCCATAAGAAAAAAAAAAGTTAGTTAAAAAAAGCTTAGCTTGAAAAAAGAAACAAAATTAAATGTGTCTACTTGTGTGTGTGCTTAACTAACTGCGAATCAAGAAATAATACAAATAAATCAAATAAAATTCAACATTAATAAGTGTTCAGTGTTTAGCCAATATATAAAATCGCATTACGATCTCTAGTCAATGTTCTCAAGAAAATCTCTGTACGAAAATCAATAAGAAAAGCTACAAACCAGACAGGCAGGCAGACAGGGCTCAGACAGTCGCAAGGAAAAGCAAGGAAAAGGGCGGACACCAGAAAATCTATTTACAATCGACCTGCTCATCAATAGCCATTAAAATTGCGTCAATCAAGAGAAAAACCTCGCCATTGCCCGCAGCAACATCGAAGCTAGCTAATTTCAGTCAGCAACAGCAGCAGCAGCAGTTCGACAAGGAGTCCTTCGACCAGCAGAAGCAGGAGCAGGCACCAGCTGTAGGCCAATCGTTGGCAACAGTTGTGCAAACACCGGCAGCAACCACAGCAGCAGCAGCGGCGGTAGCAGCAGTAGCAGTAACAGCAGCAGGAGCTACACGACCAGCACTCCCAGGAGCAACACCCACAGCCACAGGAGCGATATCCTTGAGTCAGCAGCTACAAGCGCCACCACCACCACCGCCGCCGCCGCCACCGCCGCAGGAAACCGCAGCAACAACAAGTGTTGCCGGGACAACAGCAATCACAACACCAGCAGCAGCAGGAGCAGTTGAAGGAACAGCAGCAGGAGCAGCAACAGGAGCAGCAGCAGGAGCAACATCAGTGGCTAGCAAGGGCAAGTCCAGCAAAACCACAGGCAGCAACAGCGACTGTAAAATCAGCAACATCCAGAGCAGCAATAGCAGCAGCAACAGCAACAGCAGAAACAACAGCAGCAGCAGCAGCAGCAACAGCTATAGTAGCAACAACAACAGCACCAGCACCACCACGACGCTGTACACGTGCTCCAGCGCCTCCTCGTCGCTGATTGCCCAGCCGCCGCCAACAAAGATATTTAAGACGGATCACCATCTGTGCGCCGCCTACGGACTGCCGACCGCCACCGCTGCCGCTGCTGTTGGTGGGCATCCCTGCGTCTACTGCGTGATACCTGTGCCTGTGGTGAGTGTCCTCCAAAGAGTCCTTCAAACTCGCTTTTCAGCAAATACATTGTCAGAAAAAGGAAATGAAATTGAAATAATATTAATAAAGATTTGATTTGCCAGTTGATCAGTTTTAGCAATAATATATGTAAATAATAAATATTGCTGGGTGTCTTTATACATGATGCTTCGTGGTCAGTAATATTACAGGAACTTCTTGTTTCAAAAGCTCTCAAACAAATTTAATAATCGGATTGGGACTTTTAAACTCTTAAGTAAAACGAAAAATTATAGAACAAGATGATTTTCTATGTAAATGAACTTCAAAAATTCCGAATAAATAGTTGAGAACTTAAATATATATATATATATATATAGAATATAATTTTGTTTTCAAATAGAGTTAAAGTACTTAAAGTACTAAACTCGTAGGAAAAAACTATATATTTTTCATAATTTTTTATATAAACTTCATCTCAAAGTTTCCGAATAAGTAGTTGGGAATTATACGTGTATGAATTAGCAGTTGGGAATTATAAGAAAATGAAAATGTATATTAAATATACATATATATTTAAATATGAAACTATAAATTCCCTCACTGTTGCCACCCAAAGTTAAATTTTTCGAGTGTAGCATTTGCATAGTCTTCTTTTGATTTTTTACAGTCATTAAATATTGAAATAATTACGCTGGGTGGGAGGGGCATAATGCGGACTACAGCTGGTATCTCCTGGTTGTTAGCCTCCTCAATGCTCCATGGCCCCCGTCAATTTGCTTATCCTGTCTGATGATTATCCTGTTCCTGGCGGCGTGTCGCGGACCGGGCGGTTTCTCATTATCATTTATTATCCAATGTTGACGGCTTGGATTCCGTCGTACTTAAAGAAATGTATATATATATATATATTCTTATATTGTGCAAGTTCGCTGCCTTCTCAGGTTGGAGCAGAATTTTTTAGCGGCTTTGTGAGGGGTAATCCAAAAATGAAATGAATTGTTCAGGTTGAAGAAGTTTGAAAGGAAAATATATATACGATTTTTTAGGGAGATTGGGTTTTGTGAACTCAAGCGGAATGGGTTTGGTTTTTTTTTTTGGGTTAGATATTTACGATTCTGTGTGAATTCGAAAGTTTTTCTCTGAATTTTTTGTGTTTCCATTATTAATTTATTAATTATTCGGAAGGACCTTCTTTTCATGGGGGTTTTTCTTGAACTTTGCTGTGGTAGCTATTTATATTTTGTATTAGATAAGATTCTGAGTAGAGTTTTAAGGTTTTTCTGTTTTAAAGCTATTTTTGTTGAGTTTAGTTTATAACTTGATCGATTAAACGATTAGATTAAATATTTTATTCGATTATTTTGTGGAAAATGTCTTGTCTTGAGGAAAAAGGAAAACAAAAACCAAAAAGGAAAATTTGCATACATTTCTCAGCTTTGCACAAACAGACGCAGTCAGAGAAGACGAAATCTCGAGCTAAGTAGCAGAAATCTGAGGCAGCCACACCCACAATCTCCCGGAACCACCCATCATGTACCCCTCCCTGAAAACCACAAACCCACCCCGTCCCTGTCCCGCAGCCATTAGCAGCGTCAGCTGTTTGTCCACTTAAAGAATGCCCAGATAATCGAGGCAACAAATGTGCCTAATGTCAGTGACAATAAAGACAAATTATACAAATATTTGACTAACTGACTGACTGACGAACTGGAATGATAATGACACTCATTGTTCGTGTGTGGAACAAGGAGAATTTCATTAAAAACCCCACCTCGAGGCAAGCAAATGGGCCAATCATTGGCTAAATAGGGTAGAAAACTCAGGAAAAACTGAGGGAAAACTGCCTCGTTCAGCACATTTTCAATAATTACAACAAAAATCAAGAGCCACAATGACCGCAAATATAAATCTGAAATAATAATGATTATTAGCCCCGGTATATGGCTTTGGGATTATTTTTTTTAGGGTGAGCTCCAGAGCTCACTCGCTCTCTCTCATAAAGCCACAGAAATGTTTTCAATTACAAATGGCCAGAAAAGCAAAGGAAAATCTGGAAAATCTAAAGAAAGCTACGGGAAAAAATGCAACTGAAAAATCTTTTCATATTATTCATTCATTTTCATTGTTGTTTAGCGGGGAGCCAGGGAACTTGGTCTTTCCTCATTGTCCATTGCCAAGAGTGAAAAATGTTTTTCCCTTATTATTTCTATTTATTTATTTTTATTTGTATTTTTTTTTTTTGTAGTGAGTTTCTTCCTTCCTTTGCTCCTTATTCTGTTTTTCCTTTTTTTTTGTATGTTTGGTTGAGCTTTTGGGGGCTCAGGCGAACGAGATTTATGTAAGAACACTGTCTGAGCCCGCCGCCTTTTCGTTCTCTGCTCATTTTGTTGATTTCTAATTAATTTTACTCGAAGTGAAAATGAATTGGCAAAATGCCCTGCAGACACAATACTGGGAAATACGAAAAAAGGCAGCCGAAATGAACTCAAGTCAGAGAGGATCCTTCCGTTAAAATATGTGATTTCCCTCACATATTTCGGTTTGCTAAGTAATTGCCTTTGGGAAAGCAGAGGGAAAAGAGGTAAATCCTTAATTAACGAGTTGAGATTTACAATGAAATGCAGAAAATATATTTTTAGAGAGTTATCCTGATGAAGAATATAATAATTTGATCTCTATTGATGTTTAATATTTGTTTTTTGTTCCCTTAAAGTGAAATTTCGGTTACATGGTAATTGCCTTGAGAGAGAAAGTCAAGGAATCAATGAATTAACGAGTTGATTTCTATATTTTTAATGCAAACGAATTTATTTTTACAAAGTTATCCTAATAAAAAACGATGAATAATAAATTCTTTACAAATGTTTAAGTATAGTTTCCTGAGTTAAGAATATTTAGTATCCTTAAAAATGTAAATGTAAATGAAACAAACTTTATAAGCAACCCCTTATTATATTTCCGCATAACAATCTTTTTGTTTATAATTAATATTATTTTAATCTAAATGCATTTTGCTTTGTGCAAATGTTAAAATCCGTACAAGTTCTGCATTTAGAAATCACTTTTGGAACGATTTTGGGTGCCTCACAGGACCTGCATTAATGGTTGCATTTTTCTGCTGCCTCGTTAGGTGGGCAGTTGGCCACGCCCACCGCCAGAAAAGGCACTTATGAGCTGCGTGTGCCACTGGCTGCAACTGTTGTGGCTGCTTTCAAGGACCTTTTCGAGTGGCGGCGTTCCACGCGGCGTATGCGTGACATGGTGCCTATGAATATGCATTATTATTTTCCATACACATACATACATACATATATGCACATATGTATGTGCACTGTGGGTCCAGTGAAGTGCGGCTAATTAGCAACTGACATACATTTGCAACTAACCCAAATTGTTGCCGCCGCTGACGAGGTTAAGTGCGGTCGCCGGTGTTCCCCTTCTTGCAAGCAAAACAACATTTTAAAGGTGGACCCAGGACACACCCCGACGGCAAATTGTGTGGAAAATCTGTACTCTCTTGCATACGAAATGAGATGAGATGAGTTTTTGTTTGGTCCTGGGCTCCTTTTGGTAATTGTTATTGATGTGGAAATATGTGCGATTAGCCAGGATCTGCCGCCGCCTGCTTCCCCTTTCCCACGAAAGCAAAAACTTTTCGGCCCCCAAACTAAAAAGTGAAAATTTTATGGCCAAAAGCAAGAGAGGGAGAGCTGAGCAAAAAAAAATGAAATAAAAAGGGCAGAAGGCGGCAACGCCATATTGGATAACATAAAATGGCGTTTATGATGGGCAAAGTTTCATCATTTGCAATTTGCTTTCGACCCTCCGCTCCTCCCTCTCTGTGTTTGAGTTTTCCAGCAAATTTAACATAAACCATTTTTGGTTTGCGTTTTTTTCTTTTTACCTCCACCTCTCCCAGCCGATTTATATTTTTTTATTTTCCATTTGTTTCAAACTGTTTTCATAAATGATTTTTACCCCCCAAGACCCATGCATATCATTTTATTATATATTTTTATTCGGCTTGAAGTTTTTAACTGATTCAATGTTCTGTTCACAGTTTGCCCAGTTTCCAGTTTAATGCCACTGACTGAGCATTTAATTAATGTTTTCACTAACTGAAAAAAATAAAAAATAAACCAAAAAAAAAGGTTGAAATTGTCCCGTGTGCCACAGTCTCACATGCGGAGCTTACAAAATAAATATATATCTAGGGAGAGAGAACGAAACTTTACGAGCGAGGAAAAATTGAGGGAAAAAAAGAAACTTTTCCGGGTAATTCCATGAAATGGCATTTCATTCAATTCAATTTCATGCTCTGTAATTATTTTGTACAAAATGTTTGGGGACTATGCTCGGGGTAGGTACAACGACAACTGTCGCAGCAACTAATCAAGTTGAGTCAATGAAGCAAAGCCCTGCACAAAAAGGGGGAGTAGTTGGGCAGGTTAAATGTCAAAGTTGAATATATTTTCCAATGTGTGTGTGTGTGGTCTTAATGAAAAATAAATTCAGGGTTTGACGAGCACACACACAGAGAGAGAGAGAGAGAGCATTTCTCCTTTGATGGCCAAATATCCAATTTGGCTCAATTATTCAATGCTCCTACCCGCCTTGCACCTTTATTAATCCCAAACATTTTAATTCACTTTGCACTTGGTTATTCCAGGTAAAACACGCATCTAATTTACTAATACCTCACTCAAGCATCAATTTCCAACAAAATAAATTACCAACTGTATCATTTGATCTAATCTATTTTGGAGAAACTTAAAATCAAATTGCGGAATTTGTAATATAATTGAGGGAAATTAAGCTCTGGGCCAAGTTTTCGACAATTATTTAATTGCGGCTCTCACTTTGTCAGCAAATATGTTTTTGAGTTAACCTATTGTAAATTGCATTTGCAGTAACTGCAATGACTTGACTCTTGTAACTCTTAATTAGAAGCTAGGCTCTCAAAATGCTTTGAACATGTTGGGGGCAAAGAATATATGAAAAAGGGTTTAGAAAATGCATTTAATTGAGAGTCGAAGGTCTTAGATAGGCTTTTCTTGTTAACTATTGATGTGGAAATGAGGCAAAGCAGCATTTAAGCCTCTATAGCTTTGTGAGATGCAAGAATTTGGCTTTATTAAACCTTTGAAAAAGCCAAAGGGCTTATATTGGGAGAAGCAGAAAGTTGAAATATATTAAACCTCTCTTAATGCCAAAAATTGTTGAATATCTTTTGAATTTAATGATTAAGCACACCTTAAATTTATTTTTCTAAAAAAAAAACTTTCCTAATGTCGACCCAAAAATTAGGGCCAACTAAAATATATTCTTACAACTCTCCCGATATTTCTTGCATTTAGAGCCTATGGCTAAAAGTATGCTACAGCCGCATAGCAGGAGGAAAATTGAAGCCTTAAATAGATTTCCCAGGGTGTGTGCAGTAACAATTCTTTGACTTTTGCCACGTTTTCATTTCTCGCTTTATTTTTGGCATCAAGCAGCAGTGGCAGCCTTTTGAGATTCGTTACGCTACAACGCCTCACAGATGCGGCTCCTCCATCGTCCTTTAAGCTATGCTTGTGTGTGTTTGTGTGCTGGAGTGTGTGTCTGATTTGTGTGTGTGTGTGCTCTGACACATGCTCAGCCCGAGTTGGCCTGGCCTGTGCGCTGCTGCCAGAGCCACTTGGCCAAAGTATTTTAACCTAAAATTTGTAAAAATAGCACATCAAGAGGCATTCTTGGGGCGCCTTCTGCTGCTTCTGCCTGGGCCGCTTCTTCTTCTTCAGGCTTCAAGTGGATGCTCTAGAGAAATATATACATGCACTGGAAAAAACTAAAAAAAATATATTTTAAAATAATATTAAATAGTATTCAAGTTTCTTAATTATTATAAATGGTAGGAAGAAATGTTCCAATTTAATTAATATGTTTTATATTATAAGTATAAAGTCCTAAGAATATAAAAGATAATGAAAATAATTAAAATATTTTTGAAATACAAACCAAGACTTTTTAACTTCAATTTAAATTTGCCTTTTATTTTGTAGAAATATAAATCTTCTTATAAAATATATGCCTTATATTAACTTTCATATTTTCCCAGTGCACATTAAACACAGAACGAAGGGCGTTGCGTTAAATTTATCTACTGTACCACAGTGCGTATGCTTGATGCTTTATTTATTTATTTAATTTGGCACGGAATGAAATGAGACGAGGAGTAGCACCGTCACTGCATTGTCCATGGGTGTCCATTAGAGGGGCGCTGGCGGGGTTTTTTGTGGCATAAAATATGTTGAGCAATTTGTCAGCAGGATCTCTCTGCGCCACTCCCCCTTGTTGTTTGTTGTCCATCACCCGTTGTGTCCTGTAATGAAATGTCATTAACATTAAAACAACTTTCAACACTTGGCCTCGCCATTTGCTGACATTATTTCTCTCTCTCACTCGGCCTCTTTCTATCTCCCTCTCAATGTGTGTGTGTGTGAGTGCTGGGAAAATCATCGAAAAAAAAGGAAATAAGAAAAACAAGGCGAACAAGATTTCTATGTATGTGCCATCATCATCAACTTTTGTCGCCTGACTTTTTCTCGATTTCGTTTTGTTAATGAAAAAAGTTTGCTTCGCTCCGTTTTCGGCTTTGAATTGTTTGATGAGCGAGAAAATATTTTTACGTTCTTTTTTTGCACGTCCTGGCGACGCCTTTGACGTCCTGGCTTCATCAACTTTTCATTAATTTATTACATGCCCTGGCCAAAGCCACGCCCCGCTTCATAGCTTCTTTCCATGTCCCTGGATTCATAATCATTCTACACTTTTTGTTTTATTTTTTGGCTGCTTGTCAAAAAGATTCTTCATTTTGTGCTGTTTTTTTCCTTTACAGATTTCGCTTGTTTCAATCAATGTTTTTATTAAAAAGTTCTTTTTTTTTATTGGGCTCTTTGGGCCATGAACTTTGACATTCTTGACTTGTATTTTTGCTTATATTTTTTGTTATAATTTTTCTTTGCCTTTGCGTAGGTTCTTTTTCTGTCGAGTCTGATTTGTGGCCTTATTGTAATGCCAATACATGTGGAAGGTATCTAGGTAATCCCATTATAATGACTTGACCAGGATTTGCCAAGGTTTGGGTTCATGCTGTAGACTGTAGAGTACTCTGTACAAAATATGTATTATATGTATTCAAATATTATTGGTATAATATTGATATTTTTTTTTTTTAGTAAAAACAATTTCTGTTAGAAAATCTTGCTTGTAAAATAAAGTATATTATTTTAAATCCTCTTTCTGCTTTCGCACAGAGTATTAAATTGTCCTCAGCTTGAGCTAAACATATCTTTGATATTTCCTTTTTATGGCCCCAGCTCAACATCTCCGTGCTCCAATACAAATTGCAAGTTCGCATCATTAGCTTTGTCCGAAAATTGTCACGTTCGGCACACGTGTGTGCGCAAAGCTGCATAATCCTCCTCCTTGTGTCGCCGCCTCCCTTGGCCAAATCGCTGTAGTCGTCATAGTCGTTGCCGTTGTCGTCGTCGCCGTCGTCGTCCAACCGTAACCACTGCTGGTGGTTTCCCTACAACGTTCCCTGCTAGTTCTGCTCGCTCCTTTGCTCCGGGTATCTCTCGGTTCCGTTAACCAATCCGACCGCCAACGTGAACCGCTAAGTGCTTCCCTTTGTTACGTTCTATTCTCGGTCTCGGTCTCGTTCCTGTTCCTGTTTTTCCCTTGTATTTCGCTAAACAGCTTCAGGAGTAAACGGAAGTTTGCTATTATTGCTAGTGTTCAACAGTGTTGACCACTAACATCTGAAGCAGAAGTACAGTACAAACTTTGGAAATTGTTATTCTGGTTTCTAGAATTTTGGAAAGGAAAATGGAAGATTGCTATTATTGCTGCTTACGCTTAACAACACTGTTCGACAGTGTTGGCCACTAACATCTAAGGCAGAAGTAGAATCAAACATTTGAAATTGGTTTCACTATATGTTAACAAATTTTTAATGTTTTTATAAGTCTCTAAATATTCTTACGATAAACCAAAAAAAAAAAATAATAAATAATTAAAAATCCGCTTACAGGTTTATCTTTTGATTAATTGGAGTTCATTGTTTTACACAGAGACATCATAAAGTTGACCCTCTGAAGAGGTTTCCCCCACACATTTGGTTCGAGTTAAGGAAAATTCGATTTTGGAAAGTTCGAGAGGGATAAGTTCAACTGTACTTCCAAGCATTCCTGGTGGGTAACGTGCTGACGACTTTCGCATGAAACGTGCTCGGCATAAATCGCTTTCAGCTCGGGAAGCGGAGAAAAAGTGAGGGGACGATTAGGGAATGTGCGAGAAGTGGGAACCCCCGCTTATGTGCGATATATGTATGTGTGTATATGTATTTCTGACCCTCGCTCCAAACAGTGCCACAGGATGGCAGTTACTTAGCTTATTGCCGAGTTGCATTACCAAGATTTCTTTGTACACGATATGATATAGTGATATAGTGCGGTCGTCCTTGCTTCATATCATATCGTATTATTCTTGATTTGCTGTGTGTGTGGTCTCTAAAAAGGGGTGTAATGAGGAAGAGAATGGCAGAAGGGATTTATTAGAATGGTGAACTATGACTGTGTTGAGAAATAGCTAAGATTTGTGTTAGTTTTATATTTCTGGGGATGTTTTGCTTGGGTAAAATTATACAAGAACCATATATTTACCACTACTTAATGGTGAATGGAATTTAAAAACATTTTAATTTAATCTTAAGATAATTATATTTTCTTTATGCAAGCATATTAGTTACCTTCCCTCCCATCTTTAAGTTACTTTCTTTTTGGTCCTTTGCCATTTTCTTAAGTTCCTGCCAAGTCCTTGAGCTGTACATTCCTTTTAGTAAATCCCGAAAAGGAGTGGCTTGCCATTCCGTTCGGTACGCGCTAAGCCAATGGCAGCTTGGAAATGTCAAACTTCAGGACCAAATATATATCGTGTCTGTGTCATAATCAGGATGCAGTCAGTCACATCTTCGTTATCCCTGTCCCTAACCCCGGTTATTTGACATGCACTTAGCGATTGGCGAGAGTTGGAGCTACTACTCTAGTCGGAGTGGATTTTGCCCGTATTTCCCGAATTTCCCTCTCCTCACCACCCTCTTCCTCATTTGGCAGATCCCTTGTGTGGCTGCTGCCGCTGCCAGGAGCATCTTCCTCGAGGAATGCAGAATGTATTATTAACTCTCGGCAACGTTTTTGACACATCCATTGATATGCACATTTGTGACTTGTCGCACTGCATTGACTGTCAATGTGAATGCAGCACACACACACACACACAACTCACATTATCAGATGGGAAAAATGGGTAGAGAGAGATCCTGGAAAAGGGACACAGCATTACAGCTGCGGACTGGCACATTTGATAGTGTTGTAAAATGCATAAAAAAGTGCTTAGCATATTAAAAACATGGCTAAAATGTGCAGCTGTGACGCGGTGCCTTTGGGGAATACTACGTGCCCAGTAAAAACGAACGACATGTGTGTGGGAGGGAATCGTGAGTGGAAAAGAAAGCCAACTGCCATGCACGCACCGCGCCCAATGCAGAAACACATTTTAAACTAGGTTTATTTTAATGGGAAAATATTTTTTGGGTAAATAGTCGCGTATTGTCTGGAATACTCTACAACATTTGTATAATTGAGATATAATTTGTAACTGGTATAGGAATGCACCAGATGGTTTCGGGAAATTGTAGTAAAATCGGTTAACAAACATGGGAAATATTAAACCTTAAAGTTTCTACAATGAGTGTTGCCCAACATGTTCCTAGCAACATTTTTCTTTATTAGGATGTGGCGAAACATGTTTCTAGCAACATTTGCCATCAACATTTTCATCTTCTGTTCCTCTTTTTTCATTAATTTAATTTTAAGAAATTAAAGCATAAGAAGAGAAGAGGAGTTATCCAAGTCTTTTGGTACATTTATATATATATTTTTTTTTTGTGGCGAAACATTTTCCTAGCTAATTTTTTCTATATTTGGAGGTTGCGAAACATGTTTCTTGCAACATTTGCCTTTATATTTTCACATCTCTTCTGTCTTTCGTCCTTTTCAATTAAAGTTTTTCATAAATTTTAACACAATTAGACAAAGTAAATTAATTATCGCTTTGGGTACCGGGTATCTCACAATCGATTGTAAAAGTTATTCTTTTTTTATCCTTGCACAATGGTTTATTATTTTTACAGTGCACAGAACCCCTGAAGCTTTGCAAATATTAAATTAT
Source organism: Drosophila bocqueti (assembly GCA_018151655.1). Classification (NCBI taxonomy): domain Eukaryota; kingdom Metazoa; phylum Arthropoda; class Insecta; order Diptera; family Drosophilidae; genus Drosophila; species Drosophila bocqueti. The sequence goes on from JAECXF010000230.1 coordinate 5,226,341, forward strand.
TAAGCTCTTATAAATATTTAACAAGCTTGAAGAAAATTCTTATAAGTAGAGATTCTTGGAATACGTTCGTAAAAGGAATGAGAGTCTTGGAATATGTCGAGTGTAGCCAAAGTGCATGCCACACGTCGCTGAATTTTCCAGCAATTTTCAACATTTTTGCAACATTTTGATTTATTTTCGTGGGGCTTACACACATACACAGAGACAGGCTTGCATGTAGCCTGTATGCATATGCAGCATTTTGCATACGTTTCTAATAATTCATCTTCATGTTTTGCTGCTCCTTCTTCTTCGTTTTTACCCCTTTAGTATCTTACCGCTTATCTTCTTTTTTTCTTCTTTCTTTTCTGAGAAGGCAGCTTCTTGTGGAAAGTTCTTTTTTGGCGCAACTTTTGCTGCCTCAGCTCGCTCCTTCTCTCGCTCTGCCATTACCAATTTTTGCATATCTCTGTTTGTGCAGCTTTGAACCTTCACCTCGCACCCATTGGCACCCACCCTCCACACATCTTCTACATTTTGGAAAATTGGAAAATAGTTTTTCCGTTGGCTTCTTTTTAGATCTTTTTCTGTTTTCGTTGCTTCTCCCCCAAACCATTTTCCTTTTTATCGACTTATTGTGTTTGACGGAAATGTGCTTTGTCTGTCTGTGCCACGCCCCCTCCCCAAAAACACAAACCCCAACCCCACATTTATCGGTGATATCGGGAATGGAAATCGAAGGGAGTTACGATGACAATGGCAACGAGTCTTTTGGCATTCGTGTAGATATGTTTGCCAGAAGAGATACATAAGTATGTAAAGGGAAAGGGTTGAACGGGTTGAGAACTTACAACGCAGCTTCTGAGAACTTGCAAGTTTGTCACATTGAAATCGAATGAAATATTCCAAGAAAGTCTATAATGTAATAATTTAAGGCAATGGGTAATGGTTCCTAGAAGAAAGATGAGTATAATATATATGACAATAAATCAATTTGCATATGTAAAAGCTTTAATATACCAATACCTAATAAAACAAATGGGAAATATGACCAGAACTGGTAAAAATTTAATTTTGATTGTTGTTAATAAATAATATTAAAAGTAAGTGAGAAAATTTTCATTTTAGTAATGGTGTTTTACTTGAAAAGTCATTCTTCCTTGCTCTCTCCCCTCTTGTCACATAATACAGAATATATTTCTAAGGAAGAATGATAGTAACTCACATCCAACATCCCCCACCACATATATATTTCTCTGGGAAAGTCGCATACAATTGCTTTATTTCATTTTGTACATCTCATATTTCTCGGGCTGCAGTTGCAGCCTGCAGCAGCTGCTTCCTCTCGGAATAGTTTGAATGGCCAACACAACTCCTTCCTGCGGCGGCATCATCTGGCCACATTTCATATTCGACATTCCCAGAGACGACGGCTCGTTTCCTGTCTCGTCCTGCGGATTCCTAAGTAGTTTTTTCCTCGGTCGCATTTCCCATTGGCATTTCCCCCCTTTGAAGCAGGCCAAAGGACTATTGATAGCTGAAGGTGCCAGCTACTTTGGCAGCTGGCTTACCCTTACAACTTCTTTAGCTCCTCTTCTCGCTCTCTCACTCCTCACTTGAAAAGTATTTACGTTAAATTGAACTTTTGTGTTTGAATTTTTGGTGCGGACTAACTTCACATTGCGGCTTGTCCTGTCCGAGTTGACTGCACATTATATCCCAACCCGTCCAGAGTGTCGACGCTAAGCTATTTTTATTAGAATTCCCCAAGATAGAAAAAAAAATAAAATAAAAGAAGAAATAGCGGCAGGATTGCTGCCTGTCTGTCGTGGCTCTTTCCGTTTGCCTTTGGCCGGCCAGGAATTTCATTGGAATAATTAAAAATTATAAATGTGCATGCAGCAGCTGAAGCTCCGGGCTGACCGCATTCCAAGCCAAATTAAAAGCCAAAAATTGCACCCGAAAAGCTTCAAGGATGCCGGGAATGTTTTTCGTTGCCATTTTCTTTCTCTTTTCTATTTTTGTTTTGGTTTTAATTTGCTTAGAAAATGGCACAGAAATTGAATGAATATAGAGGCAGTTTCACACGTTACCTTCTCTGTCTTTATTTTGCCTTATTTTCTGTATTTTTTAATGGAAGTTTTCCGGCTCAAAACAAAAAAAATACATTGAAAAAGGTTAGGTTAGGTTTTTTCTTTTGCGGCACCCACTGCGTATACTTAATATTAAGTGTAATTCCAGATTAAAACCTAATTATTTTTGATTCTACAAGAGTTCAAGAATTAATTAAGTTAAATAAACTTAAAATTGTAAACTAGATTTAATAAGTCAATAATAATAATACATAAATAAATAAAAATAATAATAATAGAAATTTTGAAATATTTTTTGTATAGAAATATAAGAATGTAAAATTATCAAGACAAAAGATGTTTAAAAACCTTTTCAAAACTTTAAAAATATTTAAAACCCCTCCTATTTCATTCATGCATATAAGAAATTATACTTAAGACATGATATCCATAGCTCTTAGGGTCGCACGGGGCGTATGCTTAATGTGAAACAAGGAAAAAGCTAAGTACCAGCTGAGAAGCAGCAGCAGCAGCAGCCAAAGAAAAGAAGTGCAAGCAGATAAAATATAAGGCATAAGTAGATAGATGAGTGGCTGCTGCTGCTGCGTCTGCTTCTGTTCTGTTTTCCCACTGCTTTTCTGCTGCTTTCCCTGGGTTTTCCGGCTGCTTTTCCCGATGATGCTAGTGCTGCTGCTGCTATTGCTACTGCTTTCCTGCTAATGCAGCTTGGCGATGATGCTGTGTTTAGGAAGAGACTTGCAACTCTGGAGAGTGAAAAATCCAAAGCCGGAAATGAAAAGTGGCATGTGTGTGTCTGTGTGTGGGAGAGAGGTGTGGACATTTCAAGGAGGGGGATTATGTGGGTCTGCGTCTGTGTATGGGTGGGTGTGGCCATTTTGCAAAAGCGCAGCTGTAGCAACACTTTATCTCCATGGGTGTGCGTGTTTGTCTATGTAATGAGGGCAATTTAAGGGCACTTGAAGCAATTCAATTCTCACACACACTCATGCTCGCACTGTCCTTCTGTCTACGTGTGATGTGAAGGGGGCTCTGAATGGGAGGAAAACAGACGTGGCAAGTTTTTAGTGTTATTAATATGCATGCAATGCATATGCTCAACGTACGCCATTCTCTTTTGTGTATGTGTGTGTGTGTGTGTGTCTGCCGCCTGCCGCCTGCCGCCATTTTGCTTGATGCCGCCATTGCAGCAGCCTTTAAACCACCCCCTGCCCCATCCTTTTTCGGGGGTAGCAGCTGCATCGAGTGCTCTGCTAGTAATATTAAGTGCCCGCCCGCCTTCAACTGCATAACGAACTACGGGGCAGGGGTTATTAACCCATAACTGGAATACATGTGCTTAATTTTTTTCGTTTTATTTTTTTTGTTTTCTTATACCCCTTTTGAATGGTTGAGTGGAAAAGCGACAGAGGGAGATAGCACCAAGTGGAACTGCCAGCTGAGCACAGGAAATTTCCCAAGGATTAGACGCATTAATGGATTATTTTGAGAGATTTGTTTTATTTCAACTATTTTCATTTGTTCTTTTTGTTTGTTAGTTTTAGCTCAGCTGTGCGAGGTTTTCCGCCTAGTTTTTCTTTCGTGTTCGGTGTTTTTATCATTGCCTAAATTATGCAGATGAGCTTAAGGCAAGCTTTTAACGGAGTTAAAGTTTCCGTAATGTGGAAAATTTTCTTGCTACTTAAACGGATTTAAAGGCTTTGCCAAAATTCATTTATTATCGCTATGGTTACCTATGTTTCTCATTAGAATTTACTTTTCAAACGGTTTGGTTTTGAAAGTTTTGCAGTGTTAATATTTCGTTTTTTACTATTTACTTTTTATTTTTTCAGGGTTTTGAAAATGTAAAAAAAATGTACGAATATTTTAAAATTGAAGCAAGGAAACAAAAAAAAGTATAAACCTTATAATTCCCTAAAGAATATATTTTAATTTTAAAATGATCTATAAAATGTAGACCTTTTAATCGAAAGAGGTTTTATTTTCTAGAAATTAAAGGCTGCTATAAAAATTACATTCGATTTTTTAAACCTTTAAAAGGTATTACAAATTTATTTTAAGGCAATTATAAAGTGTAAAAGAAACTCATTTACACTGAATCCTTCAAATATTTTATTTCAACTTAGACATATTCTTAGGGTTTTTTAAACCCTTGTGATTTCTTTTGAAGCCTAGAATGTGTATATTTCTCTTATTTTTCTTCTTTCCTTGTTCAACTTACAAAATATTATTAAAATTTACTTATATGATATTTTTATTAATTTTAAATTTCTTTTAAACTGTTTAAAGGTTGACTTTCCAAATGTTTTTTTTAAGAGTTTACGCTTTTAAACAAAAATGTTCGTCAGCACTATTCAAAAGCAAATCTTTATAAGAACACGAAACAGAAAGAATATTTTCACAAGACGACAAAAGAAACCATTTTTGCTTTACATGAAATCTAGGATGTGAAGGAAATTGCGGGTTGGGGGTGGTGGAACTTTTGAGGTGTAGCATAAATTCATATCGTTTATAACACGTCAAGCAAATACAATTAAAAATTATGCTACCAGACGACGGCGCCGACTGCCAGACATGTGTGGGTGTGCGAGGTCCTTTATTTCTATATATGTATATGTGTGCGTATTCTTTATGCGCGAGTGTGTGTGAGGAGGATTTTAAGGCTGGGACTTGCTTTGCTTTCTACTCAAAGTAATTTACACTAAATTACATGCGAACAAGCAAAATGAGAAAAGCCTACAAAGCACTCGCTTATGTGTGTTTTTTTTTTTTTATTTAACTGTGTGTGTGTGTTTGGGTTGGTGTGAGTGTGTGTGCGTGTCACAGAAGACCAACGGAAACGAAAATAATGAAGCGCGCTTTTGTGCGCAAGCAAAAAAAATGAAACCAAGGAGACAAGCAAAATTGAGTGGGGTGCATAAACCCCCCTAAACTCACAGAAGAACCCGCGAATTTGTGCGTTGTGTCAAGCTAAAAAAATAAGGGAATCGTATACATATATATGGTGTTATTCCTGCTATTTTTTTATTTATTTTTTGTTCTAACCCCTTTCTTTTTCGCTTCCATTTTCACCATTTCGTGCACGTTTTGTAAATTTACTTTTCATTCAAATAAGCGCCAGCAAAGTTGCTTATGGAGCAAATCCACCTCTCAGGCTAAGGCCTTGCCTCCTCCCTTTTTTGTGAAAATTTTCGCTTTAGTTGTTAATGAAATGTATACAAAAGCAAATTAATGCGAAAGCACTGAAGCAGCGGTGTTGGCTAAGTTTCCCCTTTCTTTTTAAAGAGAAAACAAATTAAACAAAACCAGAAAAGGGTTCATCAGTTCAATGCTGATTTAATTGATCACCATCCTTTTTTTATCTTTTCTCTTTTGTGGGTTGGTCTTTTTTTGCCGGAGTCTCTTCGAAATCATTAACCATTAACCGCTGACCTTTCACAAACCAAAAAGCTAATAGCATTACAATCCCGACCTGAATTCCACTTCCTTTTACCTGATGAAAGCTGCTTAACTTCAAGAGCCGCGGTTTTGTTTGCCGCTGCTCTTTTTTTACCCCTGTTTATTTTCATTTCGTTTACTTTCCCTTTTGTTTTCTTTTTCATTTTCATTTATTTTCATTGCGTTGACAATGGTTTTCGGTGTCTTGTGCTCGCTTTCGAGCTGTTGTCAAGCCGATTTGCGTCCAGGACGTTGTGCCTTTTTAAATAAACATTAATTTTTAATGCCCATAGAAGATTTAATATTGAACATCCGGCCTTGTTTATCGGGCTCGGGTAAGCTTACGTACATATTGAAGGATGGATATATAATATATAAACCAATTTTTATTTGCATTTTATATTTTACGATTTCATTTCTTTTTTCTTATTTTTATTTTTGGTTTCGGCCTCATCAATTGCAGCTGCTGTCTGTTTGCGATGAACAAATTTCTGAATTATTAAATCGGCATCAAATTTCGTTGACTTTATAGCTTTGTTGTTCACCCGATTTCAGCCCAGTTCGATTCGGTCGTAATGCCCCAACCATCGCAACCACTTCCTCGCAGGCTTCTTGTGCTGTAAATAATTTCTGTCGCTTTCGTTGGAATTTTTCACTTGATTCCTGGCATTCTGCTGCAATCTGTTGATGATGGATCCTTATGCATTATACATGTGGCTGCTCTGTCTGATAGAAAATTCCCAGAAATGTATACTATATGTTTTTGTCATGAGTTGTGCGTGGCTGCAAAAATTGAGTTGACACTTGAGCTGGGTAACTGAACTGGGATTAATTAAAGTTCTGGTTAGGCTTTTAGTCAGTCTTTTAATTAAGAAAATCGAGGGTGTTTTGATTATTTTAATTTATTATTTTCGATATAAATTGTACCCCTTCTCTGAGTGCAGTTCATCGATATCCGACCAAAGGTTTACCTTAACTTTTGTTGATCTACAAATTGTGCGGGAAATTCAAGAATTGTGTGTACCTTAACTTTATGCAAACAGCAGCTCGGCTGTGGGGCATGTCAATAATAATTGCGTTGCTGCAGTGCCCTGGCTGCCATTAGCCAGATTTGTCAGGGTAACCTGAGCAACTCATGCATTATCCTTGGGCTTTGCTATTCAAATATTGTTAGCTTAACCGAGTTGTCAATTCCGAGCCAATGCATTTGCCTTTGCCATTTTTTTTTCTCCATTTTAGTTCGTCCCCAGCACGAAAGACAAACAGCAGGTGCCCGTCCCAGTTCCCCTCTCTACCTAGAAATAGTGTGTGTAATTTCAGATTTTTCCCTTTTTGTACTTTGACAATGTTTGTATAGAAGCGGGGGGATTTCTGGTTGGGCTTCTATTCTGCTCTCGGTTTTTGTGCAGCCCTATGTTTGTTGTAACCTGGTCACACAAAGTAAAACCAGTTGGGAGGGAGGAAAAAACCAGAACAAACAGTCATTCGATTGAATAATTCTGGGAGACACAGAGAGATGGATTGAAGGGGAACTGGGGCCAGAACGAGACATCCTGCACATCATCATCATCAAAGTGCAAGAAGTGCATAAACTTTGCCCAAAGTTTTTATGTCATTTGCGATAAGGTGTAGACAGCCATAAAAAAAAGAAAGGAAAAGAAAGGAAAGAATAGAGTCAGAAAGACTATCGTCTGTCAATAATATTAAAACTTGATGAGCTTGGCGCCCAACCTGATTATAAATTGGGCAGGGGGGGTGATAATCACGCCCACGCCTCGGGATCTGGTCATTTGGGTGTCCCGTCCTGTGCCATTGTGCGAAGGAAACATTTGCTGCCACATCCTGGCTGCCTTTGTGACTCCTTTTATCAGCACTTCCGTCATTTGTTGGCAGGACCACAACCAGAACCAGGACCTCTCTCTCTCCACTGGCTTTGTTGATTTTACACCATGTGTCGCAAAGAGTTCACAGCTTCAGTTGGCTGGACCTCGATGTGTCAATAGCAGCAGGAGGCTAATGGAATTGGAATCGAAATGGAAATTGGTCAAAGGGATTTATACAAATATTTATATGAAAGTGCAATATTGTTGATCTCGTTTTTGTGCGGCGGTCGCTCTGTGTGATACGCTTAAGTGATTTTAATAGTGCTTTAAATCTTTAATCCCTTTTTACATTGGTTCAGATTGAATGCCATTACGGTGTCAGCTATTTTGATACATCGTATTCAAAGGGAATTTTTTATACAATACAATGATGGCTGTAAAAAAGTAACTATGTATATTATACTCTTCGTTTTTGATCAGCTAAGAAGTTGTCCTTGTATTTGCTAAAATTAGCGCACATAAAAGCTTAACAAGGATTTGAATTCCACTCCCCATTGAGTTGCATATCAATTCGTTGCTCGACAACTTTTTATTGGCACTCAAAGAAAATGAAATTGATTGCAGTGACCGCTTTCCTTTGGGCATCTCCTTTACTTTATTACCGGGAAAATAACCGCCTTTGAGTAATATAAATTGGTTTGACATTTGAATAATTCCCGAGAGTTTCCGTTTGCTGCTCACGTTCTATGGAATCCTCAACAACTCCACAAAGGAGAGAAGACCCTTTGCGTACTTTTGGGGCTTGGCCGCATCAATTAAAACGGATTTTCCACCTCTAATTTGCGAGAAGTTTTGCACTCGGGTATTTTCTTTAAAGAAAGTTGCTAACAAGCTGGGATAGGGACTTTTCCCAGGGCAAGTTTAACCCTCTCTCTCACTCTTTTTTGCCCCCTCGAGGGAGCTCGTAAAATGCTCAATGTCGAAGACACTGGGCGCCAGTCAAGTCATAAAACTGCCGGCCGCTGCCTATGTATCTGTTTCCTGTATCCTGTACTCGCATTTGTATCTGTATCTGCGGCCTGGTCCTGTATCTGTATCTGTTCCTGGGGATATCTTTTTGCGGCAGTTGTTGAGTTATATGCCAATTGGCAGTTGCTTTCCATTTGGCCACATAAACTCGCCCTGCTTTCCATACGCTCCTCATAAAGTCCTCTCCAAAGAATCCTTTATGCGTCCTGCACACAAAAATAAGTAACCAGATGCTTGCTCTCCGTTCTTCCTCAGTTTCTGGGTTCTGGCCATGAAAGTTTAATGAGTGCCGCGTCCTGGTGTCCTTTTGCTGCCTGTCGCTGGCATAAAAACCCTGACAGGATATTCTTTTCTTTCTCAACTCTCCCTGTGCGCTCTTTTAATGTCGTCGCTTATGATGCAAAATTGTTGCTGATTCGTTTGATTTTCATTCTCGTTTTATGCGCAAATATCTCTCTCAACTTGTGGTTGGCACTTGAAGACACATTTTGACACGATGATGGGAATGTTTCTTACTTTTCCTTAAAGTATGAAGAAAGGAGTATCTTTATGGTGGCATTCAGAATTCCGTCAGCGGAAGAGGATGACATATTTTTATGGAGTTATTATTTTTGTCACAGTTGTAAAAGTCCTTTAGATTTCTCATTTATATTTTTCTATTGAAAATTTAAATATGAACTTAGTTGTTAATATTTAAAATATTTAACAATGGCTTAAGAATCTAATCAAATATTAAGGAATTTAAAATAATTGATTTAATTTACTAATAATTGCTTGTATTTTCTTTCTTTCCAGGTAAGTCAGTAAGACAATGTAGATACATTTTCAAGTAAGAATATTCAATGCGCTTTAAGTAACTTACTTTACCAATTATATTTTAAATAAATTCACAAGTAAACCCACCAATTACTTACACTTTTGCCACAAAATTCCCTGCAAACCGCCTTAAAAAGAGCCATCATTTCTCAGTCTGTGCTGTCGGCTACACATTCAACAATCTTAAATTATTAGGTATTCTAGGGTTGTGGTAAAATTGAAAAGAAAAATGGCGTAAACATTTCCATTACAACCCAATACTTTGTCATAAATTGTAAAATTCCACTCTCATAGCCCGTAAGAATAACAATAATTTTTGAAAACCTGTCGGATGCACATTTAAGGCTTAAAATGTACTTTTACACTCTGGTTTTCTGCTGCGGTTGCCATCTCGGCCAGTAAATTCGCATTTCGGCATCGGCATCGCCGGCATACCATGTCCAGGTACATTATCCATTAAACCAAACTGCCGGCCGCACATTTGTCAAGGCTAATTGCCAGGCCGAGTCCGAAGCCCCATTGGAGCTGACACGCACCTTCTCGGCGGCCCGAAAACCAACCGACCAACGTCCAATGGCTGGCAGTAACCGGAGAGGATGCCCTAGAGTGCTTCTCCGGCTTTTTGAATCCGACGGCTGGCTCAGCAGGATACTTACGGACACAGACACGCATTCTGTCTCAATGGCATGTTTGGATTTTTAATGGCCCAACACCAGGAGGAGCTCTCCTCCTGTCCCTCTCTCCCTTCAGACTCTTAGCTATTTCGACAGAGATTTTTCCGAACCGGTAGAATTTCCTCATAATTTTTCTACACACACACACACACACGAGGGCACGCACAGGCACTCAGACAATAAAAATCGATTGAAACTTGTTGAGATGGCCAGTCGTCCTTCTTCTTCGATTTCCTGCATGTAATTTCATGTATTTTTAATGCAAGCCCTGAAAATACATCAGGCCGTAACTTACCTTACCTTACCGCACTCGACAACATTAATCATGTTAAGGTTTCCTTAGCCGCCGCCCGTCTTTTTTGCCCCGGCACCAGAACAACATGTGTACATCCTTTGGGCCCGGCCCCAGACCGAAATCCATTTATTAGGGGCAACTAGTTAGTGCTCGAGGGGTGGCCAACACACACACGCAGGCTCTCGGACTAATAGTTTTTCCTTTCAGTGGGTTTTCTGAGGCTTTTATAGTTTTACAAAATCAGTTTGACAGGGCTAAAAGGAGGAAAGTGTACGATGTACTGTGTTGACTTTAATATTTTTATTCAAATCAGATTTTAAGCTTAAAACGTTTTGTGGAGAAATTAATAAAATACAATTTATTATTATTCTAAGTATATTTGTGAATTCAGAATTTAATATACATTTCATTTTCTTTGAAATATGAATACTATAAAATGTATAATTAATTTAATAATAATACTATTATACTATGCAATTAATATGTAATCTTCATTCAGAAAAACATTTAAGCAATTAAAAAAAGCTTTTTACAGATTTGACAATACAAAATATACAAAACTTGAGTTTATAACAGATATATATAGAAATTTTATTATCTTAAACAGCAATTTCAAGAAGCATGTTATTAAGCGTAGTTAAATTCAATTGTCTAAATAATAAATATAGTCAAAAATATATCGGTTTAGTTTTATAAAATGTTCTAGTAAAAGTATAGCCAATATTTAACGTAAGGATCTAAGGATTTTAACTATATAGTTTCATGTACAGTATCCCGAAATGCGACTTTCCAAAACTAGAACATATCCCATTTTGGGGTTTGTACCCAAAGGGATTTTGTCATGTGCTAAATCCATGGCTGCCTTAGCATGTGGATATTTTTCAAAGGCCAGTGTCGGGCGAAAAAGAGCTTGGGGATGGAAACCAGGATGGTGGCATGCCCAGATCCCTTTGGTCCTTTCCTTTGGATGATGCTGGTTGTGCCGGGCTCATGATTTAGATGCGGTGTCATCGTCGTCGTACTCGTAGCTGCCTCAGCCTTAAACAACAACAATGTCACCATTTTTGGGCTATTTGGTGTCCCGTGGTCCACCCTATCCCACACTTCCAGCCTCCTTCTATCCCTTTATCCTCTCCATATCCTGGCCCTTGTGCCACTTGGTCCACACAGAAATGCCACCGAACATGAAAATTAGAGAAAGGTGAAATTGCACGAAATGAGTTTATACCTTGGCTACGCATATTTACATGTCCTCCGGTGTGTGTACCCTCTATCGTTGTGTGTGTGCGTGTGCAAGGATTCTTTATATGCGTAATGATCGAAACGGTGCTGGCCAGGGGCATGGGTTCCTCAGGGGATTATGCCTTGCAAATTTAGAGTTTCATGGCAAATCTATTTTGGGATAGTTGTGGGTTTATTTCTGTCTTGGATGATTACTTTAAAAATATATTTTTTAGTTCTTTAAGGTTTTTAAATTAATTAAAATCGGATTCAAAGGGATACAATATTCCATATTCTATATGGTGATATACATTTTAAATAGATTTTGTTGCCACATTCTCCCTTCTTTACATAAAATGTATTTAAAATAATATTTATATATGTATATGTAAATGGTCAACTGTTTAAAAGTAGTTATTCATTAAGCACCTTAAAATTATTTAACAAAACTGTTTAAAATACCTGAAACATTTTCCTTTTGGCCCAACTTTGTAAGCTGTACCAGCTTTAGTAACAATTTTAAAGTTTGACCAAACTTTGTTTAACTTTATTTATATAGATATATATACACAGATATTGTTTTTTCACCTTTCCGGAGGTGTGAGCTCCCCGCTGACTAAGCCACTGGCTAACGGCTAAGAGCTGTAGAGCAAAAAAAGCGAAAAAAAGCGAAACCTCCTCCGGACGTAATAACAAAGCCTCCTGTGTTACAACCCACATATGTGCGTTGTGCGTGGCGTAGTGTAAGTGTATAACCTTGATGATGGCACTATATGTGTGTAATCGGGGGGAGGTAACAGGGGGTGGCACGGGTAGTGGGTGTAGCTGGGGGTTGGCTTATAAAACGCGTCGTTTCGTTGCCTGTGTAGGCTACTTGTCAAGCGCTGCGGGCCAGAGAGAGGGTCTGGCCACCCGGCAATTTCAGCAAATGCTTAGGGGTCGCTCTTCCCATCCCCTTTTCTTTCCTCGGTCCCTCGGTCTGCATGTGCCTCTGAAATGAGGGCTCTTTGCCTGAATTCCACCTCAATCCCACTAGCTCCAAGCTTTACTGATTTACACGATATATAGGATATATGCTAAGGAAGCGAGTGCGAGAAAATACGGCGTATTAGGGTTTAGGCTTCCAACACCCAACACCAACACCTTTAATAAAGGCAGAGTGCTGTTTTTTACACTGACTATAAAAATTTCATAAGCTTAAACCAAGGAAAGTGAACAATAATTGTATTAATATATTATAAATGTTTTAAAGGCTGCCAAAAAGGATTTAAATTTAAGCGGCGAATAATTACTTAAATAGAATAAAGAAAACTTGTTCAGGAAGAGTAAAATTTTAAAAGCTGCATAAAAATAAGTATTTAAAAATAAAATATATTTTATCGTTTAGGGTTTTTTAAAATACACCTAAGAAATATTTAGGATAGAATTAGAAACGTTTGTTGTTGCTTAATGGTAGTTTTATTTTTGTAATAATTTTTATACATAGATTGCCTAAATATACTCCATTTAATCGTATAATCATAAACAACAATAATTATATATATATTTAATTTCTTAAATATATTTTAATAGTAAAATATTCAAAAAGCAATGTTATTTCTAGTCCCTAATCTAGTAAAAAAACAACACCTAAAGCTCCAAGTTAAAAGCCGACAACAATGGCAAATTCTAATTTAAAATCGATCCAAGTATCTGTAAAGTTGATAAAAGTATCTTTGCAATTTGTCTGGCACTTATTTTCTTCTATTTATTATGTGCACGATGCATAAAAAATCAGCAATGCATACAAGAAATTTATAAAACCAAAAGAAACCAAAAAAATAACATAAACTTGAAAAAAAGAAACAAAATATCAAAGAGACAAATCCAGATTTCTCAAAGAGAGGCACCAAGATAGAACGCTGGGAGAGCTTTCGCCATGGTTGGCCAAGTCTTCCGATGCTCCTATAGCACATACACACCACCTCCAGCCCACCGCCGCCTCACCCTTTCCATGTGCCTCTGCTGCCGACTTGTCAAGCAACATTCCGTTTTAGTTTTGTTTCAGTCTATTTTTTTTCTGTTTCTTTTTTTTGCCATGTCTTGCAGCAGTCAGGTTTTAGCCATAAGATATAGACAAAAACGAAAAAAAGAGCTAACCTATCTTTGGTCATTGGAGGATGCCTGAAGCTCCTCTCGCCTCTTTGCCTGCCGCTTTACGGTACTTTTGCCAGTCGAACGGCCTTCGCTGGCATTTGGCAACACAAAAAAAGTAAAAAAAAATAAATAAAAGCGGCTGAGACAACTGCAAAAGTTGCTTGCCTTTGGCCTCACTCCCACGCCTCCTTCCTCCTTCTATTACAGGGCCTTCCCCTTTTTCTGTGACGTATTGCTGCAGATTATTTTCGAGGTTTTTTGCTCCACAGAACTGGTGCCTTTTTTGTAAGGGTATTAACCTCTGTTTACACGGGTGATATTTGGTTGTTTTATATTTAAAATACATCTATAAGCATTATTTTACATTTTTCAATAAAGAACTACCTTTGAAATATAATTTTGATCTTCTTTTACATTAAAAACTATATTTTTAATCATTTCTATCAATACATTTTTATATTGCCTTTTAAAATCATTATTTTTCTTATTTATAGTAATAGTTTATAGTAATATGTTTTTTTTTTTTAATTGAATATTAAGGACCTATTGTTTATATTTTAATTTATTTATTATGAAGCATTAATTGGTACACGCACAGACTACGAAAATTATATTTCATTAATTTATGTTTAATTTCTTAAATATCCTTTAAATATTTGATTTTACACTTGGTATTTTAGTTATTTTTCGATCTTAATTAGAATATGATTAGGAATATATTATTGTTTCGTTTTTTAAACAATATTTTGTATTATTATATTGTATTAACTATAATTTAAATGAAAAACAGAAAGAGAAGGTTCTTTTAGTCTAAGTTTCATTTAAAATGGGTTTATTACCTTGTTTTTTATTTAAATGTAACTGATTCTCCACTAAACTGACCACAATTTAATTAACAGTTTCATTTGCCAATAAATAGTACTATTATTGGCTGAAAATAAAAATAACAAAATTACAAAATTGGTCACAACACCAAATTAAAAACAGAATTGGACTACAATTTACCATTGCTGCTATAGAAACAATATTCGCAATGAAAGAGAATTCGAAGCTGGGGTAACAGAGATTTCTTTTATTTCCTATTTTTTGGTGATTTCGTTTTATTGTTTTTGCTACCGATTTCTTGTTTTTATGTTGTTTTTATTTTATCTACTCGTTAGCAACATTTTCGTTGCTGGTTTCAGTTTCGTTGGGGCTTTTGTCCTCCGGCATTAGTTCTTTTGTTGAAACTTTTTCAGCTTTTCCTATACACAACACAGCATCCTCTCTTCACATTTTCCTCTTCTTGTTTCTGTCTTCGTTTACACGGGCATTAATTTTTGCCTTCTTCTTTTTTTTTTGTTTTTTTTTTTTATGTGTTGTCTTGGTTCTACAAAGTCTTTGGAAAAGTTTGCGGCTTAAAGTTGAGAGTTCTCGCATCTCGCTGGGGGATTTCCTTTTTGCCGCCTGCTGCTGTTGACATGTGGAAATCTTTGGCAAAGAGATAGCTATAGGAAGGACTTCCTTTTGGTGCCATTTTCATGGTTAATTAATAATGCACCGAGCTTGCCACTCAACAACTGCGACTGCAACTGCCAACTGCCACCTCGAGGAAAGTTTCTTCGGGCTGCAAATTAAGCCGCAACTCTTGAAATGCCGACAAATTCCCTTTTCAACTCGCAAAAAAAAGGGAAAAACTCGAAACTTTTCTCGGCCGCCCCTCTCGAGCTCGGCATTTTTATTGGCCCAAAAACCAACAAACATATCTCGATTTGGTCTATATGTAACGAGCATTTCTTGTTGCTTTGTGGTTTCTTAACAAGGGTGATTCTTGGCAAGTCGTTAATAATTGGCGATCTACCCCAAATAAAGTTTCCTTGCCTACAATAAAATTTGATTTTGCCAGTTGTAAGTGAAGTTTAGGTTTCTTTGGGATTAGCTATAGGTTTTTTCGTGGGTGGAATTTATCACCTCTTGAAAGGAAATCATTGTCATGTGTATTAGGGGTTATAAAAGGAATATATATATCTGAAATTTATGGAATTCTATTTTAAGACATTAAGACATTAAACATGTTTTAATTTTTTAAACAGTGGTGCCCAAAGTGCTGACTCGCATGACATCCTACTCACAGAACCGTTCTATCTCACGATTCAGATTCTTTTTTTTACAACCAAAATGTAATTTTATCATATCTATATAATACCTGATCATCACTTCCTTAAATGTATTTTCTTTCTGCTACTGCAGCTTTGCTAATACAAAATCTTAGCTATGATAATTTTAAATTTTGTAGTATTATTATGATTATTATTAAAGTTATAAGAATGATTAAAGTTAAAATGGTATTAAATCAGTTTTGTTCAGAATTATTATTATTTCTCGCTTGTTGCTTCACTATATAGAGCATGTAACCTTACCACATGAAGTTAGAGCTCTATATACAAATAATTCTACAACAGGAAATATAGTAACTGATTTGTGGCAAAAACTACTTTTGCATAAAACCAAAAATGCTAGATAATGCATCTGAAAATGGAATTTAAATAACCACAAAACTGTAATTGACTATCCTAAGAATATAACAATTTTCTAAGTTGAATTTTCATAGATTTTTTCTTAGACCCAAAGAAGTTTATTTGCCGCAACAACAATAAAGAGAAGAGCAAAACTGAAAATGACTAACAACTAGTAACAATAAAAAAATACAAAAAAAAAACTGCAACAAAAGCTACGCTCCACAGAACAGCTGCAGTCGACGCCGACGTTGGCAGAGGCAGCGACTGAGGAGCGGCCGGCGAAATATTTGCAACGAACCGGCAATAGAAAGAGACCGAAGAAACGCAGACAGAAAGAGACGAAATGACGGGGAGACAGACAAAACACAAGAGCGCAATGCAACTTGCCTGGCAACTCTACACGGAGATTAAATTATATTTAGTTTGAGTTTTTAAATTTGTAGGTTATATGTATTTTGAAAGTTGATAAAATAATTATTTACCCGGTTTTTTCTTATAACTCAATAAATTCAAGTAAAATAAATAATACAAACATTTTTCCGGTTTTTTTTATCAGTTGTAATACATATTTAACCCCGCAACTCATAAAAATAATGTTCCTTAAATAAAAAAATAGCGCTAAACATTCTTTTTGTAATTGTAAACGTATTTGTCAAAAATTGAGGTTTTGTGAAAAATGAATACCAAATGAAAATGTGGTGTCTATAAGTACCATAAATAAATAGGTTAGCTTGGTTTAAATGTTTTCCTTAATCCACAACAATCAATGAGATCATCAATAAATGTTTAATGCATTTCGTATACACAATCGTATATTCTTTTCTGAGTGCATAACATCTGCTTTTGTCTAGCCAAGGGAAACCTGCCGGTTTTCCTTTCCCCCAGCGCCTCATTTCCCCTTTTCTTTATCCCCTTGTGCACCTTTGGCTCCACTAGAGTTGCATGCGAGAGAGCGGCAAACGATAACAGTAAAAAAAGACGGGCAGACGACACACAAACAACAGGTGGGAACGACTATAGAATACCTAGGTAAAATATTGATTTAAAAAGAAACTTAATTGGTGAAATTTGTATTTTTAAAATAATTTGTTTTGAAACCAATCATCATACAAGTTTGAGTGGGATATATTTGAATCTCCAAGTCCCTAAAATATTTGTAAATAATTTTAAAAATTCCGAGTAGGTATTTGAAATTTAAACAGTAAGCTGAAGAAACTGGCCCTAAGACGCCTTAAAAATATGCTGTTAAAAACTATAGCATACTTTTTGAGTGCAATTATATGGTTTTCGAAACTAAACTTTTACTTTTATGGTTTTTAAATTCACAGCGTTCTAAATGTTGAATATAAGTTGCTTATTCGATGTATTAAACTTGGAAGTTGAGAAAAAAATAATTTAAAAAAAATGTTTTGATAATATTCATAATATTTTCTAAATACTTAACAGAATTCTTCGATTTTTATTTATGTTAAAATGAATTCTATATTTAAATCCTGAAGGCTCTGCCTCACAAAGTGCTTATAGTTGTACCAATTACATTGAAGTGCTGCAAGCGTTATGAAAACCCCATTATACCCTGGATCAACAGGAGTTGCTGGGTAATATATATAAAAGCTAGCCAAAGTCCCGACCGACTCACATGCAACGCCCGCAGCGACAGCGACGCCGCCGAGAGAGTGGCTGCGACGCCGACGGCGGCAGAGACTCGACTTCAGATTCAGATTCGGATTCGGATTGAGAGTCTAGAGCCCCAGCACGTTCGGCAATTAGTTGAACTTCGTTGCTCGGGCCGACGAGACGAAAACACGAATCCAAACTGGAGAAAACCCCAACAAAAAAAAAAAAAAAAAACGAGACACGGCAAACATCCATTACAAAAAAAAAAAAATAAACAAACTGCAACGGGCGCGCGCTTAAAAAAAAGTAGACAAACTTTTGCCAGTGCAAAATTCATAACAATTTGTTTAAAAATATATATATATCTGCAAGCGTGGGTAAAAAGTGAATTGAACTTTGGCAACTTTGAACTTTGATTTCAATGCAACATCGGCGGCAGTAACAGCAGCAGCAACTGTAATAATGAATGGCAACCGGCAATGTCTGGCTTTAACCCCTCACCCCAACCATTCTTCCCCATCACTCCTCCCCCCTTTTCACCCAAAACAACCCCCTCGACGACGCCCCTGCTGCTCTGCCAGCGTCGGCGTCTCCGACAAATTTATCGATTTTTTCAGCCGCCACATTTGTTTGCACTTGCGTTGCTGTTGGCTGTTTGTTCCGATTTTTTTTCCCTCTTCCGGCATCCCTTAACGCATAAATATCTTCAATATAGTTTAATTGCATCTCAAGAAATCGAAATTGTTGTTTAACATATAAAATATATATAAATATAAGGCATTTTTAAAGCTTCCTTTTGTGGGTGCGTGTGTGCGCTACGGCTGTGTTTTTGTGTGCGATTGTGCGAGTGTGAGCTTGTCTGCCAGGCTTGCCACCTTGTTTGAAATTAAGAAAAAAAGGAAACTTATTTTTGGAGCCACTCCCCAACAGCAGCAACGGAGCGAAAAAATATAAACAACAAACTGAGTTTACATTCACAAATTGAAACACCGAAAATATAAGAGTTTAAAAAGGTAAATAATTATTTTAAATAAATATTTTTTTGTCATCAATTAATGAGATTATTTATTGTTATTTTATATTTATATATTTGGTTGGTAGTAAACTTTAAAACCAATATTTATGAATAGAATCAAGCCAGCAATATATTTGAAAAAGAGGGCAGCATTTCCCTGAATTGTATAGTTGGGAATTATAAGCATCTGGAATATTTTTTCCTATGTAAAACGAGAATATGTCCCTGAATTTTAAATGAAGGAATTTGAAGCATCTGTTATATTTCGAACTAATAGACATTCTCAAGAGCAGAAGCTCTTAGAAGTTGGGAATTATTATTTCTAATGTATAATTTTTTTAAAAAACTTTTAAAATATTTTATTAAATGAATATATATCTATATTATATGTTAAAATCCAAGTTAATAAAGGGAAACCTAAATTTCATATTCCGAATCATTTTCTTTATAATAAAGGAACTTTTCCGATTAGCCGACTGCAAAATCACTGCAACAGTTTTATGAGGATGTGCCAACGCCAACACGAACACCAAAGCCCATCTAATACCACCACCCCAAACCCCAAACCCCTCTCTCTTCTAATGCCATCTCCCTTTCCATTTCCCATCATCATTATCACCGCTGTCAGCGTCATTGCCATCGCCTACTCCACTCTGCTTTACTCTCCTCTCCCCTTTAATGTCAGCGTCTTTTTGGCGGGGGCGTTGTGGGCGTGGCACAACCAGGGAGGCAGGGAAGACTCTTTTCGGGGCTTGCCAGGAAGTTGCGCTAATTTTGAGCGGAAGTTTATTGCCAGCTTCATAATTTGTCTGTCGCTGCTGCTAGCTGCTGGCTGCTTCCCTTTCTTCTCCCCTTTTTTTATCACTTGCTGCCTTGCTGGGTGCTTCTATTTTGATGGCAATTACTGTACGTGGAGAGAAAGCGTTCTGACTAAAATTAAATTCTGGCTGCCTAATCCCATTAAATATCTCGTGAATTGCGCTAATCAAGTTGTTAATTTAATGTTTGCTAAATTTTTAATTGAATTATGAATAAATGAAATTTCATTTCGAGCCCTCCTTGTTGACTTCTCTCTCCCACTTCGACTTCGACTTCATCTTCTTGGCTGTTTGTCTTTGTCGAGTTGGTTAATTAAAATAAATTACATGTTGAAAATTGTACAAAAACCACTTCTCTGTGTAAAATTGGTATGGCGGGAATTCGCGAAGTGGGGCTGGGTGGGGTTTGGGTTTTAGCGAAAATTGTTAACTAACTGAAGTTGGGAAAATTTTTGCCTAACGAATGCCGCTGTAAGTTCAGTCCTAGGGCCATGTCCAGACAAAGCTACTGCTGATGAGTTGACAAAGGCAACACAACCGCAAAAATATTTTCCAATTTCGTGAGCCAAAATGAACGCAGAAAAGCGGAAGTTGTTATCTTTAAAATGTCTACACAAAAGTGTGAATGGTTATTTAAGCTTTATTTTAAGGGTTTCCAGCAGGAGGATATTTTATTTTAATTTTGCATATCTGCAATATTTTCGTAGAATAAATATTGAATTTTTGCAACTTATATCCACGAAAGCATAAATTGGGTTTGCTTTGTTGGAAAGTTTGCACAAACTTGAAATATTCTTATTCTTTTGGCTTGTAATCCCTTTCTACTGTCTTATCACTGTGATTGTCTTCCT
The DNA here is from genome assembly GCA_018151655.1 of Drosophila bocqueti. Classification (NCBI taxonomy): domain Eukaryota; kingdom Metazoa; phylum Arthropoda; class Insecta; order Diptera; family Drosophilidae; genus Drosophila; species Drosophila bocqueti. Next base: position 5,246,641 of record JAECXF010000230.1, read on the forward strand.
AATAGATTCTCCTACTGTTGCTTTCGATTCTATATATCTTGCTGTCTCCTTAATAAAGACTACACTCCATATTCACCATATACACTCTATTGTCCCTATCTACTCGCTCGCTAATAAGCTAACTCATACGCCCCGTGGTGCCAAAACTGCATCGAGAAAGACGAACATTAGAAGTCTGCAAATGTGATGACTTTGGCAGCAAGTTTTTGTCGCCTATTCGCTGCAATAGACGGAATGTCTATATAACCATATAGCCATAGATAGAGCCAACAATGTTGTTACAGTGGCAGCGACATCTGCAACAGTCTGCAGATTGCTAATAGCCATTGTTAGGGAATCTTGTTTTGCGGCGGGTATCGAAGGCAGAGGCCAGAAGAGAACATGTTCCAGCAAAAGTGAAGAGACTGAGTGACAAGAAATGAAGAACAAGACAGAGGCGAAGATATACAGACAGAGATGGATATATAGAAGGGAGAAGAGTGATATATAGCAAATTCCTACACTGTAATGAAACTTAGCAATCGAATTACCTCTTTAATATTCATATACCAAAGATATGACTCATATATAATAGAAAGTCAATTGAAAATGTATATAAAACGTGGAATAAATATTATATTTGTAAATAAACCTCATCATCAGCACTGAGTCGACTAAGGAACGTCCTTGTGTCTGAAGGATCTTTAAATTCCCAGACTATACAAAATATAACAAACAAATTTTCTAGTTACATCCATTAAGAAATTCGAAGTTTTTTTTTGTAATTTTTTTCTCTGTGCATTGCTCAGTTCAAGACCCAGCTTCAATGTTGTTGAACCGTTAGTAACGTCTTTGCTTCGCGTCATTGCAAGAGGTTCTGCCTCTAGCGCGCTTTTCCTCTCCAACTTGCAACTATTTTTTTATTTCTAAATTTTCACTTTTCTGCTCAGAGTTGTTATTTTTTTTCCTGCGCTTTTCTTTGGCGTTGTTCCGTTTGCCGTTGTCCAACATCGTCTAATGCATCCGCTTAGCCTCGCCTCGTTCTCTGAATGGAATGGCTAAGCCAACGCCGAAGCCAAAGCCAGTTAACACCGAGCTGACTTGGCCCAAAGGGGGTGGTGGGAGGGTGGAAAATGCGTTTAGAGCTTGACAGTCAATGCACCTGCTCACGGACTTTTCTTTGTCCCACATCTCCCGCCCGCTCTGTCATTGTCTGGTATTTTATCGCCGTTCTCTCTCTCTCCCTCCCAGGAGCTCCTTTTCCGTTTCCTCTCTGCCTTTCCTTTTCTTTCACTTTATTTTCCAGCTGATTTCCATTTAATTGATTTCACATTCCATAAGCGTGATTCATTCGCATTTGAAACCGAAGTCTGCCATTTGTCTGAATTGAATTTAAGCTGGAGTTAGACGTATGACAGTTATAATTGGGAAAGTTTTTACAGAGATTTCAGGAATGTGGGTGGAAATGGGTTCTGCTTGAATTTAAGAAAATGGTTATAAAATATGAAAATATAATTTTTCAACCTTGGAAATGCCAGAGACTAACATAAACTAATATGGATAAGCTGATAATTGGGGTGTCAGGGACTGTAAGTCGACCAAACAATCATTTTGACGGCTTTTTACAAAGCTATCACGCCATAGCTGGGAAATATTAGCTATGATGACATTTGAAGTACATTTTTGGCATATTTAAAATATATATTTAGCACGCTAACTCTTTTAGACAGTCGCTTTAAATTTTCTCTGCTTAAATTCCTTCCTTCCTTTAAATTTTCCCTCCTTAAGGTTCACAAATTCTATAGAAATTTTCCTAGATTTTTTGTGTTTCTCTTTTACAAGGCTAATTACTCCTTTAAATACCGTCCACCTACACACACACACGCCATAACGAATTTAACGCATTTATGAACTACCAACACAACCCCTGATCTCGCTTTTGTCCAACATAATTATGACCATAATAACCACCATCAATTTCCGCTATAATCGCCATGCATCCAAGCGAACATCAAGCCACTTATTCCATTGTCACCTTATCCCACATGGTAAATGTTTATTATGCCTTTTTATTTTCGCTTTGTGGGCATTTGGGCGGCGAGTTTTCGGGCAGAGGGAGAAAGTTAACGAACCATAAATCACGGGGCACGATCAATGTCCGTATCTATATACCCATATGCCATGTCTTCGATGCATTCCAGTCTGATACAATGACATCAATTACATGCCATAACATTTTGCATGCGCGCAGTTTTGCAAAAGTGTTTGCCTCTCTTTTTTTGGTGTATACACAGAGCAAAATAAATTAATTATTAAAAGAGAAGAAATTAGAAATTTATGCAAATAATTCCGATAAAAATATAACTAGTTACCTAAGTAATAATTCCTCTTAACTTTGTTTCCTGTCAATTCTGAAATCTTTTGAAAATATATCTAGAAGTATAAAAATTAAAACTTGAGGTAACGAATTTTGTGAACATTTTTGAATACGTTAATTTCAAAACCAATAACATAAAAGATCTTAGTTGTTTTCCCTGTGTATACACGATCTGTCTAAAGTTTGTTTGCTTCTTATTAAAATTTTCTGTGTACCGGAATTCCTAGAGTTAAGAAATCTCGTTGCACGGTGGCTAAAAGTATGCAAAGAATTTTGAATTTTTCTGTTTATAAAACGTGTTACCTAGGATTTCCTTCTTAGTAAAATTACCTGTGAATCTGGTTTCCTGTCAAAAGAACCCTAGAGTTTTAAAATCTCTTTGAAATGTGCCTAAACGTATGCTAGGAAATAGAAAGTACCAAAATTTTAACCTCTAAAATTTCAAAACCTTTAAAAAACGATCTCAGCTATTTGTTTTCTGTGTACATACGGTCTCCCTGTGGGCACCAACGATTAGGGGAGATAGGGACCTCCCTCCACTTAGCGCCAAACGACAGAAATTGGCCAGGGGAACGGAACTGAACAGAAACGGAAAATACAGTTATTTAAGGCCTAAAACAATTGCATGCCTCGATGGCTTTTCGGTCGATTCTGGTTTTTGGGCCCGGACTATCCATCTCACCGCTCTGTGGATGCAATCGCAAGGCCTGCTCCCCCTTCGGGCCACCCACCACTTGCAGACTGTTTAAATAGACACCCGTCTGTGTCTCTGTCTGGGTTTGAGTCGGACTCTTCAGTCTGGCCGTGCTTTAATGCGTCGCCTCTTCCCTGCCTGATTTTCCGTCTCCCTCCCCTTAGGAGCCAGAAAAAGCACACTTGAAATGCTTTTTCCAAGCGCATTTTCATTTATTTTATTGCAGGTTCTTTCGTTTTTGTTTTTGTTGCTCTGTTACTGAGAGAGCGGGGCCTCTGCAGCGATATGCAATTTGTTTTATACGCTCATTGCCTGCACCCCAGTAACCCCCTTGGAACCGGCACCCAGGCCACCGGGCCGTGTCTCTGTCCCTGTCTGGCTGTCTAAGTTGCCTATCTATCGAGCGCCGACTATCTATCTTTCTCTCCTTTCTTTATATGCCGTGCACGAGGTGCTTTGAGAAAAGGGGTATATTAGTTAAAATGCACCTGTAATTCACTTAAAATCCACCTAACATGAACTTGAAATTTACTTAAAATTCACCTGGAATTCACTTCAGATTCACCGGGAATTAATAAAAATTACTTAATAACCTGGAATATAATATCCTAGAACTTCATAAAGAAATTTTTAAGAGTTGTTTAATTTATTTTAAATTGCGAATTCGAATTTAATTTTATGAATAACTTTTATTAAATTATAAAAAATGAAAATTTTTTGTAGACTGTAATAAATAGAGTACCTACCGTTCGATTCATTTGAAATTTTTTACTGGCTGCGTGCTGCATGTGCCACTTGCGCGTCTCCGGGGCTCAGCGTTCTAAATTAAAGCCTGAAGAGGCGCAGCAACGGTGACTGCAACTGAAACTGCAACTTCTATGAACTCCCAGCCACAACTCCACTCCACTCTACTCGGCTTGACTCGACTCGCCAAAGCAAAACTCGTCTGCGGAGTGAGACTTAACAAGTGGAAAAGTCTAAAACCGCAATCAAGAGGCAAACAACCCAATATATATAAATATATATACAAGCACATACACAAAATACTTTTGTATTATAGAGAATTTTGTTTTATTTTTAGAAAATGCCAATCAAACATAAACCAATCAAACAGAGTGGGAGATGGCTTGTTACCTTGATGGATTTCAGGCCGTTGCAGGTTGTTGTTTGGGCCACGCCCTCCGGCGGCGGCATGTCTCCTCGCAACTTGGTCAAGTTTTTGGCCAACTTGTCGTCGGCCGTTGCTTGCCGCTTGACTTGTTGGCCCATTTGGCATTGTTTTGGCTTCAACATTGGTCGTCTAGCAATGACATTCTTCAAATGCCTGACACGCCCTTTTTCTCATATATATTTTGTTTGTGCAATTTGCATGCAAGTAAGAATTTCACACTTTTTCTCTTGCGTTTATTCAAATCGATTAAAATATTTTGTATATTCTTTTTTGGTTTGCTTGCGGCAATCATATTTTTTGTCGTTAATATTTTATCAATATTACTTATAGGAGCACTCGTTTTGGTTAATGAAATATTCATGCTATTCTTTTGTACACATTACGAAATTTCATTTATTCGTATTACCACTTTTTTGGCCATGCATTAAATATTTCTGCGAACATCATTAAAAATTTTTTGCACAATTTTTTATGCATATATGTATGTACACACATTTATGCACATAAATTGCCATTTGCCATTTTGCGGTGGAAAATAAAAAAAGAGAGAATACAAAAAGGTATTTTCGGTTTTCCCCCTCTCCCCAGCCTATTTTGCTCTTAAATATTTGCATATTTTTCATTTATTTGGATTTCTTTTTTGTTTGTGTAATTGCCCGGCAGGAAATGGGCATAAAGAAATTATACACAAATATATTTAATTTTTTATGCAAACATAAATCATAGGGAAATGTAAGATGTGACAGTGATATGGATGCGTATGATATTTACAACATTTTGAAATGCAATTTCGGAGTTCCGTTCAGGATTAGAGCTTCATTTTGATAAATGGCTGCAGATAAAGGCAAATAAAAATGGATTTAAGCCAGATGGAACTGATTTAAGTGCTCTACGGGTAAATAAACCAAGGTAATATACAATTTGCTGAGATTTCAAAGGATTTAATAATAAATTGAAGAGAATAAAATATATTTATAAAATAATATATATAGTTTTAAAGTTCATTTTATGCTAGTCAAAGGGTTAAAAGGAATTTAATTAAATTTAGTTCGCTTCAAAGCAGACCAAATGCCACATTTTGGGGCATTACTCATACGCCGCGTAGTACGCTTTTGACTGAATGAGAACGAGGGAAATGCAAATGAAAACCGAGGGAGAAAATGTTAATTAACTGTACTCGTCGTGTGCTTTTTATTAAATAATCTTAAATAGAATTACGTGACTTTGCTGCGCTTTGCCAGACACTTAATTATATGTTGAAAGACGCAGACACACACACACACAGGTGTGCACATACACGCCACATACATAGATAAACACACACCTTCAGGTTCCATGTCCAAGTGGTTTTCGAGGTTGTTCTTTGGGGTTTTTCTTTTTTTTTTTTGTTTTTTGGAACGGGAACGGGAATGTGAACAGGGGTCGGGAGTGGAGGTGGAAAAGAGCTTAGCTGTTTTCCTTTTATTATTTGCTTACATTTTCCTTTATTTCATTTAGCTTTACTTGGGCTTGTGTGTGTGTGTGGCTCCCTCCACACACACACCCCTAATCGCCCTTGTGTTGATTTTTATTTCGTTTGCAGCCTTTCTTTCGCTGGAGGTTAAGTATCTGTTTACATTTCTTTCTACACCTTATTCATTAAGTGCGCTGTGCGTGTGCGAATGCGTGCATGTGTGTGTATCTGGTGTATCTGTGAGAGCCTGTTTATCTTTGTATCTTTGTGGCCTGCAGTACATTTATTTATTTTATTAGTCTGTCTTCGTGCGGAGTCAGCTGCCACTCACAGATTTAGTTCAGCAAATTCTCGGCCATTCACATGAAAGACTTCACATACTCTGAATACAGTTGAGTGATTTTTATTTAGGGTTTGTCAAGATAGTAAAAAAATATAAGAAATGTTACGGTTTTACTGATTTTTGTATATTTATTTGTATTTAAAATAATTTATTTCATTCAAATATAAATATAAATGCAATTATAATTGATTAAAATAAAAATACTCCAAGGAAATCAGCCAATCTCTTATCCGATTTTAGGTAAATTCAACTCTTATACAATTTAAATAATATTATTTCAAAATATTTATACATTTGTTTGTCTGCCAGCTTTTCCATCTGCTACATTTTTGGCAGCTTTCCCTATATGTTCTTCTCTCAAAGACTATTTAGCTTTCATCTCTTGCGATAACAGAGTATTTACCATTCGTTTTCCCATCGATAATTTTCCCCAATTGTTTTCCTTCTCTTTGACTTTTATTATGCGCTTGCAACAATTTGGTTTAATAGAAATTTTTGCTTTATATCGGGGGTATTTTTTCCTTTTTGATTGGAATTGAATTCGGTTTCTGCTCATTTCGATTTCCTACGAATTTTCCCGCCCACCGCTGAGCCAGCATTAAATTGGTGTGGCCAGAAGAAAATTGTTTAGCTTGGATTAGCTTTCAGCATTCGCAGGGCTTCTGCTGGAAAGCTGTTCCTTTTTATTTTTTTTATTTTTTGCCTGGCCTCATAAAAAGTTCATTCGCCAAAATGGCCAAATGTTTACTGTGCACCAATCTAGCCAGGCAGCCCCTCCACCTGCCACGCCCCCATTTGATTCCACTCGCATGTGAAATGTTTCCTTGCCCCTGCGGTTGTTGCCTCCTCCGTCTCCTTTGGCGAATTGTTGTTTATATATTTTTGGCTTATTTTTATTGGCTGTTTCTCTGCTCTTCTGCTGGCATTGTTTCGATTCTGGTCTTCATTTTTCTGTTTTTTTTTTTTGTATTTTTTTCGTATTTTTTTCGCTAACTCTCCTCTCGAGTTGATTGCCTGGCTGCCTGGCTCCTTGCCGGGAAATTGATTTGCATTTGTTTGTGGGGCTTGGCACTGTGGCTGGGAAATTGCAGAGATCTTTCGATAATTGAAAATAGTATTTCGCACGATAGAGGGTCAAAGGTCAGCATGAAAAGTGCTTTACTGACCATGAGCTCACACCTACACAGGGGGAAATAATGCCAGAAATTAGGTTACTTGGGTGCATTTAAAGGTTTTAGAATATATATTTTGAAATTAGTAAAATGGGGTTTAAAATAATATTATTTTTAGCAATGAGTATAAGAGTTTTTAAATAATTAAATATATACAATAATTAATGATAATTAAATGATGGATATATGATATATGATAATTGGATAATAATACTCAACGGAGTTACCTTTCTCTTCTTTTTTTTACTAAGTTTTTGGTTTAAAACCTGACCATCCGGTTAAAATGACCAAAATGATAGGACGACCTAATAAAAAAACATTTTAATAAGTGTTTGTGAGAAACTAATTGTATATCTAATTTAATCTATTAAAATATTAAAAAACATTTTAAACACCTTGCAAAATACTATTTTACACATTATTTTCCTCTCTGCAGCGTCCCTTGCAAAAAAGGATTCCAAGCTAATTCACACATCAGCCTTTTCCCAGGTACCCGTTCGTTTTCCTGCTTCGATTTCTGTCGCTGCCCATTTGCCATCAGTCCCATGGCCATTACAAACTTAATGGCAAAACTTCTGGCCGCCATCATGATGAGGTCACCATCCACATCTCCTCTGCTTGGTAGCGAAACAAAAAGTTGGAATAAAAATCGCGAACAGGACAGAGTCAGAGCCATCAACATCCGCCCAACTCCCCGCAAAGCTAGCTCCGCTTTTTATTCAGTCCTGTGCAAATAGGAGAAAGCAGTTGCAGTTTGCAGTTGCCGAGTGGAAAATTTAATTACATGCAAATACCGTTAACTGTGTAGGGACAGTGGATTGTGGCTAGGATTTTTTTTTATTTCCCTTCCCCTTTTTTTTTGTTAAGGAAAACGCTTCTAGATTCTATAGCTAACATGCCAAAGGACTCTGCGGGGCTGATGCCATGGCCAAAGGACAATCGTCTGACGGTTACTTGTTATTGTTGCAAGTGAAGACCCAACTGGTGGGTGGAGAATACAAATAAAAAAAAATGAGAAGAAGAGCAAAAAAGGAGTTTTCTTTTAGCTGCAATTGCAGTTGTTGTGGTGGCGATATGATGCTTCCCACATGCAAACACACAGGCATATATGCAAATCCTTCTCATACAGCTCGTTATTATTCCTGTTTTGTTTTTCCACAGTTTTTTATATATATGTATATGGGTATTTCCAGAAAAAGGTCTACCAAACCAAAAAAAAAATGCTCTAAAATTTATATTTTTTACATAGTAACATTAAGAAAGTTAATTGATAAATTTGAAATTTTTTTTAAAAAATAAAAAAAATCGCGAATGGTTTTTTATTTGATGAAAACACCTAAAAGACATGTTGTGTTAAAACTCAGAGGTTTGTTGACTTTGACACACTGGATTGCAGGTCAAAGAGACAACATTATATTTTCTGATTTATTAAATAGTAAAAAAACAAAAAACGATGGTTTGAGGCGTTCGCGAGGTTACAAACTCTTGAAATATTATTTAATAAATAAAATTTTAAAAAAAAAACTCTAGCAAAAATATTTGATTTAAAAATGCTGAATGCATCGCTGAATACTCATTCTGGCAAAACGACTTCCATTTGGCGTTCGAATGCACTGTTTTAAAATAATTTGAAAAAAAAATTTTAAAATAGCTATAAAATGCTTCAAATAAAAAAAAAATAATAAAAAAAAAATTTTTTTTTATTTTTTTTTTTTATAAAAAAAAAAAAAAAATTGCCCCCCCCCTAAAAAAAAAAAAAATTTTTTTTTTTTCTTTTTTTTTTTTTTTTTATCTGTGCAATTCTTTGGTATATTTGTTTTATGCCCGCCAGCAGGTTTAAAGCAAATATTTGCATATTAGCTGGATTTTCTCTCCACAATCCCCCGAAAACAAACTTTAATGGGAATCGGGGAAAACAACAATGGTTTTGTTCAGCTTTAAATCAAAGCAAACTAGAATTTATGGTATAAGAATGCAATCTATTTAAAATGTATTATGCCTCCGGCGGCCTGCTATCTAATGGGGCATGATGTAATTGTTTTTCACTCGTTTCAGGACCATATATTTAATGGTTTTTATTTTTTTATATACTCTACTTTTTCAAAGATGTTAAAGCCAAAGACAAGGACAAAGACATTTTAATGTATTCTGCGCAATATTAATTGCTATTTTTACGATATTACTTGCAATATATTTTTTTAATGAAATTTGTGTAATGGAAATAATGGTTTATGTAAACTGTTTAAGTTTTAATTTTTAGAAACCCATTTGCTTATTTGCTTGTGATTTGTTTGCAAAAATTAGGCATTTTCCCTCTGCCTTTCGGGGTATTCAAGTTTTTCGGCCTGAAACTTTTTGCGTTGCACTCTGATTCGAATGGCCAAATCGTTTGGAAAGTTTGTTGTTCCGTTTGGTTTCCATGTCTGCTCCTGTTGGTCGCTGTCAAAGTTGCTGGATTTTGTTGTGGGAATTACTTGCTGCATGTTGCCATTGTTTACACATAGTTACTGTCGTTGTCAGTTAATGTAAATTTGGTTTTTACATTATTTGCGGTTCTCGGGTTTTCCCGGCTGAACTGAAATTTTTGCAGGTTGTCAAGTTTAATTTTGCAAAGAGATTGGAATTTTGCAATATAAACTGAATGTGGGTTGATTATTATTAAAGGCAGCACCAATAGATGTAGCTCAACATGTTCCTAGAAACATTTGTCTTTGCTTTGGTGCTGCGCAACATGTTCAGCAATATTTTTCTTTGTTGGTCAACATTTTCTTCTGCTTTTCACCCTGTTGGATTTAGGTTTTCAAAAATGTTAAAAATTTTTTTTCCTTGTTAAATATTTTATAAACTTTGAATAAATTTAATTATTCACTGTCTAGTGTTTTATTCTAACTTCTATGCTGTGCTATATATTATTTATCTTCTTCTTTATATATATAACTATAATATTTATAAATTTAACATAAATCACAACTACATATTTTTTAATATTTTGGGGTCACAAAACTTGCCCCAATCAATTAGTAACCAGTTCTCATATGCGAAGGTTCTAATGACGTCTGTACTTGGACTTTGTGACAGCAAAAAAAACAGGGGAAATTAACATGGCGAACCACTTAACTGGTGTAGGAATGGTGGGCTTTATGGATCTCCCACATTTTTGCCATTTAGTGTTATTTACCTGCCCAGGTTTCTGGGGACGACGAGTCACGTCGAAAAGTGCACAAATTACCTGTGAGACGACGGGTGGTTGAATACGAGTGCTGCTCCAGTTATGGCGAGCTCTTTCCACCAATTTTCCCGCCTACTTTTCCCCGTAAATGGGGGAGAAATTCACCCCCGACCTTTTTGCGCAGCCTGACAATTAATCACTTTGTCATAGACATCTCCTGCTCCCTTCGATTTGTACACGTGGTGGGGCCCTTCAATCATTAATTTATCATGTGCACTTAGCAGGAAAATTGCGACAAACCCACATTTTTCCCCCGCCTCTCTCTTTCTCACTCTCTCTGTGTGTGGCAGGTGCAGTGTCCTGTGTCCTGTGTCCAATGCCATACTTTGTTTTTGCTTTGTTTGTTTATTTGCTTTCCTTTCCTAGTGGGTTTCATTTTGTTTTGCATAGTTTGTCCTGGTCGGCTGTCGCTGACACATGACGCCCCCCCGTCATGGGCGTTGCGGGGGCATTGTGGGCGTGGCGGCCTCAGTTTAATTACCACAGTCTGAGGGGGCGGCGTATGTAGAAAACTACAAATTAATTGCGTCAGAAAGAGAGAGAGAGAGAGAGTGCCGCGATATTTACACGCAAAATTAAAAATTAATGCAATCAACTAAATGCGAAAGAAAAAATAAGCTTCAAAGGCTCACAACAATATTCATAAAATAAATTTCAATTTTTTTCCACCCACTTTGATTGTTCAGTTGATGAATTTTTAATTGTATTTGAGTGAATGCAATTTATTATAATAAATATATGTATATTTCTATTATATATGAAATGTGTTAACACAAAAAAATAACTTTGATTTTTCTTCTCCTTTTTCATTGCAGGTAAGCTGAAAATTCTATTTAATTAACTACAAAAATGGGTTAAAGGTAAAGCAAGAATTTGATGTGGACGCCAAAGAAGAGGTTTACATTTTGCTAAGTTTAAAGGTTCTAATTTAAAATATTATTATTATAACAAGGATTTCCTGTAAACAAGGCATTTTTTACTTAACTTGAGGTTTCGAAATACCTATAATTTTCCCACTTTAAGTTGAAGGGAAAACCTTAATCTGTCTACAGTTGAAAACCATTTAACTCCAACCTGTCGTCTCTATTATCTCCCAATGACAGCCAAGACCACAATGTCAGACCCGTTCGTCCTGGCCTTCCTTCTTTCGCTGATGTCGAAAAATGCAATTTTTAAATTTCCATTAATTTCGCGCTGTCGACTTTCGTGAAATGTTGTCGCTGGGAGAGAGAATTCAAAAAGCGTTCAGAAAACACAGACATTCAGACAGAACGACGTCCCTCCGAATGCAGCAGCAACAACAATGTTGCCAGCCATGCAAATAAGCAGACACACAGAGGTGAAATACAGGTGAGATGGCGATGCTGCGATGGTGTGCCGCCAGGTAACCTGCTGTCTAAGTGACTGATGCCACTGATGTCGTCCTGAGTGTGTCCTCGGTGTGCGGGAGTGTGAGTGCGAGTGTGTGTATTCCGGAAAATGGAAGCCTCCGGCTGGTACCTGCACGGTTTTTAATGACACAGACACTCGCACATGGACCACCACGCCCATGTCGAGAGGTGGCAATAACATGGCGAGCCAGTGGCTCCAAGGAGCTAGCTGCCTGTCCTGTGACTATTTTAGCCAGAATCTCTTGCCTGTCGTTGCCTCGAACGCTGAACAAGCGACTTTACACCGACAACGTGACATTTAATTCAAAATGTTTTACGCGCACCAAGTTCTTCCCATTCTCACATGCTCTTGTCGAGCTTGTTACAAAAACGGAAAAGAAATAATAAAAAAAAGAGGATGGAAAACAATAGAGAGGGATAACAGGGCGAGACGAATGGGCAAAGAAGGATAGCAGCCTTAAATTACGAATTAAAAGCAACTGAAAATACGTTGTTTGTAGATATTTAAATAAATTTAAAGGTTTAAATAAGATTTTATGGTAAATATAATAAAAGTAATGAAATTCATTACCTAAAAATAGCATAAAAAACTAAACAGAAAAATTAGAAGAATGAAAAATAATTAGTTGACAAGAACTTCACTTTTAAAGAGTTATTAAAAATAAAAAGGAATTGAGCTTATTTTAACCCATTGCAAAAAAAAAAATAATAATAATGTATGTAACATAAGTAGCATAATAAATTAATATATTTCTTGAACAAGATGAGTTACTCCTTAGGCATTCCATTTTTAGATTTTTAAAGAGTCTTTTTAATATAATAATTAATAATTGTATTTCCATATTAATAGCATTATAAAATCTCATGAACAAGTCCTATAATAATAATTTATATAATAACAAAATGAGTTACGCCTTACGCATTCTATTTACAAATTTTGAAAGAGTCTTTTTAATATAATACGTATATTTCCATTTCATTAGGTACAACCTTTAATTTCTAGTTACATTGTTCATACATTTGACAAATAATTGCGAGATCACAGCCACCTTTGACTAGCATAAAAACAAAAACTTTAAAAGATGTGTGAAAAACTTGGGCCATAATCGCACAGAAAAAACCATAGTCCTTGGGGTTAATCTTCGTCCTCGCCCTCGCCTCCTTCGATTTCGCCGCCACCACCGCCCTCCTCCTCCTCGACCATCTCCTCCGAGGAACTGATCTCCACAATGGGCTCAATTTCAGAGGCCAGATCCTCCTCAAAGTCACTGATCTCGCCCAACTCCTGCAGGCACTTGTCGTAGTTCTCATCGAAGCGTATGGTCTCGTTGAGCGACCTAACCTCCACATCCTCGTCGGGCGGCAGCAGGGCCGGCGCTGTGCCCGGTGGACACTCGGTGATATTCCTTATTCTCAAAGTGTGAATGTGAAAGATGGCCGAGCGATTGGACTCGAGCAGGATCTGGTGAAAGACACTCAAGAGGCGATCTATATTTCCGAACATGCGAACGCTGGCGCTCTTGGGATCCTCGCCCTCCTCCAGAATGTGACCCACGATATTGTGGCGATAGGGATCCATTAGGTAGATAAAGTCCGCCTTCTTCCACAGCGAGTACATCTGGTTGTTGATCTGAAAGATGATGTAATCGTTCTCATTCAGGGCCTTCTCCAGCATCAGATGAAAGTCATTGAACTTGTACATGGGCACACACTTCCACCAGCCCTCGTAGACATTGGGCGTGAGAAAGATCTCGGCCACGAACTGGCCCATGCGGATCTGGCGTGGAAAATCATCCAGATCCATGGGCTTGTTGAGATTCACACATGGCTCCCAGCAGTTCTTGCACATATTGACGCCATAGCACATGACCTTGTCGTACATCTTCATGTCCCAGGTGGCGGGGTGATCGATCTTGGAGGCCAGAGCAGTGGCCACCGCCACAGGCAGGGCACTGCGATTCCTCAGAGCATCCTTGGGGTTCAGAGTGAGATGCAAATTGGACTTGAGATAGGCATAGTCCGAGGCAATCACATCGTACTCGCTCATTCGCATCCCGTGCTCACGCTCCCAACTCTGACCCTGTGGGCCTGGTGTGGCCAGTCGGGTGACGAGTATCTCCCGGATCGTAAACTTGTTGGTCTTCTCCAGGTCACTCTCCTTCTTGATCAGCCAGATCACATTGTCCAGGGACTTCATGGCCAACAGAACGGGATATCCCGACTCCAGACTGGGCTTCATTGTCTCCTTGTCCCTGCCATTCAGATCCAAGACCATCCACACGCCCCGCTCCTTCCAGATCAGCAAATAAAACTCTGGCGTGTAGAATAGTCCATACTTGCACTTCTTGAAGAAGGCCCTCAGGATGCGCCGCAGATTGCGAATATTGTTCGGAAAACTGTAAATCTCAAAGGGCGAGTCCAACTCCACGCTAAACTCGATCTCGTTTATCTTGAATGACCGCGTCACCCGCTGCTCATTCTCATCGTAAACATCGGGATTCTCGCTCGCATTGGGTGGGTCCATATTCTCGGAATCGTTGAACAGAATCTGACCATCATTCACCACCATGTCAATCATTTCCGGCACCCATTCGTCGCGACGCGTGTAGTAGGAATGAGCGAAACCCTTTAGATATCCCGCGTATCGGACACTCTCCTGGTTTGGAATTCCCGACTTCACCACGGCAATTCCACTTACCACTCCCAGGGGATAGCCCAGCGAGTGGTCGATGTTATTGCGGCGATTTCGGGCACACTCCTTGGGATCGAAGGGTCGAATGTAGGGCTCATCGTGACCGCCAAAGATGAGGCAATTCTTTAATGAGCAGGGGTTTGGCTCCTTCGGTATCAAATTAGCCAGGCGCACCAATCTTTATTTGAAATGCTTTTCAAGAAATTGATTTATATGAAAAGAACTAGCAGATCTTACGGTGGATCAATGGGCGGGCAAGGCGGCTCAGGCTGAGGACAAGGCGGCGAGGCGGCAGGTGCCCCACATGGCGGACAACATGGTTGTGGACAGGCAGCCATTTTCACAAAGATTTGGAAGAAACAAAAAAATGTTATTCAATCACAAATAATTTGATGGATTCCGATCGTTTGTTTGCCAGTCAGACCTTGGAAGTTACTGAAACAAACTGGTTACTAGATTTCTAGAAGACACTACACTTAGCAGTAACTTGGATCTAAATTTTAGAAAATACTTATACATTTCACTTATAAAGAAGATTATATATTGTAGTTTTAAACGAGTTTCTCTTAACATATAATAATAATAAAACAAATCATTTCAAGTGTGAACACATAGGATGTCCTCTTATGTAGCACTGGAATAGGATTATTAGTTGACAGTCTCCATTACCATTTTTCCATCTCCTGAAAGAGTTAAACTAGTTCGAATAGAAATCTCTTTTTCCTTTTTCTTTCCATAGAATTCACTTAGCACTGCACTTAGCCAACCTTTCATTAGCTTGCTCATTTAATCAATTGACTCACCTGCTGACAGATTTGATCTGTCGTCGTGTGCGAAAAGGAAAGAGAAAAGAACCGGGGTGAAGCACACTCGACTTTCATTACACAAATTGCTCTGTGGGATGGCGAACTTATGATAATTTTTATTGTGCACACGCCAAGTCATCGTGGAAATCAGTTGAGGGCCATTTTTGGTTTTTTGGTTTCAGTGTGTCGGTTTTGGTTTCCGTTTCCGTTTCGGTTTTTGTTTTTGGCTTTGGCTTTTACGATGGCCCCGGCAGTTAATTCCTTATCCGGCCAAGAGAGAGAGAGAGAGGAAGACTGAGGGGGGAGAGACAGTTAACAGGCAACAGCTAAATGTAATTGGAAAGCTCATCAAGTGCTGTCGTTGTTGTGGCTTTGCCACTTGAGTGCGCCCCGGAAAAGTATGCAAAGAATTTGTGCTCTGCTGCCAGCCATCAAGTTTGGTTTATTTTCCAGCTGCGCTGCTATTTTTTCCGTGCGGTTTATTGAAAACGAGCGAGCGCCGTCAACGCAGCGTATACGTAACGTAACGTATACGTAACATCATGATCATGATCATCATCATCATCATTGGGGGTATCCATCGAAGAAGGAGTCACTCTGCTGCTTAGCTAAGCTCCTCTGATGGCATTTACGAGCCAGCCCTTTATTGTCCTTTTGTTTTTGGGTTTTTTGTTGTCGAATTTATCCCATCCTTCCTGCCATTGTGGTATCCACGTAATTGGCTTAGCAAAGAGGGGCAGGGGGCGGGATACACCATACTATATGTATATATACATATATATTCGGAAGAGAGAACTGCTATTAACAATTTCGTTGTGTGCAACGTTTTTATTTCGTGTCATCCAATCAGCAAGGATTCCCCTCTGAGCACATGTGAGATTGATTCCCCGAGCAGCCATCAAAGGGGATTCCTCTGACTTCCTACTCCTCCTTTCAGATTTTTCAGTTTTCTTTTTACTTTTTTTTTCGGGTTGGTCAGGGGGCTTCCTCACGATATATCTACTTGCGAGTGCAATAAATTTAGCTGGAATCGTAAATTTTAAACACTTCATTAAACATACGAAAAGGAAACGAAATCGCTTAACGATTATCGCCTGGCTATCACCCACTCAGCTCACTTCTTTCGGCCCATTACTGCCTATGCTTGCACTGGAAAAAATTGGTTTCAACTCCAGGAAATGTATTATAAAATAATAAATAAATAAAATATCTATAGAGCTAATTTTAAACCGTAAATCTAAACCATTTGTTCTGTGTACTTTTCCGAATGGACTTGGGGCTTTACCCATTTTCTTTTCCATTTTCCATTTGTTCGTTGCTGCATTGGGGAAAACTCTTGGCAGTGCAGAGGGAACTCCACTGACTCCTCCAGCTAGTAAATCCCGCCACCATGATGACCACTGTGTATTGCAGCTGCCTTATACCCACTATTCCTTCCACTTTTCCTCTTGCTGCCACTTTCAGCTCCAAAACCCCCCTGACTGTCGTCTGGTTCAGTGCTCAATAATGATTTCCATTGCGAATTATTTGCATTTCCCCAAACTCATTATGTTTGCATTGTGCAAAAATTCGCCTCGACGTTTGCCACGACCATGGTACCTGCTGAATCTGTGTTCCTCTGCTCCTGTTCCCGCGAACTCCTACATCTTCATCTCCATTTGAATTCCGTCTGGCCTCCATCCAGAAAATATTTCCAACTGCTTTGTTAGCATTGGCGGTTTTTGGGTTCTTGGAATTTCGAATGGTTTTGCGCTAATGGAATTTCACTCGGGCTGATTGAGTTGTATTCCACAATTACCTTAAATTGAAGAGACCTCTCTATTAGGGGTAGGGCATTTCTTTGAAATATAATTCCATTAAAATGTTTTAATGTTAATAAAAATGTAAGAATTTAAATTCTAGAAGCAGTTATATTTTACATAAAATACCATGCTGAGTCTTAAAGTAATACTTAATTTCAAATCTTACTTGTAGACACTTGTTCCCATAATTCTCCTCAGCTATAGTCCATCCGCCTGGTAATTCAATTAGCTTTGTTTAAATTTTTAAACCCAACGGGTAGAAAATATATATATATGTATGTATAGGTATATAAAATATATTCCTCTTTTTTCGTGGTCCAAAAATTTAATTAAGCCCTTTTAATAAATAAAATCATGCTGGGATACGGGATGCGGACAAGCATAAAATTGTTTGAAAAATCATATTTCCGGTGGTCCTTCTTCAACATCCTTCACCCACGGCCTTCCGTTCCATTTCAATTCATCTCGTTTCGTTTCATTTCGTTTCGTTTATTACATGTCAAGCGTCAATGAATGTCAGTTTGACAGTTCATAAGACAAATACGACAATACGGCAGCACCGGTGGGTGGAAATGGCGCAGAGATAGTTTTTCGGTTTTTGCTGGAGGAGAACAGAAGCAAAGAGGAATCCAGGTGAGCCATGGACAGGTGCGTCTGGTTGTTCCGCTTCTCTTCTGCGGACATTAATGTGTCAGCGTGCAGCGTTCTCGTCTCGTGGCATTTGAGGGACGTGCTCAGGCACAACCTCAAACACCTATGTATGTATGTAGATATATACTATATATGTATGTATGTACATATATAGATGTTATAGCCAGATATGGCCACCCACTGCATCCCTGAATAATGTGTGTAAATGGGCCCCAAAAGATGCCGCCATCGTCTTCCTCTCGCTGACTTTGGCAATTCTCGGCGAACGTGTAAGTAGCCGCTGGCAGAAAGGATATTCTGGGGATGGCTATGTGGAAGGATGTGCGAGATGCTGCAGCTGTCGTCGGAACATGACAACTTATTGGCATTTTGCTGCCAACTTCCCTGACAGTTTTGCCTCTACATTTAAGGCCTTAAACAATTTCTAGCAGCAAATCGAAAATCTGATAAAAAAAAGAAGGGATAGAAAAGGAGAGATGACTATCATTTTACAAGATTGACAAACGTAGGCAATACACTTAAAGTATTTTTTCAAAAATATAAACAAACGAAAATAATGCCAACAAAATGTTTTTTTTATCCAAATCATATAATTTAGAAAACTAGGAATTTATCGCATTTTAAACATTACAATTAGGGTTTTAATATATTATATATATTATATATATATATTATATTATATATTATATATTATATATTTAATAAATATCTTTTAACTATTTAGAATTCACATAGAAAATATATATAGAAATATTTCGTTTTTCAATGGTAAAGTTATTTTAGAGAATTGAAAATTGTTATAAAATCGTTTCCCCTGTGTACATCTGTGGACTTTACTCTGGCTGAACTCTTCCGTAGGCTCTCCAAGTACAAATTCCTCTGCTGCTCGCTCCCTTATTGACATTTCCCCTGCCTCGTTGACAGCCTAGAACTTTTCAATGCATTGTCATAAATCATTTTGCGGCAAAAACAAGTTGAGCCACGCCCACACATCTGACTGCCACATGCCGTGGACATTCCATTGTGAATGCCCGGAAGAGCGGAATGGGCAGCAGCCGGGGGGCCGAGGGGAAATCTATGTGGAAAATGGGAAATTTTCGAGGCAGTCCGAGAGAGAGAGAGAGAGAGAGAGAAAGAAATGTCAAAGTTGAGCTAGCTCTGTGTGAAGTGGTGGGCATTCCACCTCCACTTGTTTTTTCTTGGCATATGTCAAGTTCCTCGTCCATACCTGGCCTCAAGTATGAGAGAGTGAGTACCAGGGTTTTTCTATTTTCCTTATCTATATATATGCCTAGTTGCATTATTATCCCTTCCCAGTTCCCAGTTGAGTGGCAAAAGTGCTTGAGGCGATGCGTTGTGTACCACTCAATATTGCGTATACGCCGCATTGTTCGCCTCCATTCACATTCCACTGCCATCCAGCATTCTTAAATATATATATATCTTTGGTATTTTTAGACCTTAACTGCTGGTGTTGCTTGATTTTTTTTTATCATACTTATATTTAGTTGCTTGAAGGGTGTAAAATGTAGTACGAGTATGTGCTATCAACAGCTGTTGCCAAATGGATTTCAACCTATTTTCCGCTCTGCAGATTGAAATTGTGTGTTTGGCAACATGAGATTTTGATGTTCAGAGCAGCCTGACATAACCAGCTGCTGACAAATATGTGTGTAACTTGATCATTTGTACACCAAAGCATATGGAGAGGCATAGAGGATGTACATTTTTCACAAAGCTCAGAGATTTTGATGTTGCCTGAAAATATGAAGAGGAAACTGTTTAAAAAAATATATTTTTTCAAATGATTTAAGCTAATTTACAAATTTAAATTATAATTTTAACATAAACTAATATTGAACTCAACTATGGCTAAGATATAAGAAAAGTTAAACTATTTGCAGACGGAAATCCTTAATCCTTGCCGTCTTATTTCGCTCTCTACCAAACATGATAAGCTTCTTTTAATTACCAACTAATTGTTTGTTTTAGGAGATGGAATCTTTTAGCTGCCGGTTTTCATGTCCTCTCCCTGCTTCTGGCTCTGCTGTTTTTCGGCATCCTTTTTGATTATTTCAACCTGATATCCGCGAGTTTTTGTTTAACCCCCTCCTCTGGTCTCATTAAGCAGCCATTTCTCAAATTCTCGCTCTCTCGCTCGTGCAGTGTGCACGACGTAAAATGGCTTCCACTTCCTTTTGGCTGCTGCTCGATGTCCTGATTACTGGCAACTGCTTCCGTTTTTAATATTTATAATCCACTGTAATTAAGACGAGAGCGCCAAAGAGTCGCTCGCAAACGCGACGCGATGCGAGAAATGGGAAGAAAAATGTAGCATTAATTACCAGGAAAGCTTTTTATGGCAAGGACCCCAGACCCAGACTGGGACCAGGACCTGCGGCCAAAAGAAAGTCCATACATATACATAGAAAGGGAAATGCATGAATATAAATGCGTATCACTTGAAAAATGTATAATTAGTGGCAGTTAATAACTTTTTCGCGAGTTCTCACGCACCGAAAGAGGTTTTTTGTGGAACCGCACGCACTAATTAAATATACCTATATAAAGTGAAGGGGATTTTTAATGCGGAGGCGGCGGGGGTTCAGGAAAGGGGCCAAACCGTGGCCATAAATTATAAAAGCCAAAAAGTATTTTTAGTTGACCTCAAGAAGGAGGGAGGGGGGGGTGGGCACAAAAAACCGCAGAGGCAACTTGACAAAGAACAGAACACGACGCTGAAAAATGCGTCTCAGATTGAGATAAGTTTCATCCCGACCCCACTCCACCTGTGAAAACTCGTCCTTTGCCGTTATTCTCGGACTAATTTGTGGTTTTCCTTTTTGCCTTCTTTGGTCTAAATTAGCTTCATTATTGTAATTAACTTTGTTTGCTCAGTCGCTGTCGCTGTCGCCGTCGCCGTTGCGGCGGCTTCTCCAGCCTTTTGTTAAATTTAGCAAATTAGTTATAGAGTCTTTAGGCGGGGGAGAGCAATGATTGTTTGCTTGGATAATTGAATGGCCAAACAAATAGCCTTCGATTGAGATCTGCAATTGCCTGGGCTTTGATTAGATATCCCTTCTTTGCCAATTAAATACATTTTTCACTCCGCCCACACATTTTCTGCTTCCCAAGCCCCACTCATATTTCTCATTCGGAACATATGTAACATTTATTTTTGGGTTCCCAAAAAAACCCAAATCAAAATTCAATTCGTTTTGTAAATGTGTGAGGGAGTGAGTGAGTGAATGAGTGAGCATGTGTGTGCTTCTCTGCTTCCGTTTCCGTTTTTGTGGCTGCCACGTGGCTGACATGTTAAAAGCCTAAATAATTGCCAACATTTTATTTATTTATTTATTTGAGATTTTTATTATTCGCTGGCTACCAAAAAGGTAAAGGTTTATTGCCTCTGCTGTGCATAAACATTTTAAGGCCATGACAAAAGTGTATTATTATGTCCTGATGAAGAGGATGAGTTTTTAAATAGCTTAAAGTCGTAGGGTTTCTATTTATGTATATTTTTATTTCCAAGTTGATTTGAGGCCTTGAGTTTAGGTTTCTTTTAATGTTTTTAGAGCCATAAATTATGAGTTAGTTTGGTTATTATTGCATAAATAATGTTTAATGTTTACTTTCCGTGGCATAAAATCGAATGAAAATTCAAATTTAAATTAAACACCCACAAAAGCATAATCCAAATTATATTTTTCTATAGAATTTCCAGTACATTTTCCTCAGACGTTTTGAACGTGAAATTCCCTGAAAGTTATAAACAATAGCGCCAAGTTTCCTCTCCGCTCTCCTCTTTCACTTAAAATTTTCCATAAGTACTATACGCTTATTTCTGGGGAAACTGTTTTCCAACTATTTTTCTCTATTTTTTTCCCATTGCCTGCGATTTCGTTGGCCTTCAGTTAAAGTTTTGGGTTTCATTGCCGTCTCCGACGAGAACTCTACGAGTGCGGAGTACTTGCCAGGCCCACGTCAGTATCTGTTTCGAGTTCGAAGACTAAACTTCGCGGGTGATATATATCGAGAGAGAGAGAGTTATTTTCTAGATACATCGATGCCATATTCGTCCGGCTCTCGGTTTGACTTCAGCGACCTTCATGAGCGGCTGCATCGGTTGTCCTTGCTGCGATGGCATTTCAATTTGCATGGCCTGACTACCGATTTGCCGGGGGTTGCTTCTGGCCCGGGGAATGACATTGGCAATGGGAATGGATCTGCATCTGGATCGGGAGCTGGACCTGGTTATGGTAATGGGGATGGAGATGGCTCTGATGGTGGAATGGCAACCAACAATCAGCATCATCAGCAGCAGCAGCACCCACACTACTTTCAGCGGCAACGCCAACGCAATCACAATCAGTTTGGACAGCGCCATCACCATGAGTATCCTCCCAACACCAACCACTTGAGCCACCCCCCTCAGTCCCAATCCCCCTTCTCGTGGAGCTATCACGGCCAGGACCTGGTCGCCGCGATTCGCGGACATTATGTGAGTTATTTGCTAATTGCCAGCACAAATACGAAAGGCGGAAAAATGAAAAGTGCACGGAGAAAAAAAATGCAATATAAATATAAAGTGCTTTTGTTTCGATTCTGGAAGAACATTTATTTAAATATAAAGCTAAAAACTTTTCCAAGTGATTTGTATTCAAACTTAAAAGAATTAAGATTTAAGAAAGGAAAACAAATATATTTATATTTTATAAAGCTTATACATTATAAGCTAATAAAAAATAATGACTGCCCTTTGAGCATGGAATATTTTTAAAAGCTTCTCTAAGTCTCAAAGTCGAGTTTTTTTCAGATTTGAATTTTACTTCTAATTATTTGAATTTAGAAACTTAATCATTACCTTAATATCCATTTTTTTCTGTGTATACAAAAAAAAACTGGATAAAAAAGTTTGTTTGTGACGAAGGCGTGGCGGCAACATGTCAACCGCCGGCGACATGACAGCCCCCAACAAAAGCAGATGAAACCGCATAAGTGCGAACGGTGCAGCGTCGAGTTTAGAGTGCGAAAAAAAGAGACAGACAGTGACTTTGGTTTACATTTCTAAAATGAGTGCTAAATACTTTGCTGAGTTTGACAGCCAGGTTTTGGATTCGAGTGATTTATTTTGGGATTTTACATTTGCAAGAGAAATATGTGAATATTTTTTAAAGCATTAAAGGAAGTGACTGTTCTCATTAGAACAATTTTTTAATTACATAAAACAAAATGAAGGAATTTCCATTGGTTCGATTTGAACCGACATTTTACCCTAAAAGTTACCCCTATAAACGTGCACCCTCAATCTGTTTTTTCGAGAACCCATCGAAGGAATTTCCAATTGTGTTTGCCACAGTAATTCTCAGAAAAAACAAAATGTAAAAAATGTTCATTGTTATTGACAAACAAGCGACATTGTGCGGCTTTGATTGTCATCCTGGGCTGGCTGGGATGCGATGCACAACACACACACACACACACACGATGCCACACCTCAACAGTGTTCCGGTGGCCGCATCTCAGGACCCCCTTTAACCCCGTCAAAGCCCCCTTAACCCAGTTTGAGCTGGAGCTGGAACGAGCAGCCCCGGCTGTCTGTGGCTTTTTCCGTCTTCGTGCGCTTTGGACGTGTTGGGACACCACTTAATTTCCGGCAATGCGAGTCACGTACGCTCCATCCTGCCTTTATGTGCAATGACATTTTCATTTTGTTCACACTCACCAACACGCTCACCAACTCGCTCACCAACACTCTCCAACACTCTCCAACCCTCACCAACACAGATACTGGATGGTGCAGACATGTTACAAAATGGCAAACACTTTTTGGCCTTGCGAAAAAGTTTTTGTCAACTCATTTTGTTGCAATTTGCACAAAGTCTAAACAAAAAAGGAAAGACGGCTACGACGCCGACGACTAGAAACTCGATTATTTTTAATTAAAACAACATAGAGGGGCAAAGAAAATTCTAGGGAAAAGCCTGCGCGAGAGCTGAAGCAAAAGCCAGCTGAAAATTCTTAGGAAAAGAGTTGCGATTCAATTGCAGACTTCTGCGGTCAAGTAGCGAGCTAGGGGCTTTTCCTTTTGCTCTCCCTCTTCCCTCGCATTTCCTTTAATTACACGCTAACGATGCCGTCACCCGAAACAGAGAGCAGGGAAAACTTGAATAGATGAAAACTGATTTTGTCCGCGGAAAACAAAACCAAAAAGTGGACAATCTTTACGGTACTCTTGCTCCTTTGAAATGCGATTCTTGTATAGTCTTTGGTGCGTATCATAATCGAAGTCATATCCGATTTAATGAGGGGAATGGCAGCTACAATGGCAACGGTCTCAATCTGTTTGCCATCATCGATTTGTTTACATTAAGCGGAAACCATTTGTGTTTGCCTTGGCTCTGTGCTTGCTCTCTCTCTTTCCTTTCTAGCTGGTTTTTATTTTGGCCAAATGAAATTACATCCGCCAAACGTGGTTGGAATTCTAAATAAAAAAGAAAAATACTAAAGGGAGCAAAAATAGAACGGCTGCAAGGGGTACACCAAATCAGATTCCTTAAGTCAATAATTGCAGTGAAAGGATGTCGAAGAAATAAAATTGAGTAGAAAATTTCCAATAAAACAATGAAGAATGATCAATTGATTATTTGATAGAAAAAGTACAAATATATAAATTAATATAGAATTACTGCACTAACTTCAACGGTTAAAAAACAAAAATGAAACTTAAGCAATTGTATTTACTGGCTCATAATAAAATCTATTAAATAAGAATTCTTCCAAACTTCTCGATCATTTTTTAGGGGTTTTAAAACCACTTCATTCTTAATCCTCATGCTTGTAAAAATAAATTAAATTCAAAACAAATATGATATATTCGAAATCCCTTTAACTTTATACCAGTTCACCCAAGCTTGAACACTTAAACATTTATGGAATTTCCGAGGAAAAACCACTGACAGCTTCTCCTGGCAATTACACATCCTAAATTGTATAATTTCCCCAGAACTCTTCTCCGCTGTTTTTCACACACTTGAGAAAATAATATTGCAGCCGCTAAAGCCACTCCAAATGCAAAGGCAAAAGCGGAAAATATAATTAAATTTTGCGTTTTGTATTAGCCACTCGAAAGGGGCGGCCATCTAAGCCCCTTTCCCTCTCTGCCGCCTGTCTGCGGTTTGAGCGTTGAGCTCCGTATGACAGAGACGGAAAACCGCTAGACAAAAGACCAACAAAAACACTAACAATACAAAATAAATAAAAATAGAAAAACAAAGAGAAGAGGAAAATCTGCAGCTGGGCTTTCCACGAGTGTATGGAAAGCGAAGATTTATTGGCCGGGCAGCAAAGGAGGATTACCCGAGCGACAGGATCCTTGTTACCATAAAGCCGCTTAAAGATTTTCATTTCCAAGCCACAAAAAAAAGGAAAGACGGAAAACAATAATGTAAGGCAAAGGCGAAACAAAAGCCCCTCTTCGGCGAAGACAAATGAAATAAGGAATAATTAATTTTATATGGTCGTCGAGGTTATTGTTGTTTGGTTTTTAATTCCGAAATGGTGAAAACTTTAATTGGTTTTTTTTTTTTTATTTTTTTTTTGTTGGTTGCTGTTGCCGATAAATTTACTTCATAATTTGTTTCCGCTTTTAATTGTTTTTTGCGAGGTATAAAATTTCATTGCCTGCTTTTTGGCCCTGTAATGTTCGCCGCGTGCGCATTAAAAATTCAATAAAAGTACTCACTAAATATAAATGCAACGACAGCAGCAGGAGCGGGAAAACACAGCAGCCGTTAGAGAGCGTTAAAAATTTTCATTAAAACTAAAATTGCAATTTCGGGAGCGAGTCCGGGAGCGGGATAAAGTTTTCGCGGAGGGCGAATGGAATTTATGATGCTTACGTGACCGCCGAAAGGGGGCTTAAATGATGGCTTAAATGAGTCGTGCCTGGTGCCCCAGCATAAGTTTTCCTTCTCCCACCGCCAGTTGCATTTGAATTTATTAACAAAAGTTTGGCGCAGGTCCAGTCGCTGGCCGGAAAACTACAACTGCAAGTGAAATGTAATTTTATGTCTGGGCCTAAAATAAATAACATTTGCAGGACGTCCAGGGAATTCGAGAGAGGGAGAGAGAGGGTGGCCGCGGGTTTTTCGGTACGTGAATTTTCGCAAATTATTTCGTATAGTCGAAATTCCCCATTTTGGGCAGCGAAGAGGTTAAATTGCGAAATTGGATTTCGCCAAGAGCATAGGAATTTTCTCGTTGTGCCATTTTTAATGGGAGAAAATTAAATTTGTTTAAATTGCACAATATTTCAATACGAAATTAGAATTTGATTTGAGCAAAACATTAGGTACAAAGAATTATCTGTTTATACAAAATTATTTGCATAGATTTGAATAATAAGTATTATAAATAATTTACTAAATATTTATTTGATTTTGTTCCGATTTCCGTTCGGGTTTCCATTTGAATCAATTTAAAATTTTACAATTTCTAAAAAATTTTGCTTTTTTGAATTCCAACTCAGGACAAAAAACTTATTCAAGGTTTCTCCAGAAACCATTAAAGTTTTTTAAAAGTATGCAATGACATTTTTAAACACAAAATTCATAGTAAAATTGCTGTTTTTCGTGATGGAAATATTTTTTTTTTCATAACTTTTGACACTTTTTAAGGGGTTTATAAATCCTAGAGAATTTACAAAGGGTTTAGTGTGGATTTTTACATGGACAAGTTTTGACGATTATTTTGAGAAATATTAGAGTACCTATTGCTTTCAGTTCTAATAAAAAATCTTCATTATATTCTAAAAATAGTTAAATACATTTTTTATATGAAAATAATCAAATTATATCTTATTTGGTCCAGTGTAGTAACAAAGCTTACTAACATCTTGGATATACGCCACGATACAAATAAAATGTGAGCATAAATAACCCCGGAAAACATCTGTTTCCTAAGTTTTCTTTTCCCCGCCAAAAAAGAAATCACTTAGTGCGAAAGTTTCTTCATTTTCCCCTCGATTTTTCTTGTAGTCGACTGCTGGTGGGCCTTCCCCCCCCAAGGGCGTTAAAGGCTTATACGAATTTTCCTCACCTAACAACGTCCCGAGTTTTTCGGTCCCACGTTTTTGACTGGCTCGAAACGTAATTTTGTCGTAAATGTCATTTTTTATGTTGTTTCGTTTCTTTTGACGCTGTCGCCTGCAATTGTTCTTGTTGTGTGTATTGTTCTGACCCAACAAAACACAAAAAAAACAGCAACAAAAAAAGAAATAAGCGCAAGAAAAATGTCTTCAAATCAGTGGCAGCTAAGCCTTTCCACCCAATTTCCACGGACCCCCCTATTGCACGACATTTCAACTCGTTCATTTTATTGGATTTCTCGTTGCTTAGACTTTTTCTGCGTTGTTGGCTGTTACATTTAATGAAAATTTGTTGGCAAACGTGAAAGGCGTGGAAAATTTTAAATTGATTATTGCACAGAAGGGGGGCCAGCGAAATATCCTGTTGGGTTTATATATATTTTCCTTCTCTCTCGGATGTTTTTCGTTCACCGCATGAGATTTCCCGGCGAAGGGATCTCTGCCTAATGTTGTCGAGCAATGTAATATATTATCGTTTATGATGTTAACATAAAACTTGCACGCTTCGCTGGCGGATCCTTGGGTGGGTTTTTTTTTTTTGGGGGTATCCGTATACCCTGCTACCTGGCCTCTCATCCACTTTTATGCCTCACTTGCCACGTGCTCATAAAATAAACGCCCCAAGATGGATTGCCTCCCCCTTGGTCATCATCCATCCAGGCACCTAGCCATCCATCCCAATGGTAATCTCAATCCGTTGGGACAATCCTGTGTTTTTTTTTTGTATCATTTTGCATAATGGCAATTGTAGACATTTTGATTCGCTTGTTTTATAGACGTTTTAGTTGAGCCGGAGAGCCCTGTTTTATGGCCCCATTTGCAAAATGAATTATGCCATTGATTTGTTGTTTCCTTTTAGCATAATCCTATTTATAAACGATTTATTTTAGGGATAATCCTTTTGTAAATGTTTCAATAAGTTGAGCAGCGTCAGCTGGTTTTAGTGTAAAAAGGAGGAAGAATAAAGTAGAATCATCGTAATAAAACTTTTTTGCCTTTTTTGAAAAAAAAATATATATCAAGTTATATAACAGCTCTCCTTAAAACTCAGCGATCCTTAAAACTTTAATGTCACCGAAATTCGGCTTTAGAGAAGCGTCAGAAAGAAAATATCGGAACAATATCTAAAAATATCCAGTTTGAAACAATATACTTTCATTTCCAATAATCCATAATCTTCTGTTGCTGCATAAAAAAGAAGCAAACAAAAAAATTAAATTAAAAACAAGCACTCCCTTCTTAATATCCAAAAAACCAACCAATGTTTAGTCATAAAAGTTATTTTAAATCTACCATAGAGCACATTTCAATTTGCCAAATGTTTGCATACAATTTTAAGCAACAAATGGGAAGGACTTCTACACTCGTTGTGCCAACAAACAAATTTTTTGTTTCATTTGCAAGCCATGCATATTCATACCCATCCCCACCAGCAGGAGATGAGAGAGAGGGAAATATAAAAAAAATGTGAAAATAAAATAATTTCGAAGAAAACAAAAACTGTCGGTAGCTTTCCCTTTTTCACTTGAGGGAAGAGAAGGCGCAGGCGGTGCGGCTTTCGGGATCCATAGAAAAATATGCAAAATAGGCAGAAAAAGTTGCATATCATATGCAATGCACACTCATACACTCATACACATGAAAGCATTTTCGCCGTGCGCCTCATTTTCATTTTTAGCTGCAGCTTTTCTTCTGCCGGTGCCTATTTTTAGTAACCCTCCCCCACCCACACTGCCCCACTCGCCTCATCCTTTAAGCGCTTTCACTCGTGAATTTTTATGCAGAAAAAAAAGAAGGAGATGATAAGGACAAAGGGGGGTACAAAAGTGGGGGTGGAATGGACACAGGACAATACGAAAATTTAATTTACCGCATAGAATTAAAATAGGCAAAAGTCCGGAAAAAATAAGCGAAAATTTTGCGCCTGAAAGCTGAAGGAAAATCCTTTTGTTTTCTGCTCTTGCGCCTATTTCCCCAAACACCCGCCGAGACCCCACCACATCATCCCTTGAAAACCCTCCCCCGAGACACTGTTGTTGTTGGTCCTCCTCCTCCCCCCCGACTGGCGTCGGTTTTAATTATGGAAAAAGTTTTTGCTTTATTTAGTTTAAACAATAAGTGGTTGGAAAATATGAATTATACAAAGAGACAGTCGTGGGTGTGTGCGCAGTAAGTGTGTGTGTGTCTGGGAAAATTTCTTGAGGAAAATGCAAAAATATATTTTTGCTGCATGCTGCTTTTCCACCTTCGTTGTTTTGGTGCTTTTTGCCTGTGAGCAAGTGAGTCCCAGTTTTTGTTCTTGCAGTTTTTCATCTTTCTTTTGGATTTTTCCATCTGTTAAGTAAGTTTTCATTAAGTAATTTGAAAATGTCGTCAGTGGGATATTCAGTATATAAATAAAGAAAAGAATAAAATAATATCTTGTGTTTTATGCTTTCTATAATTTCGTATTAAATAAATTAAAGTTAAATTTCACATACCAGTTCCCTGAGCCTTTGATTTTCACTCATAAATTTAATTACCTAAATAAATAAGCCACGTTTAAAGCACATTTAAATTTGATATCCTTCTTAAAGTGTCCAAAGCGGAAGTCTAGGTCTAAACTCATCCCCCAATTTTGCCTGCTATATAATATTATACCCGCTCACGTATTTCCATTCGCCCGCAGCAAAATCGAATTTGCGCATAAATTTTCCCAAAAAATGACAATAAAAATGACAAAGGCGCTCCGTTCGCGTAGCCACGAAGCTACAAAAGCAACAACGACCGCTAATCACAAAGCGTTTATCAGAGGAAGCGCTCCGCCCAAACCTCACAGAGGGGAAAAAAAGAAGAAAAAATAAAATGGGTGGCTTGGCACCTCCAAATACTCGAAATACCCAACTCCTCGTCTCCGTGTCTCTCCACCTGTCAGTTGGTAATAAATTATTATCATTAATATTTTGCGCTTGATTTTGCCCTCAGGAAGGACTATCGTAGCCGGATAACGGCTGGAAGGACCAAAAACGAAACGTTTTTTGCATAAAAATTAAGCGAACACCAATGGCGGGGCGACTGGAGAGCATTTTTCGGGGTAATAGAATAGAACAAAAGCGTCAACAAAAATGTTGAAAGACACGGCAGAAAATTCCAGGCTTTGCGGAGTTTGCTACTCCACTGGAAATAATTATGTAAACCTATTTAAAAATATATACAACATTTTATTTTAAGGAGAATAAATATGCTTCAACCTGTTAACTTAATATTTAAATATTTATATATCGAAATAATATTTTCAAGATGTTTTAAAATGTATTCTGTTAATATTTCTCCCCGTGTACGTGTGTGTCTGTGCGTGAGTTGGGCAAACTTTACAAACACCCTCGAAGTGCACGCGATAATGGCTCCCAATTTGGTAATTAATCACGTCCTCGTTCCTATTCCCGCTCCTTGTTCGTTTTTTCTCGCCAAACACAGCCACAGCTGCCCATTAGGGCTGAAGGAGGGGGGAATGAATATAGGATGTGGGATGTAGGGCAGCAGCAGCCACCTAGGCAGGCTTTTCCTATTTTCCATTAGCTTTCCGTTTTTGTGCTACGCTATTTTATACTTATATATGTATATATATGGTGGCATTTTTCGTTGCAGTCAACGTTAAAATTAAGCGAATTTGAACGAACGATAAAATAATTACCTTTATGATTATTTTCGGTGGAAGTTCGTTGGGGCTTGGGTGGGTGTGTTGGGGGATTTTCCTGAGGTGTATATACATCGGCTCGAATGTGCCAAACGTGTCTAATTTAGCGGCTTAAATTTATAGCATTTGCGCGCTTAAAATGTTTGGCCATTCCATTTTATGACCCCACCGAAGGCAATTGATGGTTGGTTGGCTGCGAGGGTGGTTCCAGCTCCATTTTCCTTTGCCTGTCATGTGCGCGAGCGAAGATTCCTCGCCATAAATGGGGGAATGTGTTATGAAATGGATTTGGAAGTCAACTTTTTTAAGGAAAATCTATGCTTCAATCGTTTGGCAATTTGTACAACATTTTGGCGGCATACTTTTTGGGGACTTGAAGTGGTGAAAATTAGCCTGGAAAAAAGTAAAAAGTACTTTTATAAACCAATTGCTTTTTTAATAAAAACATGTGCTACCTAATACTTGTTTTGTGAATGAAGGAATATTATTTTTACATTAGCCTATAGAATTTTACATTAATAAAAATAAATAAAAGAGGCATTTATATGTATTTGATGGAAGCTGAAAGTTAAAAATATAAAAGCTAGAAATAAATATTGCGTACTAGATATAATAATTTTAATTCCTTAAACATTTTCAAAAGAGAAAAAACATACCAATCTGTCATTCCCGCCCTCATGTCAAAATCCAGACACACCCCTTCATGATTTTTCAATGCATATTTTTGCCAAAAAACCCCGTTCTTAAATTTCTTACTCCACTTTCCACTTGGCAGGTGGCAGGCTCGGGCACGGCACACACATTCACGTCCTTCGTCCTCCACTCCAACTCGAATGGCAAACCATTATTACTCGTTCTCTGCCATTTAACTGCCAAATTACAGAGGCACCCCCAGCCAGTCAGCCAGCCAGCCAGCCAGCCAGCCAGCCAGCCGACAAAAGCAAACCGCATTCGAATTGCGTGCCCACGAAAATTAACTGAAAACGTGAAGCCACCTAGAAAAACGAATGGAAAAAAGAAAATGTGTAGTGTGGTGGCTGTGGGTTACGAAAAAAAATATGGGGTGAAAAACAAACTGAAAATCAAATATTTGCCATATTTTGCAATTGGAAAATCAACGACAGCACGCAAAGGCAAAGGCAAACGTAACGCCGAGCTGTGAAACCGGCATGAATCCTTTTAGGAACCAGGACATACTACTCTCACACACACACACTCTTAGAGGGCTTCGTTCCTTCCTACCTGAATCAGGACGAAAATAAAAAGGCGGCTCTCTGTTGTTTCCGGTTTCTGCTGCTCGTCTCTCTTCTTTTGTTTTTCTTTATTTTTTTTTTTTAGTTTGTTGCTGTTAGGGAGCCCATGAAAGATTTCACGGAAATTCTAAAAAACATCAAATTTTTCACCTTGTATACTTTTGCTGGAATATAAATTTTCTATATATATTTACTATATATGCGAGAGAGTGTCACATGGCCGCAGAGGCGGGTTTATTTGTGTTTATGCCAAGTGACCCCAAAGAACGACTGCGCTCAGAAAAAAAACCAGCAAAAAAATGGCCCAAAGCAACAAATGCATTTGCAATGCAAAACTGGAGCATGCACATATACACACAGGAAGCGACCAGGCAGCAGGCAGCAAGGACACCCAGCGACTGTTGCATCTGTCCACTCCCCCGCACCACCCACCGTTCTCCCATGTGTGTTCCGTCGCATTGAATTGGGAGTTGGGTGAAATTATTTATGGCAGACATGTTTCTACGAAGATACCCCGTTATTTCCATTAAGAGAAGCCCGAAGGTTTCGATTTTGCGATTTCCTGTCTGAGCATAAATCATTATAATAAAATTTTAATGCATTTATTTGGGTATTGAATCTTGAAATCATCTTGAAAGTATGGTTAAATTAAATAATGTAATAATAAGACGAGTTACGCCATACATAAAAAAATGATGATGATCCATGGCAACTTCCGAAACTTGATATTATATAAGGTAGATTCCGATTTTTTTAATCTATAAGGAAAAGTGCTATATTTTTCTACAACAATCTTCTTCCTAAGAACTTCACTTAATAAGTCTCTGATTTTGAGGAGCAATATATATTTACAAAACAGCTTTATAGGATATCAAATTCCATCAACCATAATATCTCTCCAGTTCGCACTCTTCTGTGTTATCGTTTTGCACTGAATGCGCAACTGGCACTCAATAAAACAAAATCTCCCTGGCCCATGATTCATATTCATTCTCCGTACCATGTGTGCATTAGAACGGATGTCATGGCGGTTTTTCTAGCGGTAAACAAAAGCTTTACAGCGGAGCCGCAGCTGCCGCTCTGCGGTTTTTATTTACGGCAGAGCGAAAACCCAGTGCCAACCAGATTATTTATGCCGAAACTAAAACCGCACAGTGGAAAAACACCTGAAAGCCCCCGGTACCATATTGTCATTTCCCTGTTATTTCTTCTATTTCTCTTTTGGGAAAACTTGATATTTTTAACTATAAAATATTCCGCTCAATGTTCTCCAATATATTAATAAATCAAAATAGTTTTGAAACAAATTTAAATAGCATTTTAATATTTTGTTTACCTTAAATATTCTATATCAATCAGCAATAGATTACTCCTCCGATAATAATTCAGATTATTATTGTTATAATAAATATCTTCAATAAAGATATTATATATTTCTATTATTTTATTATATTCTTCTATAAATACTTACATATAGAATTTGTTCTATTTTTCTAGGGGAGCTCGTCTAGCGCCGCCGTCGC